>OZ024814.1:71649914-72849914 GCA_964017055.1 Chloromyia formosa
ATCGACACACCCGCACATGCACACATGCACACACGCGCACATGCACTCATGCACACATGCACACATCCACACATGCGCACATCCACACATGCACACATGCACACATGCACACATCCACACATGCGCACATCCACACATCCACACATCCACACATGCGCACATCCACACATCCACACATCCACACATCCACACATCCATACATCGACACATCCGCACATGCACGCACGCGCACATGCACACATGCACACATGCGCACATCCACACATGCACACATCCACACATGCACACTTCCACACATGCGCACATCTACACATCCACACATCCACACATCGACACTTCCACACATCCACACATCCACATATCCACACATCGACACATCCACACATCCACACATTGGAACATTCACACATCCACACATCGACACATCCACACATTCACATATTGCCACATCGACACTTCAACACATCGACACATCCACACATCGACACATGCACACATGCACAAATGCACACATGCACACATCCACACATCCACACATGCACACATCCACACATCGACATATCCACATATCGACTCATCGACACATCGACACATCCACTCATGCACACATCCACACGTCCACACAACCCCACATCCCCACATCCACACATCGACACATCCACATATCGACTCATCGACACATCGACACATCCACACAATCACATATTGACACATCGACACTTCAACACATCGACACATCCACACATCGACACATGCACACATGCACACATCCACACGTCCACACATCCCCACATCCACACATCCACACATCGACACATCCACATATCGACTCATCGACACATCGACACATCCACTCATGCACACATGCACACATCCACACATCCACACCTGCACACATAAACAAATCCACACATCAACAAATCCACACATACACACATGCACACTTGCACACATGCGCACATGCGCACAAGCACACATGCAAACATCGACACATCCAAACATGCACACATCCACACGTCCACACATCCACACATCCACTCATCGTCACATCCACACATCGATACATCCACCCATGCACACATGCGCACATGCACACATCAAAACATCCACACATCGACACATCCGCACATGCACGCACGCCCATATGCACACATGCACACATGCGCACATCCACACATGCACACTTCCACACATGCACACATCCACACATCGACACATCCCCACATCCACACATCGACACTTCCACACATCGACATTTCCACACATCGACACATCCACACATCCATACATCCACACATCGACACACCACACATCCACACATACACACATCCACACATACACACATCCACACATCGACACATCCACACATCGACACATCGACACATCCACACATCCACACATGCATTCATCCACACATCGACACACCACACATCCACACATCGACACATCCACACATCCACACATCGACACATTCACACATCCACACATCGACACATCGACACATCAACACATCCACACATCGACACATCCACACATCCACACATGCATACATCCACACATCGACACACCGCACATCCACACATCGACACATCCACACATCCACACATCGACACATTCACACATCCACACATCGACACATCGACACATCGACACATCAACACATCAACACACCGACACATCCACACATCCACAAATCCACATATCCACACATCCACACACGCACACATCCACACATGGACACATCCACACATCCACAAATCGACACATTCACACATCCACAACATCCACACATCCACAAATCCATACACCCACACATCCACACATGCAAACATGCACACATCCACACATGCACACATCCACACATGCACACATGCGCATTCACATACGCATACATCCACTCATGCACACATCCACACATCGACACATCCACACATCGACACATCCACATATCGACACATCCGTACATGCACACATGCACACACGCGCACATGCACTCATGCACACATCCACACATGCCCACATCAACACATCCACACATCAACAAATCCACATATGCACACATGCACACATCCAAACATCCAAGCATGCACACATCAACACATCCACACATCAACAAATTCACACATCCAATCATGCACAAACGCACACATGCGCACATGCACACATCGACACATCCACACATCGACACACCTGCACATGCACACACGCGCACATGCACTCATGCACACATGCGCATATACACACATCCACACATGCACACATTGACACACCCACACATCCACACATCCACACATGCCCACATCAACACATCAACACATCCACACATCAACAAATCCACTTATGCACACATGCACACTTCCACAAATCCACACATGCAAACATCCACACATCGACACATCCACATATCGACACATCCGTACATGCACACATGCACACGCGCACATGCACACATGCACACATGCGCACATCCACACATCCACAAATGCACGCATGCACACATGCACACATCCACACATCCAAACATCCAAGCATGCACACATCAACACATCCACACATCAACAAATCCACACATCCAAACATCCACACATGCAAACATCCACACATGCACTCATCCACAAATCCACACATGCACACATCCACACATGCACAAATCAAAAAATCCACACATCCACACATCCACACATCCACACATACACACATGCACACTTGCACACATACGCACATGCGCACTTGCTCACAAGCAAACATCGACACATCCAAACATGCACCCATCCACACGTCCACACGTCCACACATCCACTCATCGACAAATCCATACATCGACTCATCGACACATCGACACATCCACTCATGCACACATGCACACATGCGCACATGCACACATGCACACATGCAAACATCGACACATCCATACATCGACACATCCGCATATGCACGCACGCGCACATGCATACATGCGCACATCCACACATGCACACATCTACACATGCACACATCTACACATGCGCACATCCACACATGCACACATCCACACATGCACACATCCACACATGCGCACATCCACACATCCACACATCCACACATCCACACACCGACACATCCACACATCCTTATATCGACACATCCACACATCCACACATCCACACATCCACACATCCACACATCCACACATCCCCACATCCACAAATCGACACATTCACACATCCGCACATGCACAGATCGACACATCCACAAATCCACATATCCATTCATCAACACATCCACAAATGCACACATGCGCACATGCACACATGCGCACATGCGCACTTGCACACATGCACACATCCACACATCAACAAATACACACATCCACACATGCACACATGCGCATATGCACACATGCGCACATGCACTCTTGCACACATGCAAACATCGACACATCCAAACATGCACACATCCACACGTCCACACATCCATACATCCACACATCGACACATCCACACATCGACTCATCGACACATCGACACATCCACTCATGCACACATGCGCACATGCACACATCGACACATCCACATATCCACAAATCCACATATCCATTCATCAACACATCCACAAATGCACACATGCACACATGCACACATGCGCACATGCACACATGCCCACATCCACGCATCGACACATTCGCACATGTACACATGCACACACGCGCACATCCACACATCCACACATGCGCACATCCACACATGCACACATCCACACATGCACACATCCATATATCGACACATCCCCACATCCACAAATCGACACATCCACACATCGACTCATCGACACATCGACACATCCACTCATGCACACATGTACACATGCGCACATGCACACATGCACACATCGACACATCCACACATCGACACATCCGCTTATGCACACATGCACACACGCGCATATGCACACATGCTCACATGCAAACATGCGCACATCCACACATCGACACATCCACACATCGACACATCAACACATCCACACATCAACAAATCCACACATCCACAAATCCACACATGCACAAATGAGCACATGCACACATGCCCACATCCACGCATCGACACATTCGCACATGTACACATGCACACACGCGCACATCCACACATCCACACATGCGCACATCCACACATGCACACATCCACACATGCACACATCCATATATCGACACATCCCCACATCCACAAATCGACACATCCACACATCGACTCATCGACACATCGACACATCCACTCATGCACACATGTACACATGCGCACATGCACACATGCACACATCGACACATCCACTCATCGACACATCCGCTTATGCACTCATGCACACACGCGCATATGCACACCTGCACACATGCACACATGCAAACATGCGCACATCCACACATCGACACATCCACACATCGACACATCAACACATCCACACATCAACAAATCCACACATCGACACATCCACACATGCACATATGCACACATCCTTACATCCACACATGCACACATCCACACATCCACACATCAACAAATCCACACATCCACACATCGACACATCCACACATCCACACATTGAAACATTCACACATCCACACATCGACACATTCGCACATGCACTCTCGCGCACATGCACACATGCGCACATGCGCATATGCACACATGCACACATGCACACATCCACACATCAACAAATACACACATCCACACATCCACACATGCACACATGCGCATATGCACACATGCGCACATGCACACTTGCACACATGCAAACATCGACACATCCAAACATGCACACATCCACACGTCCACACATCCACACATCGACACATCCACACATCGACTCATCGACACATCCACACATGCACACATGAAAACATCGACACATCCATACATCGACACATCCGCACATGCACGCACGCGCACATGCACACATGCACACATGCGCACATCCACACATGCACACATCCACACATGCACACTTCCACACATGCGCACATCTACACATCCACACATCCACACATCGACACTTCCACACATCCACACATACACATATCCACACATCGACACATCCACACATCCACACATTGAAACATTCACACATCCACACATCGACACATCCACACATTCACATATTGACACATCGATACTTCAACACATCGACACATCCACACATCGACACATGCACACATGCACAAATGCACACATCCACACATGCACACATGCACACATCCACACATCGACACATCCACATATCGACTCATCGACACATCGACACATCCACTCATGCACACATCCACACGTCCACACATCCCCACATCCACACATCCACACATCGACACATCCACATATCGACTCATCGACACATCGACACATCCACTCATGCACACATGCGCACATGCACACATGCACAAATCGACAAATCCACACATCGACACATCCGCACATGCACACATCCACACATCCACACATGCACACATAAACAAATCCACACATCAACAAATCCACACATACACACATGCATAAATGCGCACATGCACACATGCGCACATACGCACATGCACACTTGCACACTTGCACACATGCACACATCGACACATCCACACATGCACATATGCACACATCCTTACATCCACACATGCACACATCCACACATCAACAAATCCACACATCCACACATCCACACATCGACACATCAACACACCGACACATCCACACATCCACATATCCACACATCGACACATCCACACATAGACATTTCCACACATCGACACATCCACACATCCACTCATGCCCATATGCACACATACGCACATACGCACATGCACACATCGACAATTCCACACATGCACACATCCACACATCGACACTTCCACACATCGACACTTCCACACATCCACACATGCACAAATGCAGAAATCCACACATGCACACATGCACACATCCACACATGCACACATCCACACATGCACACATCCACACATCCTCACATTCACTCATCGACACTTCCACACGTCGACACTTCGACACATCCACTCATGCACACATGCGCACATGCACACATGCACAAATAGACAAACCCACACATCCTTACATCCACACATGCACACATCCACACATCAACAAATCCACACATCGACACATCAACACATCAACACACCGACACATCCACACATCCACATATCCACACATCGACACATCCACACATAGACATTTCCACACATCGACACATCCACACATCCACTCATGCCCATATGCACACATACGCACATACGCTCATGCACACATCGACAATTCCACACATGCACACATCCACACATCGACACTTCCACACATCCACACATGCACAAATGCAGAAATCCACACATGCACACATGCACACATCCACACATCCACACATGCACACATCCACACATGCACACATCCACACATCCACACATCGACACTTCCACACATCCACACATCCACATATCCACACATCGACACATCCACACATCCACTTATTGAAACATTCACACATCCACACATCGACACATCCACACATTCACATATTGACACATCGACACTTCAACACATCGACACATCCACACATCGACACATGCACACATGCACAAATGCACACATCCACACATCCACACATGCACACATGCACACATCAACACATCCACACATCCACCCATGCACACATCCACACATCCACACATCCACACATCCACGCATCCACACATTCACACATGCACACATCCGCACATGAACACATCCACACATCGACACGTCCACACATCCACACTTCGACACATCCAAACATCCTTACATCCACACATGCACACATCCACACATCGACACATCCACACATGCACACATGCACACATCCACACATGCACACATCCACACATCCACACATCCTCACATTCACTCATCGACACTTCCACACGTCGACACATCCACACATCCACACAACGACACATCCACTCATCCACACATCCACACATGCACACATCCACACATGCACACATGCGAACATCCACACATGCACACATCCACATATCCACACGTGCACACATGCACACATTCACACATGCACACATCCACACATGCAAATTCCGAGTCATCCACACATCCACGCATCCACACAACCACACATGCACACATGCACACTTTCACACATGCACACATGCGCACATCCACTCATGCACACATCCACACATGCACACATCCACACATCGACACATCCACACGTCGACACATCCTAACATCCACACATCGACACATCCACACATCCACTCATCCACACATCCACACATGCACACTTCCACACATGCACACATGCGAACATCCACACATGCACACATCCACACATTCACACATCCACACATCGACACATCCACACATCCACACATCGACACATCCACACATCGACACATCCACACATGCACACATCCACACATCGACACATCCACACATCCACACATCCACACATCGACAAATCCTCACATCCACACATCCATACATCCACACATCCACACATCCACACATCCACACATGCACACATGCGAACATCCACACATGCACACATCCACACATGCACACGTCCACACATCGACACATCCACTCATCCACACCTCCACACATCGACACATCGACACATCCACACATCCACACATGCACACATCCACACATGCACACATCCACACATGCACACATCCACACATCGACACATCCACACATCCACACATCCACACATCGACTCATCCACACATGCACACATCCACACATCGACACATCCACACATCGACAAATCCACACATCCACACATCGACACATTCACACATCCACACATCCACACATGCACACATCCTCACATGCACACATGCGCACATCCACACATTCACACATCGACACATGCATATTTCGACTCATCCACACATCCACGCATCCACACATCCACACATGCACACATGCACGCATCCACACATGCACACATGCGCACATCCACACATGCACACATCCACACATGCACACATCCACACATCGACACATCCACACATCCACACGTCGACACATCCACACATCCACACACATCGACACATCCACACATCCACTCATCCACACATGCACACATCCACACATGCACACATGCGAACATCCACACTTCGACACATCCACACATCGACACATCCACACATGCACACATCCACACATCGACACATCCACACATCGACAAATCCACACATCCACACATCGACACATTCACACGTCCACACATCCTCACATCCACACATGCACACATCCACACATGCACATTTCAACTCATCCACACATACACACATCCAAACATTGTAACGAGGGTCGGCTAAGATATAGCGACCAACATAAGCACGATACGTATCTCGCAAGACCATCTCTGAGGTTTAGCAAATCGACCTACCTCATGACTGCAAACACCTGTTCCTTTTGCGTCTTACTCGATGGCACATGTCCATGCAAACACCTGTTCCTTTTGCGTCTTACTCGATGGCACATGTCCATGCAAACACCTGTTCCTTTTGCTTCTTACTCGATGGCACATGTATATGAACCTTCAAGAATGGGACGGTGCTATGCCTGGGAACTGGCGCAAAAGGGAGATAGGCATATGTTCACGAGTACATTGTGCGTGACAGTTGTCAACATCGATACAGCCTCGTTGCCCGCTGCGAGTAGCCGGCATTTTTAGGGTTTTGTAGTAAAACAAAACCCTTATGAAATCGGTCAAATGTCTGTCTGTCCGTCTGTCCGTCTGTCCATGGAATATCTCACGAACGGCTGAAGCTACATACATGAAAGTTTGTAGAAATGTGTAGAATTACTATAATTCGCCGGAGAAAGCGAATCGTCGTAGTAGGTCAACTTTAAGGGGAGGTCCCCATAGAGGGGAAATGAAGGTCGAAATTTTTTTTCGTTTAGTACAGGCAAGTGGGGTATCATAAGAAAGGTACCGTCGAGTACATTCCATTTTTATACCCTAGACTTTTAGTATAGGGTATATTGTTTTTGTCACGACGGAAATATGTAACACCTTAAAGGAAGCTCCGGAGGTATAGCAATGTATATATATAAATGATCAGGGTCACCTCCTGATTCGATTAAGCCATGTCTGTCTGTCTGTCTGTCTGTCTGTCTGTCCGTCTGTCCGTCTGTCCGTCTGTCTGCCTTTCGCACGATAACTTTCGATAGAATGAAGCTAGAGCCTTGAAATTTTGACTAGATGTTGGAAGTATGATCTAGTCGGTTGGTATTGAAAATGGGCATGATCAGGCCAAGAGAACGCCTACCTCCTCTACATATGTAAAATAATTAAATGTATTTATAACTCCCGATTAAATAAACATGAAAACCTCTAGCTTTGGTAGATTGCTCGTGATGGTAATCTTATACTCCCCTGGAAAAATAAAATCGATCAGTTGAAAACTAACGGTAATTTTCTTACAAAGAACCCCGTACTACCCTACTTTTCAGGTTTTTTGTCCATAACTCTTGAACCAATTGACGTAGACATCTGATTTTTGGCATGTAACCCTAAGGTGAGAAGCTGCTTAGGTTTTGGGAAGTTGGGCATAATCAGATCAAAGGAACGCCTACCTCCCCTACAAAATTCAAAAAATTAAATATTATTTTAATTACGATAACTTTCGATAGAATGACACTAGCAAGTTGAAAATTTGGTAGAATGTTGGTAGTAAGGTCTTATTAGTTAGGACTGAAAATGGGCAAGATCCGACCTAAGGAACCCCTACCTCCCCTTCAAATGAAACTTCAAATAAGCGATTATTTTTGATACAATGAAGCCAGCTGCTTGAAATTTTTGTCAAATGTTTGAAGTGAGATTGTGTTAGTTGGCATTAAAGACGGGTTTGATCCGACCTAAGGAACCCCTACCTCCCCTAGAGATGACACTTAAAACAAGCGATAGCTTACGACAAAATAAAGCTAGCGACTTGAAATTTTGCCCAAATGTTTGTAGTAGGATCCAGTCGGCTAATTTTGAAAATGCGTAAAATCCGACAAACGAAACCCCTACTTTCCCTACAAACGAAACTTCAAATAAGCGATATCTGTCGATAGAGTGTAGCTAGTTGGTTGGTGCCAATGATGGGCAAGATCCGACCCAAGGAACCCTTACCTCCCCTACAAGTGAGACTTCAAATAAGCAATAACTTTCGATGAAATGAAGCTAGCGACTTGAAAAATTCAACAAATATTTGTAGAATGGGTTAATTAATTAATTTTGAGAATGGTCAAGATTCTCCTGAATGAGTGCCAACCTCCCCTATAAACTGGCTATATAGGAAACTCACTTTTAATGCATGGTCGTTGCCAATTATTACTTTTGGTGTCACCACTAGGTCTGCACAAGTCTAGGGTATATACGCTTCGGACTCCGGGCCGAAGCGAAGCTTCGGCCTGGTTGACATTTTTTTTAAATTTGAAGAAACGGGAAAAGAGGGAGAGGGGAAAATATGTCATCCGAGTTTGTCCCCCCCCCCCTTGCATTTCGAGACCGTTATACTTAGAAATATGAAAATTTACAGAAAAGCGCCATTTTACTAGTGTAGAAAACCTAGATTTCTAGAATTTTGAAATTTCATCAGAAAAGGTTAATAATAGTACATTTCTATAGTTTCAGTTAGCACAACCCTGCATCCCTTACACGTACCTGAGGTCAAAAATATTGATGGCCAATGATAACCAACATCATAGGCAATAATATCTCTAAGTTTCGTTATAATCACATAATTTTTAATAATAGTACATTCATTTAAAGTTCTGCATTTTGACACTATCCACACAAAAAATACACCTACCGGCCTCATAGGTGTGAGTACTACTATACTTTCATGTTGTTTTTATACTCTAGATGAAATCTGAGAGTATTATAAGTTTGCCACAAAGTTTGTAACGCTAAGAAATAAGGCTCGCAGAAAAAAATGAATGATACAGAAGTTCATATTATCACTCGAATATCTCAAAACCGGATGTCCGTCTGTCCGTCTGTCCGTCTGTCCGTCTGTCCGTCTGTCCGTCTGTCCGTCTGTCCGTCTGTCCGTCTGTCCGTCTGTCCGTCCGTCCGTCCGTGACCTCTCTAGCTCGAGAACGCGTTGAGCTATGAAGTTCAAATTTTGCACACGTTATTTTTGACAAAAAATGAAGGCTAAGTTCGTGAACGGGCTAAATCGCTCCACCCCTTCTACCCCCTCCCATACAAAATGACACATTTTTGAAAATTTACAATAATCAGATTTTCTCAGAAACTATAAAACATATTGCTTTGAAATTTTTAATATATCACTTTTATGATAATTGTAACCTATGTTATAAAACTTATTGTAATCCTCACCCTCCTTCTACCCCCTCCCATACAAACTGCACTATTTCATGAAATACGTTAAGCCAATTTACTCAGTACGTATACAATTTATCGGGCTGAAATTTTGTACTTAACACTTAATTAACAATATCAGTTAGATTCAGAAAAATTAATCGATTACCCTTACTCCGTCTACCCCCTCCCATACAAAATGACTCATTTTTGATAATTTACAATAATCAGATTTTCTCAGAAACTATAAAACATCTTGCTTTGAAATTTTGAATATATCACTTTTATGATAATTGTAACCTACATTATAAAATTTATTGTAATCCTCACCCTCCTTCTACCCCCTCCCATACAAACTGCACTATTTCATGAAATACGTTAAGCCAATTTACTCATTACCTATACAATTTATCGGGCTGAAATTTTGTACTTAACACTTAATTAACAATATCAGTTAGATTCAAAACCAGGTTCAAATTCATCTAGAGTATTGCATGATTGGGGTTTACCCCAATCGTAGTTCTTTTATGTTTAATTAATCATTTTTGAAAGGGTAAAAATTTGTTGGGGGCGCTGTGTCTTAATTGGCCAACTTTGCCGGGTGGAATGGGGGGGGGGGGGGGTCCACATAGAGGCGAAATTAAGGTCAAATTTTTTTATCGACTGGTATAAGCAAATGAGGTGTCGTGAGAAAGGTAATGATGAGTACATTCCATTTTTTCGCATTTTCTCGAAATTTATAGGGGAACTGTGGGGGAGGATAAAATATTAGTTCGTAATTTGACCCCCCCCCCCCTTGCCTGCATTTTGAGATCGTTATACTTAGAATTATGAAAACTTACAGGAAGTGGGTTTCGAAAAATATATAAAATGGAAAATAGTGGAATTTGTATATCTTCTCAGAATAGGTCAATAATAGTTTATTTGTATAGTTACAGTTAGCACACCCTTGCACGCCTTAGACACGTTCGAGGTCAAAAGTACTGATTTCCAACCATAACCAACACCTTAAGCAATAATATGTTCTAAGTTTCGTTACAATCACGTAATATGAATTAGCATGTAAAATGTAAGTGGGTGAGACATTTTAATTACGTTTTTTTCTATCCATCTGAGTGATATCAAGAAGAGCAAGGAGCCGATATTTATATACCAAAATAAGCGCTTGCTACAAAACCCTCGGATTGCGGGCGTAGCCCTCTATATTCCGGTTTCATTTTAAGGTGTTGCGGATATATAATAAAAATAAAAAACATAAAAGAACTACGATTGGGGTAAACCCCAATCATGCAATACTCTAGATGAATTTGAACCTGGTTAAAGCCAATAAATAATTTTGGTTGCAATCTCGGATGCATCGTTAAGACGTAAGACGTAAGTCGTTAAGACGTTAAGACGTATTTCATGAAATAGTGCAGTTTGTATGGGAGGGGGTAGAAGGAGGGTGAGGATTACAATAAATTTTATAATGTAGGTTACAATTATCATAAAAGTGATATATTCAAAATTTCAAAGCAAGATGTTTTATAGTTTCTGAGAAAATCTGATTATTGTAAATTATCAAAAATGAGTCATTTTGTATGGGAGGGGGTAGACGGAGTAAGGGTAATCGATTAATTTTTTTGAATCTAACTGATGTTATTAGTTAAGTGTTAAGTACAAAATTTCAGCCCGATAAATTGTATACGTACTGAGTAAATTGGCTTAACGTATTTCATGAAATAGTGCAGTTTGTATGGGAGGGGGTAGAAGGAGGATGAGGATTACAATAAGTTTTATAACATAAGTTACAATTATCATAAAAGTGATATATTAAAAATTTCAAAGCAATATGTTTTATTGTTTCTGAGAAAATCTGATTATTGTAAATTTTCAAAAATGTGTCATTTTGTATGGGAGGGGGTAGAAGGGGTGGAGCGATTTAGCCCGTTCACGAACTTAGCCTTTATTTTTTGTCAAAAATAACGTGTGCAAAATTTGAACTTCATAGCTCAACGCGTTCTCGAGCTAGAGAGGTCACGGACGGACGGACGGACAGACGGACAGACGGACATCCGGTTTTGAGATATTCGAGTGATAATATGAACTTCTGTATCATTCATTTTTTTCTGCGAGCCTTATTTCTTAGCGTTACAAACTTTGTGGCAAACTTATAATACTCTCAGATTTCATCTAGAGTATAAACATAAAAGAACTACGATTGAATCATGCAATACTCTAGATGAATTTGAACCTGGTTAAAGCCAATAAATAATTTTGGTTGCAATCTCGGATGCATCGTTAAGACGTAAGACGTAAGTCGTTAAGACGTTAAGACGTATTTCATGAAATAGTGCAGTTTGTATGGGAGGGGGTAGAAGGAGGGTGAGGATTACAATAAATTTTATAATGTAGGTTACAATTATCATAAAAGTGATATATTCAAAATTTCAAAGCAAGATGTTTTATAGTTTCTGAGAAAATCTGATTATTGTAAATTATCAAAAATGAGTCATTTTGTATGGGAGGGGGTAGACGGAGTAAGGGTAATCGATTAATTTTTTTGAATCTAACTGATATTATTAGTTAAGTGTTAAGTACAAAATTTCAGCCCGATAAATTGTATACGTACTGAGTAAATTGGCTTAACGTATTTCATGAAATAGTGCAGTTTGTATGGGAGGGGGTAGAAGGAGGATGAGGATTACAATAAGTTTTATAACATAAGTTACAATTATCATAAAAGTGATATATTAAAAATTTCAAAGCAATATGTTTTATAGTTTCTGAGAAAATCTGATTATTGAAAATTTTCAAAAATGTGTCATTTTGTATGGGAGGGGGTAGAAGGGGTAAAGCGATTTAGCCCGTTCACGAACTTAGCCTTTATTTTTTGTCAAAAATAACGTGTGCAAAATTTGAACTTCATAGCTCAACGCGTTCTCGAGCTAGAGAGGTCACGGACGGACGGACGGACAGACTGACAGACGGACATCCGGTTTTGAGATATTCGAGTGATAATATGAACTTCTGTATCATTCATTTTTTTCTGCGAGCCTTATTTCTTAGCGTTACAAACTTTGTGGCAAACTTATAATACTCTCAGATTTCATCTAGAGTATAAACATAAAAGAACTACAATTGAATCATGCAATACTCTAGATGAATTTGAACCTGGTTAAAGCCAATAAATAATTTTGGTTGCAATCTCGGATGCATCGTTAAGACGTAAGACGTAAGTCGTTAAGACGTTAAGACGTATTTCATGAAATAGTGCAGTTTGTATGGGAGGGGGTAGAAGGAGGGTGAGGATTACAATAAATTTTATAATGTAGGTTACAATTATCATAAAAGTGATATATTCAAAATTTCAAAGCAAGATGTTTTATAGTTTCTGAGAAAATCTGATTATTGTAAATTATCAAAAATGTGTCATTTTGTATGGGAGGGGGTAGACGGAGTAAGGGTAATCGATTAATTTTTTTGAATCTAACTGATATTGTTAATTAAGTGTTAAGTACAAAATTTCAGCCCGATAAATTGTATACGTACTGAGTAAATTGGCTTAACGTATTTCATGAAATAGTGCAGTTTGTATGGGAGGGGGTAGAAGGAGGGTGAGGATTACAATAAGTTTTATAACATAGGTTACAATTATCATAAAAGTGATATATTAAAAATTTCAAAGCAATATGTTTTATAGTTTCTGAGAAAATCTGATTATTGTAAATTTTCAAAAATGTGTCATTTTGTATGGGAGGGGGTAGAAGGGGTGGAGCGATTTAGCCCGTTCACGAACTTAGCCTTCATTTTTTGTCAAAAATAACGTGTGCAAAATTTGAACTTCATAGCTCAACGCGTTCTCGAGCTAGAGAGGTCACGGACGGACGGACGGACAGACGGACATCCGGTTTTGAGATATTCGAGTGATAATATGAACTTCTGTATCATTCATTTTTTTCTGCGAGCCTTATTTCTTAGCGTTACAAACTTTGTGGAAAACTTATAATACTCTCAGATTTCATCTAGAGTATAGAAATAATTTCATTTGGCTAGCGTCGTTTTCCCTCTTGCCCGACGATTTATTGCCCAAGTAAAGTGCTACGGGCGGTTTGCTTTCTTCATACGGGGGTGTTCCATAGGAAGAAATCGCTAGATCAAGCGCTCGCATGCAAGTGTCGGAAAGTCACGGGTGAGTCTTTTTCTTCCCGGGCCGCAGAAAAGATTTTATTTAATAATAATTCTCACTTAAGTACGCCCGGCGTACTTTTATTCCAAATAGATCAACGCATAATTCACTACGGACAACCTAACCCCACTTTTGTCGGAGCGAAGCGTGCAGGTCGGCAGGGGCGCCGTCTCAACAGTCACCCCTAAGCGCAACGCTCGGGCTGAAACGGCCGTGCAAATACCCAGCAGAACATAATCGACAAGAAAAGAAAAGAAAAAGAAAGGAAATCTAAAACGAAAAGAGAGCGACGACGCACGGGCGGGTGCTCCTGCCGACTGCCAGGTACGTACATATGTAAGTGCAATTTCTTGCGGGGAAAGCATAATTGGGGGGGGGGGGGCGAGAGATAGGACAGGGAGACGGCAAGGAATTGGGGGTGGCCGTGTGTGTCGTATTTGCGTTCTCATCGAAAGCGGTGCCAGAGCGACATAAAAATCGTGAGGCGGTGCATATATCTCGATCTAGTGAAAGGCCGGAAAATTTCGAGAGGGTGGCCAAGTGCACGGGACCAAGTGTTCGTCGCCTTTTATGGGAAATTCGCTCCGCTCCGCTTCAGGTGGCGTAGCGGCAGGGGAAGTGATACAAAGTATCTACACTGCATGCAGATTCATCGGAACATGGATATGTCTTTGGCTACCGACTGCGTGGAACCTGTTGTGTTGAAGATATCGACGTAAGTTTTATAAAGATCCCAGTATAGTTATACTGGATGAATTCATTCGACAAAACACGTCCCACGCTTTCGGTAGGCATAAGATGTACCGATGTATCTGCATGCAGTGTAGATACTTTGTATCATTTTCAAGACATACCGTCCCGCATAGTGTACAGGAGAATACAAACCAACCCAACCGTTGCCCCGTGTGTGGATCAAGCGATCATACACTCTTCATATTTATATGCGCCTGTGCTTCGTTAGTACGTCAATCCGCGATCGATCGCGTCAGGCCGCGGTCTAGCTAAACACACTTACTATTAGATACTTACATAGATAGTACTCGTCTAAGTCTAAAGACGGTAAGCGCGACAACACAATTTTATTGCATTAACGTTTACGTTATCCGCGCTGCACAAACTGCATCATCTGCACTATTCTCCTCACTAAATCAGAATTGTGCACTGTTAGTTGATATATCATCGATCGTGATAGCACGCGGTATGCGCGATACAAGTACGGTCGTAAGTTCCTTACATTCACGGGAAAAACACATTGGTGACCTTGGTGACACTGATTTCAGTCGGCTGGAAGGGATTGGCCATCACAAGAAAGGGGTGGATCCGCCGCGGAAGTGTAGTCCAAGGTCTGTGGAGCAAGCATCTCTTTCGCACTGTCGCCAATGACGAAGCAACACTCATCCATTGAACTTCTTCGACTCAACCGTCTCTCCATTGCCTGCATACGAGTGTGTGTGTATGTGTGTGAAGTTGAAGCTATTTCCCGACCTACCCCAACGATTTTCTTACTGAGTCAGGTTAGTGACTAATTGATGAAAACAAAAAGATTGCTGTGAAGGAGGAGCCATAGCGTTGTGCACGAGTGAGGGAGACAGGTTGTCTGGATGTGGCTGGTGTTGTGAGCAGATTTGAATCACGAGGGGATGGCAGTTGAATGATGTTGACTTGTTTTATGGGTGCCTGGTTGTTTAGTCAGTTCATGATGCGAAGTTTTTCGATTTTCGTGAGTTACCTTTGATGACTGACTCGGATTGACTGAGGATCGGCCACTACATTCATAGAACTCGGAAAAATTTTCAATGGGCTTGTTTCCTCTTCTGACCCCCGAGTAGAAAAACAGACATTTCGTGTGACGGACAGATTTTTAGGATGACCCCCAGCTATAAGACATATCCATGTCAAAAAGTGTGTTGCTACCGCCTCTAACGATCCCCGGGCAGTCGCCTGCCGACGAAGCCAAATATTTGTGATGGGCTGGAAATGCAAAGCATGTTGCTCTACACTACTCGACCTCCATCGTTCCAACGTACTATCGAATAATACGACCATTATATGGATAAGGCAATGTCGCCGGGTGATTGATGGGATTTTGCACGAGTAAATGATAATTAGATCACTGTCGGTAAGTGTGAAAATAATACCAGCACGAACAAAAATCAATTGACGGTGAAACTCACTGAGATAATATTGACCAAAAAAAAAAGAAACAGCATATGCAGATACAGTACCTACAAATAAGAATATTCTTGAAGAATTAAAACTGAAAAATGGGCGAAAACTAAGTAAATATAATTCACCGAATTCCCTGAAAAATAGATTATAAGTCCTTACCTCATCATCGAATTCTCATAAATGTAACAAACATACAAACAGCACATAGTTAATTATTATATCCTGTTTTCTTTTCGTATATTTAATGTGTTGAAAAGATGATTCTCTTAATTGGCAATAACGAACATAAAAGTATTGGATTAAATTAAATAGACAACCATAAAAATTTAAAGGAATAAAGTTATAGCACTGTATATGTAACAACTATTGCGAGAGAATATTAAATAAAACTAGGAGGAGATGAAAGTATTTAAACTAAACACAAAGAAACACTAACTGTGTGCCAGCTGAATATTCATCACAGCAAAGCGGCATCAGCGATGATGACGAGATGCTTTGATGAAGAGAAACTGGACATAGCTTTGATACAGGAACCTTGGATTTTACAAAACAAAATTAGGGGTTTGTCACAACAAACCGCAAATCTGTACCATGCACAGGTGGACGGTAAAATAAGGACATGCATCCTGGTGCGTCATGGAATACGTGCAGTACAAATGATGCATCTCTGCTCGCCTGATCTTACGGTAGTAATGATCGGCAGTGGTGCAGGATCATTCCTAATTGCATCAGCATATCTCCCTTATGATGCACCAGAACCACCTCCATCAGAGGAAGTAGAAAATCTGGTAAGGTATTGTAAAGAAAGAGATATGGCCCTGATCATAGGCTGTGATGCCAATGCGCACAACACTGTGTGGGGCAGCACAGATGACAATCCCAGAGGACAGCAGCTGCTAGAATTTGTGGAAAAGTACAATCTGCTGGTAGCAAACAAGGGGGTCGCTCCCACCTTCGTGGATGCACGAAGGGCTGAAGTGATCGGCATTACCCTAAGCTCTGTTAATATGCTTGACAGAGTTCAGAATTGGAGAGTGGTGGACAGGCTAACCATGTCTGATCACAGGGCTATCCAGTTTGAAATTCTGTATGGCAGAAAACGGAGTAGCGAACGCAAACGTATAAGAGTGCCAAAAAATACTGATCGTGTTAAGTACGAGACATATTTATTGGAACAAGTCGATGATATTCAAGACGGAATACCTCGGAATACGGTCGAGATAGAGCGAACAGTGGAACAACTGAACTCCGCTATTAATCGCGCCTTCGAACACGCTTGTCCCTCCACAGTAGTGGACGAAAAGGACCCAACACCATGGTGGAGTAGGGAACTGGAGTCTATGAAAAAAGAGACAAGGAAAGCCTTTAACCGTTACATGAGGGAGAGAGACTCTCACTCTTGGGAACTATACAAGGATAAAAAGAGGGAGCTGAAAAGAACCTTACGTCTTCGGAAACGAAATACGTGGAGGGAATTCTGCTCTAGCATGAAGGATACGTCGGAAGTATGCAGATTACAGAAGATGATATCGAAAGACACTGCTTCGAAAATGGGGCTGATACGCAAAGTTGATGGTTCCATGACAGAAACAGTGGAAGAAACGTTGCAGGCCCTGATGGAGGTACATTTTCCTGGAAGTTTCAAGTCAGACCAACCATGGCCTCAAACTAACATGGGAGCTGGTGGGGTAAGTCAACAAGAAGCTGAGAGGATAATAACTCCAAATGGAGTCAAAAGTGCTATAAACTCTTTTGCTCCATTTAAAACGGCTGGAATGGACGGAATATTCCCGGCACTATTACAGTGGGGCATGAGCGCTCTACTAGATAGGATCCGGAATATATTCGTCGCCTGTCTTTCAGCAGGCTACATCCCGAAGGCATGGAGGGAGGCTAAAGTGGTCTTCCTGCCTAAACCGGGAAAGAAAGACTATACAGAGGCAAAGTCCTTCAGGCCGATTAGCCTTACATCATTCCTGTTGAAAACAATGGAAAAGGTGTTGGTGGACTACCTGGAGAACACCACGCTAATGTATAGTCCTCTGAGTAGGTGCCAACATGCTTATAGAGCAGGCAGATCTACGGAAACCGCTCTACATGAACTTGTTAGAGTTGCAGAGAGAGAGATTAACAATGGCGGGATCGCTATGTCTACTTTTATGGATATAGAGGGTGCTTTTGATAAAATCTCCTTTACCAAACTAAGGAACGCCCTGTTTGAGCGGGGGGTTGATTACATTATAATTAAGTGGATCGACTCTATGCTTAAGCAGAGGGCGGTAAATCTTAGCAGTGGATGTGACAGAATACGGGGTAAGGTAGTCCGAGGATGCCCACAAGGAGGTGTTCTTTCGCCTCTACTGTGGAACATCACCGTGGACAGTCTTCTCTGGAAGCTGGACTCGATGGGCGTACACACTGTAGGATACGCCGATGACTTGGCACTCACGGTCAGTGGAAAGTTCATGGACACAATTCTAGGTTGCATGGGACAAGCTCTCAAAGTAACCGAAGAATGGTGTAATGAGCAAGAGCTAACCATAAACGCTAGTAAATCAAACACTATGATTTTTACTCGTAAGAGGAAAGACATAGAGATAACTCCCTTACGGCTTTTTGGTTCGGAAATCAAGGTGTCCAAGGAAGTGAAGCATCTAGGAGTTACCTTAGATGCGAAACTAACTTGGAATGTTCACGTTGATGAAAAGATCCAAAAAGCGAAAAGGATTTTGCATCAATGTAAGAGAGTGTGTGCTCGTAGGTGGGGAATTTCACCTAAAGCGACACACTGGATTTACACAATGATGGTAAGACCTATTCTAGCTTATGCATCAGTGGTATGGTGGCCAAAAGCCATGCAGAATACCACAAAGCAGAAGCTAGATGGGGTACAAAGGATAGCTTGCGTAAGCATATGTGGTGCAATGCGCACCACACCAACGCGAGCAATGGAGGCATTGCTGGGACTGCCGCCGTTGGACTTATTTATAAAGAAAACGGCGGCGCTTTCGGCAATACGCATGGAAAGGGATGCCATGTGGCATCGCTTTGGAACTAGCAGCGGTCATAAGAGCATCCTAGACATTATTCATGATGAGGTCAGGGAGACTCTAATGCCGGTAGAAGGCATGAGTAGACGTAGGGTAGTTGAAAGACTACACAAGACTCACATTGCAGATGGAAACATACATAATGAGTGTATGTACAATGACATCAGCATTTTTACTGATGGATCTTTAATGGACGGTAAAGCGGGGGCGGGGGTTTACTCTGAAGAGCTAAACCTAGCATGTGCGCTTAGTCTAGGAGAGTATGTGTCCGTATACCAGGCAGAGATGCTTGGCTTGTTGCATGCGTTGGACCACTTGCTTGAAGGTCAGGTGCGGGGGAAGAAAATCCTTATTGCACTGGACAACCAATCGGTGATCAGACGCATGCAGCAGACGAACATAAACTCTAAACTGGTACTAGAGTGTGTCCGGAAGCTCAACACGTGTGCCTCAGAAAATGAGGTTACGCTGATGTGGGTAAAAGGACACATAGGTACAACAGGAAATGAGGCGGCGGATGCCCTAGCAAAACAGGGTTCTGCAGCAACTTTCATTGGCCCAGAACCCAGAGTTGCTCTGGGGAACGGCATGATTGGAGCGAAGGTTGGAAAGTGGATGGACTCCATGCATCAACAAAGATGGCAGGAGCTAGTCACTTGCAAACAAGCTCGGAATGCAATGACCAGCCCTTTAGGCAGGGAAGCGAGAAAGGTACTTAGTTATAAACGGAGTACCCTAAGCTGGATAACTGCCTTGGTCACAGGGCATGGTAATTTTAAGGCTCATCTGGCCAAGATGAAAATCGGGGAAGATGACGTTTGCAGGCTATGCCTGGAGGAGGCCGAGACGGCAGCACACATTGTGTGCGAATGTCCAGCACTGGCTAGCACGAGGTTGAGGATCACAGGCAGGCACACGATAAGTGTAGAAGCCATGAGTGAACTCAGCTTCAAACAAATGCTAGCAATAACACGGGACTCAGTGATGAAGAAAGAGGTCGACAATTATCAGTCGACATCTGGAAGCCACTGATGACCGGGAGGGGGCGAAAAGGGACCCAAACGTTAGTGGTCTGCTTCGGCTATCCCCCAGAGTATATAATAATAATAATAAACTAAATTTAAATATGGAAACATACTATAAAAGGTAATATTAATATACAATAATATAGTTGCGGTTGATCATATAAAACGAAGTGGTTATTCACAATACCATATTAAGCTGCATTGAAAGCAAAATAATATTTAAGTACGAGAGTAAGTCAATATATAGATATAATGTAATAGTTGTTTCATGATTTAGTTCAGATACATATTTAAGAATATAGTTGAAAGTATATTAGAACATTAGCAAAAATCTCAAGGCAATAATTTAGTTTGAAATATCAGATGTTGTTTAATAGATTGAAACCTTTCAGTGAAGATTGAATAGGAGCTGTGTTGAATTTATAAAATTCAGTCTAAGATCTGAATATCAATAATATATTATTGAAATATCATTTAGCTAATCGATATAGTCGCATAAATGACATATTTATGTATATTCATAATTTATAGCCCATATGATAAAGAAATCCTTATAAAAAGTATCAAAATTTGCAGCTAAGGCTTTCAGATAATCTCTTGGTGTCTATAAATACGTCGTGCTTTAACTTTTTCTACTGATTGAGTATATTCTAGAATCAGTTTAAATTAACCGCATAAGTTTCCTGATTCATGCAACGGGGACTGTCTCATTTTTTTGACTACCCATGAAGCGATTGTTATCTACGCAATCACTGTAATTGCGTAGGGCATAATTGAAAATCTAAGCCATTATATTGTTTCGAAAGTACGGACGTATTTTAAGTACAAGCTTCAATTTATAATTTGCTGAAGCCTGTTGGTTTGCCTATATTATATGGTTGTAATCCTGTAGCTTGCAATATCTGTAGTAATCTAACGAGTAAATTTACTATGTAAAATCAACCGGGTTTAAAACCAGTAAAATATGTATAACCAAGACTTTGCAATTTAATACAGAAAAGTCAATGTATTGTACGTTTGTACACATAATTTGCATTAACCCAAAATTGTTCATACGTATTACACGTTGCATTAAAAATGAAATAAAAAAAAAATTTTAAAAAATTTATTTCTCCAATGAATTCCGAGTAGATTAATCTTTGCTTCCTGACCCCCTTTCCTGGGCCCTCGCTCCGCTTCCTCGCTTACTATTGGATCGCGTAGGGGGCTAGGAACTTAAGCGCGGCCTAGCCCGATGGAGGGGAGGGAGCGCGGAGCCCCTAAAACATCAAGGGGCTCCCGTGTTCGTCAGGGGATAGTGGCGTTTTCGAAGGTCGTACGCGTTTTCAGGTTTTCTTTTTACGGCTCGTTTGCTCAGGCACCCGGGCACGCGCGTGATTTTTGTTTTGTAACGCTGCGAGGCAGGTGTGACCATACAACCCCACCCCGACTACCGATAGCTGAGCTAGCTATCCAGCACGCGCGAACTGGTCACATCTGAGGAAGTCTTGGCACTTAGGTGTCACGCGCGGTCTGCACGACCACAGTTTGACTTCCGTCCTCATGTAGCCTTCGGCCTACCAAGCAGAATCGTTACAAATGGCGCCCAACGTTGGGCCCAAAAAACTTTACCGTTAGGGTTGACTTCGGTCACCTTAGGACCTCATTCCACCTCGAGGTCCAAATACGGTCCCACTGCCGGAGTTTGTCAGCTTTTGAGGGTTTTCCTCACTTTGGTGCTTCACGCACCCAGGGAATTCCAGACTCCGGCCCATTTTTAGGGTTTTGTATTAAAAACAAAACCCTTATGAAATCGGTCAAATGTCTGTCCGTCTGTCCATGAAATATCTCACGAACGGCTGAAGCTACATACATGAAATTTTGTGGGAGTATGTAGAATTATTATAATTCGCCGGAGAAAGCGATTCGTTGTAATAGGCTGACTTTAAGGGGATGTCCCCATAGAGGGGAAATGAAGGTCAAAATTTTTTTTTCATCTGGTATAGGCAAGTGGGGTATCATGAGAAAGGTAACACCGAGTACATTTCATTTCCGGTATTTTCATTAAATTTGAAAAAAGGGGAAAAGAGATAGAGGGGAAAATATGTGATCCGAGTTTGTCCCCCCCCCCCTTGCATTTCGATACCGTTATACTTAGAAATATGAAAATTTGCAGAAAGGCGGCATTTTACTAGTGTAGAAAACCGAAAGAAGAATTTTGATATCTCAACAAAAAACGTTAATAATAGTACATTTCTATAGTTGCAGTTAGCATAACCCTGCACGCCTTAAGCACAGCCGAGGTCAAAAATATTGATGGCCAATGATAACCAACATCATTGGCAATAATATCTTTAAGTTTCATTACAATCACATAATATTTAATAATAGTACATTCATTTAAAGTTAGCCATTTTGACACTATCCACACAAAAATTACACCTACCGGCCTCATACTCGTATGTAGGTGTAAGTACTACTTTCATGTTGTTTTTCGTAGTGCGAATTGCAGTTATTGTATTTAATTAATCATTTTTGAAAGGGTAAAGATTAGTTGGGGGCGCTGCGTCGTAATTGGCAAACTTTACCGAGTGGAAGGGGGGAGGGGTCCACATAGAGGCCAAATTAAGCTAAATTTTTTTTTTTATCGACTGGTATAGGAAAGTGAGGTGTCGTGCGAAAGGTAATATTGAGTACATTCCATTTTTTTCGCATTTTCTTGAAATTTGTAGAAAGGGGAATAGTGGGGGAGGAAAAAATATTAGTTCGTAATTTGCCCCCCCCCCCGCATCTCGAGACTGTTAGAATTATGAAAACTTACAGGAAGGTGGGTTCCGAATAGCATATAAAATGGAAAATAATGGAATCTGGATATCTTCTCAGAATAGGTAAGTAGTAGTTTATTTCTGTAGTTACAGTTAGCACACCTCTGCATGCCTTAAATACGTTCGAGGTCAAAAGTACTGATGGCCAACTATAACCAACACCTTAGGCAATAATATGTTCTAAGTTTCGTTACAATCACGTAATATGAAATGGCATGTAAAATGTAAGTGGGTAAGACATTTTAATTATGTTTTTTTTTGTCCATCTGAGTGGTATCAAGAAGAGCAACGAGCCGATATTTACATATATACCAAAATAAGCGCTTGCTACAAAACCCTCGGATTGCGGGCGTAGCCCTCTATATTCCGGTTTCATTTTTCTTGAATCCTTATTCCCATCCATGTAGAGTTCCTTGTCCATGTAGAGTAGGTTACCCTATCCCCACCTATCCCCCCAACAGGCAGTGCATACGTTGTATATGTCAAAGGATGCTTTTGCATCGTGGGTAAGACGATTCGACCAAGGGACCTTTCGGAATTATTGGAATCAGGCGTTTACGCCTGTACCATGACTCCGACCTCCCGAAACCTAGAAACTGGATGAGTGGCGTATTGACGAGGGATGAGTCCGTGCTACCCCAAATAATGTATTTTATGAACAATTTTCTCTGTACGACCGACGGAAGTGGCTCTTGTCCCTGCGACGAACGCGTATGAAAGCGAATGAACGGGAGAGTGGAGGGAGAGTCCGAAAGGAATCAGGAAGCAAAATTTAATTAGATAAGCCAGTTTGTTGCCTGAGACACATCTTATTTTACCTTAGCTTATCTCATAGTATCTTATCTTATCGTCTTAGCGTAGCTTGTCGTATCTCATCGGACTGTAGCCTATCTTATTATATTATATTATTATATTCATTTAACATGCCAGTGGACTACATGCCACCGCCAGTAGGGCAGGGAAGGGGAGTTGTGACCAGGGCACGTTCCCAGGCGCAGCTCAACCCCCAAGCATTAGAATTTCCGCCGTCAGTGTTGGCAGGCAACGCGCCAGCGGAAGAACCACAACTACAACAAGTAGAAGGGAGGGGAACTCCAGAAGCGTGGGGACTGCAACCACCCCCACAACAACAGCCACCCGAACCGCTGCACAATCCCGCTAAGGAGGGGCGTGCATCCTACCTCGGATGGGGACTGCCACCTCATGGATGGGGGCAACAACAGCCTCCCCTACAACAACAAGCGCGACCACCTTGGTGCGGACATCCACCACCACCCTGGTGGGGGCAGCAACCACCGGCGTGGTGGGGCGAACGGCCGCCAGCTGGGTGGGGTCAAAATAGGTCCTCTCCGCCGGCACCTGAAACCCAGCCCTTACCTGCTACGTCACCCCGCTCAGAACCGGGAGCAACCAGCAGACTAGCCCCGGACAGAGACCAGCCCCGGACAGAGACCCGCTGGCGCAATCTTTTGGCGGTCAGTTTCCGCAAGGATTCCACGAATCCTTGCAGAAACTGATTGACATAGAATGCGCCCGGCGCATTTCCGCCATGGGACTGGATGCCACTCCCCGTGCACCGATTTCGCGAGCTGACCCAGCGGAGCGTCGACACCAGTCGGCTGCCACCCCAGTGACCATCCCGGCACACCACGTCTCCCGAACAATACGGGAATGGGGATTGAAGTTCCAAGGGACCGCGGTCGACGACTTCATTCGTCAGGTGGAGTTATTCACCGACCGCACCCTTGGAGGGGACTTCGACGGGGTGTGCCTATATGCCCACCTTTTTTTCGATGGGGATACAGCCGAGTGGTTCCGACACTTTGCTTCCAGCTCGCACAACCGGTACACTTGGGAGTCGTTGCGAGCTGCTCTTCGAAGCCAGTATACGGACCCCTACGACGATGACGACATCAGGGAGATGATGCGCCATCGTCTACAGAGAGAGGGGCAGTCGTTTGACGACTTCCTGAAGGAGATTCGGCAGCTCAACAACCGGATGCGAGACCCTCTATCGGACCGGGAGTTGACGAGGATAGTGAAGAGAAACCTACGGGAGGACGTAGGCCGAGCAGCTCTTCATGTCAAATTCGCCAACTTGTTGGATTTGAGAGAATTTGTACGAGACTTAGAAAATTATAACGAGCGTATGACTTCTCGACGTTCCTCTCACTACCCTCGTCAAGTCTCGCGTCCTCGGGTATCCGAGCTGGACCGCACCGACAACACCTCTTCATGGGAAGTGCAGGGCGACATAGCGGCACTAAATGCCAATTCCACTTGTTGGAATTGCCGAAAGGCCGGACATTCCTACGCAGACTGTCGGGAGGAACTAAAGGTGTTCTGTTTTGGATGCGGAGCTCCGGGTGTGGTTAAACCACAATGCGAGCATTGCGCCCTCCAAAAAAACTACTCGCGCCGGAAACATCAATACCACCAGAGGTCTTCCAAGGAGGTTCAGACCGAACCGACCTCCCCCGAGATGCCGCGGTAAAATCGCGACCGCACCTGCAGAGTTCCGCTCCAAAGCAGAATGGCTTAGACCCTCCTGCCCAGTCTGCGTCGGAACATTCCGATACGCCATTTTCCCCTGTCATGTCTATTATACCGGACTTTACACCCGACCTAGCGGATTCGCTAGCCAACCCCTCGACGGCCGAAGCCACCACTCAGACCCACGCTTCGAGCAATCAGTTGCCGTGTTTACCCATTGGCATCAGCCAACCAGACCGGATCCGTTATGATCTTGAGACCCTGTCCGGCCACTAACATCACCCGGCCAGCAAACCTAGTGATACCCAAGTCGTACCCCACTTTCTACAGCTTTCGACCACTTCATGAGCGGGCGAAGGACTACTTGGAGGCTCGCCAACGGATTTTCAGCGCTGAAGAAATCCATCCTCGCCGACCGAAACGTTCCACGTTGCGGTGCCGGCGTTTCTGGAAGAAGGTGCTGTCTATTCGTCGGCGATACTGCGAAGTAGTCCTGCCGGATAGTCCTAAGGATGACATCCGGCCTTACGCAGCCGTCACGCTCCTCGGTCAGACATTGAGTGGGTTGGTCGGCACTGGCGCTTCTTGTAGCGTCATCGCTTCCAACTTTGCGGAATCAGTCCTGAAGGACTGCCGTTATTCCTGGGTCAAGTTCCAACTGGGAGTCACAACCGCGGATGGAACCTGCCATACCGCCAGAGGTAAGATCCTTGCGGACGTTACGTTCCGGGGGCTCACCAAACAATTGGAGTTCTTACTAATGCCGGCTCTCAGTCAGAACTTGTACTTAGGAGTCGATTTTGTTCGAAGTTTCGACCTGGCTCCTGCCTTATTTACTTCTTCCCCATGTTTGTCTGAGCTGTCTTCCGATGACCCTTCGGTGACAGTCAGTAAACATTCCTTGTCAGCAGCTCAGCAAGTGCGACTCAATGCCGCCAAATCAATGTTTCCGTCCTTCACCAAGGAGGGCTTAGGGCGTACGACCGTCATCTCGCACGCCATCGACGTCGGAAACAATAAACCCGTCAAGCAGAGACACTTCGCTGTCTCTCCCGCCGTCGAAAAGCTCCTCTATAAGGAGATCGATCGGATGCTTAATCTGGGGGTTATTAAGGAGTCGCAGAGTTCGTGGTCATCACCAGTCACCTTGGTAGTCAAACCTAATAAGGTTCGTATGTGCCTGGACGCACGCAAGGTCAATGCAGCGACCTTGAAGGCCGTTGTATCAGTTTGTGACGATGCCATTCGGCCTCTGTAACGCGCCACAAACGATGCAACGCCTAATGGACCGCATTATTCCAGCACACCTGCGAAACCAGGTGTTTGTCTACCTAGATGATCTGTTGCTGGTCTCGACTACTTTCGACGAACACTTGTTGCTGCTACAAGAAATTGCACTGTGTCTCCGCAAGGCAGGACTCACGATAAATGTGGAGAAGAGTAACTTCGTCATGACCCATGTTCGGTACTTGGGACATATAATTGGTAACGGTACCATCATGACCGACTCCAGCAAAGTGGAAGCGATATCCAACTTCCCTCGACCATCTACGACTAAACAACTCCGCCGCTTCCTAGGGATGTGCGGATGGTACCACAGGTTCGCTCCTAACTACGCTTCTGTCTCTGCTCCGCTGACAGACATGCTACGGAAAGGCCGTGGTTTTGTCTGGACTGAGGAAGGCCTCCTGGCATTTAAAGCTTTAAAAGACTGCTTAACGCGGGCCCCTGCGCTGCACAGCCCTGACTTTTCGCGCCCGTTTGCCATCTAATGTGACGCAAGTCAACCTGGCATCGGCGCAGTGCTAACGCAGACAACCGAAGACGGTTCCGAAGTGCCCATAGCTTACATGTCCAAGAAGCTTAATTCAGCCCAGCAAAACTATACGGTCACCGAACAGGAATGTCTGGCAGCGGTGACAGCGATAAAAAAATTCCGAGCCTACGTAGAAGGACAGGAGTTCTCGGTCATAACGGACCATGCGTCGTTAAAGTGGCTGATGAGTCAGTCGGATCTGCATGGCAAACTGGCTCGATGCAAGGATTCCGATTCACCATCCTGCATCGGAAGGGCAGTCAGAACGTGGTGCCCGACACTCTGTCTCAAGCCTACTGCGCGGAGTCTCTGTCGGTTCAGGACCCGTTTGGCAGTTCGGTCGAAATAAACCTAAACTCCCCTCACTTCCGCTCTCTGGAGTACAAAGAACTGGCAGATAGAGTCGACGCCAATACACACCTGATGCCGGATCTAAAAACGGCTGATGGATTCGTGTACAGGCGCAGCGAGTACGCGAGCGGAAATGAAGTGCAAGAGCAGCAGGCCTGGAAACTCTGGGTTCCAGCGGAGCTCGCGACTGACTTAATCAAGCGCGCACACGAGCATCCGATATGTGCGCATGGAGGAGTAGCAAAGACGCTGAAACGTCTTAGGGTCCTATTCTTTTGGCCCAATATGGCGAAGGATGTCAGCAACTTTGTCTCCTCCTGTAGCATGTGCAAGCAGTCGAAAGCTCGTAACCAGAGTCTCCGACCGCCTATCGAAGACCACTTCACTTCCGAACGCGTCTTTCAGCGCCTGTATATGGATCTCTTGGGTCCGTTCCCTAGATCCAAGTCAGGCAATATTGGAGCCATTGTGCTGGTCGACCATCTGTCCAAGCTCACCTTCGTCGAGCCAATACGGAAGTTCCCCGCAGAGGTTCTGACCAGTTGGCTCGAGACCAGAGTGTTTCACACCTTTGGGGTACCCGAGTCCATTGTGACGGACAACGGCCAACAATTTAGGGCAAACGTCTTTAACACGATGTTGGAACGATACGGAGTGCAGCACCTTTACACCGCGGTTTACTCACCGCAGGCCAACGCCTCAGCGCGTCAACCGCTCCATTGTAGCTGCCATCAGGGCCTATGTTCACCCATCCCAGCATGACTGGGATGGGCGAATATCGCAAATTAATTGTGCACTCCGTTCGTCCCACCACGCATCCATTAAAGCGTCGCCCTTCTTTGTTGTCTTTGGCCATCACATGGTCACTCATGGACAAACTTATGCCCTTCTTCGAAGGCTTCATTTGTTGGGGGAAGCCAATGCCCCGAGCGTGGATAAAGTCGACAGATTGGCCATCCTCAGGCAACAGTTGCAGAAAAACCTGGAATCGGCTTTCTACAAGTATTCAAGCCACTACAACCTGCGCTCGCGGCAGATTGAATTTCAGCCTGGCGAAGAAGTGTTCAGGCGGAACTTTGCTCAAAGCAATGCTGCCGCTCACTACAACGCCAAGCTGGACTTCAAGTTTGTCAAGAGCCGGGTTGTCAAGAAAGTCGGTAACAGCCGGTACCTGTTGTCTGACCTCCAAGGCAAATCCGTCGGCATTTTCCACGCTAAGGACATACGGCGATAAAGGATCCAAACATCCGCACAATATTCCATCTGTCGTTTTGACCCGGTGCTGTGGCTCAGGTTCTTCTCCTACGCAGGCGTACAGGAAGAGCCTGCCTTGTAACGAGGGTCGGCTAAGATATAGCGACCAACATAAGCACGATACGTATCTCGCAAGACCATCTCTGAGGTTTAGCAAATCGACCTACCTCATGACTGCAAACACCTGTTCCTTTTGCGTCTTACTCGATGGCACATGTCCATGCAAACACCTGTTCCTTTTGCGTCTTACTCGATGGCACATGTCCATGCAAACACCTGTTCCTTTTGCTTCTTACTCGATGGCACATGTATGTAGGATAGTAGGCTGGTTTCGTTGGTTGTTGCTTTTATAAAAAATATACTCTCGATCTGATTAAAATAGGAGGCGTTGTTTTTTGTTTTTTGATGAAAAATAATTGCATAGAGAATGTATAAAGAAAAGGAAGTAAAAATAATCTAATAGAATGTAAATTCGTATAATAAAAGGATGTAAAATAATCTAATAGAATGTAAATTCATATAATAAAATGTAGTTAAATAATATAATGGAATGTAAATTCATATAATAAAATATTGTGAAGAAAACCTACATTTCCTACAATTTTGGGGGCTCAGCCGAGATGAATGTGAGACTTAATGCCGTGTAAATTAATTGAAAAGACGAGTGTGCCTAGTTTGTCGCTGTTGTTGTATAGAATTTCGCTTCCGATTGTGCGATAGTGACGAAGTTGCAGAATTGCTAGTGCGACTCTGGCCTGTATCGTCCGAGCGAAAAAAAAGAGGAAGAAAAGAATATTCCAGATTTCGATCGGCAGCAAACGTAGAACATTACTATACAAATACGAGCGGACAAGAGTGTGAAGAAAATTTCGAATTTGTGATTTTGACCCCGATGATCGTGTGTGGAAATGAACCAAGAGAAGACAAACGAAGGAAACTGATGTTCTATCGACAAAGACGAAGGTGCCTGATTGTTTTGCCGAAGACTATTGAAGGGCGATTCATTCAAGGTTGATTTGAAACGAACGTTATAACCCAGTCTGCTTGATCAGTGAAGGAAACGGAGATGCCTTGGAGACGTTAATACGATTGAGAGTTACAAACTTTTGAAGAGATAAGTAACATTGCTAGATAATAAGAATTATATTAGATCTAGACTAAGATTACGAACGATTTGCTCTACCTACAAAAATATCGAGTTGTATTTGAGATGGATAGAGAGACAATTCTGGGATTTAATGTCGGCTCCTTGAGAGAAAAGTTGCGGGAGTTGGGATTAAATTCTAATGGATTGAAGAATGACCTTCAGAACCGTCTATTAGAATACCATGAGTTGGACTTTGTTGACGTAAACGGGGATATTGCCGTTGGTGGTTCAGTAGGTGAACCCGATGGTAATGAGGAGTTTGCCGCGACTCCAAGCGTTTCTTTCGGTAAGAGTTTATATACGTTGCACGATGTTGAAGATAGCTTGTCAAAATTCTCAGGTTTTGGTTTACCGGACGTTAATCAATGGTTAGCCGAGTTTGAGGATATGGCAGAAATAGTTGCGTGGACACCATTACAGAAATTTGTTTATGGTAGGCAGTTGATTGCAGCAAAGCTTTTTATTAGAAGTCAAACTAGCATTAGGGACTGGTCGATATTGAAGAAGTCGTTGTTGGAAGAGTTTGGTGAAAGTCTTTCATCTGCGGAAGTGCATCGACAGTTACGTGCTAGAAAGTTGCGACGAAATGAGTCACTCATTGAATATTTGTATATCATGATGGAAATAGGGAAGAGGGTCGATCTTGACGACAAGAGTTTGATCGAATATTATATCGATGGAATACCAGATTCAAAATCGAATAAAACTATTTTATATCAAGCGAAAACAATAAAACAACTCAAGGAGAATGTTTCAACTTACGAAAAGATTAGACTTCCTTTTAAGTCTATGTACCAAGGAAAGGAGTCAAGTTCATCGGATGTCAAAGAAGAGCCAAGTTCGAATGTGAAGGTCAACAGGGAGAAAAAGTGTTTCAAATGTGGAGATAAATCACATTTGGCAAAAGAATGTCCAGAAGGGCAGTTCAGATGTTTCAAGTGTCAAAAACTTGGTCATCGTTCTTTCGAATGTCAAACCAAGGAACCTGTTAGAGTGGTCAAAGAAGGGAAAAGTCAGATTAACATGGTACAGAAAAGTTCAGGACTTATATTTAAAGACGTTGTAATCAAGGACAAACTGTTTTCAGTGCTGATTGAAACTGGTTGCGATACTTGTCTATTGCGGGTCGATACTTTGTTTTTGATTGGGGAAGTAAATCTGATTCAAGAAAAAATTAAACTTCGAGGTATTGGCGAAAGTGAAATTGAGACATTAGGTCGGTTTGATACTGTTGTGGTTATAGATGGTATTGAATTTGAAGTAACCTTTTATGTGGTAGGTGAGTGTGACATTTTGCACGGTCTGATGTTAGGAAATAGTTTGTTTAGGAATGCTGAAATAATTTTCAAGAATGACAAGGTTAGATTTCGGAAGCTTGAGGAGAAGAATCATTTGATAGAAGAATTTCAGTCATTGTGTCTTAATGTTGAGGACATGCAGCAAACAGTAGAGGTAGATTTGCAGCATTTGCACGACAATGTGAAGGAAGAAGTTTCTCAGCTTATAATAAATTATAAACCGGAAAAGAGTACTATTTGTCCTGTGAAGATGAAATTGATCTTAAGCGATGATGTGCCAGTCTACCAACGTCCAAGACGACTACCGCTTGTAGATCAGAAAATAGTAGAGAAACAAATTGACGAATGGTTACATGACGGTATCATACAATCCTGTGCCTCCGAATACGCTGCACCAATTGTTTTAGTGCCTAAGAATGATGGTACAAAAAGACTATGCTGTGATTTTAGAAAGTTAAACAAAAAGATAATACGCGACAATTTCCCAATGCCATTGATAGATGAAGTAGTAGATAAGTTGCATAATGCATCAGTGTATACCACATTAGATTTAGTAAATGGCTTTTTTCACGTACCAGTAGATGAGTCTTCTCGGAAATATACCTCATTTGTCACGAGTAACGGACAGTATGAATTCTTATTTGTTCCTTTTGGAATAGGTAATTCACCGGCGGTTTTTACTAGATTTATAAATGCAGTTTTTAGAGATCTGGTTCGAGATTGTATTTTGGAGACCTATATGGACGATGTTATCATTCCCAGTAAAGATGTAACTGAAGGATTGGAAAAATTAAAAATTGTGTTGAATAGAGCTGCTGAAAGTGGATTACGTATTAAATGGTCAAAATGTCAGTTACTGCAAAGTAATGTAAATTTTTTAGGCTATGTCATTGAAAACGGGACAATAACTCCTTCGAAAGATAAGATTAAGGCGGTCCAGAACTACCCGATACCCACAGATGTAAAGACAGTCCAAAGATTTTTAGGTTTAACTTCATATTTTAGGTTTATCAAGGAATATGCTATTATCGCTAGACCACTAACGAACTTATTGAGGAAGAACTCAAATTTTCAATTGACTGAGGAAGTGTTGTTGTCGTGCCAACAGCTGAAAGATGCACTCGTGACTGTACCTGTTTTGTCATTATATGATCCAGAGGCAGTAACGGAAGTTCATGCTGACGCTAGTAAGTTTGGTTATGGAGCTGTTTTATTACAAAAAAGTAGAGACGATCAATCTTTTCACCCGGTACAGTTTATGAGTCGGAAAACCAAGCCAACGGAGCAGCAGTACCATTCCTATGAGTTGGAGGTACTGGCAATAGTTGAAGCTTTGAAGAAGTGGCGTTTGTATTTAATTGGAATTCCATTTACAATTGTAACTGATTGCAATGCCTTTAGAATGACAATGGAAAAAGAAGATGTCCCAGCAAAAGTTTCTAGATGGGCCATGTTCCTACAGGAATTTTCGTATCGGATTGAACATAGAGCAGGAACAAGAATGAGGCACGTTGATGCATTAAGCCGTAAGTCATGTTTGGTGGTGGAAAGTAGCCTTACCTATCGACTTCGCGAGGCTCAACAGTCCGACAAATGGACAAAAGCAGTAATTACAGTGCTGAAAAGTGATAGCTAAGACAATTATTACATCAGGAACGGTGTATTGTATAAGGATCCCAATAAGGATTTGATCGTAGTTCCTAAACAAATGGAGGATGAAATAATTGGAATAGCACACCGACAGGGACATTATAGTGTATTAAAAACCCAAGAACTGTTAAAGAAACAATATCAATTCCGGATTTAAAAAATAAAGTTCAGAAGATTGTGAGAAGTTGTGTTCCCTGCATCATAACGGATGCAAAAAATTGCAGAAAGGAAGGATTCCTAAAGCCGATTGATAAAGACGATAAACCATTAACTACGTACCATATTGATCACGTTGGTCCGATGGAAATGACTAAAAAGGCGTATAACTATATGTTGGTGGTTGTCGATGCTTTTACTAAATTCGTTTGGCTTTATCCAACGAAATCCACGGATACAAAGCCCGTTATCGACTGTTTGGAGAAACAAGCAGCTATATTTGGAAATCCAGTCAGGATTATAACTGATAGGGGAGCTGCGTATACGTCAGAAACATTTGAGAGTTATTGTAGAGATAATAGGATTCAACATCTACTGACAGCTACTGGAGTGCCGAGGGGTAATGGTCAAGTTGAAAGAATGCATAGATTGCTGGTGCCCATGTTGGCTAAATATTGTCAGGAGACTCCTCAAAATTGGTATAAGCACGTAAGAACTGTTCAGATGATGATAAATTCTACTCCGCCTAGAAGTACTAAGTTGTCGCCATTTAGATTGCTTACAGGTGTGCAGATGAGAACGATAGATAATATTGATTTGCGTGAAATTTTAGAACAAGAAACTGTTGAGGAATTTGAAATAGAAAGAGATGAAATGCGATCTGTTGCAAGAGAGAATATTATTCAGATTCAGCGAGAGAATTGTAAGACGTACAATAACAAACGGAAGCCTGAGATAGTTTACAAGCTAAATGAATTAGTTGCTATTAAACGCACTCAATTTGGAAGTGGATTAAAGTTGAAGGGTAAATTTTTAGGACCTTATAAGATAGTACGTGTAATGAGACATGGAAGATATGAGGTAGAAAAGGTTGGAGACTATGAGGGTCCTAAAAGCTCATCTTCCGTAGCCGAGTATATGATACCTTGGAGTCGGCAATCGGGGGCGAGTTGCCAGTCAGGATAGCCGATCTGTAGGATAGTAGGCTGGTTTCGTTGGTTGTTGCTTTTAAAAAAAATATACTCTCGATCTGATTAAAATAGGAGGCGTTGTTTTTTGTTTTTTGATGGAAAATAATTGCATAGAGAATGTATAAAGAAAAGGAAGTAAAAATAATCGAAAAGAATGTAAATTCGTATAATAAAAGGAAGTAAAATAATCTAATAGAATGTAAATTCATATAATAAAATGTAGTTAAATAATACAATATAATGGAATGTAAATTCATATAATAAAATATTGTGAAGAAAACCTACATTTCCTACATAGATAGCTGCAGCATACGCGACCTTCGATGCATCACAGAAGCCATGTAGCTCTGTGATCGATTTCGTCCCATATCCAATGTACCTGGGAATTCGAATGTACTCTAATTGCAGTAGATTCCGTCTAAAATTTAACCACTGTGTTTCGATTTCGTGCGGTATTGCTTCATCCCAATCTACACCATGCAACCATAGGGTCTTCAGAAATATCTTTCCCGTAATAATTATGGGAGATAACCAGCCCATCGGGTCATAAAGTCGAGCGATGTCCGAGAGCATAGAACGTTTCGTAGTAGCAGCTCTTTCTTCGAGGGTTATTCGATATGTGAAGTTATCAGAATCCGGTAGCCATACAATTCCTAGGGATTTGACTCCGTCCATGTCTATGTTCAAGGCCGAGTGTTGTTCGATATCTTCATTCGGGACTTCTTCCAGAATTTGTTTATCATTTGACACCCACTTTCGCAACTTAAAACCTCCTGATGACAACGCCATATCAATTTCCCTTCTTAATTCGATAGCTTCTTCAAGGGAATCTCCACCAGTTAGTACATCGTCCACATAAAAATTCTCAAAAAATGGCACGATGTGCATTTGGAAATTTGATTTTTTCATCTTCCGCCAACTGTCTTAGAGTTCTGATTGCAAGAAATGGGGCGCAAGTGGTTCCGAATGTCACTGTATTCAAATGATAGTTCTTTATTAATTCATTCGAATCTTTTCTCCATAAAATCCTCTGAAAACTCCTATCATCAGGGTGAATGTCAATTTGAAGGAACATTCTCGCGATGTCAGCTACAAATACAAATTTATTCTTTCGCCATCTTAGCAATGCGGAGATCATGTTTGAGCTCAATGATGGGCCTGATAGAAGAATATCATTTAACGAAACTCCTGTGGATGTTCTTCTTGAGGCATCGAAGACGACTCGTAGTTTACTAGTGCTGCTCTCCTTCCAGATACCATGATGAGGCAAATAATAGCTGGGTTGCGGCATCTCTCCGCTACATTCCGACATGTATCCCGAATCCAAATATTCCTGTAGACACTTGGAATATTCCTGCTTCAACTGTGGGTCGTTCATAAATTTCCATTCCAAGTTCGATAAACAAGCGCGCGCTGAACCTCTTGAATCGCCTAACGTCTGCTGAATATTGGGCGATCTAAACGGCAATCGTAACATATAACGGCCGTCATCCTTCCTAATAACATTTGTCGAAAAATGTTCCTCCGCTTGTTGTTCGTCCAAAGTTAAAGGATGTCCGGGTTGAACTTCTTCGATTTTCCAAAACAGCTGTAGTTGATCGCGCAAGACGATATCGGAATCGATGCGAATGTTGAAATTTCGATACTTAATTGGGGCTTTTCTGGTCTCTCCAGAAATAATCCAACCTAATCTGGTTTCCTGAGCGATTGGACCAATATCGAGCTTCAATATGTTCCCAAGGATGATACTGGCATATACATCAGCACCAAGCAGCAAATCTACTTTCCCAGGCTGGTCGAAATGAGGATCAGCAAGTTGTAGATCCTTCAACTGTTTGCAAGACGTTAGCGACAATGATCGAGAGGGGACTAAGCTACCGACATCCTTCATTACCAGTGCATTTATGTTTAATTTAGACTCGTCCCTCAATACCATGTTCGTTTCGATGCTGTTATTTACTGTACAAAGTTTAGACTGACCAACGCTGAAGATATTTGCATTGACCTTTTGTCTTTTCAGACCTAACTGCTGCACGACCGATTCAGTGATGATGTTGACTTGTGAGCCTTGGTCAAGTAAGGCTCTGAAAAAAAGACGACCATTCGACGATTCCAAAGTTACCACCGCTGTGGCCAATAATACTTCGCGATTGTCACCAATGTGATATGAAGTAGATTCGAAATTAGAAGTCGACGGATTAGCACTTTGTTCTCCTGAAGCTGGCGATAATGAAGTATTTCGATGTAACAAAGAATGATGTGCTTTGCTACAGTGTTTGCAACGAGATGTGGAAGGACAGTTCGAGAGGAGATGGCCCTTTCGTAAGCAATTCAAACAAAGGCCACTCCGTTTAACCAATGTAAATCGAGATTTAGAATCGGCGTCAATAAACTGACTGCATTTAACAATTGCGTGATTTTCTTTGCAGACCGGACATTGTTGACTAGTTTCAGTGGTATAATTATTTACACGCTTGTTGACGACTGTTGTTTGAGCATTATGGCGATTGGTACCAGAAGCCTCCAGTGCTCGGAAGCGCGTGGTTATAAATTCTTTTAATTCAAGGAACGAAGATAAGTTTGAACTCGATGCCTGTTGCTGTTCCCACAGTTGTCGACTACTATTCGGCAACCTTTCAGTAGTGAAATGTATAAGTATGGCATCCCATAAGTTATCAATTTTCAATTCTTCTATGGCTTGGATGCATTCCACTGTGCTATCCAGTAAATTCTTTAACGAAAGAGCCGATTCCGAGGCTACTTTTAAGTTAAATAATTTTTTAAGTTGTAGTTTCAGCAATACATTTTTATTGTCGTACCGCTCGTTTAAAACCCGCCACGCTGCATCGAAATTTGTTTCCGTTAGAGTAAAATCGCTAATTAATTTGGCGGCCTCTCCAGTGAGACTACCTTTTAGATACTGTAATTTCTCAATCGGCGACAAATTTTCTTTATTCCCGATTAATGATGAGAATAAGTTTCTAAATGAAATCCAGGACTCATAATTCCCATTAAAGCTCGGGAGATTTATACGAGGCAACTTCAACTCCGAAGAATGACCAGTTGAATTAGAACTCTCGTTCCGAATACTACTGTTAGTTGGATTTAATTGGGAAATCATTTCCCCAATTTCAATGATATAACTGGCACAGTCGTCCTCCAATTCTCCGTATATGTCCTTTACGAAATAAACGTGTTCAAGTTCGTCTTTCGCGCCAGTCAGCAAAGCAATAGCCTTATCATGAACCACGCTAGCTTCCTGCTGTAAAATACGGAACCGTTCTTTTGTATTTTCCAAATACTCTACGGAACCTTTCAATTTCGAATTCGCCTTTTTGTAATTTTTGACGAGGCGATTCAATTTTGCCTGATTTAACACCTGAACGTTATGGATTCCATCCATCTTCTAATTTAAATGTTATCACCACCAAGGAAAAATGTATGGGAATATTAGGAAAAGCTTACGGAACTTTAGCACCGGAACCACCAAAACGTCTTCGTAACGATGTCTCCTTCACAATGTACAATATCGATCAAAGTTCACCGATCCGGCTCGACGGACCAAAATAAATGTAACGAAAATAGCAAAATTTCGAAAACGAGATCCAAAAACCAGCAAATGTTCGAAAAACAACTCTACGGACCATTCAAATTCAATAATAAAGACTCTATCTTCAAATCGTTATAATACTTATTATTCACGTATAAAAAAAGCGACAATTCAATTAATTTAAAATTCAATGTTCAACGATATGAACTATATTTCAAAGTCAATAGCGAAACGAGTTTATAGAAGAACGACCGAACACAATTAGCCTCAAAACAAGAGTGATCTACTTATTCAAGCTAACAGCCGAACACAGTTAATTCTAGAACGGTCATTTTATGTCGAAATTACCGCAATAGTTCAATAACTAGTTTGTGCAGTGCAACTCTAGATTCTAATATTAATACATAACATAATTTATTATCAAATAAAAAAGATACTGTCGCCGCCAGGACTCGATCCGGGTACCTCCCGGACGTGAAGCCCACGCACTACCCACTAGGCTGTTGAGCTCGATGTCCTCTCACGCACAACAGGTGTAGGTGTAATGCAATTCCGATGGTGCGACTAGTTTATGATATTCGGTGCTTATATTTCAGGTGCTGGATTTCCGGGCGAACAGGAAGAAGTATTTCCAACATTCTCCCCCCGCTGGACGATCATGTTGCGTTCAGGACTGCTCTATCCGATGGTAGTTAAAGTCGAGTTGGAAAGCTGTGTCTTGATTAAAGTACGAATCTGTAAATATTCCAATTAGTTGATTTGGTAATAACGAATTTAATAACTTAGTTGATATTCCAAGTTGCCGATGTTGTAAGTGTCGATCGTCAATATTAGAGTCCCTCATTATATATCTCGTATTGATTAGCTTCGCGATATAGTTGTAGCGAATCGAAATAGTTCACTTCCATACATAGTTCGATTGAATTCATAATCTATGTGTTTGATTGTTAAGAGTCAACAGAACAAAGTCGTCCCAACTATGTTGGGCATTTGTCGCTATCTCATCTTAACAATCCTTTAAGTATGCTATAGTAGAAGGATTGAGGGAAAGGATGGGAATATGATGATATCATTATAGTATTAATTTATTGGAAACAAAATAACCTTGGTTATTGATCTCTTGTAGACGCTTCCATTTGATTTGACGGTTACAACTCGGACAATCGAATCACTTCCAGGATGAACTTCGAGTATTCTAGCGAGTGGCCAACGATATGGAGGATTGCGCTCATCCTTTAGCAAGCATATATCGCCGACTTTTAGAGATGTCGATGAAGACAACCACTTGGGACGCTGTTGGAGTATATTAAGGTATTCCTCTTTCCACTTTCTCCAAAAGTTTTGTGACAGTCTCTGTGTTAATTGCCATCGTGTTAATGTGTTAATCATTTCTTCTGTTATATCGACTTCCGGTAACGCCATCAAACTATCGCCAATTAAAAAATGCCCAGGAGTTAATACATTTGTGCTGGTTGGATCGTCATTAGCGGGACATAACGGCCTAGAATTAAGGCATCGTTCAATTTGTATGAGGGTCGTCAATAGTTCTTCGTAAGTCATTGGCGTAATTCCGACAATTCTTCGCAAATGGTACTTGATTGATCGAACACCAGCCTCCCATAAGCCGCCGAAGTGTGGAGCAGCCGGAGGATTGAATTTCCAGTTAATCCCCATGTCAACTAATTTGTTTTGAACTTTGGTAGTCTCCATTATCTTCTTGAGTTCGATGTTCGCGCCAATGAAATTCGATCCACAATCGCTGTACAGGTATTTACATAAGCCTCTACGTCCAACGAATCGTGTTAGAGCCGCCAAAAATGTTTGTGTTGTCATATCATTGACAAGTTCAATGTGAATTGCCTTAACAGCGAAGCATACAAATATCACCACGTATCCCTTGTGTGTTCGACTTCCTCGTCCGATCCGGTCTTTTATTGCAAAGGGTCCACAATAATCAACCCCAGTGTGCATGAAGGGTCGTGTAATTGTAACTCGGGGTTTCGGCAAACTGCCCATCAATTGCGACGAATCGTGTGTCTTGTTTCGAAAGCATTTGACGCACTTGTGTACATAATTCTTTACAAGTCTTCTTGCATCAATCACCACGTCGAAGTACTGTAAGCATTAGTTGTACGTTACCGTGTAGTGTGATTTCATGCGTATGTTTTGTCAATAAATCCGTAAAGATACCTCTTTTGGGAATGATGATGGGATTTTTTTCGTCATTTGACAAATCTGCATTTGTCAAACGTCCACTCAAACGTAGAACTCCATTGTCGTCGATGAAAGGATACAGTCTGAGCAGCTTACTCCTGCTGTCTATCTTTTCTATGTTCTCCAGTTTTCGAATTTCATCCGCATATTCATTGTATTGTACATATTTAACCCAAAATAGTCTCGCGCCTTCTAATTCGTTGGTTGATAGTATTCCTTTTTCATGATCACGTTTCTTGATTGCAGCGATGAATCGAAGGCAATATGCGGTGACTCGCAATAATAATGTCAACGATGAGAATTTACCCAATAAATCTTCCAATGTGTCGTTCGATTTCACAATATGGCTAACCAATTGATCCTCTTTGAAGATTATATCATCCGCTTCTGAATTCGGCCACAATGTCGAAGGCTCCTTCAACCAAGGTGGACCATACCACCATAACTTGATATTTGCAAATCCTTATGCATCTGTTCCACGGGATGCGATGTCCGCTGGATTGTCCTTTGACCGGACGTGATTGCATGTTTCACTGCCCACATTTTCAATGATCTTAATTGTTCGGTTCGCTTCAAAAATAGGTAGCTTCTGCGGTGGTTTCTTAATGTATGCCAACACGATTGAAGAATCACACCACAAATATATATTGTCACGTATATGTAATGTATCGAAGACAGATTTCATGAGTTCTGATAATAGAACACCACCGCAAAGTTCTAGCCGAGGAGTTGTCTGCTCCTTAACTGGAGATACTTTGGTTTTCGATATTAAAAGATGTTCTTTACTTTCGATGTCGTTACGAGAAACCATATAGATAGCTGCAGCATACGCGACCTTCGATGCATCACAGAAGCCATGTAGCTCTGTGATCGATTTCGTCCCATATCCAATGTACCTGGGAATTCGAATGTACTCTAATTGCAGTAGATTCCGTCTAAAATTTAACCACAGTGTTTCGATTTCGTGCGGTATTCATCATCATCATCGTGGCGCGACAGCCCAACGTCGGGCCTTGGCCGCCTGGATCATTGTCCTCCAATTATCTCGGTCACGTGACCACGTCCTCCAATTTTGGGAGCCCAGCAGCTGCGCGGCGTCCACACCTACTGAGCTCTCCCAACGAAATCTTGGTCGTCCTCGCAGTCTCGCTCCGTCGACTCGTTCTGCATTCATTACTCTCTTAGGCATGCCATCATCGTCCATTCTTTGTACATGCCCTGCCCATTGAAGTCGTTGTAGTTTGACGATTTTCGAGACTTGCAGCTCATCGTACATTTCATACAACTCATGGTTGTACCGGATGCGCCATCCATCTCGATCGCAAACAGCCCCGAAAATTCGCCGTAGAACCTTACGTTCAAAAGTGTCTAGCATGTTTTCGGAGGCTTGAGTTAGGGTCCATGCTTCGCAGCCATAGCATTGCACTGGTCGTATAATGGTTTTGTACACGCGGAGCTTCGTGTTTCTGTGCACATGCTTCGATTTCAATATGGGGAGAACCGAGAAAAAAGTCTTATTAGCTAACTGTATCCGTCGCTTGATTTCGTCAGTTTCGTTGGCGTCCCTTGACAAGTTGCAACCCAGGTAAATGAAGTTGTTCACGAACTCGATGTTGAGGTCCCCCACATTGATGCTCGGTTGTGCAGGTGTCCTTGTCACCGATTGCATCATTATTTTAGTTTTACCCTCGTTAATACGTAATCCAACTTTCTTTGCAGCGGTATCGAGCGTATGCAGAAGTTCTTCTGCGTCAGCCAATCTTCGGGACATGATGTTGATGTCGTCGGTGTACGCTGCTAATTGTGTCGACTTGATGAGTAGCGTCTTGCTGTTGTCCATATTCATGGCCCGAATAACGTATTCCAGTGCTAGGTTGAAGAGCGTCGGTGCCAGTCCATCGCCCTGTTTCAAACCAGTGCGTGTTTCAAATAGATCAGTAAGTCTATTCTGGATCCTGACTTGTGAGACGGAGTTGGTCATCGTCATCTTTGTCAGTCGCACTAACTTTGCCGGTATACCAAATTGCAGCATGATGTTGTACAGTACTCCACGATCGATACTGTCGTATGCCTGCTTGGAGTCGACAAAGATTTGGTATACGTTTACGTTGTATTCCCAGCACTTCTGGAGTATCAGTTTGACTGAGAAGAGCTGATCGGTTGTGGAGCGACCAGGTCTGAAACCGCTTTGATATTCGCCAATGACTCGTTCTGCGTACGGTTTTATTCTATTTTCCAGAATTTTCGTCAAAATTTTATAGGACGTACAAACTAGTGAGATGCCCCTGTAGTTCTCACACCGCAGTTTATCTCCCTTTTTATGAATTGGACAGATGATGCTTCTGCGCCAATCGTCAGGAATCTCCTCGTTCTCCCATACTCGCAGGAGCAATTGATGTATGGCATCAACTAGACTCGTTCCACCGAATTTTAGCAGTTCAGCTGGAATCTCGTCAGCGCCCGGCGCTTTATTTCGTTTTAGTGACCGCAACGCGAGATCAACTTCCTCTACTGTCGGGGGTTGAATGGGTGGGCCTAGATCAACAATATCGTCGAGAGCTTCCTGTGTGGGGATGTTAGATGGTCGGCTTAGAAGCTTTTCAAAATAAGAGGCCCATCGCTTGTTAATACCATCGGTGTCGCTGATGATGTTTCCATCCTTGTCCTTACAAAGGCTAGTCCTGGGTTGGTAGCCGTTCTTAATTGCATTTACTAGTTTGTACGCTTGTCTGGTGTTCCTATTAGCTAAGTTTTCGTTTATGTTCAGCAACAGCTCGTCAAAGTATTTACGTTTCTTACGTCTAATTATTCTATTCGATATTCGCCGTAGCTCGTCATATTTTTCTCTTCTGGCTCTGGTTCCTCGTTGAATCCATTGTCTGTAGGCCTCGTTTTTCGCGTCAAATGAGTCTTTGCATTCTTCGTCGAACCAGTTATTTCGCGCTCGCCGGGCTTTATATCCCACGACCTTCTCTGCGACATCCTTGATGGTACCCTTGAGTTCTTCCCAGAACCCATGGACGCCTGTGTTGCTGATGTTGTGTAGCATAGGTGATAGTTTTTCCTCAAGGGTGGTAGTATACGCCACCGCTGTAGCATCACTCAAAAGCTTATCAACCGCAAAGATTTTGGGAGGGCTGATTCTTGATTGGTGCACTGAGGAAATTCTACATCTGTAGGTCGTCTTCACCAAGTGATGATCTGAGTCGCAGTTTGCTCCTCGATAGGAGCGGACATCCATGACACTAGACGCCCATCTCCTGCAAATGAGGACGTGGTCAATTTGGTTGACGGTATGTGCGTCTGGAGACTTCCAGGTCTGCTTGTGAATGCGTCGATGCGGGAAGCACGTAGAGCTTACGATTAGATTCCTGCTGCAGGCAAAGTCGATAAGTCGCTGGCCGTTATCGTTACATTCTTCATGGAGGCTGTGGCCTCCAGTGGTCCCCCGGTGCCAACTTTCATTTCCGACTTTCGCGTTAAAGTCTCCCAGCAGCAATTTGACGTCGTTTGTTGGAAGTGAGTCGAAGAGAGTTTCAAGGCGGGCGTAGAACTCGTCTTTTACTGCGTCTTCTTTAAGTTCAGTGGGGGCATGCACATTGATGAGCCAGAGATTGAAGAATCGAGTCTTGATGCGAATCGCACACAGCCGTTCATTTATGGGTTTGAAGTCAGTAATATGCGGTTTGAGGTGATTGTTCACTATAAATGCTACTCCAAACTCCTTGCGGCCCGATGGCTTGCCACTTGTAAAAATTGTGTGCGATTTCTTGTCATTAATCTCGCTGCCAAGCCAATTTGTTTCCTGGACTGCAGTAATGCTCAGTTTGTACTTTTCGACCTGTTGAAGGAGGGCCTTCTCGGCCCCCGGTTTGTTCAGTGAGCGTACATTCCAGGATCCGAAAGAATAATCCTTTATTCGTTTGCGTGGTCATCGTTGCTGATTTGTCCAATCCGAGGCTTTTGTTCCAGGTTTCTTGACATGGAGTGGTTTTTATAAGGACGAGTTGTCAGCACGTCGCTTAATCCCATTCAGGGGATGGCCTCGGAGATAGCTGCTTCAGATGGTTTAATAAACGTGCTGGAGCCCACACAACTATGTAGCAGGTCCAACTACGCAAGTCATTCCATCCTACTAAACCTGAGACGCTTAGGTGTTGGTCAGCCATTCAGGCTACAGCTATCTGCCTTTTCCAAACGGTCTTATCGCTAAGACATTGGCCGTCAGCGAATTGATACACTGCCGTTACCAGGGGGCGCCTACGCGGAGGACTATGGAAAAGGTCTTTGCCCCCCGTGCGGTATTGCTTCATCCCAATCTACACCATGCAACCATAGGGTCTTCAGAAATATCTTTCCCATAATAATTATGGGAGATAACCAGCCCATCGGGTCATAAAGTCGAGCGATGTCCGAGAGCATAGAACGTTTCGTAGTAGCAGCTCTTTCTTCGAGGGTTATTCGATATGTGAAGTTATCAGAATCCGGTAGCCATACAATTCCTAGAGATTTGACTCCGTCCATGTCTATGTTCAAGGCCGAGTGTTGTTCGATATCTTCATTCGGGTCTCCTTCCAGAATTCTTTTATCATTTGACACCCACTTTCGCAACTTAAAACCTCCTGATGACAACGCCATATCAATTTCCCTTCTTAATTCGATAGCTTCCTTAAGGGAATCTCCACCAGTTAGTACATCGTCCACATAAAAATTCTCAAAAAATGGCACGATGTGCATTTGGAAATTTGATTTTTTCATCTTCCGCCAACTGTCTTAGAGTTCTGATTGCAAGAAATGGGGCGCAAGTGGTTCCGAATGTCACTGTATTCAAATGATAGTTCTTTATTAATTCATTCGAATCTTTTCTCCATAAAATCCTCTGAAAACTCCTATCATCAGGGTGAATGTCAATTTGTATGAACATTCTCGCGATGTCAGCTACAAATACAAATTTATTCTTTCGCCATCTTAGCAATGCGGAGATCATGTTTGAGCTCAATGATGGGCCTGATAGAAGAATATCATTTAACGAAACTCCTGTGGATGTTCTTCTTGAGGCATCGAAGACGACTCGTAGTTTACTAGTGCTGCTCTCCTTCCAGATACCATGATGAGGCAAATAATAGCTGGGTTGCGGCATCTCTCCGCTACATTCCGACATGTATCCCGAATCCAAATATTCCTGTAGACACTTGGAATATTCCTGCTTCAACTGTGGGTCGTTCATGAATTTCCTTTTCAAGTTCGATAAACAAGCGCGCGCTGAACCTCTTGAATCGCCTAACGTCTGCTGAATATTGGGCGATCTAAACGGCAATCGTAACATATAACGGCCGTCATCCTTCCTAATAACATTTGTCGAAAAATGTTCCTCCGCTTGTTGTTCGTCCAAAGTTAAAGGATGTCCGGGTTGAACTTCTTCGAGTTTCCAAAACAGCTGTAGTTGATCGCGCAAGACGATATCGGAATCGATGCGAATGTTGAAATTTCGATACTTAATTGGGGCTTTTCTGGTCTCTCCAGAAATAATCCAACCTAATCTGGTTTCCTGAGCGATTGGACCAATATCGAGCTTCAATATGTTCCCAAGGATGATAGTGGCATATACAGTCATTTCCACAAGAGCGTAACTTTTTAATGCACCATTTCTCAAAGAGTGGTGTGGGACTTTTAGTTACCTGCATTTTTCCTCTTTTTCGCATTGTATAAATTTGGTCATTCTAAGTTCAAGTAGGAGAGTGATAAGACGTAAATGTAATATGAGTGCGATTTACAAAAAACGATTCGAAGCTGTGTGACCCCTGCATCGGCCGGAAAGTACCTGAAAGTTTCGACACAGTTTGTGAATAAGTGGATAAAGCGTTTTAAAGATACTGGAAATGTAGACGATCTACCTGGTAGGGGTAAAACCCGAAGCACTTCAAAAACCCAGGCCATCATTGATATTTTTAAGAAAAATCCGTCCGTTACTACCTTAGTGCAAGCAAAGGAAATGTTATCGAAGAAGAATATTTACGTGTCGTTGAATACGATTCGGCGAAGATTACAAGAGGAAAACATCAAAACCAGGTATGCCTTGATGAAACCATTACTTACCGAAAACCAGAAGCGAAGACGTGTAGAGTGGGCTAAGGAAAACATCGATCGTGATTGGGACAACGTGATCTTTACGGATGAATCAAGTTTTGCTGTAAATACGTTCAGGAGACGAGTGTGGGCACAAAAAGGAGAAGCTGTCGTGAACCGAACCGTTAAACACTCTGTGAAGGTCCATGTTTATGGATGCTTTTCTGCACGCGGTTTCGGAAAATTAATAACGTTTACCGGAATTCTTACTGCTGAAAGGATGATCATTTTGTACAAGAAAGGATTATTGAAGTCTGCTAGGATGCCATATGGCAACGACAACACCGATTGGTTTCTACAAGAAGATAACGATCCGAAACATAGAAGCCGGTTGTGTACACGCTGGAAAGAAGAAAATAACATTCAAGTACTTGATTGGCCTTCGCAATCGCCGGATGCCAATCCTATTGAAAATGTTTGGGGATTAATGAAGCAGAAGCTTCAAGGAAAGCAAATAAAAGGAGCAGCACATTTAAGGTGAACGCTACAAAAAATTTGGAAGAACTTATCGACAGACTACGCGGATAAATTGGCAGAAAGTTGTCACCAAAGATGCCAGTCAATAATCAATAGTGACGGCGATTGGACCATGTATTAAATATAATTGCGAAAATGTATTTTGTATTTACTTTCAATAAAAAATAAAATTTCTTACTTGTAACATTTTGTTTTTATTTTGTGAGGTATACGGTCTTGTGGAAATGACTGTACATCAGCACCAAGCAGCAAATCTACTTTCCCAGGCTGGTCGAAATGAGGATCAGCAAGTTGTAGATCCTTCAACTGTTTGCAAGACGTTAGCGACAATGATCGAGAGGGGACTAAGCTACCGATATCCTTCATTACTATTGCATTTATGTTTAATTTAGACTCGTCCCTCAATACCATGTTCGTTTCGATGCTGTTATTTACTGTACAAAGTTTAGACTGACCAACGCCGAAGATATTTGCATTGACCTTTTGTCTTTTCAGACCTAACTGCTGCACGACCGATTCAGTGATGATGCTGACTTGTGAGCCTTGGTCAAGTAAGGCTCTGACAAAAAGACGACCATTCGACGATTCCAAAGTTACCACCGCTGTGGCCAATAATACTTCGCGATTGTCACCAATGTGATATGAAGTAGATTCGAAATTAGAAGTCGACGGATTAGCACTTTGTTCTCCTGAAGCTGGCGATAATGAAGTATTTCGATGTAACAAAGAATGATGTGCTTTGCTACAGTGTTTGCAACGAAATGTGGAAGGACAGTTCGAGAGGAGATGGCCCTTTCGTAAGCAATTCAAACAAAGGCCACTCCGTTTAACCAATGTAAATCGAGATTTAGAATCGGCGTCAATAAACTGACTGCATTTAACAATTGCGTGATTTTCTTTGCAGACCGGACATTGTTGACTAGTTTCAGTGGTATAATTATTTACACGCTTGTTGACGACTGTTGTTTGAGCATTATGGCGATTGGTACCAGAAGCCTCCAGTGCTCGGAAGCGCGTGGTTATAAATTCTTTTAATTCAAGGAACGAAGATAAGTTTGAACTCGATGCCTGTTGCTGTTCCCACAGTTGTCGACTACTATTCGGCAACCTTTCAGTAGTGAAATGTATAAGTATGGCATCCCATAAGTTATCAATTTTCAATTCTTCTATGGCTTGGATGCATTCCACTGTGCTATCCAGTAAATTCTTTAACGAAAGAGCCGATTCCGAGGCTACTTTTAAGTTAAATAATTTTTTAAGTTGTAGTTTCAGCAATACATTTTTATTGTCGTACCGCTCGTTTAAAACCCGCCACGCTGCATCGAAATTTGTTTCCGTTAGAGTAAAATCGCTAATTAATTTGGCGGCCTCTCCAGTGAGACTACCTTTTAGATACTGTAATTTCTCAATCGGCGACAAATTTTCTTTATTCCCGATTAATGATGAGAATAAGTTTCTAAATGAAATCCAGGACTCATAATTCCCATTAAAGCTCGGGAGATTTATACGAGGCAACTTCAACTCCGAAGAATGACCAGTTGAATTAGAACTCTCGTTCCGAATACTACTGTTAGTTGGATTTAATTGGGAAATCATTTCCCCAATTTCAATGATATAACTGGCACAGTCGTCCTCCAATTCTCCGTATATGTCCTTTACGAAATAAACGTGTTCAAGTTCGTCTTTCGCGCCAGTCAGCAAAGCAATAGCCTTATCATGAACCACGCTAGCTTCCTGCTGTAAAATACGGAACCGTTCTTTTGTATTTTCCAAATACTCTACGGAACCTTTCAATTTCGAATTCGCCTTTTTGTAATTTTTGACGAGGCGATTCAATTTTGCCTGATTTAACACCTGAACGTTATGGATTCCATCCATCTTCTAATTTAAATGTTATCACCACCAAGGAAAAATGTATGGGAATATTAGGAAAAGCTTACGGAACTTTAGCACCGGAACCACCAAAACGTCTTCGTAACGATGTCTCCTTCACAATGTACAATATCGATCAAAGTTCACCGATCCGGCTCGACGGACCAAAATAAATGTAACGAAAATAGCAAAATTTCGAAAACGAGATCCAAAAACCAGCAAATGTTCGAAAAACAACTCTACGGACCATTCAAATTCAATAATAAAGACTCTATCTTCAAATCGTTATAATACTTATTATTCACGTATAAAAATGAAACCGGAATATAGAGGGCTACGCCCGCAATCCGAGGGTTTTGTAGCAAGCGCTTATTTTGGTATATAAATATCGGCTCGTCGCTCTTCTTGATACCACTCAGATGGACAAACAAAAAACACAATTAAAATGTCTTACCCACTTGCATTTTACATGCCAATTCATATTAAGTGATTGTAACGAAACTTAGAACATATTATTGCCTAAGGTGTTGGTTATCGTTGGCCATCAGTTCTTTTGACCTCGAACGTGTTTAAGGCATGCAGAGGTGTGCTAACTGTAACTACAGAAATAAACTATTACTTACCTATTCTGAGAAGATATACAGATTCCATTATTTTCCATTTTATATGCTATTCGGAACCCACCTTCCTGTAAGTTTTCATAATTCTAACAGTCTCGAGATGCCAGGGGAGGGGGGGGGGGGGGGGGGTCAAATTACGAACTAATATTTTTTCCTCCCCCACTATTCCCCTTTCTACAAATTACAAGAAAATGCGAAAAAATGATACAAAGTATCTACACTTCATGCAGATACATCGGAACATGGGTGTGTCTTATGGCTACCGAAAGCGTGGGACGTGTTTTGTCGAATGATTTCATCCAGTATAACTATACTGGGATCTTTATAAAACTTACGTCGATATCTTCAGCACAACAGGTTCCACGCAGTCGGTAGCCAAAGACATATCCATGTTCCGATATATCTGCATGCAGTGTAGATACTTTGTATCATTTTTTATAAAGATCCCAGTATAGTTATACTGGATGAAATCATTCGACAAAACACGTCCCACGCTTTCGGTAGGCATAAGACATATCCATGTACCGATGTATCTGCATGCAGTGTAGATACTTTGTATCATTTTCAAGACATACCGTCCCGCATAGTGTACAGGAGAATACAAATTAACCCAACCGTCGCCCCGTGTGTGGATCAAGCGATCTTACACTCTATATATTTTATATGCGCCTGTGCTTCAATAGTACGTAAATCCGCGATCGATCGCGTCAAGCCGCGGTCTAGCTAAACACACTTACTATTAGATACTTAGATAGTACTCGTCTAATATTACGTTTACACTATCCCCAGATTACTTCATCTGCAGCGTAATCTGGGTGTGGTGAGTTTAAAATTGTAGCTGTCTAGCTAAACACACTTACTAAGGGGGGCAAAAACTCCTCTTCCATAGTCCTCCGCGTGGGCGCCCCCTGGAACGGCAGTGGTCACAGACCATTGCCAACCAACGTCAAGCCGCCAGTGATGGCGGTGCGATGATTTGGTTGAGGTACCCCTGTGGTGTGGGGTGTGAAAAAAAAATACCACGGCCTTTCCCTTTGAGGGCCTGTCGTTAAAACCGACAATCAAAGGACAGGATGTGTATGCCAGCAACTTGCACTATCCGAAATCTTTATATGCTAACGAAACGTCAACTATGCCTCGGATAAGGACTGACTCAACGGTTACGACTTTTAGCTATCGTACAATGACAAAGATTGGATTCTGGAATGTGCGTACTCTCCTGGACAATGGATCAGAAGGTCCCCAGAACGCACGATGTACAGAGTACAGACATCTTTATTTTTTTGTTAATTCATAATTAAAATTACTCAATTCATTTATAATTCATTTTTTGTTACACATTGTAATTGTTCAAAGTCAATTCATTCAACTTAAAGTTCATTCACGATTATTGGAAAATTATGCTTACTGTGCACGGTTGAACGAACTTGTATGTTCCAATTAATTATATTGTCTCAAAGGTTCATTCGACCGTCAGCATAAAAATAATATAAATATTGTAAATATTATTGTATCTAGTTAGTAAGTGAAATACACCCGTTGAATCACAACCGAATTACTTTTTTTGGAATCTTGACACGGTCCCCGAACATTGGTCCGTCGAGCGAACATCATATACGAGTATTACCTGTCTTACATTTATAAAACTTTTCGAACTCAGTGTCGTAAAGTGGAATTATATTTGTTTGACGAGTACTTAGTCCTTTGGAATACAAGTCATCATCTTTACTTTGCGAACAAGGGTCGCAAAGTTAACTTATAGGCTTTTCGAACAAAGTGTCGTAAAGTCCCAGCATCATCGTGTCATCGGTTCATTTGGAGCTACATTGAAATATATTATCTCACCATTGTCTATTTGGAGCCTCATTGGAGCACATAATCGGACTTCAAAAATCTTGATCTAATTTCTCACTTACTCACCATGGAGAGCCTTCATCCAGCCAACATCCAAAAAATCAGCCAAAATTATCGGAAGGATTCCCCAAACCGCAAAACTAAGGATTATATTGAAGTGCGCCTTCATAATCTCAACAAAGCCTGGGAGACCTTTGAAAGGCAACATATCGAGCTATAGCAGTACGAAGGAGCCTCCGAATCCAAGTATTTTAAGGAGGATTTCTATTCGAAAATCGAAATCATTTATGACCAAATCCGTGACCTAATGGAGGACAACTTACAGGATTGCATCGAACGTTCCAAAGTCTCCGAGAGACTTGAGGAGCAATCTAAACTTTTGAAAAAGCAACAAGCGTTCATCAAACTCTTTGATGAATGTCATTCGAAGATATCATTAGAAATACAAGATGAATCATCGAGAGCGTTCATCAAACAACGCATCCCATTATTAACCGGGTATTGGGAAAAAATACTTAATTTGCATAGCGAAATCATGTCTTTGGGAACTATTAGGGATTCTTACTTCGATGATAATGTCTTCGGTACTGTGGAAGAAAAGTATCATCAAATCATAATGGCAAACAGCGACAACTCTCCAACTACACCGCCCATCAATTCCAGTAACAAAGGAATTAAGCTACCTTATATCGAAATTCCGACATTTGAAGGGAGCTACGTCAAATGGCCATCTTTTAAGGACCTTTTTATGGAATTAATTCATAAAAACAACTCGATAACTGCAGCTGAAAAACTTTTTCACTTAAAATCGAGTTTAAAGGGCGAACCAAGTGAGCTCATTCGTCATTTGTCAATTACGAATGATAACTATATCACAGCGTGGGATATTCTCGAGAAGCGTTACAACAACAAAAGAATTCTCATCACAGCACAACTAAAACGTTACTGAGCCAACCCGATTTAACAAAGGAATCTACCGAAGGAATTAAACGAATTCACGATACAACAACCGAGTGTCTGCAAGCTATAAAAAAACCTCAACGTCGATATTTCTACATGGGATCCAATTGTAGTGTTCTTACTTAGCCAAAAACTCGATAAGGACACTCATAAGTGCTATGAACAATCTCTACATAATCCGCGAGAGTTACAAACAATTAAACAGTTTCTTCAATTCTTGGAAAACCGATTCCAAGGCTTGGAGGCGTGCGAACCGATCAAGAAACAAAATAGTGTACGGCAAGGTGATTCAAAACAATTTAAAAGTTATCATGGTGCATCAAATGCTGACACTTGTGCATTGTGTCACGCAGACCACAAGATCTATACTTGTGAAAAGTTACTAAAGTTGTCTCCAAATGGGAGAATCGAGGCCATTCAAAAGGCGAAATTATGTTTCAACTGTCTGCGAGCGGGACATACAACTCATTCGTGCAAAAGTTTCCGTAAATGCAAAAACTGTAAGAAAAACCATCATACTCTCTTACATTTTGATCGTGCTGAATCTAAACCGAAGGAAAACAAATGCGATTCAAAGCAACCAACAACTAACAACTCAGGACAAGTGACCACTCATTTGGCAAGTGACAATGCCAATTACACCGTTCTACTTCCAACCGCAATTATCCGAATACTTCAATCCAATGGTCATTATATTCAACTGCGCGCGTTAATTGACCAAGGTGCACAAAGTTCATTCATCACCGAAAATGCAGTGCAAACTATTGGATTAACGAAAATTAGAACAAACGCCACTGTTACCGGTATCGGACAAACAAAGGTCGGAGAAATTAATAGCCGCGTTAATGTAACCATCTGTCCACGATTTTCGTCGTCATTCCAGTTTACGACAACGGCGCTCGTTCTCAAAAAGCTGACTAAAATCTTACCCGCACAGAAGGTCCAACCTGTGAAATACCAGTACAATCATGATCTAGTGTTAGCCGATCCAGATTATTACGCGCCTGGAAAAATCGATATGATTTTGGGAGCCGAAGTGATATCCAGGATTCTTCTCAATGGATTGATACGTGGGAATCAGGGATCGTGCATAGCGCAACAAACCAAACTTGGATGGATTGTAACTGGTGAAGTTCTTGATGACGTCTCAGATAACAGAGTTCAGTGTTTTATTTCAAATACAGACCTTAACGACGAGTTAAAGAAATTTTGGGAAATCGAAGAAATTCACCGCGAATCAGAGTTAACACGCGAAGAAATGGCCTGCGAGAAGTACTATCGTCAAACCACTCAACGAACTGCGGGTGGACGATACGTCGTCAGAATCACATTCAGAGAAAATCCAGAAAATACTGATGACCTTAGCGATACTCGGCAAACTGCATTGGCTAGATTATTACAAATGGAGAAAAAATTCAAGAATGGCAAAAAATACGAGGTACTATACAAAAACTTCATGAATGAATACATAGAATTAGGTCATATGGTGCTTGCTGACGACAGTATTGGCAAGAAATATTACCTACCTCACCACGCAGTATTAAAAGATAGCACTACAACAAAATTACGTGTGGTTTTCGATGCGTCCGCGAAACTCAATAATAAAATGAGTTTAAATGAGTTCATGCTTGTGGGGCCGCAAATTCAGCAGAAATTGCTGGAAATTTTACTTCGCTGGAGAAAACACAAAATAGCTTTTATTGCTGATATTGAAAAAATGTACCGGCAAATAAAGGTGGATCTGCGAGATCAAGATTATCAGCGAATTTTGTGGAGAAATCCGCCTGATGAGCCGATCAAAGAGTATAAGCTCACAACGGTAACATATGGCACAGCAGCTGCACCATACTTGGCCATTCGCACACTCTTCCAACTCGCAAACGACAACCAAACCACATATCCCACTGCATGCGAAATTTTAAAAACCGATTCTTATGTTGATGACATCGTTTCCGGTGCCGCTTCAGATCAAGAAGCAATCGTTTTAAGTCAACAAATGATAGAATTGCTGAAAAGTGGCGGATTCAACCTTCGCAAATGGGCGAGCAACAGCAAGGAATTTTTGAGTACATTGCCATGGAATCTGAGAGAGGTTCATGAGGAGATGGATCTCGACGAAGCGAAAGACTTAAAAGCGCTTGGTGTCATGTGGAATCCATCGAAAGACACGTTTAAATTCATGGTAGACTTGAACAGTAATTCCACTCCCAAAACTAAACGGCAAGTCGTGTCACAAGCAGCCAGAATATTCGACCCTATTGGTTTTCTGGCACCTGTGGTTATCAAGATTAAAATTCTTCTCCAATCTATCTGGGAAAACGGTGTCAGCTGGGATGACCCTATACCGCAAAAGATCCTGCAGAACTGGATGATTATCAAAGATGAGTTACCTGAGTTGCAGAGAATCGAAATACCAAGGTGGATCGATTTTACTGCTAACACGACTTCAAATGTGAATTGCATGGATTTTCCGACGCCTCCTTGGGAGCATACAGTGCTGTGATCTACATGCGGATAATTCGAGACGATTCTATACAAGTTCACCTTCTCACCGCCAAAACAAAAGTTGCCCCATTAAAATCCACATTGTCCCTCCCGAAACTAGAACTGTGTGGAGCAACCTTATTGGCAAATTTAATCAACCAAACCATTAAAACGTTACAAATCGATCACATACAATATTTTGCGTGGGCAGACTCCTCTGTTGCTTTAAGTTGGATCAACAATCATCCCCGAAAATGGAAAACGTTTGTAGCGAACAGAGTAGCTGAAATTCAAACCCTAACCGATCCTGAAAAATGGTTTTATGTTAAATCTCGTGAAAATCCAGCAGACGTCGCATCAAGAGGAATATTGCCGTCCAAACTAAAAAATCATAACCTATGGTGGAATGGGCCGACATGGTTGAAATCAGAATCGATCATATATACCGTTCCTCCGAATCTCTCAACGAAGTTGGAACTAAAGAAAATCAGCACGGTACACGTAGCCCTAGACAGTGAGCCAACCTTACTTCAAAATTTACTGGGAAATTATTCTTCGTTGAGTAAAACCCAACGTGTCACTGCCTATGTCTTACGGTTTGTGAACAACACATGGAGTGACCAAGATAGAAATAAAGGACCTCTCACGGTTTCGGAATTAAAGCAAGCGTTAGAAATTTTGGTGAAAGCTACACAATACGAATACTTTCAAGAGGAAATCAACATATTGCGTAGCGAAAATAAACTAAAGACGACAAATCGACTTGTATCATTATCACCTTTCCTAGATGGCAACAACATTCTCCGAGTGGGAGGACGACTGGAAAATGCTGATTGGTGTGACAATAGAAAACATCCAATAATACTACCTCACAAAAGCAATTTGACAACATTGGTTCTAGAACAAGCTCACAAAACAACATTACATGGTGGAAATAACATAATGCAAGAAGTAATTCGACAACAGTTTTGGATTCTTAACGGCTTAAAGGCTATCAAAGGATATAATCATCAATGTGTGAAATGCCACCGTCTGAAGGCAAAAACAACTCAGCAGATGATGGGGATGCTTCCTAAGGCGAGAGTTGTAGCATCACCACCATTTTCACATTGCGGAGTAGATTACGCCGGACCTTTTGACATTCTACTTTCTCGAAACAGAGGCAGCAAGACCAAAAAGGGCTATATCGCAATCTTCATTTGCTTAACAACAAAAGCTATACATATCGAAGTGGTAACAGACCTGACATCAAGTGCATTCATAGCTGCGTTCAGGCGTCTTGTAGCACGAAGAGGACCAGTCGCGCACATGTATAGCGATAATGGAACTAATTTCGTCGGAGCTAGTAAAATCATTGCGAAACTACATAACGAAGACTACTACCAAAAGGACGTGCAAGAAGTATTATCGCAAGTTGGAACTCAATGGCACTTTATACCTCCTGCTTCACCTCATTTCGGTGGTCTCTGGGAGGCTGGTGTGAAATCAATCAAATACCATATGCGCCGCGTAATTGGAGATACAAATCTTACATATGAGGAACTAACAACGTTGATGACCCAAATCGAAGGTTGTCTCAACTCTCGACCATTGTGCCCACTGACAGAAGATCCAGAAAGCCTCGATGCTTTGACGCCAGCACACTTTCTTACCGGAACTCCAATCTTAACTGTACCTGAAGCAACGCGTTATCCTGAAAAGGTCACTTTGAAGGATAAATGGGAAGAAATTCAAAAAATTAAGCAAGAATTCTGGAGAAAGTGGTCAACGGAGTACCTAGGCCGACTTCAACAAAGACCTAAGTGGACTCAACAGGAAGTAAACATCAAACCTCACGATCTTGTTCTAATAAAGGAAGATAGATTACCACCAACCCAATGGGCTTTAGGACGAGTTATCAGCACGAATCCTGGAACTGATGGATTAACCAGAGTGGTAACTGTAAAAACTCAATTCGGAATATTGACCCGACCAGTCACCAAAATATCATTGTTACCCGTAAACAATTCGAACAATTCGGAAGAAATGGGCAATCTTGAAGAAGTTTCAGATTCAACTAAACCAACCAATCAGAAAAGAAAGGATTCAACGTTAATACCTGACCATTCGAACGCCAAAAGGAGAAGGCACAAAAACTCACAAACTATTCCTAGAAACGATCCGAGCAAATTCGCTTATTTATGTCTCTTCGCATTATTGTTTGTTGCTGTATTTGGAGAGAAAACTGAATACAAAATCGAACAGTTAGAAAACAATGAAGGAATCTATTTTGACAAAGTCGCGAATGTTCAGTTATATAGCAGTTCTTGGAATTTACTTATTTATTACGACTTACGAGCATATTGGAAAGAATTCTCTGGCATAACAAGTACAACGCGGAAAATAGAGGAGTTATGTGATGATCAACGAGCAATTGTTGGTTTACATAAACAACTGTGTAAATCCACTGTGTCTCAACTTAAGCAACACATCAAGGAGTTAGAACAATTGAACGACATCCTGAAACAACAGAACGATAACATTATTACCAGGAGAAAACGAGCACCATTTGAAATTTTCGGCACAATCGCAAATAAACTATTTGGTGTTCTTGATCAGGATTTCGCAGATAAGTACGAAAACGACATCGAAAATATCAAAAACAACGAAGAAGTGCTACGTATTCTAATGAAAAAACATAAAAGAACTACGATTGGGGTAAACCCCAATCATGCAATACTCTAGATGAATTTGAACCTGGTTTTTGAATCTAACTGATATTGTTAATTAAGTGTTAAGTACAAAATTTCAGCCCGATAAATTGTATACGTACTGAGTAAATAGGCTTAACGTATTTCATGAAATAGTGCAGTTTGTATGGGAGGGGGTAGAAGGAGGGTGAGGATTACAATAAATTTTATAATGTAGGTTACAATTATCATAAAAGTGATATATTCAAAATTTCAAAGCAATATGTTTTATAGTTTCTGAGAAAATCTGATTATTGTAAATTATCAAAAATGTGTCATTTTGTATGGGAGGGGGTAGACGGAGTAAGGGTAATCGATTACTTTTTTTGAATCTAACTGATATTGTTAATTAAGTGTTAAGTACAAAATTTCAGCCCGATAAATTGTATAGGTAATGAGTAAATTGGCTTAACGTATTTCTTGAAATAGTGCAGTTTGTATGGGAGGGGGTAGAAGGAGGGTGAGGATTACAATAAATTTTATAATGTAGGTTACAATTATCATAAAAGTGATATATTCAAAATTTCAAAGCAAGATGTTTTATAGTTTCTGAGAAAATCTGATTATTGTAAATTATCAAAAATGAGTCATTTTGTATGGGAGGGGGTAGACGGAGTAAGGGTAATCGATTAATTTTTCTGAATCTAACTGATATTGTTAATTAAGTGTTAAGTACAAAATTTCAGCCCGATAAATTGTATACGTACTGAGTAAATTGGCTTAACGTATTTCATGAAATAGTGCAGTTTGTATGGGAGGGGGTAGAAGGAGGTTGAGGATTACAATGAGTTTTATAACATAGGTTACAATTATCATAAAAGTGATATATTAAAAATTTCAAAGCAATATGTTTTATAGTTTCTGAGAAAATCTGATTATTGTAAATTTTCAAAAATGTGTCATTTTGTATGGGAGGGGGTAGAAGGGGTGGAGCGATTTAGCCCGTTCACGAACTTAGCCTTCATTTTTTGTCAAAAATAACGTGTGCAAAATTTGAACTTCATAGCTCAACGCGTTCTCGAGCTAGAGAGGTCACGGACGGACGGACGGACAGACGGACAGACGGACAGACGGACAGACGGACAGACGGACAGACGGACATCCGGTTTTGAGATATTCGAGTGATAATATGAACTTCTGTATCATTCATTTTTTTCTGCGAGCCTTATTTCTTAGCGTTACAAACTTTGTGGCAAACTTATAATACTCTCAGATTTCATCTAGAGTATAATCAGACAATAATTGCGGAAAATACACTGAACGTAATTAAGAAGGATCATCAAAAGGTTGATCAAAGAATATATGAAATGTATTCACACATCAGAGAGATTGAAAGTCAGAAGAACCGCACAGACCAGGAAATATTTGTGACAACCACATTCAACATGGTCACATTGTTGCTTACACTTTCTATGATCCATTTTCAATCCGTTCAACAAAACATCTTATCAGTTATAACAAATACTAAACACGGAAAATTGGACAGCCATATTGTAACTCCAATTCAACTACGAGAACAGTTAAAAACCATTCGAGAACATTTACCATCTAACTTAAAGTTACCAGGAGATGGAGAACGAGAAAGTCTATTATCTATTTACTCTCTGTTACACACTAGAGTACGCTTTACTGGCAAACGGGTGCTGTTTGAAATAAAAATTCCCTTACTTAATTCGAAGAAGTTTGGACTATATAAATTAATACCGCTACCAATTGTGTACCAAGAGAAACACGTTTACATTGAACCGTCTACACCGTATTTGGCGATAAATGATCAGAAGGACCACTTCAGCCCGTTAACTGAGACAGCAATCCAAAAATGCGAACAAGTTTCTCACCATCAACTACTGATATGCAGTCTAACGCAACCAATTTTCACTTCAAGAGCCAAGCAAAGCAGGTGTGAAATGGATCTCTTGACTAATCTTCGCACATTATCACCGTTCTGTGTTCTCAAATCCAGAAAAATTGAAACAACATGGATTAAACTAAGCTCACCCAACAGCTGGTTATTCGCATTCCATAAGGAGGTATCCTGTGAGATCATGTGTGCTGGAAAATCATACAATATTCATCTTTCGGGAAATGGTGTTATCCAAATCGATGACGGATGTATTATTAATAATCCCTCTTTTTTCATATCTTCTAACAGTAAAATTACGGAACGTCTCCAGTCTATATTACCTGAAGCTCCTGTAATATCTACTTATCTGAACCTGACGTCCCAAACGAACGGATCCGAAGTTGGAAGGCCATCACAACTAGTTGACGAAGTAAACACCAGAGATCTACAAGAAATAGCCGACGCTCTATCCCTTCAGAAGATGCGAATTGACGACCTTCCCACTCTAAATCATCATGACATTCATCACTACAGCAGCATTTACTCGATACCAATACTGTTTATCATAGGCATCATGATATACTGGACCGTAAAATATCGAAGACGAGGATTTAACACCCAGAACGTCGTTCCCATTCCGTCACCTCGAAACCATCAACGCAATGCTGAACACGAATTTGATATCGACTTACCATCTTTAAATCTATAAGGCGCAGAATGTACAGAGTACAGACATCTTTATTTTTTTGTTAATTCATAATTAAAATTACTCAATTCATTTATAATTCATTTTTTGTTACACATTGTAATTGTTCAAAGTCAATTCATTCAACTTAAAGTTCATTCACGATTATTGGAAAATTATGCTTACTGTGCACGGTTGAACGAACTTGTATGTTCCAATTAATTATATTGTCTCAAAGGTTCATTCGACCGTCAGCATAAAAATAATATAAATATTGTAAATATTATTGTATCTAGTTAGTAAGTGAAATACACCCGTTGAATCACAACCGAATTACTTTTTTTGGAATCTTGACACGGTCCCCGAACACACGATTTCTTCAATTAGAGAGTGAATTTCTGAGGTACAAATTAAATATCTTAGGAGTTAGTGAGATAAGATGGTGGAACAGCGGAGAATTCATCTCTCCAACGGGCAGCACTGTAATGTTGTACTCCGGTAAAGCTACCGGTAGTCGTCGTGAGTCAGGTGTGGGGCTCCTTTTAACCAGAGCCGCGCGAAACTGTCTCTTATCCTGGGAACCGGTCTCTGACAGGGTCTTGACCGCCAGGTTCCGGACCAAAATGAGGAACATCTCAATAATACAATGTTATGCCCCTACTGAACCCGACAATGTCTTGGCAAAAGACTCCTTCTACGAAGAACTAAACGCCGTTCAGAGCAGAACACATAAAGGTGACATTATAATGGTTATGGGTGATTTGAATGCGAAAGTTGGCGCTGATAACTATGGGCTCAGACATGTGATGGGGAGACACGGTCTTGGTGATCGTAATGACAACGGTAAAAGATTTGTAGAGTTCTGCAACTTTCACAGTCTCTTCATCGGTGGTACTATGTTTGAGCATAAGGACCATCACAAAATCAGTTGGTCCTCTGTTGATCGGCGCAGAACACAAAATCAGATCGACCATTTTGCCATTAGTAAAAGATTCAAGAGTTGCCTCCTGGACGTGCGAAACAAGAAGGGTGCCGATATTGGGATGGGAAGAGACCATTATCTTATGATCGCTAATGTTCGATTGCGTATTGCAGCCGTGCGCCGCCCCAGCGACGAAAGATCCAGGCGGCGCCGCAAATTCAACACCGCTCGACTAAAAAATCCAGCTGTCGTACAACAATATAATGACCATCTTGCGCAAAAAGCGGCTGAGATAACTAGTCACCCAGATAGTGACATAAACGAAAACTGGGATGCCATAAAAAATGCGTACATTGATAGCGCAAATACCATCCTTGGCCCAAACCCGGATTGCCGGAATAAGCCCTGGATGTCCGACGCTTCATGGCAGCGGATTGTTGAAAGAAAGGAGCTGAAAGTTCGTTTGGCAGCAGCATCAGACGACAATCGAAGCAGCATCGAACTCCTTTACCGTCAGAAAGCTCGAGAAGTTCAGCGTAGTGTGCGACGCGATAAAAGAGTTTATGCGAATTCTCTTTTAGCGTCAGCAGAAGAAGCCGCTAGAAGTAACAACTTAAACGCCGTATACGGTGTCATCAAAGAGTTTACAGGTGGTCGTAACTCCTGCCAACATCCGGTGAAAGATAGTGATGGAAAGCTACTTATCTTGGAAGAAGATCAGATGAGGCGGTGGAAAGAACACTTCGCCGCGGTCTTGAACCGTGTAACCTCTGGTGAAGTTCCCCCTCATATAGATAATTTAGCTAACCATCAAAATGTGCGTATACGGTCCACTGCCCCGACTAAAGAGGAAATAGTCACTGCAATTATTGCACTAAAACGAGGAAAGGCCGCCGGACTTGACGGCATCCCTGCCGAACTTTATCAAGCAGCACCAAGCATAACTGCCGATTTGCTGCACCCACTTGTTGATAAAGCGTGGAATACAGAGACCTTTCCCACTGAGTGGAAGGAAGGTCTGATCATCAAACTTCCAAAGAAGGGTAGCCTCACAGACTGTAATAATTGGAGAGGCATTTGTGTGCTTCCTGCCGTTGCCAAGATAATAGCTAAAATCGTCCTGGAAAGACTAAAGGCCCACTTAGAAAGCACAATTGATGAAGAGCAGGCTGGCTTTCGATCCGGATTCTCCTGTGTCGATTACATTAACACCTTGCGAATCATCATCGAGCAATGCGCTGAATACTATTCTCCGCTTCACTTGCTTTTCATCGATTTCGAAAAGGCTTTCGATAGTGTGAACCGGGATTCTATATGGGCGGCCTTGCGCAGGAGAGGCATCCCTGAGAAGCTTGTGGCTATTATTAAGGCAACCTATGACGGCGCGAAATGTCGCGTTCTGCATAAAGGTAAGGTGTCGGGGGACTTTGAGATTCGCAGTGGAGTTCGGCAGGGGTGCATCCTCTCACCGATCCTATTCCTCATTGTGATCGGCGATGTGTTGCATGCAGCCCTATCCGGACTCGACAGAGGAATTCAATGGACTTTGACATCTTATCTACAACATCTTGACTACGCTGACGACATATGCCTACTCTCCCACAAAATCATGGATCTGTCCGCAATGGCGTTAGATCTCGAGAGGGAGGCAAGCAAGGTTGGGCTAAAGATTAATACCAACAAGACCAAGGTTCTTAGTCCGCCGTTGCGAAAAAGAAATCCGACACCTGTTGCCATCAATATTAATGGGCAGCCTGTGGAGAAGGTGGACAACTTCGTCTACCTGGGTAGCATTGTTGCCGAAAATGGTGGTACGGAGCAGGACATCGCTCGTCGTATCAACCAGGCTAAACGCTCATACGGCATGCTGTCCAAAATCTGGCAGAGCAGTTATCTCAGCATCAAGACCAAGCTGGGCCTGTTTCGCTCCCTGGTACTATCAGTGCTTTTGTATGGGAGCAGTACATGGAAAGTTTCCGTAGGAGTTACCAGAAAGCTGCAAGTTTTCGTCAACTCATGTCTTCGTCGAATTTTAAGAATTTTCTGGCCCGAAACAATATCAAATGAAGAGCTAAGTCGGCGTACGGGTCAGATGCCAATCGACGAATTGATACGCAGGCGAAAATGGCAGTGGATAGGTCACACATTGCGGAAGAGTGATAACTGCATTGCTATGCATGCCATGAAATGGAACCCCATTTGCAACCAAGGCCGACCAAGAGGGGGTCCTCGAATCACATGGCGTCGATCTGTGGCAAAGGAGTGTCAGGTACTGGGTAAGTCTTTTGGGGAGTTGCGCCCCATTGCCCAGAACAGAGTACGATGGCGCGCAGGAGTAGTTGACGCGCTATGCCCCGCTAGGGGTTAAGGCAAAGTAGTAGTAGTAGATACTTAGATAGTACTCGTCTAATATTACGTTTACACTATCCCCAGATTACTTCATCTGCAGCGTTATCTGGGTGTGGTGAGTTTAAAATTGTATGTATATGACAGTTGCAGATGAAGTCAGCCAGCGCACATGAAGTAATCTGAGGATAGTGTAAACGTAATATAAGTCTAAAGACGGTAAGTGCGACAACACAATTTTATTGCATTAACGTTTAAGTTATCCGCGCTGCACAAACTGCATCATTTGCACTATTCTCCTCACTAATATTACGTTTACACTATCCCCAGATTACTTCATCTGTGCCGGTTGATTTAATCTGTAACTGTCAAATACATACAATTTTAAACTCACCACACCCAGATTAAGCATCAGATGAAGTAATCTAGGGATAGTGTAAACGTAATATAAATCATAATTGTGCACTGTTAGTTGATATATCATCGATCGTGATAGTACGCGGTATGTGCGATACAAGTACGGTCGTAAGTTCCTTACATCTCACGGGAAAAACACGTTGGTGACCTTGGTGACACTGATTTCAGTCGGCTGGATGGTATTGGCCATCACAAGAAAGGGGTGGATCCGCCGCGGAAGTGTAGTCCAAGGTCCGTGGAGCAAGCATCTCTTTCGCACTGTCGCCGATGACGAAGCAACACCCATCCATTGAACTTCTTCTACTCATCCGTCTCTCCATTGCGTGCATACGAGTGTGTGTGTATGTGTCTGTGCGTGTGTGAAGTTGAAGCTATTTCCCGACCTACCCCAACGATTTTCTTACTGAGTCAGGTTAGTGACAAATTGATGAAAACAAAAAGATTGGTATGAAGGAGGAGCCATAGCGCTGTGCACGAGTGAGGGAGACAGGTTGTCTGGATGTGGCTGGTGTTGTGAGATTTGAATCACGAGGGGATGGCAGTTGAATGATGTTGACTTGTGTTATGGGTGCCTGGTTGTTTAGTCAGTTCATGACGCGATGTTTTTCGATTTTCGTGAGTTCCCTTTAATGACTGACTCGGATTGACTGAGGATCGGCCACTAACTACATTCATTTAACTCGGAAAAATTTTCAATGGGCTTGTTTCCTCTTCTGACCCCCGAGTAGAAAAACAGACATTTCGGGTGACGGACAGATTTTTAGGATGACCCCCAGCTATAAGACATATCCATGTCAAAATGGAATGTACTCAACATTACCTTTCTCACGACATACCTATACCAGTCGATAAAAAAAAATTTGAGCTTAATTTCGCCTCTATGTGGACCCCTCCCCCCTTCCACTCGGTAAAGTTTGCCAGCTACGACGCAGCGCCCCCAACTAATCTTTACCCTTTCAAAAATGATTAATTAAATAACTGCAATTCGCACTACGAAAAACAACATGAAAGTAGTATTTACACGTTTGAGGCCGGTAGGTGTAATTTTTGTGTGGATAGTGTCAAAATGCCTAACTTTAAATGAATGTACTATTATTAAATATTATCATCACAATCACGATGAAACTTAAAGATATTATTATCAATGATGTTGGTTATCATTGGCCATCAATATTTTTGACCTCGGCTGTGCTTAAGGCGTGCAGGGGTATGCTAACGGCAACTATAGATATGTACTATTATTAACCTTTTTTGTTAAGATATCAAAATTCTACGATTTTCGGTTTTCTACAATAGTAAAATGCCACCTTTCTGCAAATTTTCATATTTCTAAGTATAACGGTAACGAAATGCAGGGGGGGGGGGGGACAAACTCGGATCACATATTTTCCCCTCTATCTCTTTTCCCCTTTTTTCAAATTTGATGAAAATACCGGAAATGAAATGTACTCGGTGTTACCTTTCTCATGATACCCCACTTGCCTATACCAGATGAAAAAAAAATTTTGACCTTCATTTCCCCTCTATGGGGACATCCCCTTAAAGTCAGCCTATTACAACGAATCGCTTTCTCCGGCGAATTATAATAATTCTACATACTCCCACAAAATTTCATGTTTGTAGCTTTAGCCGATCGTGAGATATTTCATGGACAGACGGACAGACGGACAGACATTTGACCGATTTCATAAGGGTTTTGTTTTTAATACAAAACCCTAAAAAGCGACAATTCAATTAATTTAAAATTCAATGTTCAACGATATGAACTATATTTCAAAGTCGATAGCGAAACGAGTTTATAGAAGAACGACCGAACACAATTAGTCTCAAAACAAGAGTGATCTACTTATTCAAGCTAACAGCCGAACACAGTTAATTCTAGAACGGTCATTTTATGTCGTAATTACCGCAATAGTTCAATAACTAGTTTGTGCAATGCAACTCTAGATTCTAATATTAATACATAACATAATTTATTATCAAATAAAAAAGATACTGTCGCCGCCAGGACTCGATCCGGGTACCTCCCGGACGTGAAGCCCACGCACTACCCAATAGGCTGTTGAGCTCGATGTCCTCTCACGCACAACTGGTGTAAGTGTAATGCAATTCCGATGGTGCGACTAGTTTATGATATTCGGTGCTTATATTTCAAGTGCTGGATTTCCAGGCGAATAGGAAGGAGTATTTCCAACACATGGAATAAACCGCTATTTCTCAGCAAGTACGGCCTCTAGCGGCAAGTTTGGGTTATTTAAGAAAGTTGGCAGCCGCAGCTATCACGCTGTGAAAGCTCGTCCAAATTGCTTTAAAACTGTGAGCACAGGAGTGAGATGTTCGGGGGGGCCAAACCGGTTTTCTTTCTGTATTCCGACCATGGAATAAACCGTTATTTCTCAGCAAGTACGGCCTATAGCAGCACGGTTGGGTTACCTATAGAAAGGCAGCAGCAACAGCTATCACGCTTTGAAAGCTCGTCTAGATAGCGTTAAAACTGTGGGCACAGGAGCCAGATGTTCGGGGGGCCAAACCGGTTTTCTTTCTGTATTCCGCCCATGGAAGAAACCGTTATTTCTCAGCAAGTACGGCGTCTAGCGGCAAGGTTGGGGTACCTATTGAAAGGTAGCAGCCGCAGCTATCACGCTCTGAAAGCTCGTCCAGATAGTGATGTAATGGATACCTGGAGGACGAGGGTGAGGATTTGCTTTAAAGCCCTCTGTACACCGTGTGTGACGCCCTCTCCGATGATCGCCAGTGACGTGCGCTGGCAGAACAGCTCAGCTGTCGGGAGTGGCGGGGTGGTTCATAACGGCAATCAACGGCCTCCTCCATTATCATTCAAAAAGATAGTCGCACGTCTGCCCGGTAATCAAGAAAACAGCGAAATATACTAAAACAAAGCGAATAAGATAAAGTGCTAACAACAGAAACCTAGTGGTGACGACTAACGTCAAACTCCCAAAGATATAAGTCGATACAAAGTCCCGTGAAGGGACACAGAGCTGCAACAGCCAGGCTACAAATTGGCACAAGGCCGAAAATATAAGCAAATGGGAAGACCGTCCAATCAGGACAGATCCTCTTCCCTTTCAGGTCTGAGCCTTACGCTGGAAAACGGCTCAATCTACGGGCCCCAGATGGTATGGGCCCGGCGCTTCTTCACCCTCCCAGCCATGGGATTTCGGGCGCAACATTTCAAAATCCCCCTAAGTAATTCAATAATTCAAAGTGAGGGAGGAGAGAGAGGGAAGAAGATTTGTGTTTATTCTCGCATTTTTCTTACTCTCTAATTATTACGAAATTCAAAAAAAAAAAAAATATTCATGATTTCGAAATTTCGTATTTTTTTTTCTTTTTCTAATCTATATAAAATTATTTATATATTATTATTATATTTTTTTATTTTTTTTTTATTTATGTATATATGCTGCAAAAATGAGATAATAAATTCAAAAAAACAACTATTATACTGTTTGTTTTGTTTGGTTCCTATTTCATGATTTTGTATATTCTGTTTGATATTATATTTCATGTTATTCTAATTTCGACGACGATTCCCTGTCATTTTGTCGGTATGTGTGTTCCATAAACGTAACGTTCACCTTACACACAGTAAAACACCATCTTCAAGGATTTACAAGTAAAAAGAGAGAAACGATATCGGCGAACTTTATGATTCTTTTAATAAAGTAAGAATAGATATAATTCAGTCATTAGATATGTGTGTGTGTGTGTACACTCCTATACTCAATATATCATTATGGTTCTTGTTTCTGGTTATATAATTTTATTAACTAAACTATTTTAACATTCTATTTGTTTTCTTCTTTCTATGCCTTTTCTTTAGTGCGTACACGAACCAAACCTATTAATCGCAAGTTAATAGAAGAAATAAATCTTAAAAGCAAAATAATGTATTCAATTCTGACTTTATTTGTTATCGTTTACGACTGGGCTTTATATTTCAGAATGCAAACTATTATTAGGGATGTGTATCTGTTCATTTAAATGTGGCGTGTGTGTATGTGTCTATTTACCAGCACATATTCGCAATCACTATTTTCAATCAATACAATATAATCTAATCTGGCGACTTGTTTAATCGAGTAGCCATAATAGTGGCATTTAAGTGTGACAATTTTGGCGATACCTGCTTTCTGAATATCGCTTCCCCCCTAAAACAATCTCAACACATCGACGTACTTTATTAAAAAGATTTTTCTTCCTATTCTCGTGCCTTTTTTTCTTCTTTACGACCCTCGACTACATAGGAACATCTCACACACTCACCCGTGGGGGTGTATGCGCGAGGGGCACGTGGTTGCTGCTGGAAAAGGGACCCACTTACCTGGGGGCTCCTGCGCTGGTGGCGGAGCCCTCCACACAATGGCACTGGGTGGATGATATCACCCAATATACATTACGTCCAGCCCAGAGTGCATACCACATAAAGATTGCAATTGCAACTCATTTGTGTTACAAGGGAATCGTAGATTTGGGACCGGGGACGCGCTTCAACTCCACCAACTAAGACGAAAAATTCAAATGTCGTGTTGGCAATAGTTGAAATCGCCAAAATTGACGTAAAAACGGGTTAATCCACTGTTGTTTATCCGTTAACAACACTTAAGTTTTAATTGAAAATTTCAGATAAGTGCACTGCAAAAAAAAACGATCACGAAAGCACGTCCTCGCTTTTCAGTTGACAAAAAACTATCTCCAATAACTCCACAGAAACAAAATTTCCAATTTAGCTCTGAGGCACTTAATCAGTCAAACACAAAAAAACTCTTCCAAAAACGTCTTCCCTTCCCGGAATCTCCAACACGACTCCCCATTTTTCTCAACACCCGATTCCCACGGCTGAAAACCGGTCTCCCTTCTACCTGGCCCTATAGTCGCCCGAATTTTGTTCGTTTGTTATTTTGCGACCCGCTATTGCAAAATTTGCATATGCAATTACAGCGACTCGCAAAATTATTGTACCACGGTCATTACACCACAGATAAATCTTCCTTGTCATCCGATAGTGAAGATTTATCTGAATTATATGTCTGCGGTTTGACAGCGAATGACATAAGTTCTACGGCTGTATATCCCGGGCGTTGAACACGCCCACAGGTTTCCCCTTCATATCAGCCAGCAAGTAACATGCACTGTCGATGCGAGCCAAGACGCGGCCCTTCCAAAACGTGGGTGCGAGCTTCGCATTGAAGCGATCCGCTGCCTTGCTTTGTGCGAAATTCTTACAGTGCACCACGTCCCCTACTTGAAAATTGGCTTCCCTCGCTCGTAAGTTGTACCGACGAGCATTGGTCAAACTGGCCGACTGCATATTTTGACGGATCTGTTCGCGTATCAAGTCCAGTTTTGCATCCGGCGCAACTGCTGCTGTAGGATCACTCAACATTTTGGTGCCACGTAATATGTTATAAGAGCTACCATGCAGTAACATAGTTTGCCCAAACGCGGCAAATTATGGGGAGAAACCAATAGCGGAATGATACGCAGATCTCAAGGAGCAATTAATCTGCGAAAGATTGGCGTCCCCGTCACGTTGGTCTGACTTAATATATGCGCGTATGGCAGCTACTAATGAGCGATTTACACGCTCGGATGCATTAGGTTGAGGCGAATAAAGGGCAGTATAAAAGTGTCGCACACCATTTCGGTCCAACAAGTTGTTAAATAATGTGGATTTGAATTGGACCCCGTTGTCGGTAACAACGGTTTCCGGGACCCCGAAGACATGGAACACTCTCTGCTCCAGAAACTCTACTACGACTTGTGCGGTGAACTTTTTAATTGGTTCGACGAATGGGAACTTCGACAAACTGTCCAAAGCTACAATTGCTCCCACATTCCCAGCCTTAGAACGTGGATAAGGACCTATCAAGTCAACGTACAGGCGCTGGAACACACGGTCGGGAATAGGGGGAGTGCCTATTGGTTGTCGGAAGGTTTTGTTTGGAGCTTTGGTCGTTTTGCAAACTTCGCAGTTAGACACAAAGTCCTTAACCTGTTGGGTCATTTTTGGCCAGTAGAACAGGATACGGAGTCTACGCAACGTCTTACCGAATCCTCCATGTGAACACATGGGGTGGTCATGTGCCCTCCGTATCAAATCTTCGGTCAGTTCTACTGGGACCCAAAGTTTCCATGACAATTCCTCCTGGATCCTATCACCGCTTGCATATTCGCAGCGCCTATACACATAACCATCAATGACTTGAAGATCCGGAAGTAGGTGGTCATTTTCCTTGATCTTCTTTGTAAGAGTCTGATACTTCTCAGACTGAAAATGTGGTGATTGCAGATCTACGAACAAAGCTGCGTCATCTTGGGTGGAAATTTCCGAAATATCACTTTCGTGAATGCGGGATAAGGCATCGGGTACGACGTGGTCGCTGCCTTTTCGATGACGGATCGAGAACTTAAAACCTTGCAACTGAAGAGACCAACGAGCTAGTCGACCGTGCAGGTCTCGTAGGCTCATTAGCCACTTAAGGGAGGCGTGGTCAGTGACAACCTCAAATTCCATACCTTCCACGTATGGTCGAAATTTCTTTATGGCGGTCACTGCAGCAAGGCATTCCTGCTCCGTTACTGTATAATTGCGCTGAGCTGTCGTTAATTTCTGTGACATGAATGCTATAGGGGCTTCCTCGCCCTCATCCGTGACTTGAACCAGCACCGCACCGATCCCGTCATGACTTGCGTCACAATGAATCGAAAAGGGACGGGCAAAGTCCGGGCTGTGTAGAACGGGGGCAGAGGAGAGGCTCTTCTTTAGCGCATCAAATGCGTGTAGCGCCTCGTTTGTCCACAGAAACGAACGACCTTTCCGCAGCATATCAGTTAACGAAGCAGTCGCGGCAGAGAAATTCGGTACGAATCGGCGGTACCAGCCGCACACTCCCAGAAAGCGTCGGAGCTGTCGTACCGACTTTGGGAGAGGAAAGTTTTCGATCGCGGCAACTTTGTCTGGATCAGTTCGCAAAGTCCCGTGGCCGATGATATGGCCTAAGTATTTCACTTCTTTCATTAAAAAGTGACTCTTCTCCACATTCAAAGTGAGTCCGGCGTCACGTAAATAGGAAGCCACTCGTCGAAGCAGACTGCAATGCTCCTCAAACGATTCGGGCACTACCAGCAAGTCATCCTAACTAATTAAATGAGGTGAACTTTCAATAGGAATTGAAAGTTTCTAGAACTAATATCTTATATAAAAAAAATGAAGAATTTAAAGATCAGAAAAAAGATATATAGATACCTTGTAAGATACGCTAAAAGAAAATCGAGATTTTAGATATTCCAAAAAAAATATTCGATATAAAGAAGATAACATAATCTTCCTAGAATAACAAATACAAAGAGAAAAAAAATCTTATGGTTTTTTGTTATATATTTATGGGTTCATATTAAGTCTTCCCTCTCTATCCTCTCCTCTAAGCTGCAGTCACGAAGAAAAATTACTCGCAATAGAGCATGAATTTAACAGAAAAATGACCTGAAAGAAAATAGGAAGAGTCCTTCATGAACGGCTGATAAGGGATGCAAGTCTAATGATGGTTGGCCGGATCGCTTACTCTCAACCAGTTTGTCCTCTGCAGCCATGAGACCGAGTCATGGAGTTGGCACCATTGCCTATTCCACGAATCCACTAGTCCTTGCGACCTTAGAATCAAAACCGGTCAAGAGGGCTATCCGTGCCAATAAATACAGAATATGTTGTTTGTAAGCTCCTGATCTGCACAGATAGGTGGTGCTGGACTTTCTCTACTCCCAAACATCGATTGACGCAGTCATCAGTTCGACGCACTCCGGAAGAGAACCATCACCACGTGGTATGCAATCCCACTAGACGACAACAAAGCAGACCAGGGCTTGTCAAGGAAGGGAAACGCTACGTTAAGGGGAAGGGGCTTGGGAAGGGACACCAGTCCTAGGGTCTGCCTGGGCAATAGAAAAAGCGTGAAGCCAAAAATCATATGGAGTGCCGTAGCGCTCCGAAGTCTTTAAGGACTGGTGTGGTGGGGCACCTAAAATAGGAGGACTCAAGATGGAGCTGAGTCCTCGTCGTTCAAGAACGACTAACGGTATAATTCGGGCCCCACGTTGGGCGCCATTGATGTAATGGATACCTGGAGGACGAGGGTGAGGATTTGCCTTAAAGCCCTCTGTACACCGTGTGTGACGCCCTCTCCGATGATCGCCAGTGACGTGCGCTGGCAGACCAGCTCAGCTGTCGGGAGTGGCGGGGTGGTTCATAACGGCAATCAACGGCCTCCTCCATTATCATTCAAAAAGATAGTCGCACGTCTGCCCGGTAATCAAGAAAACAGCGAAATATACTAAAACAAAGCGAATAAGATAAAGTGCTAACAACAGAAACCTAGTGGTGACGACTAACGTCAAACTCCCAAAGATATAAGTCGATACAAAGTCCCGTGAAGGGACACAGGGCTGCAACAGCCAGGCTACAAATTGGCACAAGGCCGAAAATATAAGCAAATGGGAAGACCGTCCAATCAGGACAGATCCTCTTCCCTTTCAGGTCTGAGCCTTACGCTGGAAACGGCTCAATCTACGGGCCCCAGATGGTATGGGCCCGGCGCTTCTTCACCCTCCCAGCCATGGGATTTCGGGCGCAACATTTCAAAATCCCCCTAAGTAATTCAATAATTCAAAGTGAGGGAGGAGCGAGAGGGAAGAAGATTTGTGTTTATTCTCGCATTTTTCTTACTCTCTAATTATTACGAAATTCAAAAAAAAAAAAAATTCATGATTTCGAAATTTCGTATTTTTTTTTCTTTTTCTAATCTATATAAAATTATTTATATATTATTATTATATTTTTTTATTTTTTTTTATTTATGTATATATGCTGCAAAAATGAGATAATGAATTCAAAAAAACAACTATTATACTGTTTGTTTTGTTTGGTTCCTATTTCATGATTTTGTATATTCTGTTTGATATTATATTTCATGTTATTCTAATTTCGACGACGATTCCCTGTCATTTTGTCGGTATGTGTGTTCCATAAACGTAACGTTCACCTTACACACAGTAAAACACCATCTTCAAGGATTTACAAGTAAAAAGAGAGAAACGATATCGGCGAACTTTATGATTCTTTTAATAAAGTAAGAATAGATATAATTCAGTCATTAGATATGTGTGTGTGTGTGTGTGTGTGTGTGTGTACACTCCTATACTCAATATATCATTATGGTTCTTGTTTCTGGTTATATAATTTTATTAACTAAACTATTTTAACATTCTATTTGTTTTCTTCTTTCTATGCCTTTTCTTTAGTGCGTACACGAACCAAACCTATTAATCGCAAGTTAATAGAAGAAATAAATCTTAAAAGCAAAATAATGTATTCAATTCTGACTTTATTTGTTATCGTTTACGACTGGGCTTTATATTTCAGAATGCAAACTATTATTAGGGATGTGTATCTGTTCATTTAAATGTGGCGTGTGTGTATGTGTCTATTTACCAGCACATATTCGCAATCACTATTTTCAATCAATACAATATAATCTAATCTGGCGACTTGTTTAATCGAGTAGCCATAATAGTGGCATTTAAGTGTGACAATTTTGGCGATACCTGCTTTCTGAATATCGCTTCCCCCCTAAAACAATCTCAACACATCGACGTACTTTATTAAAAAGATTTTTCTTCCTATTCTCGTGCCTTTTTTTCTTCTTTACGACCCTCGACTACATAGGAACATCTCACACACTCACCCGTGGGGGTGTATGCGCGAGGGGCACGTGGTTGCTGCTGGAAAAGGGACCCACTTACCTGGGGGCTCCTGCGCTGGTGGCGGAGCCCTCCACACAATGGCACTGGGTGGATGATATCACCCAATATACATTACGTCCAGCCCAGAGTGCATACCACATAAAGATTGCAATTGCAACTCATTTGTGTTACAAGGGAATCGTAGATTTGGGACCGGGGACGCGCTTCAACTCCACCAACTAAGACGAAAAATTCAAATGTCGTGTTGGCAATAGTTGAAATCGCCAAAATTGACGTAAAAACGGGTTAATCCACTGTTGTTTATCCGTTAACAACACTTAAGTTTTAATTGAAAATTTCAGATAAGTGCACTGCAAAAAAAAACGATCACGAAAGCACGTCCTCGCTTTTCAGTTGACAAAAAACTATCTCCAATAACTCCACAGAAACAAAATTTCCAATTTAGCTCTGAGGCACTTAATCAGTCAAACACAAAAAAACTCTTCCAAAAACGTCTTCCCTTCCCGGAATCTCCAACACGACTCCCCATTTTTCTCAACACCCGATTCCCACGGCTGAAAACCGGTCTCCCTTCTACCTGGCCCTATAGTCGCCCGAATTTTGTTCGTTTGTTATTTTGCGACCCGCTATTGCAAAATTTGCATATGCAATTACAGCGACTCGCAAAATTATTGTACCACGGTCATTACACCACAGATAAATCTTCCTTGTCATCCGATAGTGAAGATTTATCTGAATTATATGTCTGCGGTTTGACAACGAATGACATAAGTTCTACGGCTGTATATCCCGGGCGTTGAACACGCCCACAGGTTTCCCCTTCATATCAGCCAGCAAGTAACATGCACTGTCGATGCGAGCCAAGACGCGGCCCTTCCAAAACGTGGGTGCCAGCTTCGCATTGAAGCGATCCGCTGCCTTGCTTTGTGCGAAATTCTTACAGTGCACCACGTCCCCTACTTGAAAATTGGCTTCCCTCGCTCGTAAGTTGTACCGACGAGCATTGGTCAAACTGGCCGACTGCATATTTTGACGGATCTGTTCGCGTATCAAGTCCAGTTTTGCATCCGGCGCAACTGCTGCTGTAGGATCACTCAACATTTTTGTGCCACGTAATATGTTATAAGAGCTACCATGCAGTAACATAGTTTGCCCAAACGCGGCAAATTATGGGGAGAAACCAATAGCGGAATGATACGCAGATCTCAAGGAGCAATTAATCTGCGAAAGATTGGCGTCCCAGTCACGTTGGTCTGACTTAATATATGCGCGTATGGCAGCTACTAATGAGCGATTTACACGCTCGGATGCATTAGGTTGAGGCGAATAAAGGGCAGTATAAAAGTGTCGCACACCATATCGGTCCAACAAGTTGTTAAATAATGTGGATTTGAATTGGACCCCGTTGTCGGTAACAACGGTTTCCGGGACCCCGAAGACATGGAACACTCTCTGCTCCAGAAACTCTACTACGACTTGTGCGGTGAACTTTTTAATTGGTTCGACGAATGGGAACTTCGACAAACTGTCCAAAGCTACAATTGCTCCCACATTCCCAGCCTTAGAACGTGGATAAGGACCTATCAAGTCAACGTACAGGCGCTGGAACTGTAATGACCACCTTTTTTTTTCGAATCTTCGCGCGCACCCATCACTTGGCGTCAACTTCATGTTGGCGCAGGGATGAGTGACGCGCGTTGACAACCTTCAAATCGAGGAGTTGCTCGTCACCCGCCAACGCCATCGGCAGGGTTTCACCTTGGGTGTGAAAAAAAAAAAAAAAAGAAATCGCAGCAATTGGATTCCGCCGCCAGATCAAGGAGTGGAAGAAGATCGGCCACAACGAGCGAACGAACGTGAAAGTGGGCATATTGAACACCGGATTTGTCGCATCGTGAGTTTTTTCATTGGCCGCGGGAGGATATATCGGAATCTGTGTTGAGCTGGTGTTACAGGGGTGCAGTTGCGCGCCCCATTCTTTGCTTTCGGTTCTCTGCTGCCTGCTGTGCGCCCGAGGAATCCCGGGGCACGATTGAACGCAAGCGCCTGTGATCTCCGTGCTGGGCAAAGCAGAAATTAGACAAAAAGTGTTCTTTTTCTGTGCGGGCCTGCGGTGACGCTGACTACAACCCTCGTTGCATTCATGTGTTATACAATTAACCTAGACGGTGTCCGAGTGCGAAACGAAAGGAAGGTCGGCAAGTCCACGACACAGCGGTCGGCTCGACTCGCAATAGGATTTGCCATTCGCCTGTACTTTTTCTGATTGGAATTGTTCGGAACTGTCAAATTTCGCGGAGACGAATTGGCAAATCTTGTGCCGAAAGTGGGGTGGAGGATTCTAGTGGTGCCCTGGCCTAGTGGATGCGACTGTATATTTCTCAAGTGAATTTATTGCACTCATTGGTATTCGTGTAAGTGCAGTGGTGTGACATTTGATGCGGCGTTCACACGCGTTGTCTGGTGCTGAGAGCTGTTATGCAAGTGTCGTCATTCCTCAAGAGCGACGATTTCCGATATATGATGATTTTTTGTCTGCTGATTAATGAATTCTGAGAAAAGAAAGATCTGTGATTCAAATTTTGTAATTTTTTTTAAATCCGAATTGTAAATGAAGTTGCAGCTACTCCGGTTCAGCGGTGGCCACAGCGGATCTGGGGTAAGTGTGTTTAACATTTTTTTTTTGTGATACAATAGTTTGTTAGTTTGTTTCCAGCTTTATTTTTCTCCAATATTTAATTTCTTTTTCACCTTAGTTTCCATGAAATTTTTTTTTCGTTATGTAGTTTCATTATGATCTTTTTAGTTGTTTTGCGGGTTTTTGTTTTCTCTATTGAATAAATAAGTTTATAATGATTTGAATTTTAAAAAGCGGCTTTTCCTTTGAGGAACCCCCTACTCCTCCCGACCAGGTTGTTGACGAGATGAGGTGAAGGCCTCATCTCTTGTTCCGCTTGGGAGGTCCCAACATTTTTGCCGGCCATGGGACCTCATTGGTTGGGTGTGTTTTACATTTCATGGGTTAAGAGGCCAAGGGTCCAAACCATCTGGGCCCGGAGCGTGTGTGCATGAGCCGGTCGACGGCCATTGCCTGCACTTTTTTTTCTTCTAGTTTTTCTGGGTCAGTGGGACCCAGTTTTATCCTTTGTCGTTTCGTCTACCCCCAAGGCACATGATATATGTTATCATTGTAATGGCTGGGGCAACGAGCGGGCAAAAACCCCGCCCACATCTCCCGAACTGAGCTGGAACAAGCATGTGCCGCCGCTCAGCTCGTTGAGGAGCATTCGCTTCTAGCGCCGCCGGACCTTTACGGTCAACTTCGGCAAACTTCCGGCTCCATCCCCAAAACACCATCTGGTGACCACCTTGCTCATTACAAAGATTGGCGCCCAACGTGGGGCCCACTTCTGGTCAGGTCAAGGACTAAAAAGGACCTTAACACTTGTACTTTTTAGTTCTTATACCGAGTGGTACCCCATGATGCACATTAAGACTGCCTGCTCTAAGGCAGAGTCCTTAGCCATTTGTACTTCACGTACCCATTTTCAGGCAGTTGTGCATCCAATACAGCTTTCCGTCTTTCCCGTAAAGTAGCTTACACCCTTATACATAACGTAGTTTCTAGCTTCCGGTTTCAACAGGTCGATCCTTTTTCTTGTTTTTTTGTCCCGGTGGTTTTTGCCACGTACTTAAGGCCTTCAAGCAAACTCTTGAATTACTAGCTCTCGGAGCTTCTCTAGACTAGGCAGAGTTTCCTTGAAGTGTCCTTAGTACCTTCCTGTGGAAAAGGATCGACCTTCACATAAATTCACACTTCCGACATTGCAGAATTTCATCTTTGAGATGCACAGCCAGTAACAGGCGAACATATTCGGAAACCGGCAAGGTTTGCTAGTATCGCACCTTCGCTGGCCGAATGTGTGCACTTGTTTCCAGCTGATCATCTCACTGATGGAAACTGTAATACTTTTGCTTTTGTTTTTATTTGCATTTTTTTCTCCTCCTACAATGCCGCCGGCTAGCTCATGCAAATTTTAAAGTGCATTTCTATCACGCACAATACACGCTCCATTTACTTTTGCGAACATCAACCTGATCGGGAAGGGGATTTCCGAAAAGGAAAATGCCGAATATTCTCTCTATCGTCTATCGTGATATCGTTTTTGAGTATTACTATTTAGTTTTGCCTTGCCATAGCATAGGACCGAGAGGGTCGCTTTTGGCATTTATCGTTATTTCGTATCGCATATCGTTTACAAAAAAATATATTTATTGCCATTTTATTTCTTAATGCCTAAATGCTCACAACGTTTATCGTGTTGCATTTAGGGAATTCAGTTTAAAATATTTTGCTTTGTCCATTTTTGACTCGCAAAATATTTTAAGGTATCAGGCGCACAGCACTGACCAATAGCAATTCGGTTCGACATTGGCATTAAGTACATTCGTATACATTGCATTCAGTTCACAAGTACAAATTGTCGTTTTCTTTTAACATTTATTTTAAATTTCCGCAACTTATTTTCTGTCTCATTCGCACCAAATATAATTTTCCTCTCTTTAAATTCATTATTTAAATTCAATTTTACTACATTTGCATTTCAATAGTCTAACTTTTGGTTGCCTCTCACTTTTGCAAATACAAGCCCATCAGCACGCATCACGTACCTTTGTAGCGCATTATCAGTCACCCAGCATCAAGTATTGAGCACTTACAGTCTTCTCGTAGTGTCATCGCTCTTACGCACATTCAAGCATAGCATTTTGTTTGATTTTTCGCCTTGCACTTTGTGCCTTCAATAACGTGTACTGTGCATTACAATTGCATTACATTGTGTTGTTGTTGCAACTTCCAAATACTTGGCTACCTGTTCCGAGTAGTGCAATTCTTATCAGCTAAACAATATATTTTGTTGTTGTATTTTTGTATGGACGGTTGATAAGAATTTCGAGTCAGCTGATGCACTTGCATTTGGAGACGGTAGTTTTCCTTCTTTGGAACTCAAAGCAACGAGTTGTGTGTACGAGCACTTTTGGGGAAATTACACACAGTTCCGTTGGAGTCTTATCTTCTGTATTGGCCACCACAATAATTTGGAATACGCCCTAATAATTGTTATAATAATTATTAGTTTGGGTTTAAACGTTTTTTTTTGTTGCCAAACCTTTTTGTTGTTGTTTTATGCATAGTTAATGCTACCGATATTTTGAATATTTATTTAGTCTGAGTGTTGCTATCTGGCCCTCGGACTTTTACATAGACAACACTTAGCGTTTGGTTTTCCCTATTACTATTTACGATTGCGTCATATAGTGGGCGGTATGGTCGGTCCCATGTCGATTATGAGGATCGGACTCACTGCTCCATATGTAACCAACATATTAGTGAGCGGGATGACGCATCGGTGACCCCGTGTGGTCACATTTTTCACACATCATGCGTCCTGCGGTGGCTCTCACGGCAAAATTATTGCATTACATGCTAACAGCCGAGCCATCCGCATCAAATTCGTAAATGTGTTTTTCAACCTCGCGTTGATCACCCGTATGGAGCAGTGAGCCCGATTCGAAGTGATCAACATGGAGACCAACCATTCCTTAGACATGAGCCTGAGGCTCTTCAGACAGACGCAGAAGCGGAACGTGGATCGTATCCTAGTCAGGCGTGGGTTCGAGATCCTGTTTCGACTGCGCTACCATCACAACTTCGTCATGAAGAGCCACAAACTTCTACATTCCAGCGGGGGGTGGAAGGCTTAAACTCACTTCTTGGGAATTCAGCCTCTCCACTTCTTCCGGATATTTATCGGGGTTTTGCTGATTCGATGAAGGCATACGTGGACCAACTTCTCCACGAACGATTACCATCTGCTTCAGCGCCTTCTTCGAGTGAGAATCCACGTGTGTCGATTCCTCCACTTGCTCCTGCTGAGCAGCGGAGCCAAGTTGTTGTTGCTCCAGTCGGAAAAGTTTTTAGAATCATCTCCGGCTGGGGTTTATGTTTCGATGGAGAGGGAGTGTATGAGTTCATCCGTCAGGTTGAGCTCTTCACTGACCGTACTCTAGGAGGAGACTACGACAGCTTGTGCCTTGGTGCACACCTCCTCTTTGAAAAAGGAGCAGTGACTTGGTTCCGCCGTTTTGCAACTAGCTGCAGGAGTCGGTATACGTGGGACTCACTGAAGGAAGCACTGATAGAGCGGTTTGGCGATCGTTATGACGATGAGGATCTCATTCATGAAATGAGGTGCCGTCGTCAAAGCCATGGCGAGTCGTTTGATGCCTTCGAGGAGAGCATCCACGTACTCAACGACCGCTTGTCTTCAAAGCTTCCTGACGAGGAGCTGACTCGCATTCTTCAAAGGAACTTGTGTCCCTCTATCGCAATTCATTTATTATCATCTGACATTCGGTCTCTCGGTGATCTTCGTAACAATGTACGAATGGTCGAAAAATTGCAAGAGCGCATGGAGAGACACTGTTCCTCGAGCAATGTTGGTCACGTTCCTTGTCAGAGAGTGAGTCAGCTGAAGTCCGGTGAAATTTCGGAGGATGAGGAGAGACTCAATTCAGCGGTGGAGGGGTTTAAGTCTTCTTCCACTTGTTGGAATTGTAGAAGTACCGGACATACCTATGTCGACTGTGTGGATGAACCTAGGTTGTTCTGCTTCGGTTGCGGGACTCCCGGAGTTTCCAAACCGCACTGTTCCCGGTGTGGCGAAGCACGCAAATCGCGGGAGACGACGCATGCACCGGAGGTATCGAAAAAGAATGCTGTACCACCTGCATTTGATCATTGCCCAGCAATTATCCCTGCGGTTGGTGACTCTGTTAACTCTCAGAAGCAGAGCATCCTATCTTCTTCCAAACAGTCTGACACACATTTACCTGACTTGTCATTTAAAACTGACGTAGCGACACAAACCCCAGACTTGCAGTTACTACCCCCACTCAAGTCTGGGACGTTCAATTCGACCGGTTCATTGGTCACTAAGTCGAACGCAGTTTCTATTGTGAATCCTTCCTCATCCACGAATGAGGTACCATCCAGTTTTGGAACACCACCACCCCTTATCCACTATAGTCACAAGCCGCTGCATGAGCGTGTGAAAGAGTACGAGGCAGCCCGTCGTCGAATTTTCCGTGCCGACGAAATCCAACTCAGTCGCCCAAAACGTTCGACTTTGCGCCGACGCAAGTTTTGGCGGAACGTTAAGGCTAATCGACGACTGGTCTGCTCTGGTATTTTTTCAGACCGCCCTCGTGATGATATTAGACCATATGCTGAGGTCCATATGCTTGGTACCTCAGTAAGTGGCCTAATTGATACGGGAGCGTCATTCAGCGTAATTGCTTCGGATTTTGCTAAGCAGTTTCTGGTGAATTCCAAGCATCCTTGGGAGAGATTCCGTTTGGGGTTGACAACTGCCGATGGCACACGTCACTCTACTGTTGGAAAGATTTCCACGCCCGTCACATTCAGAGGACGTACAGAGACCATCGACTTTGTCATTATTCCAACCCTCACTCAGAATGTCTACCTTGGAGTCGATTTTGTGCGCAAATTTGAACTTGCTCCAGCACTTTTCGATGACTCTCAATATTTATCAGCACTGTCTGCAACCCCTGACAATATCCCAGTCAATCAACATCCCTTGACTGTGGCTCAACAAGCGAGACTCAATGCAGTCATTGCACGTTTTCCGTCCTTTTCGGCGGAAGGCTTAGGGCGTACAACACTTGTATCTCACGCCATCGACGTCGGAGGCAGTAAGCCAATTAAGCAGAGACACTATGCGATCTCTCCCGCCGTCGAAAAGCTTCTCCATGCGGAAATAGATCGGATGCTTGCAATGGGTGTCATTGAGGAATCTCAGAGTGCTTGGTCATCACCAGTCACCCTGGTAGTCAAACCTAATAAGGTTCGGTTGTGCTTGGATGCACGCAAGGTCAACGAGGTGACGTTGAAGGACGCTTATCCTTTGCCACTCATTGAGGGTATTCTGAGCCGCCTCCCAAAGTCTGAATTCATATCGAGTGTGGACTTGAAGGATGCGTTTTGGCAGATTCCTCTCGATGAGGCGTCAAAGGATAAGACTGCCTTCACCGTTCCCGGCAGGCCGCTGTATCAATTCGTTACAATGCCTTTCGGGCTTTGCAACGCTCCCCAGACGATGCAGCGCCTAATGGACCGCGTCATTCCTGCGCACTTGCGAACCAAAGTGTTTGTCTATTTGGATGACTTGTTGGTGATTTCGTCAACATTTGAGGAGCACTTGCTACTACTGCAAGAGGTAGCGCTGTGCATCAGGAAGGCAGGGCTGACTATAAATATTGAGAAGAGTAAGTTCTTCATGAAGGAAGTTCCTTATCTTGGGCACATTATCGGTCACGGAACCATCAGTACTGACCCTAGTAAAATCCAGGCAATTACTGACTTTCCGCAACCTACGACGGTTCGACAACTCCGTCGGTTTCTAGGTATGTGTGGATGGTACCAGCGCTTTGTCCACAACTACGCGGCAGTTACTGCCCCGCTGACAGACATGTTCCGTAAAGGCCGTGGTTTTGTCTGGACAGAAGAAGGTCTATCGGCATTTAATATGCTAAAGAAATGTTTAACCACGGCACCTGTGTTACACAGTCCGGATTTCTCGCGTCCGTTCGCCATTCATTGCGACGCGAGTCAAGCAGGCGTTGGGGCTGTGTTAACGCAAACCACCGATGACGGTGCGGAGGTGCCAATAGCTTATATGTCGAGAAAGCTAAATTCTGCCCAGCGGAACTATACGGTTACGGAACAGGAATGTCTAGCGGCAGTCCTCGCTGTCAAGAAGTTTCGCGCCTATGTGGAAGGGCAAGAGTTCACAATAGTCACTGATCACGCATCACTCAAGTGGCTAATGAATCAGTCGGACCTGAGCGGCAAACTGGCTCGGTGGGCCTTGAAGCTGCAAGGCTTCAAGTTCTCCATCCTCCACCGTAAAGGTAGCCAGAATATAGTCCCTGACACTCTGTCTCGAGTCCACTGTGCAGAGTCTCTAACTGCGAGTAGTCCTTTTGATGACTCCGTAGAAGTGGATTTGGATTCTCCATATTTTAAGTCCCCTAAATATTGGGACCTAATGGACCACATTACCCTGAACCAGAATAAATTACCGGATCTAAAGGTCTCTGACGGATACGTGTACAAACGAACAGAGTATGGGACCGGAGATGAATTGCAGGACCAACTGTCGTGGAAGCTCTGGGTTCCAGAAGAGCTTAGAGTGGACCTGCTGAAGAGAGCGCATGACCATCCTTTGAGTGCTCACGGAGGCATTAATAAGACGCTAAAACGCCTCCGTACGTTATTCTTTTGGCCTAAAATGGCTAACCAGGTCAAAGAATACGTGTCTTCGTGCGATATATGCAAGTCCACCAAAGCTCCCAACCAGTGTCTTCGATCACCAATGGTAGGGCAATTCACCTCTGATCGCTTGTTCCAGCGGTTGTACATGGATCTGTTAGGTCCATTTCCGAGATCCAAGTCGGGTAATGTGGGAACTATAGTTCTTTTGGACCATTTGTCCAAATTCACTTTTGTGGAGCCCATCAAAAAGTTTACTGCTGAGATTCTGACCAGTTGGCTCGAGACTCGGATATTTCATGTCTTTGGAGTGCCAGAGACTATAGTGACGGATAATGGCGTGCAGTTTAAGTCTCACGCTTTCAACTCGCTGTTGGATCGATATGGTGTGAAGCATCTCTACACCGCTCTTTACTCGCCGCAAGCAAATGCTTCTGAGCGAGTCAATCGATCCGTTGTGGCAGCAATTCGGGCGTACATACACCCAAATCAGCGAGATTGGGACGTGAGACTTTCCGCTATCAACTGTGCGTTGCGATCTGCACACCATGCCGCCATTAATACGTCACCGTATTGTGTCGCATTTGGTCAGCCTATGGTCACACATGGCCACACTTACGCGCTTTTGCGACGTCTGAAGTTGCTGGGGGATGCTACTGATGTTGTTGATGCCAAAGACAGGGTTCAGCTGCTCCGGCAACAGGTCCAAGAAAATCTTAGAGCTGCACACGCCAAAAACGCGGCCCACTACAACCTTCGCTCTCGACAGGTTGAATTCCAGCCTGGTGATGAAGTGCTCCGCCGGAACTTTACTCAAAGTAAAGCGGCGGATCACTACAACGCCAAGCTGGATTTCAAGTTCGTCAAGGCTCGCGTGGTTAAGAAAGTGGGTCACGGCCGCTACCTGTTGTCGGATCTGCAGGGCAAAGAAGTTGGCATCTTCAGCACCAGTGACATCCGACGTTAAGTTCCTCAGCTTCTTTTACTTGGCAGGCCGCGCAAAATAACCTGCCCTGTAATGACCACCTTTTTTTTCGAATCTTCGCGCGCACCCATCACTTGGCGTCAACTTCATGTTGGCGCAGGGATGAGTGACGCGCGTTGACAACCTTCAAATCGAGGAGTTGCTCGTCACCCGCCAACGCCATCGGCAGGGTTTCACCTTGGGTGTGAAAAAAAAAAAAAAAGAAATCGCAGCAATTGGATTCCGCCGCCAGATCAAGGAGTGGAAGAAGATCGGCCACAACGAGCGAACGAACGTGAAAGTGGGCATATTGAACACCGGATTTGTCGCATCGTGAGTTTTTTCATTGGCCGCGGGAGGATATATCGGAATCTGTGTTGAGCTGGTGTTACAGGGGTGCAGTTGCGCGCCCCATTCTTTGCTTTCGGTTCTCTGCTGCCTGCTGTGCGCCCGAGGAATCCCGGGGCACGATTGAACGCAAGCGCCTGTGATCTCCGTGCTGGGCAAAGCAGAAATTAGACAAAAAGTGTTCTTTTTCTGTGCGGGCCTGCGGTGACGCTGACTACAACCCTCGTTGCATTCATGTGTTATACAATTAACCTAGACGGTGTCCGAGTGCGAAACGAAAGGAAGGTCGGCAAGTCCACGACACAGCGGTCGGCTCGACTCGCAATAGGATTTGCCATTCGCCTGTACTTTTTCTGATTGGAATTGTTCGGAACTGTCAAATTTCGCGGAGACGAATTGGCAAATCTTGTGCCGAAAGTGGGGTGGAGGATTCTAGTGGTGCCCTGGCCTAGTGGATGCGACTGTATATTTCTCAAGTGAATTTATTGCACTCATTGGTATTCGTGTAAGTGCAGTGGTGTGACATTTGATGCGGCGTTCACACGCGTTGTCTGGTGCTGAGAGCTGTTATGCAAGTGTCGTCATTCCTCAAGAGCGACGATTTCCGATATATGATGATTTTTTGTCTGCTGATTAATGAATTCTGAGAAAAGAAAGATCTGTGATTCAAATTTTGTAATTTTTTTTAAATCCGAATTGTAAATGAAGTTGCAGCTACTCCGGTTCAGCGGTGGCCACAGCGGATCTGGGGTAAGTGTGTTTAACATTTTTTTTTGTGATACAATAGTTTGTTAGTTTGTTTCCAGCTTTATTTTTCTCCAATATTTAATTTCTTTTTCACCTTAGTTTCCATGAAATTTTTTTTTCGTTATGTAGTTTCATTATGATCTTTTTAGTTGTTTTGCGGGTTTTTGTTTTCTCTATTGAATAAATAAGTTTATAATGATTTGAATTTTAAAAAGCGGCTTTTCCTTTGAGGAACCCCCTACTCCTCCCGACCAGGTTGTTGACGAGATGAGGTGAAGGCCTCATCTCTTGTTCCGCTTGGGAGGTCCCAACATTTTTGCCGGCCATGGGACCTCATTGGTTGGGTGTGTTTTACATTTCATGGGTTAAGAGGCCAAGGGTCCAAACCATCTGGGCCCGGAGCGTGTGTGCATGAGCCGGTCGACGGCCATTGCCTGCACTTTTTTTTCTTCTAGTTTTTCTGGGTCAGTGGGACCCAGTTTTATCCTTTGTCGTTTCGTCTACCCCCAAGGCACATGATATATGTTATCATTGTAATGGCTGGGGCAACGAGCGGGCAAAAACCCCGCCCACATCTCCCGAACTGAGCTGGAACAAGCATGTGCCGCCGCTCAGCTCGTTGAGGAGAATTCGCTTCTAGCGCCGCCGGACCTTTACGGTCAACTTCGGCAAACTTCCGGCTCCATCCCCAAAACACCATCTGGTGACCACCTTGCTCATTACAGAACACACGGTCGGGAATAGGGGGAGTGCCTATTGGTTGTCGGAAGGTTTTGTTTGGAGCTTTGGTCGTTTTGCAAACTTCGCAGTTAGACACAAAGTCCTTAACCTGTTGGGTCATTTTTGGCCAGTAGAACAGGATACGGAGTCTACGCAACGTCTTACCGAATCCTCCATGTGAACACATGGGGTGGTCATGTGCCCTCCGTATCAAATCTTCGGTCAGTTCTACTGGGACCCAAAGTTTCCATGACAATTCCTCCTGGATCCTATCACCGCTTGCATATTCGCAGCGCCTATACACATAACCATCAATGACTTGAAGATCCGGAAGTAGGTGGTCATTTTCCTTGATCTTCTTTGTAAGAGTCTGATACTTCTCAGACTGAAAATGTGGTGATTGCAGATCTACGAACAAAGCTGCGTCATCTTGGGTGGAAATTTCCGAAATATCACTTTCGTGAATGCGGGATAAGGCATCGGGTACGACGTGGTCGCTGCCTTTTCGATGACGGATCGAGAACTTAAAACCTTGCAACTGAAGAGACCAACGAGCTAGTCGACCGTGCAGGTCTCGTAGGCTCATTAGCCACTTAAGGGAGGCGTGGTCAGTGACAACCTCAAATTCCATACCTTCCACGTATGGTCGAAATTTCTTTATGGCGGTCACTGCAGCAAGGCATTCCTGCTCCGTTACTGTATAATTGCGCTGAGCTGTCGTTAATTTCTGTGACATGAATGCTATAGGGGCTTCCTCGCCCTCATCCGTGACTTGAACCAGCACCGCACCGATCCCATCATGACTTGCGTCACAATGAATCGAAAAGGGACGGGCAAAGTCCGGGCTGTGTAGAACGGGGGCAGAGGAGAGGCTCTTCTTTAGCGCATCAAATGCGTGTAGCGCCTCGTTTGTCCACAGAAACGAACGACCTTTCCGCAGCATATCAGTTAACGAAGCAGTCGCGGCAGAGAAATTCGGTACGAATCGGCGGTACCAGCCGCACACTCCCAGAAAGCGTCGGAGCTGTCGTACCGACTTTGGGAGAGGAAAGTTTTCGATCGCGGCAACTTTGTCTGGATCAGTTCGCAAAGTCCCGTGGCCGATGATATGGCCTAAGTATTTCACTTCTTTCATTAAAAAGTGACTCTTCTCCACATTCAAAGTGAGTCCGGCGTCACGTAAATAGGAAGCCACTCGTCGAAGCAGACTGCAATGCTCCTCAAACGATTCGGGCACTACCAGCAAGTCATCCTAACTAATTAAATGAGGTGAACTTTCAATAGGAATTGAAAGTTTCTAGAACTAATATCTTATATAAAAAAAATGAAGAATTTAAAGATCAGAAAAAAGATATATAGATACCTTGTAAGATACGCTAAAAGAAAATCGAGATTTTAGATATTCCAAAAAAAATATTCGATATAAAGAAGATAACATAATCTTCCTAGAATAACAAATACAAAGAGAAAAAAAATCTTATGGTTTTTTGTTATATATTTATGGGTTCATATTAAGTCTTCCCTCTCTATCCTCTCCTCTAAGCTGCAGTCACGAAGAAAAATTACTCGCAATAGAGCATGAATTTAACAGAAAAATGACCTGAAAGAAAATAGGAAGAGTCCTTCATGAACGGCTGATAAGGGATGCAAGTCTAATGATGATTGGCCGGATCGCTTACTCTCAACCAGTTTGTCCTCTGCAGCCATGAGACCGAGTCATGGAGTTGGCACCATTGCCTATTCCACGAATCCACTAGTCCTTGCGACCTTAGAATCAAAACCGGTCAAGAGGGCTATCCGTGCCAATAAATACAGAATATGTTGTTTGTAAGCTCCTGATCTGCACAGATAGGTGGTGCTGGACTTTCTCTACTCCCAAACATCGATTGACGCAGTCATCAGTTCGACGCACTCCGGAAGAGAACCATCACCACGTGGTATGCAATCCCACTAGACGACAACAAAGCAGACCAGGGCTTGTCAAGGAAGGGAAACGCTACGTTAAGGGGAAGGGGCTTGGGAAGGGACACCAGTCCTAGGGTCTGCCTGGGCAATAGAAAAAGCGTGAAGCCAAAAATCATATGGAGTGCCGTAGCGCTCCGAAGTCTTTAAGGACTGGTGTGGTGGGGCACCTAAAATAGGAGGACTCAAGATGGAGCTGAGTAATCGTCGTTCAAGAACGACTAACGGTATAATTCGGGCCCCACGTTGGGCGCCATTGATGTAATGGATACCTGGAGGACGAGGGTGAGGATTTGCCTTAAAGCCCTCTGTACACCGTGTGTGACGCCCTCTCCGATGATCGAAAGTGACGTGCGCTGGCAGACCAGCTCAGCTGTCGGGAGTGGCGGGGTGGTTCATCACGGCAATCAACGGCCTCTTCCATAATCATTCAAAAAGATAGTCGCACGTCTGCCCGGTAATCAAGAAAACAGCGAAATATACTAAAACAAAGCGAAGAAGATAAAGTGCTAACAACAGAAACCTAGTGGTGACGAGTAACGTCAAACTCCCAAAGATATAAGTCGATACAAAGTCCCGTGAAGGGACACAGGGCTGCAACAGCCAGGCTACAAATTGGCACAAGGCCGAAAATATAAGCAAATGGGAAGACCGTCCAATCAGGACAGATCCTCTTCCCTTTCAGGTCTGAGCCTTACGCTGGAAAACGGCTCAATCTACGGGCCCCAGATGGTATGGGCCCGGCGCTTCTTCACCCTCCCAGCCATGGGATTTCGGGCGCAACATTTCAAAGTCCCCCTAAGTAATTCAATAATTCAAAGTGAGGGAGGAGAGAGAGGGAAGAAGATTTGTGTTTATTCTCGCATTTTTCTTACTCTCTAATTATTACGAAATTCAAAAAAAAAAATTCATGATTTCGAAATTTCGTATTTTTTTTTCTTTTTCTAATCTATATAATATTATTTATATATTATTATTATATTTTTTTATTTTTTTTTTTTATTTATGTATATATGCTGCAAAAATGAGATAATAAATTCAAAAAAACAACTATTATACTGTTTGTTTTGTTTGGTTCCTATTTCATGATTTTGTATATTCTGTTTGATATTATATTTCATGTTATTCTAATTTCGACGACGATTCCCTGTCATTTTGTCGGTATGTGTGTTCCATAAACGTAACGTTCACCTTACACACAGTAAAACACCATCTTCAAGGATTTACAAGTAAAAAGAGAGAAACGATATCGGCGAACCTTATGATTCTTTTAATAAAGTAAGAATAGATATAATTCAGTCATTAGATATGTGTGTGTACACTCCTATACTCAATATATCATTAAGGTTCTTGTTTCTGGTTATATAATTTTATTAACTAAACTAACATTCTATTTGTTTTCTTCTTTCTATGCCTTTTCTTTAGTGCGTACACGAACCAAACCTATTAATCGCAAGTTAATAGAAGAAATAAATCTTAAAAGCAAAATAATGTATTCAATTCTGACTTCATTTGTTATCGTTTACGACTGGGCTTTATATTTCAGAATGCAAACTATTATTAGGGATGTGTATCTGTTCATTTAAATGTGGCGTGTGTGTATGTGTCTATTTACCAGCACATATTCGCAATCACTATTTTCAATCAATACAATATAATCTTATCTGGCGACTTGTTTAATCGAGTAGCCATAATAGTGGCATTTAAGTGTGACAATTTTGGCGATACCTGCTTTCTGAATATCGCTTCCCCCCCTAAAACAATCTCAACACATCGACGTACTTTATTAAACAGATTTTTCTTCCTATTCTCGTGCCTTTTTTTCTTCTTTACGACCCTCGACTACATAGGAACATCTCACACACTCACCCGTGGGGGTGTATGCGCGAGGGGCACGTGGTTGCTGCTGGAAAAGGGACCCACTTACCTGGGGGCTCCTGCGCTGGTGGCGGAGCCGTCCACACAACGGCACTGGGTGGATGATATCACCCAATATACAGTACGTCCAGCCCAGAGTGCATACCACATAGAGATTGCAATTGCAACTCATTTGTGTTACAAGGGAATCGTAGATTTGGGACCAGGGACGCGCTTCAACTCCACCAACTAAGACGAAAAATTCAAATGTCGTGTTGGCAATAGTTGAAATCGCCAAAATTGACGTAAAAACGGGTTAATCCACTGTTGTTTATCCGTTAACAACACTTAAGTTTTAATTGAAAATTTCAGATAAGTGCACTGCCAAAAAACAAATATCACGAAAGCACGTCCTCGCTTTTCAGTTGACAAAAAACTATCTCCAATAACTCCACAGAAACAAAATTTCCAATTTAGCTCTGTGGCACTTAATCAGTCAAACACAAAAAAACTCTTCCAAAAACGTCTTCCCTTCCCGGAATCTCCAACACGACTCCCCATTTTTCTCAACACCCGATTCCCACGGCTGAAACCCGTCTCCCTTCTACCTGGCCCTATGGTCGCCCGAATTTTGTTCGTTTGTTATTTTGCGACCCGCTATTGCAAAATTTGCATATGCAATTACAGCGACTCGCAAAATTATTGTACCACGGTCATTACAATAGCTTTAAGACTGTGAGCACAGGAGCGAGATGTTCGGGGGGCCAAACGGGTTTTCTTTCTGTATTCCGCCCATGGAATAAACCGCTATTTCTCAGCAAGTACGGCCTCTAGCGGTACGGTTGGGAAACCTGTTGAAAGGTAGCAGCCGCAGCTATCACGCTCTAAAAGCTCGTCCTGATATCATTAAGTCTGTGGGCACAAGAGCGAGATATTGGGGAGGAAAACCGGTTTTCTTTCTGTATTCCGCCCATGGAATAAACCGTTATTTCTCAGCAAGTACGGTCTCTAGCGGCAAGGTTGTGGTACCTATAGAAAGGTAGCAGCCGCAGCTATCACGCTCTAAAAGCTCGTCCAGATAGCTTTAAAACTGTGGGCACAAGAGCGAGATGTTCGGGGGGCCAAACCGGTTTTCTTTCCGTATTCCGCCCATGGAATAAACCGTTATTTCTCAGCATGTACGGCCTCTAGCGGCAAGGTTGGGAAACCTGTTGAAAAGTAGCAGCCGCAGCTATCACGCTCTTAAAGCTCGTCCAGATATATTTAAAACTGCGGGTACAAGAGCGAGATATTCGGGGGGAAAACCGGTTTTCTTTCTGGATTCCGCCCATGGAATAAACCGTTATTTCTCAGCAAGTACGGCATCTAGCCGCAAGGATCGGGTTACTTAACAAAAGTAGCAGCCGCAGCTATCACGCTTTAAAAGCTCGTCCAGATAGCTTTAAAACTGTGGGCACAGGAGCGAGATGTTCGGGAGGCCAAACCGGTTTTCTTTCTGTATTCCGCCCATGGAATAAACCGTTATTTCTCAGCAAGTACGGCCTCTAGCGGCAAGGTTGTGGTACCTAGAGAAAGGTTGCAGGCGCAGCTATCACGCTCTGAAAGCTCGTCCAGATAGCTTTAAAACTGTGAACACAGGAGCGAGATGTTCGGGAGGCCAAACCGGTTTTCTTTCTGTATTCCGCCCATGGAATAAATCGTTATTTCTTAGCAAGTACGGCCTCTAGCGGCAAGGCTGTGGTACCTATAGAAAGGTTGCAGGCGCAGCTATCACGCTCTGAAAGCTCGTCCAGGTAGCTTCGAAACTGTGAGCAAAGGAGCGAGATGTTTGGGGGGCCAAACCGGTTTTCTTTCTGTATTCCGCCCATGGAATAAACCGTTATTTCTCAGCAAGTACGGCATCTAGTGGCAAGGTTAAGAAACCTATAAAAAGGTAGCAACCGCAGCTATCAAGCTCTAAAAGCTGGTCCAGATAGCTTTAAAACTGTTAGCACAGGAGCGAGAATTTCGGAGGCCAAACCGGTTTCTTTCTGTATTCCGCCCATGGAATAAACCGTTATTTCCTTGCAAGTACGGCCTCCAGCGGCAAGGCTGTGGCGCCTATAGAAAGGAAGCAGCCGCAGCTATCACGCTCTGAAAGCTCGTCCAGATAGCTTTAAAACTGTGAGCACAGGAGCGAGATGTTCGGGGGGATAACCGGTTTTCTTTCTATATTCCGCTCATGGAATAAACCGTTACTTCTCAGCAAGTACGGCCTCTAGTGGCAAGGTTGGGGTACGTATAGAAAGGTTTCAGCTGTAGCTATCGCGCTCTGAAAGCTCGTCCAGATAGCTTTAAAGCTGTGAGCACAGGAGCGAGATGTTCGGGGGGCCAAACCGGTTTTCTTTCTGTATTCCGCCCATGGGTTAAACCGTTATTTCTCAGCAAGGACGGTCTCTAGGGGCAAGGCTGCGGTACCTATAGAAAGGCTGCAGCCGCAGCTATCACGCTCTGAAAGCTCGTCCAGATAGCTTTAAAGCTGTGAGCACAGGAGCGAGATGTTCGGGGGGATAACCGGTTTTCTTTCTATATTCCGCTCATGGAATAAACCGTTACTTCTCAGCAAGTACGGCCTCTAGTGGCAAGGTTGGGGTACGTATAGAAAGGTTTCAGCTGTAGCTATCGCGCTCTGAAAGCTCGTCCAGATAGCTTTAAAGCTGTGAGCACAGGAGCGAGATGTTCGGGGGGCCAAGATGGTTTTCATTCTGTATTCCGCCCATGGAATAAACCGTTATTTCTCAGCAAGTACCGACTCTAGCGGCAGGGTTGGGAAACATATAAAAAGGTAGCAGCCGCAGCTATCACGCTCTAAAAGCTCGTCCAGATAGCTTTAAAACTGTGGGCACAGGAGCGAGATGTTCAGGGCGCCAAACCGGTTTTCTTTCTGTACTCCGCCCATGGAATAAACCGTTATTTCTCAGCAAGTACGGCCTCTAGCGGCAAGGTTGGGTTACTTAAGAAAAGTAGCAGCCGCAGCTATCACGCTCTAAAAGCTCGTCCAGATAGCTTTAAAACTGTGAACACAGGAGCGAGATGTTCGGGGGAAAACCGGTTTTCTTTCTGTATTCCGCCTATAGAATAAACCGTTATTTCTCAGCAAGTACGGCCTCTAGCTGCAAGGTTGGGTACCTATAGAAAGGTAGCAGCCGCAGCTATCACGCTCTAAAAGCTCGTCCAGATAGCTTTAGAACTGTGAGCACAGGAGCGAGATGTTCGGGGTGAAAACCGGTTTTCTTTCTGTATTCCGCCCATGGAATAAACCGTTATTTCTCAGCAAGTACGGCCTCTATCGGCAAAGTTGGGGTACCTATAGAAAGGTAGCAACCGCAGCAATCAAGCTCTAAAAGCTCGTCCAGATAACTTTGAAACTGTGGGCACAGGAGCAAGATGTTCGGGGGAAAAATCGGGTTTCTTTCTGTATTCCACCCATGGAATAAACCGTTATTTCTCAGCAAGTACGGCCTCTAGCGGCAAGGTTGGGGTAACTATAGAAAGGCAGCAGCCGCAACTATCACGCTCTTAAAGCTCGTCCAGATAGCTTTAAAACTGTGAGCACAGAAGCGAGATTTTCGGGGGAAAAAGCGGATTTCTTTCTGTATTCCGCCCATGGAATAAACAGTTATTTCTCAGCAAGTACGGCCTCTAGCGGCAAGGTTGGGAAACCTATAGAAAGGTAGCAGCCGCAGCTATCACGCTCTAAAAGCTCGTCCACATAGCTTTAAAACTATGTTCACCAAAACGAGATGTTGGGGGGGGGAACCGGTTTTCTTTCTGTATTCCGCCCATGGAATAAACCGTTATTTCTCAGCAAGTACGGCCTCTAGCGGCAAGGTTGGGTAACTTAAGAAAGGTCGCAGCCGCAGCTATCACGCTCTAAAAGTTCGTTCAGATAGCTTTAAAACTGTGAACACAGGAGCGAGATGTTCGGGTGGAAAACGGGTTTTCTTTCTATATTCCGCCCATGGAATAAACCGTCATTTCTCAGCAAGTACAGCCTCTAGCGTCAAGGTTGGGGTACCTATAGAAAGTTGGCAGCCGTAGCTATCACGCTCTGAAAGCTCGTCCACATAGCTTTAAAGCTGTGCGCACAAGATCGAGATGTTCGGGGGGCCAAGATGGTTTTCTTTCTGTATTCCGCCCATGGAATAAACCGTTATTTCTCAGCAAGTACGGCCCTAGCGGCAAGTTTCGGTTATTTAAGAAAGTTAGCAGCCGCAGCTGTCACGCTCTAAAAGCTCGTCCAGATAGCTTTAAAACTGTGGGCACAGGAGCCAGATATTCCGGGGGCCAGACCCGTTTTCTTTCTGTATTCTGCTCATGGAATAAACCGTTATTTCCCAGCAAGTACGGCCTCTAGCGGCAAGGTTGAGGTAACTACAGAAAGGTAGCAGACGCAGCAATCACGCTCTGAAAGCTCGTCCACATAGCTTTAATACTGTAGGCACCAGAGCGAGATGTTCGGGGGGCCAAACCGGTTTTCTTTCTGTATTCCGCCCATGGAATAAACCGTTATTTCTCAGCAAGTACGGCCTCTAGCGGCAAGGTTGGGAAACCTATAGAAAGGTAGCAGCCGCAGCTATCACGCTCTAAAAGCTCGTCCACATAGCTTTAATACTTTAGGCACCAGAGCGAGATGTTCGGGGGGCCAAACCGGTTTTCTTTCTGCATTCCGCCCATGGAATAAACCGTTGTTTCTCAGCAAGTACGGCCTCTAGCGGCAAGGTTGGGTTACTTAAGAAAAGTAGCAGCCGCAGCTGTCACGCTCTAAAAGCTCGTCCAGATAACTTTAAAACTGTGGGCACAGGAGCAAGATGTTCGGGGGAAAAATCTGGTTTCTTTCTGTATTCCGCCCAAGGAATAAACCGTTATTTCTCAGCAAGTACGGCCTCTAGCGGCAAGGTTGGGAAACCTATAGAAAGGTAGCAGCCGCACCTATCACGCTCTAAAAGCTCGTCCACATAGCTTTAATACTGTAGGCACCAGAGCGAGATGTTCGGGGGGCCAAACCGGTTTTCCTTCTGTATTCCGCCCATGGACTAAACCGTTATTTCTCAGCAAGTACGGCCTCTAGCGGCAAGGTCGGGTTACTTAAGAAAGGTAGCAGCCGCAGCTATCACGCTCTAAAAGCTCGTCCAGATAGCTTTAAAACTGTGAGCACAGGAGCGAAATATTCGGGGGGAAAACCGGTTTTCTTTCTGTATTCCGCCCATGGAATAAACCGTTATTTCTCAGCAAGTACGGCCTCTATCGGCAAGGTTGGGGTACCTATAGAAAGGTAGCAACCGCAGCTATCAAGCTCTAAAAGCTCGTCCAGATAACTTTAAAACTGTGGGCACAGGAGCAAGATGTTCGGGGGAAAAATCTGGTTTCTTTCTGTATTCCGCCCATGGAATAAACCGTTATTTCTCAGCAAGTACGGCCTCTATCGGCAAGGTTGGGGTACCTATAGAAAGGTAGCAACCGCAGCTATCAAGCTCTAAAAGCTCGTCCAGATAACTTTAAAACTGTGGGCACAGGAGCAAGATGTTCGTGGGAAAAACCTGGTTTCTTTCTGTATTCCGCCCATGGAATAAACCGTTATTTCTCAGCAAGTACGGCCTCTAGCGGCAAGGTTGGGAAACCTATAGAAAGGTAGCAGCCGCACCTATCACGCTCTAAAAGCTCGTCCACATAGCTTTAATACTGTAGGCACCAGAGCGAGATGTTCGGGGGGCAAAACCGGTTTTCCTTCTGTATTCCGCCCATGGACTAAACCGTTATTTCTCAGCAAGTACGGCCTCTAGCGGCAAGGTTGGGTTACTTAAGAAAGGTAGCAGCCGCAGCTATCACGCTCTAAAAGCTCGTCCAGATAGCTTTAAAACTGTGAGCACAGGAGCGAAATATTCGGGGGGAAAACGGTTTTCTTTCTGTATTCCGCCCATGGAATAAACCGTTATTTCTGAGCAAGTACGGCCTCTATCGGCAAGGTTGGGGTACCTATAGAAAGGTAGCAACCGCAGCTATCAAGCTCTAAAAGCTCGTCCAGATAACTTTAAAACTGTGGGCACAGGAGCAAGATGTTCGGGGGAAAAATCTGGTTTCTTTCTGTATTCCGCCCATGGAATAAACCGTTATTTCTCAGCAAGTACGGCCTCTAGCGGCAAGGTTGGGGTAACTATAGAAAGGCAGCAGCCGCAACTATCACGCTCTTAAAGCTCGTCCAGATAGCTTTTAACTACGAGCACAGGAGCGAGATGTTCGGGGGAAAAACCGGATTTCTTTCTGTATTCCGCCCATGGAATAAAGCGTTATTTCTCAGCACGTACGGCCTCTAGCGGCAAGGTTCTGGCGCCTATAGAAAGGTAGCAGCCGCACCTATCACGCTCTAAAAGCTCGTCCAGATAGCTTCGAAACTGTGAACACAGGAGCGAGATGTTCGGGGGGAAAACCGGTTTTCTTTCTATATTCCGCTCACGGAATAAACCGTTATTTCTCAGCAAGTACAGCCTCTAGCGGCAAGTTTGGGGTACCTATAGAAAGGTGGCAGCCGCTGCTATCACGCTCTGAAAGCTCGTCCAGATAGCTTTAAAGCTGTGAGCACAGGAGCGAGATGTTCGGGGGGCAAAGATGGTTTTCTTTCTTTATTCCGCCCATGGAATAAACCGTTATTTCTCAGCAAGTACGGCCTCTAGCGGCAAGTTTGTGTTATTTAAGAAAGTGAGCAGTCACAGCTATCACGCTCTAAAAGCTCGTCAAGATAGCTTTAAAACTGTGAACACAGGAGAGTGATGTTCGGGGAAAAACCGGTTTCCTTTGTGTATTCCGCCCATGGAATAAACCGTTGTTTCTCAGCATGTACGGCCTCTAGCGGCAAGGTTGGGAAACCTATTGAAAAGTAGCAGCCGCACCTATCACGCTCTAAAAGCTCGTCCAGATATCTTTAAAACTGTGGGTACAAGAGCGAGATATTTGGAAGGAAAACCGGTTTGCTTTCTGTATTCCGCCCATGGAATAAACCGTTATTTCTCAGCAAGTACGGCCTCTAGCCGCAAGGTTCGGGTACCTATAGAAAGGTAGCAGCCGCAGCTATCACGCGCTGAAAGCACGTCCAGATAGCTTTAAGACTGTGTGCACAGGAGCGAGACATTAGGGGTGCCAAACTGGTTTTCTTTCTGTATTCCGCCCATAGAATAAACCGTTATTTCTCAGCAGGTACGGCCTCTAGCGGCACGGTTGGGATACCTATAGAAAAGTGGCAGCCGCAGCTATCACGATCTAAAAGCTCGTCCAGATAGCTTTAAAACTGTGGGCACAGGAGCGAGATGTTCGGGGATCCAAACCGGTGTTCTTTCTGTATTTCGCCCATGGAATAAACCGTTATTTCTCAGCAAGTACGGCATCTAGCGGCAAGGTTGGGTTACTTAAGAAAAGTAGCAACCGCAGCTTTCACGCTTTAAAAGCTCGTCCAGATAGCTTTAAAACTGTGGGCACAGGAGCGAGATGTTCGGGAGGCCAAACCGGTTTTCTTTCTGTTTTCCGCCCATGGAATAAACCGTTATTTCTCAGCAAGTACGGCCTCTAGCGGCAAGGTTGTGGTTCCTATAGAAACGTAGCAGCCGCAGGTATCAGGCCCTGAAAGCTCGTCCAGATAGCTTCGAAACTGTTAGCACAGGAGCGAGATGTTCGTGGGGCCAAACCGGTTTTCTTTCTGTATTCCGCCCATGGAATAAACCGTTATTTCTCAGCAGGTACGGCCTCTAGCGGCACGGTTGGGATACCTATAGAAAAGTGGCAGCCGCAGCTATCACGATCTAAAAGCTCGTCCAGATAGCTTTAAAACTGTGGGCACAGGAGCGAGATGTTCGGGGATCCAAACCGGTGTTCTTTCTGTATTTCGCCCAAGGAATAAACCGTTATTTCTCAGCAAGTACGGCAACTAGCGGCAAGGTTGGGTTACTTAAGAAAAGTAGCAACCGCAGCTTTCACGCTTTAAAAGCTCGTCCAGATAGCTTTAAAACTGTTAGCACTGGAGCGAGATTTTCGGGGGCCATACCGGTTTCTTTCTGTATTCCGCCCATGGAATAAACCGTTATTTCTCAGCAAGTACGGCCTCTAGCGGCAAGGTTGGGGTAACTATAGAAAGGTAGCAGCCGCAAATATCACGCTCTGAAAGCTCGTCCAGATAGCTTTAAAGCTGTGAGCACAGGAGCGAGATGTTCGGGGGGTTAAGATGGTTTTCATTCTGTATTCCGCCCATGGAATAAACCGTTATTTCTCAGCAAGTACGGCCTCTAGCGGCAAGTTTGTGTTATTTAAGAAAGTTGGCAGCCGCAGCTATCACGCTCTAAATGCTGGTCCAGATAGTTTTAAAACTGTAGGCACTGGGGCGAGATGTTCGACAGGAAAACCGGTTTTCTTTCTGTATTCCGCCCACGGAATAAATCGTTATTTCTCAGCAAGTACGGCCTCTAGCGGCAAGGTTGGGGTACCTATAGAAAGGTAGCAGCCGCAGGAATCACGCTCTAAAAGCTCGTCCAGATAGCTTTAAAACTGGGAGCACAGGAGCGTGGTGTTCGGAGGGAAAACCGGTTTTCTTTCTGTATCCCGCCCATGGAATAAACCGTTATTTCTCAGCAAGTACGGCCTCTAGCGGCAAGGTTGGGGTAACTATAGAAAGGTAGCAGCCGCAACTATCACGCTCTTAAAGCTCGTCCAGATAGCTCTAAAACTGTGAGCACAGGAGCGAGCTGTTCGGGGGAAAACCCGATTTCTTTTTGTATTCCGCCCATGGAATAAACCCTTATTTCTCAGCACGTGCGGCTTCTAGCGGCAAGGTTCTGGCGCCTTTAGAAAGGTAGCAGCTGCAGCTATCACGCCCTGAAAGCTCGTCCAGATAGCTTTAAGACTGTGTGCACAGGAGCGAGATGTTAGGGGGGCCAAACCGGTTTTCTTTCTGTATTCCGCCCATGGAATAAACCGTTATTTCTCAGCAAGTACGGCCTCTAGCGGCAAGGTTGGGGTACCTATAGAAAGGTAGCAGCCACAGCTATCACGCCCTGAAAGCTCGTCCAGATAGCTTTAAGACTGTGTGCACAGGAGCGAGATGTTAGGGGGGGCCAAACCGGTTTCCTTTCTTTATTCCGCCCATGGAATAAACCGTTATTTCTCAGCAAGTACGGCCTCTAGCGGCACGGTTGTGGTACGTATAGCTTTCACGCTCTTAAAGCTCGTCCAGATAGCTTTAAAACTGTTAGCACTGAAGCGAGATTTTCGGGGGCCATACCGGTTTCTTTCTATATTCCGCTCATGGAATAAACCGTTACTTCTCAGCAAGTACAGCCTCTAGCGGCAAGGTTGGGGTAAATATAGAAAGGTTTCAGCCGTAGCTATCACTCTCTGAAAGCTCGTCCAGATAGCTTTAAAGCTGTGAGCACAGGAGCGAGATGTTCGGGGGGCCAAGATGGTTTTCATTCTGTATTCCGCCCATGGAATATACCGTTATTTCTCAGCAAGTACGGCCTCTAGCGGCAATTTAAAGTTATTTAAGAAAGTTAGCAGCCGCAGCTATCACGCTCTAAAAGCTCGTCGAGATTGCTTTAAAACTGTGGGCACTGGAGCGAGATTTTCGACATGAAAACCGGTTTTCTTTCTGTATTCCGCCCTTGGAATAAACCGTTATTTCTCCGCAAGTACGGCCTCTAGCGGCAAGATTGGGGTACCTATAGAAAGGTAGCAGCCGCAGCTATCACGCTCTGAAAGCTCGTCCAGATAGCTTTAATTCTGCGAGCACAGGAGCAAGATGTTCGGGGGAAAAACCGGATTTCTTTCTGTATTTCGCCCATGGAATAAACCGTTATTTCTCAGCACGTACGGCTCTAGCGGCAAGTTTGGGTTATTTAAGAAAGTTAGCAGCCGCAGCTATCACGCTCTAAAAGCTCGTCCAGATAGCTTTAAAACTGTGGGCACAGGAGCCAGATATTCCGGGGCCAAACCGGTTTTCTTTCTGTATTCCGCTCATGGAATAAACCGTTATTTCCCAGCAAGTACGGGCTCTAGCGGCAAGGTTGGGGTAATTATAGAAAGGTAGCAGACGCAGCTATCACGCTCTGAGCGCTGTTTAGATAGCTTTAAAACTGTGAGCACAGGAGCGAGATGTTAGGGGGGGCCAAACCGGTTTCCTTTCTTTATTCCGCCCATGGAATAAACCGTTATTTCTCAGCAAGTACGGCCTCTAGCGGCACGGTTGTGGTACGTATAGCTTTCACGCTCTTAAAGCTCGTCCAGATAGCTTTATAACTGTTAGCACTGGAGCGAGATTTTCGGGGGCCATACCGGTTTCTTTCTGTATTCCGCCCATGGAATAAACCGTTATTTCTCAGCAAGTACGGCCTCTAGCGGCAAGGTTGGGGTAACTATAGAAAGGTAGCAGCCGCAGCTATCACGCTCTTAAAGCTCGTCCACATAGCTTTAAAACTGTAAGCACAGGAGCGAGATGTTCGGGGGGCCAAGATGGTTTTCATTCTGTATTCCGCCCATGGAATATACCGTTATTTCTCAGCAAGTACGGCCTCTAGCGGCAATTTAAAGTTATTTAAGAAAGTTAGCAGCCGCAGCTATCACGCTCTAAAAGCTCGTCGAGATTGCTTTAAAACTGTGGGCACTGGAGCGAGATTTTCGACAGGAAAACCGGTTTTCTTTCTGTATTCCGCCCTTGGAATAAACCGTTATTTCTCCGCAAGTACGGCCTCTAGCGGCAAGGTTGGGGTACCTATAGAAAGGTAGCAGCCGCAGCTATCACGCTCTGAAGGCTCGTCCAGATAGCTTTAATTCTGCGAGCACAGGAGCAAGATGTTCGGGGGAAAAACCGGATTTCTTTCTGTATTTCGCCCATGGAATAAACCGTTATTTCTCAGCACGTACGGCTCTAGCGGCAAGTTTGGGTTATTTAAGAAAGTTAGCAGCCGCAGCTATCACGCTCTAAAAGCTCGTCCAGATAGCTTTAAAACTGTGGGCACAGGAGCCAGATATTCCGGGGCCAAACCGGTTTTCTTTCTGTATTCCGCTCATGGAATAAACCGTTATTTCCCAGCAAGTACGGCCTCTAGCGGCAAGGTTGGGGTAATTATAGAAAGGTAGCAGACGCAGCTATCACGCTCTGAAAGCTGTTTAGATAGCTTTAAAACTGTGAGCACAGGAGCGAGATGTTCGGGGGGCCAAACCGGTTTTCTATATGTATTCCGCCCATGGAATAAATCGTTATTTCTCAGCAAGTACGGCCTCTAGCGGCAAGGCTGTGGTACCTATAGAAAGGTAGCAGGCGCAGCTATCACGCTCTGAAAGCTCGTCCAAATAGCTTTAAAACTGTGAGCACAGGAGCAAGATGTTCAGGGGAAAAACCTGATTTCTTTCTGAATTTCGCCCATGGAATAAACCGTTATTTCTCAGCACGTACGGCCTCAAGCGGCAGGGTTCTGGCACCTATAGAAAGGTAGCAGCCGCAGCTATCACGCTCTGAAAGATCGTCCAGATAGCTTTAGAACTGTGAGCAAAGGAGCGAGATGTTCGGTGGGAAAACCGGTTTTCTTTCTGTATTCCGCTCATGGAATAAACCGTTATTTCTCAGCAAGTACGGCCTCTAGCGGCAAGGTTAAGGTACCTATAGAAAGGTAGCAGCCGCAGCTATCACGCTCTAAAAGCTCGTCCAGATAGCTTTGAAACTGTGAGCACAGGAGCGAGATGTTAGGGGGGCCAAACCGGTTTTCTTTCTGTATTCCGCTTAAACCGTTATTTCTCAGCAAGTACGGCTCTAGCGGCAAGTTTGGGTTATTTAAGAAAGTTAGCAGCCGCAGCTATCACGCTCTAAAAGCTCGTCCAAATAGCTTTAAAACTGTGGGCACAGGAGCCAGATATTCCGGGGCCAAACCGGTTTTCTTTTTGTATTCCGCTCATGGAATAAACCGTTATTTCCCAACAAGTACGGCCTCTAGCGGCAAGGTTGGGGTAATTATAGAAAGGTAGCAGACGCAGCTATCACGCTCTGAAAGCTGTCCAGATAGCTTTAAAACTGTGAGCACAGGAGCGAGATGTTCGGGGGGCCAAACCGGTTTTCTATATGTATTCCGCCCATGGAATAAATCGTTATTTCTCCGCAAGTACGGCCTCTAGCGGCAAGGCTGTGGTACCTATAGAAAGGTAGCAGGCGCAGCTATCACGCTCTGAAAGCTCGTCCAAATAGCTTTAAAACTGTGAGCACAGGAGCAAGATGTTCGGGGGAAAAACCGGATTTCTTTCTGTATTTCGCCCATGGAATAAACCGTTATTTCTCAGCACGTGCGGCCTCAAGCGGCAGGGTTCTGGCACCTATAGAAAGGTAGCAACCGCAGCTATCAAGCTCTAAAAGCTCGTCCAGATAACTTTAAAACTGTGGGCACAGGAGCAAGATGTTCGGGGGAAAAATCGGGTTTCTTTCTGTATTCCGCCCATGGAATAAACCGTTATTTCTCAGCAAGTACGGCCTCTAGCGGCAAGGTTGGGGTAACTATAGAAAGGCAGCAGCCGCAACTATCACGCTCTAGAAGCTCGTCCAGATAGCTTTAAAACTGTGGGCACCAGAGCGAGATGTTCGGGTGGAAAACAGGTTTTCTTTCTATATTCCGCCCATGGAATAAACCGTTATTTCTCAGCAAGTACAGCCTCTAGCGGCAAGTTTGGGGTAACTATAGAAAGGTAGCAGCCGCAGCTATCACGCTCTAAAACCTTGTCCAGATAGCTTTGAAACTGTGAGCACAGGAGCGAGATGTTCGGGGGGCCAAACCGGTTTTCTTTCTGTATTCCGCCCATGGAATAAACCGTTATTTCTCAGCAAGTACGGCTCTAGCGGCAAGTTTGGGTTATTTAAGAAAGTTAGCAGCCGCATCTATCACGCTCTAAAAGCTCGTCCAGATAGCTTTAAAACTGTGGGCACAGGAGCCAGATATTCCGGGGCCAAACCGGTTTTCTTTCTGTATTCCGCTCATGGAATAAACCGTTATTTCCCAGCAAGTACGGCCTCTAGCGGCAAGGTTGGTGTAACTATAGAAAGGTAGCAGACGCAGCTATCACGCTCTGAAAGCTGTCCAGATAGCTGTAAAACTGTAAACACAGGAGCGAGATGTTCGGGGGGCCAAACCGGTTTTCAATATGTATTCCGCCCATGGAATAAACAGTTATTTCTCAGCAAGTACGGCATCTAGCGGCAAGGTTGGGAAACCTATAGAAAGGTAGCAGCCGCAGCTATCACGCTCTAAAACCTCGTCCACATAGCTTTAAAACTGTGGGCACCAGAGCGAGATGTTCGGGGGGCCAAACCGGTTTTCTTTCTGTCGAAGACCTCAAGTCAATTTAAAATTGCAACTCCGAGAAACGGAAATTACTGTTCAATACCTTTTGGCCTAAACAATTTTTTTGTCTTAGTCAGTAAGTTCAATATTCAATTGTAAATTGTGAAATTGTAAACTCAGCACTTAGTTTGTAAATAAATTCCATAATTATCAATAAAGTTTTGTCAGTCCTTCTGAATCGAGCGTTTTATTATTATTGGTCCGTCGGTTGTATTATCGACAATATTTTTGGTTTGTCGAGCCGGATATGAACCAGCGACCTATGGAAATATTATCGACAATATTATTGGTCCGTCGGTTGTATTATCGACAATATTTTTGGTCCGTCGAGCATTAATCGATTTTTTGGTCTGTCGTTCCGCGAATGTATATTCGCATAGTCCGCGAAAGTATTTTGGCATAATTTTAGTTTATCCGCGGAAGTAGCTTTGTAAAACAAAGGAAAAATTTTCTTCTCCGCGAATTGATAAATTTATTTTTTCCTGGCCTGAGCCGGCGCGTCATAAAAAGGGTTTTGAGAGTGTTCCGACCAGTTGTTACGACGTGAATTTTTATTGTTCTGGATCCTGGGAGTTGTCGGAAGCTGACGACTAGCAATCAAGTTTCCTGAGAGTGTGCCGATCAGTTCCAGTTGCAGTCTGTGAGTTCTGGCCAAAGTTCCTGTTGCAAGTGCCTGTTCTAGTTGCAGCCCGTGAGTAGTTCCGGATATAAGTTTTTGGTAGCCACAGAAAGTTGAAAGTAGCAATCAAGTTTCCTGAGAGTGTGCTGATCAGTTCCAGTTGCAGTCTGTGAGTTCTGGCCAAAGTTCCTGTTGCAAGTGCCTGTTCTAGTTGCAGTCCGTGAGTAGTTCCGGATATAAGTTTTTGGTAGCCACAGAAAGTGGAAAATTGAAAGATAAGTTTCTGGTGACCTTACTAATTTTCATGTGCACGTTCCCGTCTTTCTGCATCATTATTATTAGTCAAACTTTGTTAGTGATTTTATTCTTGTGAGATATCGGGTGAGTGAATTGTTTTAACTTTCTTCTTTTTCCTCTTTGTCTCTACCTTTTGGGGGATTTGCCTTTGGAAATTAAATATGTCGGACTCAGTAATTAGATCGCAGAAAGAGATTTTTGAAAAATTATGTAGCATATGTAGTAATGCAACAAAATTAGGGATTCCTCTACGTACAAGGTCAAAATTAACTGCATTAAAGGCAGATATTCAATCCTTATGGATAACCTTTCTGAGTAATGACGGCCTTCTTCAAAAAATTGAAGACAAAAATATAACTTATTTTGTTGATAAAAAATTTGAGGAAGTAAAGGAAGTGTATGAGAAGACTTTGCACTTTATAAATAGCAATTTGACAACAGTCAGTGAAGAACCCACGCCAGATGCTGCAAGCTCTGGTTCTGCTAGTTCTAATTCCGTTTCAGTGTTTGAAGAAGCAGTTAACAAATTAGTCAAGGCCTTAACAAATACTCAGACGACTAAGGAGCCACGTATAAAAATTAAACCCCTAGAGATAGGAAAGTTTCGAGGTGACGTAGGGAAGTATAAGTCCTTTAAAAATTTGGTGGTGCAAATCCTGAACCAACAAGGAATACCGGAAATACGAAAACTTGTTCATGTGAGAACCTATTTGGAAGGGGAAGCTCTAGACCTAATTTCGCATCTAGCCTTAGAGGAAAGTAGCTATAATGTGGCTTGGAAGCTTCTTGATGATCGCTACTTGAATCAGAGGCTATTGGTCGAAACTTACGTCTTTCAATTATTGGACTTCCCCAGCTGTGTTCCTAGGGATGTTACTTCACTCAAAAAAATATTGGACGGACTCAGAGAGATTTTGCAAAACATAAAATCTGCTGAGGTGGACATTTCCAATTGGGACCCCTTACTATTTCCAATAACCTATCGTAAATTAGATTCAGGTTCCAAATTGGAATTTGAAGATTCTCTTGAAGACAAGAAAAAACTTCCAACTGTTCTTGAGCTGGAAAAATTTCTAGAGTCAAGAATATTAAAATTCGAGAGTCTTAAATTGTCATCGGGAAATCAACAAAAAGTCGTCCAAGCTACCACGAAAAACACGAAAACGTTCACAAATCTCAATCAAGCAAAGAAAAAAAGTTGTCTTCTTTGTAAATCGGATGACCATTCAATTTTACACTGTTCCCAATTTTTGAAATCTAAAGGGAGAATATTTCTTTTAAAAAATAACAACGTCTGCTTAAAGTGTGCTAGACACCCGTATAAGGCAAGGAAAGATGGAAAAGTATTACCCTGTTACTACGGAAATCAAGTCAAATGTAGTATTTGCTCAGCTAAACATCTTTCGGAATTGCATGACGAAAAAATCAAAGGTAAATCGATAAACAGCCAAACAGTGTCGCATTCCGAGTCGCGATCATCAACACTTGACCCCAATGCTGCTACATTCACGCAATCAATTAATTCTGCAAAGTCAATTGAGGGCAACGGTGAAACGCACAGCATGAATACTTTTACTGAGCATACTCAGGTAATTTTGCCGACTGCAATTGTTTATGCGGAAAACAATCGTAAACTTTATAACTGTCGAGCTTTATTACATCTCAGAAGAACTTGTGCAGAAATTGGGTCTAAAAAAGATCTCCACAGCCGTGGAAGTATTTGGTATGGGAGGCGCTCTAATTGAAAAGATCGATTCCATGACGATGCTCAAAGTACGGTCTACTAAGAACCTAGACCTTTACTATAATGTAAAAGCATATGTAGTCAAGCGTGTTTCACGAAACCTGCCATACATATCTTTCGATGAGCAAAGTAAAGACGAGCTTGGAAAGTTTGACTTAGCCGATCCATATTACAGAAAGCCACAAAATATACAAATGCTTTTAGGCGGCAAAGTTTATGCCGAGATAATAGCCAGTTCGATTCCGTCAATACATGTGAAGAACCTGTTGTTGCAACCATCATCACTTGGTTGGTTGGTTTCGGGCGGAGTCGAAGCAGAGGCTATCTCTGCAGTCTCTTCCTTCATTACGCAATCCGAGGAGGTTAATGAGAGAAAATTTTGGGAAATCCCAGATAATACTTGTGAGAAAGTAGACGAGGAATCAGCCATGCAGTTATACAACATGCAATATTATAGAGATGGTGCAGGGAGAATTTTCGTACTCTACTTGTTCAAGGAAGATTGCCTAAAATTAGGCAATTCTTTTGACAATGCAAAACGTATATTTCTGGCACAAGAGAGAAGACTTATGGCTGATCCCAACAAAGGCACACAAGTTGACAATTTTTTACAAGAATATGAAGATTTAGGTCATATGAGACTAGTCGAGGAAAAAGAAAATATTGAAATACGGGATGGTTCGGTCTATTATGTCCCGTACCATGCAATATTCAAGAGCGATAAGATTACTACCAAGGTAAGAATAGTCTTTAATGCTTCATTTCCTACGAGTAATGGACTAACATTTAATGATTTGGTTCATACTGGGCCAAATTTACTTCCTACCGTTTTCGATATGATTTTGCAATCACGCCAGTTTCCCATTTTATTTATTAGTGACGTGGAAAAAATGTTTAGACAATTTAGGATGATAAAAGAACATCAAAATAAATTAAGAATTCTAAGACGTCCCAAGCTAGATGGCCCCATGAGGGAGTATGAACTGCTAACCGTTACATATGGGGTGGCAAGTTCTCCATTTAATGCTAACTACTCTATGAAGAAAGTTTCAGAATTGGCCCCTACCTCACAGTCCCGAGAAGCCATAGCAAGAAAATTTTTCATGGACGATCTTATTGCAGGGTCGTACTCTGTTAAGGAAGCACGTGCACTTACTACCGATAATCGCGATACCTTAGCCTCCTGTCATTTACACCTCACGAAATGGTGGAGTAATGAACCCGAAGAAGTTTTAAAGGATATCAATCCCAAAGATAAACTAAATAGTTTTGTTGAAGGAGAAATTGATCGCGTTTCCTTAATAGGAGTCAATTGGCACTCAAAAACGGATAGTTTAGGTGTGAAGGTGCCTAAGCTGCCAGTTATAAAATTTACTAAACGAGGTATTTTGGCTAGAAATTCTGAGTTTTTCGACCCGATAGGCATGATTCTACCTTTTATCATGCTATTAAGAATTATAATGCAGAGAATATGGTTGACGAAATGTGATTGGGACACTGAAATTTCGCCTAGCTTAAAGCAGAAAGTTGCAAAAATATATTCTCAAGTTCATATGATTAGCAATATTCGTGTCCCGAGATATTTAGGTAATACTAGAAATAGTATGAGCGATTTAATCGGGTTTTCTGACGCTAGTAAGGATGGGATAGCTGCAGTGGTGTATTTACGCACAAAAGTTGAAGGTCGCTATATTGTAACCTTTTTGGCAGCCAAGGGGAAAGTGACACCTCCGGACAATATTTCAATCCCAAAGGCAGAACTTGAAGGGTTAACTCTACTCTCATCACTGATTGCAAGTGTTAAGGGAATATTAACCGAAATAGTTATAAAAAATATCTTTGCCTTTACTGATAGTCAAGTATGTCTTGGATGGGTAAGAAAAATGAAACTGCCTGGCAACAAGCGATTCGTAAAGAATAGGGTAGAGAAAATTTTAAAGATTCTAGATGTTTCTCAAATATTTTATGTGCCTTCTGACCAGAATCCAAGTGATCTGGGTAGTAGAGGATTAATGCCCTGCGAATTGTATGACAAAATGGACTTTTGGTTAAATGGTCCCACTTGGCTAACGATGGATGAGTTTCCAAATTTTGAGCGTCTAAACAATAGTATAAACCTAAGTCTGTGTGTAGCCACACACGATGAGCTGAGGGAATGTTTTATAACTGAGGTAGTTAGTCGATTTTCGTCTTGGCCTAAGATAGTACGAGTTTTTGCCTATGTGTCCAGAGCAGTTCGGTTGTTCAGAAAGAAAGAAAATACAGAGAAAATACAGTTAAGGAATTAAGAAATTCAGAAACTTTAATTCTTAAACTACACCAAGAAGTTACCTTCGGAGCCGAACTAAAATTGCTAAATGAAGATAAGTTAGTCTGTAAGTCAAGCCCAGTTTTCAAACTAAATCCATTCATAGACAGCTCTGGGTTACTACGAGTGGGAGGAAGATTACAAAATGCCGAGTTTCTTAGCTATTCGGAGAAATTTCCTATCATTTTAGAAAGGAATAGCCACTTAACCACACTTCTTGTTGAATATGCACATAAGCAAACTCTGTATGGGGGACACAATTTGACATTGAACTTTCTAAGGGTTAATTATTGGATAATGGGAATCAAATCTTTAATCAAAAAGACAATTTTTAACTGTATTAAGTGCAAACGGGTTAAAGCAAAAAGCAATATTCCCCAAATGGGACAACTTTCAAAGGAACGAATTACTCCTGCTCCCGTGTTTGAATCGACGGGGGTAGATCTGGCAGGACCATTTCAAATTAAATCGTCAAAGCTACGATTTGACAAACCAATTAACTGTTGGGTTGTAATTTTTATATGTATGGTCACAAAGGCGGTACATCTTGAAATATGCACTGAGATAAGTTCAGACAATTTTATGGCTGCACTGAAAAGGTTTTGTGCTAGGAGAGGGAAACCATCCATTTTGTTCTCCGATAATGGGACAAATTTCCGAGGTGCTTCTAGAATGCTATACAATAACCTAGCACAATGGAGGAAGGAATGTCTTAGTTCACTGACGGATATGGGAGTAAAGTGGAAGTTTAATCCCCCATCTAGTCCCAATTTTGGAGGATTATGGGAAAGGAGTATCCAAACATTTAAGACAATTTTAAAGAAAGTAACGAATCCCAAATATTTTACCTATGAAGAATTTTACACTTTAGTTTGCAGCATTGAAGCTATACTTAACAGTAAACCAATGCATTCCATTAATGATAATTTCCAAGATTCGTTCGTGTTAACACCAGCCCATTTTCTGATTCAGAGGCAATTGCTATTTCCCCCCGAAGAAAATTTAACCAAGGCAACTATTCCATTGTCAAAACGTTGGTCTCTAATACAATGGATACAACAACAGTTTTGGAATAGGTGGAAAGAAGAGTGCCTTTCGCAAATGCTAAAATTTAATAAGTGGGTCAAGGGAGCCCCTAATTTCAAAGTTGGAGATATTGTTATCTTGAAACAAGAGAATACTCCATGCTGTCAATGGCCTCTGGCAAGAGTTAGTAAAACATTTCCGGATAAGAACGAAATTGTAAAGGTGGTAGAACTGAAGGTTGGGGATAAAACATTGATTAGACCTACTTCAAAACTAGTGGAAATACTTAGAGAAGAAGATAGTAAACCTGCCTATTCTACCCGATCAGCAAGCAAATTAGCTTTTGTTACCCTGTTCTCATTGCTGACGTTGGTTCCAGGTATTAACGCATTTCAAATTCTACCATTAAACGGTAGTTTATGCTACATGCAAAATATAGGAGAAGTGTATGTTCAGGGCGATATTTGGGATCTCAATATAAACTTCACCGCTGACATGGTTACATTGGATACCGAGCTGAAAGCACTCGAGCGACAGTGTCGGGATCTAAATTTTAATGAATGCGGAAATTTGCTTGTAATATTATCCCTTGAACGGAATAAAATCAGAGAAAAATTTTCTAAAAGAAGTGTTGGATCTATCGCCTTAGCTACTCTTTCAACTATAGGTTTTCTAACCGGTATCGGGTATGGGGCGTACCAACAAATGGAGATAAATCAATTAAATAACAAAATTGCATCGGTAAACGTAGGGGTGGAGAAGCTACATGAAGCTGTTCTTAAGAATTTGAATAAGGAGTTAGAACTTTCCAAGTATTTGAACAACAACACAATCGCGTTAAATAATTTAAACAACCAAACCTCAATATTATTTACCATTAATGCCGTGCAAAGCCATTTGATATACTTAAAGGAAAAATATGAAAAAATCACTTTTATGAATGATAATATTAAAGAAGAAATTCAATTACAAAGGAAAATATTAGTCAAAACTGAAGAAAGGTTACCCATCGTAGAGGACTCCCAATTACTTAATTTTTATGAACCTACTTTATATGTTGATAAGGACATTCTCATGGTTAACTTTTCGGTCCCCATATTGAAAATCGAAAAGTACTTCAAGTACAAACTTATTTCTGTTCCAGATGAACATAATGAGATAGTAAATATAAATTCAGTATTGATATTAGACGAAAGAAATTTAACTTATTTTTCGGAAAAAGACGTTGAAATAATCTTCAAAAATAATTTAACAATTTACAAATCTCCCATTTTTTCCAAAATTGAATCAGATTCTTGTTTACACAATATAGTCATCAAGGGCAGCATCATTAGAAATTGCGGAATGAAGAAATATGACTTTCCCATTTATGTCGACAAAATCACCCCCGATATCTTAGTTTATAAGGGCAATATATCAGTTTTTTGTCAAAAAAGGGAACTATCAGTAGCTTACGATATAGGTATCATATTCCTAGACAAAGACTGCATTGTGGCAAATCAACATTTTAAATATAAAGTACCGCAAATCTTTTATTCAAACTTAAATACAAAATTCAACATGATTCCCATACAATTTGAGAAAGTAAAATAGAAAATAAAGAATTACCACTTATTGAACAAGACTTTAGCAACAATGCTGCCATAACCTTTGTAAAAGAAAACGCAGTGCCAATATCCAAAATAGTCTTAGTATTAATAGCAGCGCTAATTATTATTGGTTCCATTTGTTATCACATGAATTGTAACAAGGCCTTACAAATAGAAAACAATAACGTAGTTATTGACAACACTGACGATTGGGCATCCCCAAGATCACCATAATTTAATTGTTTCACTGTAAATGCACCTATACTGTTATTTATGTATTATTACCTTTTTTTTGACTTGGGAGGATGTCGAAGAACTCAAGTCAATTTAAAATTGCAACTCCGAGAAACGGAAATTACTGTTCAATACCTTTTGGCCTAAATAATTTTTTTGTCTTAGTCAGTAAATTCAATATTCAATTGTAAATTCTGAAATTGTAAACTCAGAACTTAGTTTGTAAATAAATTCCATAATTATCAATAAAGTTTTGTCAGTCCTTCTGAATCGAGCGTTTTATTATTATTGGTCCGTCGGTTGTATTATCGACACTTTCTGTATTCCGCCCATGGAATAAACCGTTATTTCTCAGCAAGTACGGCCTCTATCGGCAAGGTTGGGGTACCTATAGAAAGGTAGCAACCGCAGCTATCAAGCTCTAGAAGCTCGTCCAGATAACTTAAAAACTTAATGGGACAAATTTCCGAGGTGCTTCTAGAATGCTATACAATAACCTAGCACAATGGAGGAAGGAATGTCTTAGTTCACTGACGGATATGGGAGTAAAGTGGAAGTTTAATCCCCCATCTAGTCCCAATTTTGGAGGATTATGGGAAAGGAGTATCCAAACATTTAAGACAATTTTAAAGAAAGTAACGAATCCCAAATATTTTACCTATGAAGAATTTTACACTTTAGTTTGCAGCATTGAAGCTATACTTAACAGTAAACCAATGCATTCCATTAATGATAATTTCCAAGATTCGTTCGTGTTAACACCAGCCCATTTTCTGATTCAGAGGCAATTGCTATTTCCCCCCGAAGAAAATTTAACCAAGGCAACTATTCCATTGTCAAAACGTTGGTCTCTAATATAATGGATACAACAACAGTTTTGGAATAGGTGGAAAGAAGAGTGCCTTTCGCAAATGCTAAAATTTAATAAGTGGGTCAAGGGAGCCCCTAATTTCAAAGTTGGAGATATTGTTATCTTGAAACAAGAGAATACTCCATGCTGTCAATGGCCTCTGGCAAGAGTTAGTAAAACATTTCCGGATAAGAACGAAATTGTAAGGGTGGTAGAACTGAAGGTTGGGGATAAAACATTGATTAGACCTACTTCAAAACTAGTGGAAATACTTAGAGAAGAAGATAGTAAACCTGCCTATTCTACCCGATCAGCAAGCAAATTAGCTTTTGTTACCCTGTTCTCATTGCTGACGTTGGTTCCAGGTATTAACGCATTTCAAATTCTACCATTAAACGGTAGTTTATGCTACATGCAAAATATAGGAGAAGTGTATGTTCAGGGCGATATTTGGGATCTCAATATAAACTTCACCGCTGACATGGTTACATTGGATACCGAGCTGAAAGCACTCGAGCGACAGTGTCGGGATCTAAATTTTAATGAATGCGGAAATTTGCTTGTAATATTATCCCTTGAAGGGAATAAAATCAGAGAAAAATTTTCTAAAAGAAGTGTTGGATCTATCGCCTTAGCTACTCTTTCAACTCTAGGTTTTCTAACCGGTATCGGGTATGGGGCGTACCAACAAATGGAGATAAATCAATTAAATAACAAAATTGCATCGGTAAACGTAGGGGTGGAGAAGCTACATGAAGCTGTTCTTAAGAATTTGAATAAGGAGTTAGAACTTTCCAAGTATTTGAACAACAACACAATCGCGTTAAATAATTTAAACAACCAAACCTCAATATTATTTACCATTAATGCCGTGCAAAGCCATTTGATATACTTAAAGGAAAAATATGAAAAAATCACTTTTATGAATGATAATATTAAAGAAGAAATTCAATTACAAAGGAAAATATTAGTCAAAACTGAAGAAAGGTTACCCATCGTAGAGGACTCCCAATTACTTAATTTTTATGAACCTACTTTATATGTTGATAAGGACATTCTCATGGTTAACTTTTCGGTCCCCATATTGAAAATCGAAAAGTACTTCAAGTACAAACTTATTTCTGTTCCAGATGAACATAATGAGATAGTAAATATAAATTCAGTATTGATATTAGACGAAAGAAATTTAACTTATTTTTCGGAAAAAGACGTTGAAATAATCTTCAAAAATAATTTAACAATTTACAAATCTCCCATTTTTTCCAAAATTGAATCAGATTCTTGTTTACACAATATAGTCATCAAGGGCAGCATCATTAGAAATTGCGGAATGAAGAAATATGACTTTCCCATTTATGTCGACAAAATCACCCCCGATATCTTAGTTTATAAGGGCAATATATCAGTTTTTTGTCAAAAAAGGGAACTATCAGTAGCTTACGATATAGGTATCATATTCCTAGACAAAGACTGCATTGTGGCAAATCAACATTTTAAATATAAAGTACCGCAAATCTTTTATTCAAACTTAAATACAAAATTCAACATGATTCCCATACAATTTGAGAAAGTAAAATAGAAAATAAAGAATTACCACTTATTGAACAAGACTTTAGCAACAATGCTGCCATAACCTTTGTAAAAGAAAACGCAGTGCCAATATCCAAAATAGTCTTAGTATTAATAGCAGCGCTAATTATTATTGGTTCCATTTGTTATCACATGAATTGTAACAAGGCCTTACAAATAGAAAACAATAACGTAGTTATTGACAACACTGACGATTGGGCATCCCCAAGATCACCATAATTTAATTGTTTCACTGTAAATGCACCTATACTGTTATTTATGTATTATTACCTTTTTTTTGACTTGGGAGGATGTCGAAGAACTCAAGTCAATTTAAAATTGCAACTCCGAGAAACGGAAATTACTGTTCAATACCTTTTGGCCTAAATAATTTTTTTGTCTTAGTCAGTAAATTCAATATTCAATTGTAAATTCTGAAATTGTAAACTCAGAACTTAGTTTGTAAATAAATTCCATAATTATCAATAAAGTTTTGTCAGTCCTTCTGAATCGAGCGTTTTATTATTATTGGTCCGTCGGTTGTATTATCGACACTTTCTGTATTCCGCCCATGGAATAAACCGTTATTTCTCAGCAAGTACGGCCTCTATCGGCAAGGTTGGGGTACCTATAGAAAGGTAGCAACCGCAGCTATCAAGCTCTAGAAGCTCGTCCAGATAACTTAAAAACTTAATGGGACAAATTTCCGAGGTGCTTCTAGAATGCTATACAATAACCTAGCACAATGGAGGAAGGAATGTCTTAGTTCACTGACGGATATGGGAGTAAAGTGGAAGTTTAATCCCCCATCTAGTCCCAATTTTGGAGGATTATGGGAAAGGAGTATCCAAACATTTAAGACAATTTTAAAGAAAGTAACGAATCCCAAATATTTTACCTATGAAGAATTTTACACTTTAGTTTGCAGCATTGAAGCTATACTTAACAGTAAACCAATGCATTCCATTAATGATAATTTCCAAGATTCGTTCGTGTTAACACCAGCCCATTTTCTGATTCAGAGGCAATTGCTATTTCCCCCCGAAGAAAATTTAACCAAGGCAACTATTCCATTGTCAAAACGTTGGTCTCTAATATAATGGATACAACAACAGTTTTGGAATAGGTGGAAAGAAGAGTGCCTTTCGCAAATGCTAAAATTTAATAAGTGGGTCAAGGGAGCCCCTAATTTCAAAGTTGGAGATATTGTTATCTTGAAACAAGAGAATACTCCATGCTGTCAATGGCCTCTGGCAAGAGTTAGTAAAACATTTCCGGATAAGAACGAAATTGTAAGGGTGGTAGAACTGAAGGTTGGGGATAAAACATTGATTAGACCTACTTCAAAACTAGTGGAAATACTTAGAGAAGAAGATAGTAAACCTGCCTATTCTACCCGATCAGCAAGCAAATTAGCTTTTGTTACCCTGTTCTCATTGCTGACGTTGGTTCCAGGTATTAACGCATTTCAAATTCTACCATTAAACGGTAGTTTATGCTACATGCAAAATATAGGAGAAGTGTATGTTCAGGGCGATATTTGGGATCTCAATATAAACTTCACCGCTGACATGGTTACATTGGATACCGAGCTGAAAGCACTCGAGCGACAGTGTCGGGATCTAAATTTTAATGAATGCGGAAATTTGCTTGTAATATTATCCCTTGAAGGGAATAAAATCAGAGAAAAATTTTCTAAAAGAAGTGTTGGATCTATCGCCTTAGCTACTCTTTCAACTCTAGGTTTTCTAACCGGTATCGGGTATGGGGCGTACCAACAAATGGAGATAAATCAATTAAATAACAAAATTGCATCGGTAAACGTAGGGGTGGAGAAGCTACATGAAGCTGTTCTTAAGAATTTGAATAAGGAGTTAGAACTTTCCAAGTATTTGAACAACAACACAATCGCGTTAAATAATTTAAACAACCAAACCTCAATATTATTTACCATTAATGCCGTGCAAAGCCATTTGATATACTTAAAGGAAAAATATGAAAAAATCACTTTTATGAATGATAATATTAAAGAAGAAATTCAATTACAAAGGAAAATATTAGTCAAAACTGAAGAAAGGTTACCCATCGTAGAGGACTCCCAATTACTTAATTTTTATGAACCTACTTTATATGTTGATAAGGACATTCTCATGGTTAACTTTTCGGTCCCCATATTGAAAATCGAAAAGTACTTCAAGTACAAACTTATTTCTGTTCCAGATGAACATAATGAGATAGTAAATATAAATTCAGTATTGATATTAGACGAAAGAAATTTAACTTATTTTTCGGAAAAAGACGTTGAAATAATCTTCAAAAATAATTTAACAATTTACAAATCTCCCATTTTTTCCAAAATTGAATCAGATTCTTGTTTACACAATATAGTCATCAAGGGCAGCATCATTAGAAATTGCGGAATGAAGAAATATGACTTTCCCATTTATGTCGACAAAATCACCCCCGATATCTTAGTTTATAAGGGCAATATATCAGTTTTTTGTCAAAAAAGGGAACTATCAGTAGCTTACGATATAGGTATCATATTCCTAGACAAAGACTGCATTGTGGCAAATCAACATTTTAAATATAAAGTACCGCAAATCTTTTATTCAAACTTAAATACAAAATTCAACATGATTCCCATACAATTTGAGAAAGTAAAATAGAAAATAAAGAATTACCACTTATTGAACAAGACTTTAGCAACAATGCTGCCATAACCTTTGTAAAAGAAAACGCAGTGCCAATATCCAAAATAGTCTTAGTATTAATAGCAGCGCTAATTATTATTGGTTCCATTTGTTATCACATGAATTGTAACAAGGCCTTACAAATAGAAAACAATAACGTAGTTATTGACAACACTGACGATTGGGCATCCCCAAGATCACCATAATTTAATTGTTTCACTGTAAATGCACCTATACTGTTATTTATGTATTATTACCTTTTTTTTGACTTGGGAGGATGTCGAAGAACTCAAGTCAATTTAAAATTGCAACTCCGAGAAACGGAAATTACTGTTCAATACCTTTTGGCCTAAATAATTTTTTTGTCTTAGTCAGTAAATTCAATATTCAATTGTAAATTCTGAAATTGTAAACTCAGAACTTAGTTTGTAAATAAATTCCATAATTATCAATAAAGTTTTGTCAGTCCTTCTGAATCGAGCGTTTTATTATTATTGGTCCGTCGGTTGTATTATCGACACTTTCTGTATTCCGCCCATGGAATAAACCGTTATTTCTCAGCAAGTACGGCCTCTATCGGCAAGGTTGGGGTACCTATAGAAAGGTAGCAACCGCAGCTATCAAGCTCTAGAAGCTCGTCCAGATAACTTAAAAACTGTGGGCACAGGAGCAAGATGTTCGGGGGAAAAATCGGATTTCTTTCTGTATTCCGCCCATGGAATAAACCGTTATTTCTCAGCAACTACGGCCTCTAGCGGCAAGTTTGGGTTATTTAAGAAAGTTAGCAGCCGCAGCTATCACGCTCTAAAAGCTCGTCCAGATAGCTTTAAAACTGTGGGCACTGGAGCCAGATATTCCGGGGGCCAAACCGGTTTTCTTTCTGTATTCCGCTCATGGAATAAACCGTTATTTCCGAGCAAGTACGGTCTCTAGCGGCAAGGTTGGGGTAACTATAGAAAGGTAGCAGACGCAGCTATCACGCTCTGAAAGCTGTCCAGATAGCTTTAAAACTGTGAGCACAGGAGCGAGATATTGGGGGGGCCAAACCGGTTTTCTATCTGTATTCCGCCCATGGAATAAACAGTTATTTCTCAGCAAGTACGGCCTCTAGCGGAAAGGTTGGGAAACCTATAGAAAGGTAGCAGCCGCACCTATCACGCTCTAAGAGCTCGTCCACATATCTTTAAAACTGTGGGCACTGGAGCGAGATGTTCGGGGGGCCAAAACGGTTTTTTTTCTGTATTCCGCCCATGGAATAAACCGTTATTTCTCAGCAAGTACGACCTCTAGCGGCAAGGTTGGGTTACTTAAGAAAAGTAGCAGCCGCAGCTATCACGCTCTAAAAGCTCGTCCAGATAGCTTTAAAACTGTGAACACAGGAGCAAGATGTTCGGGGGAAAACCGATTTTCTTTCTGTATTCCGCCCATGGAATAAACCGTTGTTTCTCAGCAAGTACGGCCTCTAGCGGCAAGGTTGGGGTGCCTATAGAAAGGTAGCAGCCGCAGCTATCACGCTCTAAAAGCTCGTCCAGATAGCTTTAAGACTGTGAGCACAGGAGCGAGATTTTCGGGGGGAAACCGGTTTATGTATTCCGCCCATGGAATAAACAGTTATTTCTCAGCAAGTACGGCCTCTAGCGGCAAAGTTGGGTTATTTAAGAAAGTTAGCAGCCGCAGCTATCACGCTCTAAAAGCTCGTCCAGATAGCTTTAAAACTGTGGGCACAGGAGCGAAATGTTCGGGGGAAAAACCGGTTTTCTTTCTGTTTTTCGCCCACGGAATAAACCGTTATTTCTCAGCAAGTACGGCCTCTAAGGGCAAGGTTAAGGTACCTATAGAAAAGTAGCAGCCGCAACTATCACGCTTTCAAAGCTCGTCCAGATAGCTTTAAAGCTGTGAGCACAGGAGCGAGATGTTCGGGGGGGCCAAGATGGTTTTCATTCTGTATTCCGCCCATGGAATAAACCGTTATTTCTCAGCAAGTACGGCCTCTAGCGGCAAGGTTGGGTTACTTGAGAAAAGTAGCAGCCGCAGTTATCACGCTTTAAAAGCTCGTCCAGATAGCTTTAAAACTGTGAACACAGGAGCGAGATGTTCGGGAGGCCAAACCGGTTTTCTATCTGTATTCCGCCCATGGAATGAATCGCTATTTGTAGCAAGTACGGCCTCTAGCGGCAAGGCTGTGGTACCTATAGAAAGGTAGCAGGCGCAGCTATCACGCTCTGAAAGCTCATCCAGATAGCTTTAAAACTGTGAGCACAGGAGCGAAATGTTCGTTGGAAAAACCGGAATTCTTTCTGTACACCGCCCATGGGATAAACCGTTATTTCTCAGCACGTACGGCCTCTAGCGGCAAGGTTCTGGCACCTATAGAAAGGTAGCAGCCGCTGCTATCACGTTCTGAAAGATCGTCCAGATAGCTTTAGAACTGTGAGCAAAGAGCGAGATGTTCGGGGGGAAAACCGGTTTTCTTTCTGTATTCCGCTCATGGAATAAACCGTTATTTCTCAGCAAGTACGGCCTCTAGCGGCAAGGTTATGGTACCTATAGAAAGGTGGCAGCCGCAGCTATCACGCTCTGAAAGCTCGTCCAGATAGCTTCGAAACTGTGAGCACAGGAGCGAGATGTTCGGGGGCCAAACCGGTTTCTTTCTGTATTCCGCCCATGGAATAAACCGTTATTTCTCAGCAAGTTCGGCCTCTAGCGGCAGGGTTGGGAATACTATAAAAAGGTAGCAGCCGCAGCTATCACGCTCTAAAATCTCGTCCAGATAGCTTCAAAACTGTGGGCGCAGGAGCGAGATGTTCGGGGGGCCAAACCGGTTTTCTTTCTGTATTCCGCCCATGGAATAAACCGTTATTTCTAAGCAAGTACGGCCTCTAGCGGCAAGGTTGGGTTACTTTAGAAGAGTAGCAGCCGCAGCTATCACGCTCTAAAAGCTCGTCCAGATAGTTTTAAAACTGTGAGCACAGGAGCGAGATGTTCGAGGGGAAAACCGATTTTCTCTCTGTATTCCGCCCATGGCATAAACCGTTATTTTTCAGCAAGTACGGCCTCTATCGGCAAGGTTGGGGTACCTATAGAAAGGTAGCAACCGCAGCTATCAAGCTCTAGAAGCTCGTCCAGATGACTTAAAAACTGTGGGCACAGGGGCAAGATGTTCGGGGGAAAAATCGGGTTTCTTTCTGTATTCCGCCCATGGAATAAACCGTTATTTCTCAGCAAGTACGGCCTCTAGCGGCAAGTTTGGGTTATTTAAGAAAGAAAGCAGCCGCAGCTATCACGCTCTAAAAGCTCGTCCAGATAGCTTTAAAACTGTGGGCACTGGAGCCAGATATTCCGGGGGCCAAACCGGTTTTCTTTCTGTATTCCGCTCATGGAATAAACCGTTATTTCCGAGCAAGTACGGCCTCTAGCGGCAAGGTTGGGGTAACTATAGAAATGTAGCAGACGCAGCTATCACGCTCTGAAAGCTGTCCAGATAGCTTTAAAACTGTGAGCACAGGAGCGAGATATTCGGGGGGCCAAACCGGTTTTCTATCTGTATTCCGCCCATGGAATAAACAGTTATTTCTCAGCAAGTACGGCCGCTAGCGGCAAGGTTGGGAAACCTATAGAAAGGTAGCAGCCGCACCTATCACGCTCTAAGAGCTCGTCCACATAGCTTTAAAACTGTGGGCACTGGAGCGAGATGTTCGGGGGGCCAAAACGGTTTTCTTTCTGTACTCCGCCCATGGAATAAACCGTTATTTCTCAGCAAGTACGACCTCTAGCGGCAAGGTTGGGTTACTTAAGAAAAGTAGCAGCCGCAGCTATCACGCTCTAAAAGCTCGTCCAGATAGCTTTAAAACTGTGAACACAGGAGCAAGATGTTCGGGGGAAAACCGATTTTCTTTCTGTATTCCGCCCATGGAATAAACCGTTGTTTCTCAGCAAGTACGGCCTCTAGCGGCAAGGTTGGGGTACCTATAGAAAGGTAGCAGCCGCAGCTATCACGCTCTAAAAGCTCGTCCAGATAGCTTTAAGACTGTGAGCACAGGAGCGAGATTTTCGGGGGGAAACCGGTTTATGTATTCCGCCCATGGAATAAACAGTTATTTCTCAGCAAGTACGGCCTCTAGCGGCAAAGTTGGGTTATTTAAGAAAGTTAGCAGCCGCAGCTATCACGCTCTAAAAGCTCGTCCAGATAGTTTTAAAACTGTGGGCACAGGAGCGAAATGTTCGGGGGAAAAACCGGTTTTCTTTCTGTTTTCCGCCCATGAAATAAACCGTTATTTCTCAGCAAGTACGTCCTCTACGGGCAAGGTTAAGGTACCTATAGAAAAGTAGCAGCCGCAACTATCACGCTTTCAAAGCTCGTCCAGATAGCTTTAAAGCTGTGAGCACAGGAGCGAGATGTTCGGGGGGGCCAAGATGGTTTTCATTCTGAATTCCGCCCATGGAATAAACCGTTATTTCTCAGCAAGTACGGCCTCTAGCGGCAAGGCTGTGATACCTATAGAAAGGTAGCAGGCGCAGCTATCACGCTCTGAAAGCTCGTCCACATAGCTTTAGAACTGTGAGCACAGGAGCGAGATTTTCGGGGGAAAAACCGGATTTCTTTCTGTATTCCGCCCATGGAATAAACCGTTATTTCTCAGCACGTACGGCCTCTAGCGGCAAGGTTGGGTTACTTGAGAAAAGTAGCAGCCGCAGTTATCACGCTTTAAAAGCTCGTCCAGATAGCTTTAAAACTGTGAACACAGGAGCGAGATGTTCGGGAGGCCAAACCGGTTTTCTATCTGTATTCCGCCAATGGAATAAATCGTTATTTGTAGCAAGTACGGCCTCTAGCGGCAAGGCTGTGGTACCTATAGAAAGGTAGCAGGCGCAGCTATCACGCTCTGAAAGCTCATCCAGATAGCTTTAAAACTGTGAGCACAGGAGCGAAATGTTCGTTGGAAAAACCGGATTTCTTTCTGTACACCGCCCATGGGATAAACCGTTATTTCTCAGCACGTACGGCCTCTAGCGGCAAGGTTCTGGCACCTATAAAAAGGTAGAAGCCGCTGCTATCACGTTCTGAAAGATCGTCCAGATAGCTTTAGAACTGTGAGCAAAGAGCGAGATGTTCGGGGGGAAAACCGGTTTTCTTTCTGTATTCCGCTCATGGAATAAACCGTTATTTCTCAGCAAGTACGGCCTCTAGCGGCAAGGCTGTGGTACCTATAGAAAGGTAGCAGGCGCAGCTATCACGCTCTGAAAGCTCGTCCACATAGCTTTAGAACTGTGAGCACAGGAGCGAGATGTTCGGGGGAAAAACCGGATTTCTTTCTGTATTCCGCCCATGGAATAAACCGTTATTTCTCAGCACGTACGGCCTCTAGCGGCAAGGTTGGGTTACTTGAGAAAAGTAGCAGCCGCAGTTATCACGCTTTAAAAGCTCGTCCAGATAGCTTTAAAACTGTGAACACAGGAGCGAGATGTTCGGGAGGCCAAACCGGTTTTCTATCTGTATTCCGCCCATGGAATAAATCGTTATTTGTAGCAAGTACGGCCTCTAGCGGCAAGGCTGTGGTACCTATAGAAAGGTAGCAGGCGCGGCTATCACGCTCTGAAAGCTCATCCAGATAGCTTTAAAACTGTGAGCACAGGAGCGAAATGTTCGGGGGAAAAACCGGATTTCTTTCTGTACACCGCCCATAGGATAAACCGTTATTTCTCAGCACGTACGGCCTCTAGCGGCAAGGTTCTGGCACCTATAGAAAGGTAGCAGCCGCTGCTATCACGTTCTGAAAGATCGTCCAGATAGCTTTAGAACTGTGAGCAAAGAGCGAGATGTTCGGGGGGAAAACCGGATTTCTTTCTGTATTCCGCTCATGGAATAAACCGTTATTTCTCAGCAAGTACGGCCTCTAGCGGCAAGGTTATGGTACCTATAGAAAGGTGGCAGCCGCAGCTATCACGCTCTGAAAGCTCGTCCAGATAGCTTCAAAACTGTGGGCGCAGGAGCGAGATGTTCGGGGGGCCAAACCGGTTTTCTTTCTGAATTCCGCCCATGGAATAAACCGTTATTTCTCAGCAAGTACGGCCTCTAGCGGCAAGGTTGGGTTACTTAAGAAGAGTAGCAGCCGCAGCTCTCACGCTCTAAAAGCTCGTCCAGATAGTTTTAAAACTGTGAGCACAGGAGCGAGATGTTCGAGGGGAAAACCGGTTTTCTCTCTGTATTCCGCCCATGGCATAAACCGTTATTTCTCAGCAAGTACGGCCTCTATCGGCAAGGTTGGGGTACCTATAGAAAGGTAGCAACCGCAGCTATCAAGCTCTAAAAGCTCGTCCAGATAACTTAAAAACTGTGGGCACAGGAGCTAGATGTTCTAGGGAAAAATCGGGTTTCTTTCTGTATTCCGCCCATGAAATAAACCGTTATTTCTCAGCAAGTACGGCCTCTAGCGGCAAGGTTGGGGTAACCCTAGAAAGGCAGCAGCCGCAACTATCACGCTCTTAAGGCTCGTCCAGATAGCTTTAAAACTGTGAGCACAGGAGCGGGATGTTCTGGGGAAAAACCGGATTTCTTTCTGTATTCCGCCCATGGAATAAACCGTTATTTCTCAGCACGTACGGCCTCTAGCGGCAAGGTTCTGGCACCTATAGAAAGGCAGCAGCCGCAGCTATCACGCTCTAAAAGCTCGTCCAAATAGCTTTAAAACTGTGAACACAGGAGCGAGATGTTTGGGGGGAAACCGGTTTTCTTTCTATATTCCGCTCATGGAATAAACCGTTATTTCTCAGCAAGTACAGCCTCTAGCGGCAAGGTTGGGGTACACATAGAAAGGTGGCAGCCGAAGCTATCATGCCCTGAAAGCTCGTCCAGATAGCTTTAAAGCTGTGAGCACAGGAGCGAGATGTTCGGGGGGCCAAGATGGTTTTCTTTCTGTATTCCGCCCATGGAATAAACCGTTATTTCTCAGCAAGTACGGCCTCTAGCGGCAAGTTCTGGTTATTTAAGAAAGTAAGCAGCCGCAGCTATCACGCTCTAAAAGCTCGTCCAGATAGCTTTAAAACTTTGGGCACAGGAGATAGATGTTCCGGGGGCCAAACTGGTTTTCTTCCTGTATTCCGCTCACGAAATAAACCGTTATTTCCCAGCAAGTACGGCCTCTAGCGGCAAGGTTGGGGTAACTATAGAAAGGTAGCAGACGCAGCTATCACGCTCTGAAAGCTGTCCAGATAGCTTTTAAACTGTGAGCACATAAGCGAGATTATGGGGTGGGCCAAACCGGTTTTCTATCTGTATTCCGCCCATGGAATAAACAGTTATTTCTCAGCAAGTACGGCCTCTAGCGGCAAGGTTGGGAAACTTATAGAAAGGTAGCAGCCGCAGATATCACGCTCTAAAAGCTCGTCAACATAGCTTTCAAACTGTGGGCACAGGAGCGAGATGTTCATGGGGCCAAACCGGTTTTCTCTCCGTATTCCGCCCATGGAATAAACCGTTATTTTTCAGCAAGTACGATCTCTAGCAGCAAGGTTCTGGCACCTATAGAAAGGAAACAGCCGCAGCTATCAAGCTCTGAAAGCTCGTCCAGATAGCTTTAAAACTGTGAACACAGGAGCGAGATGTTCGGGGGGCCAAACCGGTTTTCTTTCTGTATTCATCCCACGGAATAAACCGTTATTGCTCAGCAAGTACGGCCTCTATCGGCAAGGTTCTGGTACCTATAGAAAGGTAGCAGCCGCAACTATCACGCTTTTAAAGCTCGTCCAGATAGCTTTAAAGCTGTGAGCACAGGAGCGAGATGTTCGGGGGGCCAAACCGGTCTTCTTTCTGTATTCCGCCCATGGAAAAAACCGTTATTTCTCAGCAAGTACGGCCTCTAGCGGCAAGTTTGTGTTATTTAAGAAAGTTAGCAGCCGCAGCTATCACGCTCTAAATGCTGGTCCAGATAGCCTTAAAACTGTGAGCTGAGGAGCGAGATGTTCGGGGAGCCAAACTGGTTTTCTTTCTGTATTCCGCCCATGGAATAAACCGTTATTTCTCAGCCAGTACAGCCTCTAGCGGCAAGGTTGGGGTACCTATAGAAAGGTGGCAGCCGTAGCTATCACGCTCTAAAAGCTCGTCCAGATAGCTTTAAAGCGGTGAGCACAGTAGCGAGATGTTCGGGGGGCCAAATTGGTTTTCTTTCTGTATTCCGCTCATGGAATAAACCGTTATTTCTCAGCAAGTACAGCCTCTAGCGGCAAGGTTGGGGTACCTATAGAAAGGTGGCAGCCGTAGCTATCACGCTCTAAAAGCTCGTCCAGATAGCTTTAAAGCGGTGAGCACAGGAGCGAGATGTTCGGGGGGCCAAATTGGTTTTCTTTCTGTTTTCCGCCCATGGAATAAACCGTTATTTCTCAGCAAGTACGGCCTCTAGCGGCAAGTTTGGGTTATTTAAGAAAGTTGGCAGCCGCAGCTATCACGCTCTAAAAGCTCGTCCAGATAGCTTTAAAACTGTGGGCACAGGAGCCAGATATTCAGGGGGTCAAACCAGTTTTCTTTCTGTATTCCGCTCATGGAATAAACCGTTATTTCCCAGCAAGTACGGCCTCTAGCGGCAAGGTTAGGGTAACTATAGAAAGGTAGCAGACGCAGCTATCACGCTCTGAAAGCCGTCCAGATAGCTTTAAAACTGTGAGCACAGGAGCGAGATGTTCGAGGGCCAAACCGGTTCTCTATCTGTATTCCGCCCATGGAATAAACAGTTATTTCTCAGCAAGTACGGCCTCTAGCGGCAAGGTTGGTTTACTTAAGAAAAGTAGCAGCCGCAGCTATCACGCTCTAAAAGCTCGTCCAGATAGCTTTAAAACTGTGAACACAGGAGCGAGATGTTCGGGGAAAAACCGGTATTCTTTTTGTATTCCGCCCGTGGAATAAACCGTTGTTTCTCAGCAAGTACGGCCTCTAGCGGCAAGGTTGGGGTACCTATAGAAAGGTAGCAGCCGCAGCTTTCACGCTCTAAAAGCTCGTCCAGATAGCTTTAAAACTGTGAGCACAGGAGCGTGATGTTCGGTGGTAAAAACCGGTTTTCTTTCTGTATTCCGCCCATGGAATAAACCGTCATTTGTCAAGTACGGCCACTAGCGGCAAGGTTTGGGTACCTATAGAAAGGTAGCAGCCGCAGCTATCACGCTCTAAAAGCTCGTCCAGATAGCCTTAAAACTGTGAGCTGAGGAGCGAGATGTTCGGGGAGCCAAACTGGTTTTCTTTCTGTATTCCGCCCATGGAATAAACCGTTATTTCTCAGCAAGTACGGCCTCTAGCGGCAAGGTTGGAATACCTATAGAAACGTAGTATCCGCAGCTATCACGCTCTAAAAGCTCGTCCACATAGCTTTAAAATTGTGGGCACAGGAGCGAGATGTTCGGGGGAAAAAACGGATTTCTTTCTGTATTCCGCCCATGGAATAAACCGTTATTTCTCAGCAAGTACAGCCTCTAGCGGTAAGGTTGGAAAACCTGTTGAAAGGTAGCAGCCGCAGCTATCACGCTCTAAAAGCTCGTCCAGATATCTGTAAGTCTGTGAGCACAAGAGCGAGATATTCGGGGGGAAAACCGGTTTTCTTTCTGTATTCCGCCCATGGAATAAACCGTTATATCTCAGCAAATACGGCCTCTAGCGGCAAGGTTGGAATACCTATAGAAAGGTAGCAGCCGCAGCTATCACGCTCTAAAAGCTCGTTCAGATAGCCTTAAAATTGTGAGCTGAGGAGCGAGATGTTCTGTGGGCCAAACTGGTTTTCTTTCTGTATTCCGCCCATGGAATAAACCGTTATTTCTCAGCAAGTACGGCCTCTAGCGGCAAGGTTGGAATACCTATAGAAACGTAGTAGCCGCAGCTATCACGCTCTAAAAGCTCGTCTACGTAGCTTTAAAACTGTGGGCACAGGAGCGAGATGTTCGGGGGAAAACCGGATTTCTTTCTGTATTCCGCCCATGGAATAAACCGTGATTTCTCAGTAAGTGCGGCCTCTAGCGGTTAGGTTGGGTTATTTAAGAAAGTTAGCAGCCGCAGCTATCACGCTCTAAAAGCTCGTCCAGATAGCTTTAAAACTTTGGGCACGGGAGCCAGATGTTCCGGGGGCCAAACCGGTTTTTTCCTGTATTCCGCCCATGGAATAAACCGTTATTTCTCAGCAAGTACGGCCTCTAGCGGCAAGTTTGTGTTATTTAAGAAAGTAAGCAGCCGCAGCTATCACGCTCTAAAAGCTCGTCCAGATAGCTTTAAAGCTTTGGGCACAGGAGCCAGATGTTCATGGGGCCAAACCGGTTTTCTTTCTGTACTCCGCCCATGGAATAAACCGTTATTTATCAGCAAGTACGGCCTCTAGCGGCAAGGTTGGGTTACTTAAGAAAGGTAGCAGCCGCAGCTATCACGATCTAAAAGCTCGTCCAGATAGCTTTAAGACTGTGAGCACAGGAGCGAAATGTTCGGGGGGAAAACCGGTTTTCTTTCTGTATTTCGCCCATGGAATAAACCGTTATTTCTCAGCAAGTACGGCCTCTATCGGCAAGATTGGGGTACCTATAGAAAGGAAGCAACCGCAGCTATCAAGCTCTAAAAGCTCGTCCAGATAACTTCAAAACTGTGAGCACAGGAGCAAGATATTCCGGGGGCCAAACCAGTTTTCTATCTGTATTCCGCCCATGGAATAAACAGTTATTTCTCAGCAAGTACGGCCTCTAGCGGCAAGGTTGGTTTACTTAAGAAAAGTAGCAGATGCAGCTATCACGCTCTAAAAGCTCGTCCAGATAGCTTTAAAACTTTGAGCATAGGAGCGAAATGTTCGGGGGGAAAACCGGTTTTCTTTCTATATTCCGCTCATGGAATAAACCGTTATTTATCAGCAAGTACGGCCTCTAGCGGCAAGGTTGAAGTACCTATAGAAAGGTAGCAGCCGCAGCTATCACGCTCTAAAAGCTCGTCCAGATAGCTTTAAAACTGTGAACACAGGAGAGAGATGTTCGGGGGAAAACCGGTTTTCTTTCTGTATTCCGCCCATGGAATAAACCGTTATTTCTCAGCAAGTACGGCCCCTAGCGGCAAGGTTGGGGTACCTATAGAAAGGTAGCAGTTGCAGCTATCACGCTCTAAAAGCTCGTCTAGATAGCTTTAAAACTGTGAGCACAGGAGCGAGATGTTCGGGGGAAAACCGGTTTTCTTTTTGTATTCCGCCCATGGAATAAACCGTTGTTTCTCAGCAAGTACGGCCTCTAGCGGCAAGGTTGAAGTACCTATAGAAAGGTAGCAGCCGCAGCTATCACGCTCTAAAAGCTCGTCCAGATAGCTTTAAAACTGTGAGCACAGGAGCGAGATATTCGGGGGGAAAACCGGTTTTCTTTCTGTATTCCGCCCATGGAATAAACCGTCATTTCTCAGCAAGTACGGCCTCTAGCTTCAGGGTTTGGGTACCTATGGAAAGGTAGCAGCCGCAGCTATCACGCTCTGAAAGCTCATCCAGATAGCTTTAAAACTGTGAGCACAGGCGCGAGATGTTCGGGGGGCCAAACCGGTTTTCTTTCTGTATTCCGCCCATGGAATAAACCGTTATTTCTCAGCAAGTACGGCCTCTAGCGGCAAGGTTGGGGTTCCAATAGAAAGGTAGCAGCCGCAGCTATCACGCTCTGAAAGCTCGTCCAGATAGCTTTAAAACTGTGAGCACAGGCGCGAGATGTTCGGGGGGCCAAACGGGTTTTCTTTCTGTATTCCGCCCATGGAATAAACCGTTATTTCTCAGCATGTACGGCCTCTAGCGGCAAGGCTGGGAAACAAATAGAAAAGTAGCAGCCGCAGCTATCACGCTCTAAACGCTCGTCCAGATAGCTTTAAAACTGTGAACACAGTAGCGAGATGTTCGGGGGAAAACCGGTTTTCTTATTGTATTCCGCACATGGAATAAACCGTTGTTTCTCAGCAAGTACGGCCTCTAGCGGCAAGGTTGGGGTACCTATAGAAAGGTAGCAGCCGCAGCTATCACGCTCTAAAAGCTCGCCCAGATAGTTTTAAAACTGTAAGCACAGGAGCGAGATGTTCGGGGGAAAACCGGTTTTCTTTCTGTATTCCGCCCATGGAATAAACCGTTGTTTCTCAGCAAGTACGGCCTCTAGCGGCAAGGTTATGGTACCTATAGAAAGGTAGCAGCCGCGGTTATCACGCTCTAAAAGCTCGTCCAGGTAGCTTTAATCCTGTTCGGGGGGCCAAACTGGTTTTCTTTCTGTATTCCGCCCATGGAATAAACCGTTATTTCTCAGCAAGTACGGCCTCTAGCGGCAAGGTTGGAATACCTATAGAAACGTAGTAGCCACAGCTATCACGCTCTAAAAGCTCGTTCAGGTAGCTTTAAAACTGTGAGCACTGGAGCGAGATATTCGGTGGAAAAACCGGTTTTCTTTCTGTATTCCGCCCATGGAATAAACCGTTAAGTACGGCCTCTAGCGGCAAGGTTGGGGTACCTATAGAAACGTAGTAGCCGCAGCTATCACGCTCTAAAAGCTCGTCCAGGTAGCTTTAAACCTGTGGGCACTGGAGCGAAATGTTCGGGGGGAAAAACGGTTTTCTTTCTGTATTCCGCCCATGGAATAAACCGTTATTTCTCAGCAAGTACGGCCTCTAGCGGCAAGGTTGGAATACCTATAAAAACGTAGTAGCCGCAGCTATCACGCTCTAAAAGCTCGTCCAGGTAGCTTTAAACCTGTGGGCACTGGAGCGAAATGTTTGGGGGGAAAAACGGTTTTCTTTCTGTATTCCGCCCATGGAATAAACCGTTATTTCTCAGCAAGTACGGCCTCTAGCGGCAAGGTTGGAATACCTATAGAAACGTAGTAGCCACAGCTATCACGCTCTAAAAGCTCGTTCAGGTAGCTTTAAAACTGTGAGCACTGGAGCGAGATATTCGGTGGAAAAACCGGTTTTCTTTCTGTATTCCGCCCATGGAATAAACCGTTAAGTACGGCCTCTAGCGGCAAGGTTGGGGTACCTATAGAAAGGTAGCAGCCGCAGCTATCACGCTCTAAATGCTCGTCCAGATAGCCTTAAAACTGTGAGCTAAGTAGCGAGATGTTCGGGGGGCCAAACTGGTTTTCTTTCTGTATTCCGCCCATGGAAAAAACCGTTATTTCTCAGCAAGTACGGCCTCTAGCGGCAAGGTTGGAATACCTATAGAAACGTAGTAGCCGCAGCTATCACGCTCTAAAAGCTCGTCCACATAGCTTTAAGACTGTGGGCACAGGAGCGAGATGTTCGGGGGAAAAACCGGATTTCTTTCTGTATTCCGCCCATGGAATAAACCGTTATTTCTCAGCAAGTACAGCCTCTAGCGGTAAGGTTGGGAAACCTGTTGAAAGGTAGCAGCCGCAGCTATCACGCTCTAAAAGCTCGTCCAGATAGCTTTAAAACTGTGAGCACAGGCGCGAGATGTTCGGGGGGCCAAATCGGTTTTCTTTCTGTATTCCGCCCATGGAATAAACCGTTATTTCTCAGCAAGTACGGCCTCTAGCGGCAAGGTTGGAATACCTATAGAAACGTAGTAGCCGCAGCTATCACGCTCTAAAAGCTCGTCCAGATAGCTTTTAAACTGTGAGCACAGGAGCGAGATGTTCGGGTGGGGAAAACCGGTTTTCTTCCTGTATTCAGCCCACGGAATAAACCGTTATTTCTCAGCAAGTACGGCATCCAGCGCCAAGGTTCTGACAAATATAGAAAGGCAGCAGCCGCAGCTATCACGCTCTAAAAGCTCGTCCAGATAGTTTTAAGGCTGTGAGCACAGGAGCGAGATTTTCGGGGGCCAAACCGGTTTTCTTTCTGTATTCCGCCCATGGAATAAACCGTTATTTCTCAGCAAGTACGGCCTCTAGCGGCAAGGTTCGGGTACCCATTAAAAGGTAGCAGCCGCAAATATCACGCTCTAAAAGCTCGTCCAAATAGCCTTAAAACTGTGAGCTGAGGAGCGAGATGTTCGGGGAGCCAAACTGGTTTTCTTTCTGTATTCCGCCCATGGAATAAACCGTTTTTTCTAGGCAAGTACGGCCTCTAGCGGCAAGGTTAGGGTACCTATAGAAAGGTAGCAACCGCAGCTATCACGCTCTAAAAGCTCGTCCAGATAGCTTTAAGACTGTGAGCACAGGAGCGTGATTTTCGGGGGGGGGGGGGGGGGGGGGGGAGCCGGTTTTCTTTCTGTATTCCGCCCATGGAATAAACCGCTATTTCTCAGCAAGTACGGCCTCTAGCGGCAAGGTTGGGGTACCTTTAGAAAGGTAGCAGCCGCGGCTATCACGCTCTGAAAGCTCGTCCAGATAGCCTTAAAACTGTGAGCTGAGGAGCGAGATGTTCGGGGGGCCAAACTGGTTTTCTTTCTGTATTCCACCCATGGAATAAACCGTTATTTCTCAGCAAGTACGGCCTCTAGTGGCAAGGTTGGGTTACCTATAGAAACGTAGTAGCCGCAGCTATCACGCTCTAAAAGCTCGTCCAGGTAGCTTTAAAACTGTGAGCACAGGAGCGAGATATTCGGTGGAAAAACCGGTTTTCTTTCTGTATTCCGCCCATGGAATAAACCGTTATTTCTCAGCAAGTACGGCCTCTAGCGGCAAGGTTGGGAAACCTATAGAAAGGTAGCAGCCGCAGCTGCAACGCTCTGAAAGCTCGTCCAGATAGCTTTAAAACTGTGGGCACAGGAGCGAGATGTTCGGGGGAAAAACCGGATTTCTTTCTGTATTCCGCCCATGGAATAAACCGTTATTTCTCAGCAAGTACAGCCTCTAGCGTTAAGGTTGGGAAACCTGTTGAAAGGTAGCAGCCGCAGCTATCACGCTCTAAAAGCTCGTCCAGATATCTTTAAGTCTGTGGGCACAAGAGCGAGATAGTCGGGAGGAAAACCGGTTTTCTTTCTGTATTCCGCCCATGGAATAAACCGTTATTTCTCAGCAAGTACGGCCTCTAGCGGCAAGGTTGGGGTACCTATAGAAAGGTAGCAGCCGCAGCTATCACGCTCTGAAAGCTCGTCCAGATAGCTTTAAAATTGTGAGCACAGGCGCGAGATGTTCGGGGGGCAAAACGGGTTTTCTTTCTGTATTCCGCCCATGGAATAAACCGTTATTTCTCAGCACGTACGGCCTCTAGCGGCAAGGTTGGGAAACAAATAGAAAGGTAGCAGCCGCAGCTATCACGCTCTTAAAGCTCGTCCAGATAGCTTTAAAACTGTGGGCACAAGAGCGAGATGTTCGGGGGGCCAAACCGGTTTTCTTTCTGTATTCCGCCCATGGAATAAACCGTTATTTCTCAGCAAGTACGGCCTCTAGCGGCAAGGTTGGGAAAGATATTGAAAGGTAGCAGCCGCAGCTATCACGCTCTAAAAGCTGGTCCAGATATCTTTAAAACTGTGGGCACAAGAGCGAGATATTCGGGGGGAAAACCGGTTTTCTTTCTGTATTCCGCCAATGGAATAAACCGTTATTTCTCAGCGAGTACGGCCTCTAGCCGCAAGCTTCGGGTACCTATAAAAAGGTAGCAGCCGAAGCTATCACGCTCTGAAAGCTCGTCCAGATAGCTTTAAAACTGTGAGCACAGGCGCGAGATGTTCGTGGGGCCAAATGGGTTTTCTTTCTGTATTCCGCCCATGGAATAAACCGTTATTTCTCAGCAAGTACGGCCTCTAGCTGCAAGGTTGGGGTACCTATAGAAAGGTAGCGGCCGCAGCTGCAACGCTCTAAAAGCTCGTCCACATAGCTTTAAAACTGTGGGCACAGGAGCGAGATGTTCGGGGGAAAAACCGGATTTCTTTCTGTATTCCGCCCATGGAATAAACCGTTATTTCTCAGCAAGTACAGCCTCTAGCGGTAAGGTTGGGAAACCTGTTGAAAGGTAGCAGCCGCAGCTATCACGCTCTAAAAGCTCGTCCAGATATCTTTAAGTCTGTGGGCACAAGAGCGAGATAGTCGGGGGGAAAACCGGTTTTCTTTCTGTATTCCGCCCATGGAATAAACCATTATTTCTCATCAAGTACGGCCTCTAGCGGCAAGGTTGGGGTACCTTTAGAAAGGTAGCAGCCGCAGCTATCACGCTCTGAAAGCTCGTCCAGATAGCTTTAATATTGTGAGCACAGGCGCGAGATGTTCGGGGGGCAAAACGGGTTTTCTTTCTGTACTCCGCCCATGGAATAAACCGTTATTTCTCAGCACGTACGGCCTCTAGCGGCAAGGTTGGGAAACAAATAGAAAGGTAGCAGCCGAGGCTATCACGCGTTAAAGGCTCGTCCAGATAGCTTTAAAACTGTGGGCACAAGAGCGAGATGTTCGGTGGGCCAAACCGGTTTTCCTTCTGTATTCCGCCCATGGAATAAACAGTTATTTCTCAGCAAGTACGGCCTCTAGTGGCAAGGTGGGGAAACCTATAGAAAGGTAGCAGCCGCAGATACCACGCTCTTAAAGCTTGTCCAGATAGCTTTAAAACTGTGAGCGCAGGAGCACGATCTTCGGGGGAAAAACCGGATTGCTTTCTGTATTCCGCCCATGGAATAAACCGTTATTTCTCAGCAAGTACGGCCTCTAGCGGCGAGGTTCGGGTACCTATAGAAAGGTAGCAGCCGCAAATATCACGCTCAAAAAGCTCGTTTAGATAGTTTTAAAACTGTGAGCACAGGAGCAAGATGTTCGGCGGAAACTGGTTTTCTTTCTGTATTCCGCCCATGGAATAAACCGCTATTTCTCTGCAAGAACGGTCTCTAGCGGCAAGTTTGGGGTACCTATAGAAAGGTAGCAGCCGCAGCTATCACGCTCTAAAAGCACGTTCAGTTAGCTTTAAAACTGTGGGCACAGGAGCGAGATTTTCGGGGGGCCAAACTGGTTTTCTTTCTGTATTCCGCCCATGGAATAAAAAGTTATTTCGCAGCAAGTACGGCCTCTAGCGGCAAAACTGGGATACCTATAGAAAAGTAGCAGCCGCAGCTATCACGCTCTAAAAGCTCGTCCACATAGCTTTACAACTGTGGGCATAGGAGCGAGATGTTCGGGGGGCCAAACCGGTTTTCTTTCCGTATTCCGCCCATGGAATAAACCGTTATTTCTCAGTAAGTACGGCCTCTAGCGGCAAGGTTAAGGTACTTGAGAAAGTTAGCAGCCGCAGATATCACGCTCTAAAAGCTCGTCCACATAGCTTTAAAACTGTTGGCACAGGAGCGAGATGTTCAAGGGGCCAAACCGGTTTTCTTTCCGTATTCCGCCCATGGAATAAACCGTTATTTCTCAGCAAGTACGGCCTCTAGCGGCAAGGTTGGGGTACTTAAGAAAAGTAGCAGCCGCAGCTATCACGCTCTAAAAGCTCGTCCACATAGCTTTAAAACTGTGGGCACAGGAGCGAGATGTTCAGGGGGCCAAACCGGTTTTCATTCTGTATTCCGCCCATGGAATAAACCGTTACTTCTCAGCAAGCACGGCCTCTAGCGGCAAGGTTGGGGTACTTAAGAAAAGTAGCAGCCGCAGCTATCACGCTCTGCAAGCTCGTCCAGATAGCGAGATGTTGGGGAGGCCAAACCCGTTTTCTTTCTGTATTCCGCCCATGGAAAAAACCGTTATTTCTCAGCAAGTACGGCCTGTAGCGGCAGGGTTTGGGTACCTATAGAAAGGTAGCAGCCGCAGCTATCACGCTCTAAAAGCTCGTCCAGATAGCTTTAAAACTGTGAGCACAGGAGTGAGATGTTCGGGGGGCCAAACCGGTTTTCTTCCTGTATTCCGCCCATGGAATAAACCGTTATTTCTCAGCAAGTACGGCCTCTAGCGGCAAGGTTTGGGTACCAATAGAAAGGTAGCAGCCGCAGCTATCACGCTCTGAAAGCTCGTAAAGATAGCTTTAAAACTGTGAACACAGGAGCGAGATGTTCGGGGGGAAAACCGGTTTCCTTTCTGTATTTCGCCCATGGAATATACCGTTATTTCTCAGCAAGTACGGCCTCTAGCGGCAAGTTTCGGTTATTTAAGAAAGTTAGCAGCCGCAGCTATCACGCTCTAAAAGCTCGTCCAGATAGCTTAAAATTGTGGGCACTGGAGCGAGATGTTCGGGGGAAAAACCGGATTCCTTTCTGTATTCCGCCCATGGAATAAACCGTTATTTCTCAGCAAGTACGGCATCTAGCGCCAAGGTTCTGGCACCTATAGAAAGGTAGCAGCCGCAGCTATTACGCTCAAAAAGCTCGTTCAGATGACTTTAAAACTGTGAGCACAGGAGCGAGATTTTCGGGGGCCAAACCGGTTTTCTTTCTGTATTCCGCCCATGGAATAAACCGTTATTTGTCAGCAAGTACGGCCTCTAGCGGCAAGGTTCGGGTACCCATAGAAAGTTAGCAGCCGCAGCTATCACGCTCTAAAAGCTCGTCCACATAGCTTCAAAACTGTGGGCGCAGGAGCGAGATGTTCAGGGGGCCAAACCAGTTTTCTTTCTGTATTCCGCCCATGGAATAAACCGTTATTTCTCAGCAAGTACGGCCTCTAGCGGCAAGGTTGGCAAACCTATAGAAAGGTAGCAGCCGCAGCTATCACGCTCTAAAAGCTCGTCCAGATAGCTCTAAAATTGTGGGCACTGGAGCGAGATGTTCGGGGGAAAAACCGGATTAATTTCTGTATTCCGCCCATGGAATAAACCGTTATTTCTCAGCAAGTACGGCATCTAGCGCCAAGGTTCTGTCACCTATAGAAAGGTAGCAGCCGCAGCTATCACGCTCAAAAAGCTCGCCCAGATGGCTTTAAAACTCTGAGCACAGGAGCGAGATTTTCGGAGGCCAAACCGGTTCTCTTTCTGTATTCCGCCCATAGAATAAACCGTTATATCACGCTCTAAAAACCCGTCCAGATAGTTTTAAAACTGGGAGCAGAGAAGCGAGAAGTTCGGGGGAAAACGGTTTTCTTTCTGTATTCCGCCCATGGAATAAACCGTTATTTCTCACCAAGTACGGCCTCTAGCGGCAAGGTTGGGGTACCTATAGAAAGGTAGCGGCCGCAGCTATCACGCTCTAAAAGCTCGTCCACATAGCTTCAAACCTGTGGGCACTGGAGCGTAATTTTCGGGGGGAAAAACGGTTTTCTTTCTGTATTCCGCCCATGGAATAAACCGTTATTTCGCAGCAAGTACGGCCACTAGCGGCAAGTTTGGGGTACTTATAGAAAGGTATCAGCCGCAGCTAGCACGCTCCAAAAGCTCGTCCAGATAGCTTTAAAACTGTGGGCACAAGAGCGATATATTCGGGGGGAAAACCGGTTTTCTTTCTGTATTCCGCCCATGGAATAAACCGTTATTTCTCAGCAAGTACGGCCTCTAGCGGCAAGGTTAGGGTACCTGTAGAAAGGTAGCAGCCGCAGCTATCACGCTCTGAAAGCTCGTCCAGAAAGCTTTACAACAGTGAGCACAGGAGCGAGATGTTCGGGGGGCCAAACGGGTTTTCTTTCTGTATTCCGCCCATGGAATAAACCGTTATTTCTCAGCAAGTACGGCCTCTAGCGGCACGGTTGGGGTACCTATAGAAAGGTAGCAGCCGCAGCTATCACGCTCTAAAAGCTCGTCCAGATAGCTTTAAACTGTGAACACAGGAGCGAGATGTTCGGGGGGAAAACCGGTTTTCTTTCTGTATTCCACCCATGGAATAAACCGTTATTTCTCAGCAAGTACGGCCTCTAGCGGCACGGTTGGGGTACCTATAGAAAGGTAGCAGCCGCAGCTATCGCGCTCTAGAAGCTCGACCAGATAGCTTTAAAACTATGAGCACAGGAGCGAGATTTTCGGGGGAAAACCGGTTTTTTTCTGTACTCCGCCCCTGGAATAAACCGTTATTTCTCAGTAAGCACGGCTTCTAGCGGCAAGGTTGGGTTACTTAAGAAAATTAGCAGCCGCAGCTATCACGCTCTAAAAGCTCGTTCACCTAGCTTTAAAACTGTTGGCACAAGAGCCAGATATTCGGGGAGCAAGCCGTTATTTCTCAGCAAGTACGGCCTCTAGCGGAAAGGTTGGGATTCCTCTAGAAAGGTAGCAGCCAGCCAGTTTAGATTGCTTTAAAACTGTGAGCACAGGAGCGAGATTTTCGGAGTGAAAACCGGTTTTCTTTCTGTATTCCGCCCATGGAATAAACCGTTATTTCTCAGCAAGTAAGGCCTCTAGCGGCAAGGTTTGGGTACCTTTAGAAAGGTAGCAGCCGCAGCTATCACGCTCTGTGAGCTCGTCCAAATAGCTTCAAAACTGTGAGCACAGGAGCGAGATGTTTGGGGGGCCAAACCGATTTTCTTTCTATATTTCGCCCATAAAATAAATCGTTATATCACGCTCTAAAAGCTCGTCCAGAGATGTTCGGGGGGGAAAACCGGTTTTTTTCTGTATTCCACCCATGGAATAAACCGTTATTTCTCAGCAAGTACGGCCTCTAGCGGCAAGTTTGTGGTACCTATAGAAAGGTAGCAGCCGCAGCTATCACGCTCTGAAAGCTCGTCCAGATAGCTTTAAAACTGTGGGCACAGGAGCCACATGTTCGGGGGGCCAAACCGGTTTTCTTTCTGTATTCGGCCCATGGAATAAACCGTTATTTCTCAGCAAGTACGGCCTCTAGCGGCAAGGTTGGGGTACCTATAGAATGGTAGCAGCCGCAGCTATCACGCTCTAAAAGCTCGTCCACATAGCTTTAAACCTGTGGGCACTTGAACGAGATGTTCGGGTGAAAAAACGGTTTTCTTTCTGTATTCCGCCCATGGAATAAACCGTTATTTCTCAGCAAGTACGGCCTCTAGCGGCAAGGTTGGGTTACCTATAGAAACGCAGCAGCCGCAGCTATCACACTCTAAAAGCTCGTCCAGATAGCTTTAAAGCTGTGAGCACAGGAGCGAGATATTCGGTGGAAAAGCCGGTTTTCTTTCTGTATTCCGCCAATGGAATAAACCGTTATTTCTCAGCAAGTACGGCCTCTAGCGGCAAGGTTGGGGTACCTATAGAATGGTAGCAGCCGCAGCTATCACGCTCTAAAAGCTCGTCCACATAGCTTTAAACCTGTGGGCACTTGAACGAGATGTTCGGGGGAAAAAACGGTTTTCTTTCTGTATTCCGCCCATGGAATAAACCGTTATTTCTCAGCAAGTACGGCCTCTAGCGGCAAGTTTGTGGTACCTATAGAAAGGTAGCAGCCGCAGCTATCACGCTCTGAAAGCTCGTCCAGATAGCTTTAAAACTGTGGGCACAGGAGCCACATGTTCGGGGGGCCAAACCGGTTTTCTTTCTGTATTCCGCCCATGGAATAAACCGTTATTTCTCAGCAAGTACGGCTTCTAGCGGCAAGGTTGGGGTACCTATAGAAAGGTAGCAGCCGCAACTATCACGTTCTAAAAGCTCGTCCAGATAGCTTTAAAACTGTGAGCACTGGAGCGAGATGTTCGAGGTAAAAACAGGATTTCTTTCTGTATTCCGCCCATGGAATAAACCGTTATTTCTCAGCAATTACGGCCTTTAGCCGCAAGGTTCTGGCACCTATAGAAACTGTAATATAACTAGCTCTTCTACTTTTTTTTTTTCTTTCTCGTTTCTTTTTCTATTTTTGTCATGATTGGTGAGTTTGGGAACTAAAAGGAGTCCGAAGCGTATATACCCTAGACTTGTACAGACCCAGTGGTGATACCAAAAGTACCAATTGGCAACGACCATATGCATTAAAAGTGAGTTTCCTATATGGCCAGTTTATAGGGGAGGTTGGCACTCATTCATGAGGATCTTGGCCGTTCTAAAAATCAATTGACTAACCCATTCTGCAAATATTTGTCGAATTTTTCAAGTCGCTAGCTTCATTCTATCGAAATTTATTGCTTATTTGAAGTCTCACTTGTAAAGGAGGTAGGGGTTCCTTGGGTCGGATCTTGCTCATTATTGCCACCAACAAATAAGATCATGCTTCAAACACTTAAACAAAATTTCAAGCCTCTAGCTTCACTCTATCGGAAGTTATCGCTTATTTGAAGTTTCACTTGTAGGGGAGGTAAGGGCTCCTTGGGTCGGATCTTGCTTATCATTGCTACCAACAAATAAAATCATGCTACAAACATTTGTCCAAAATTTCAAGTCTCAAGCTTCACTCCATCGAAAGTTATCGCTTATTTGAAGTTTCATTTGTAGGGGAGGTAGGGGTTCCTTAGGTTTGATGTAACCCATCTTAAATACCAACTAACCTGATCTCACTTCAAACATTTGGCCAAAACTTCAAGTCGCTGTCTTGATTCTGTCAAAAGTTATCGCTTATTGAAGTTGCATTTGTAGGGGAGGTAGGGGTTACTTGGGTCGGATCTTACCCATTTTCAATACCAACCAAGAAGATCCTACTAACAACATTTTGTCAAATTTTCAACTCGCTAGAGTAATTTTATCGAAAGTTATCGTAATTAAAATATATTTAATTTTTTGAAATTTGTAGGGGAGGTAGGCGTTCCCTTAATCTGATTATGCCCAACTTACTAGAACTTAAGCATCTTCCTACTCCAGGGTTACATGCCAAAAATCAGGTGTCTACGTCAATTGGTTCAAGAGTTATAGACAAAAAACCTGAAAAGTAGGGTAGTACGGGGCTCTTTGTAAGAAAATTACCGTTAGTTTTCAGCTGATCGATTTTATTTTTTTAGGGAAGTAGAAGATTATCCTCACGAGCAATCTGCCAAAGCTAGAGCTTTTTATGTTTATTTAATCGGGAGTTATAGATACATTTAATTATTTTACATATATAGGGAAGGTAGGCGTTCTCTTGGCCTGATCATGCCCATTTTCAATACCAACCAACTAGATTATACTTCCAACTTTTGACCAAAATTTCAAGTCTCTAGCTTCATTCTATTGAAAGTTATCGTGCGAACGGACAGACAGACAAATAAAACTTCAAATAAGCGATAACTTTCGATGGAGTGAAGCTTGAGACTTGAAATTTTGGACAAATGTTTGTAGCATGATTTTATTTGTTGGTAGCAATGAGGGGCAAGATCCGACCCAAGGAACCCTACCTCCCCTACAAGTGAAACTTCAAATAAGCGATAACTTCCGATAGAGTGAAGCTAGAGGCTTGAAATTTTGTTTAAATGTTTGAAGCATGATCTTATTTGTTGGTGGCAATAATGAGCAAGATCCGACCCAAGGAACCCTTACCTCCTCTACAAGTGAGACTTCAAATAAGCAATAACTTTCGATAGAATGAAGCTAGCGACTTGAAAAATTCGACAAATATTTGTAGAATGGGTTAGTTAATTGATTTTGATAATGGTCAAGATCTCACTGAATGATTGCCCACCTCCCCTATAAACTGGCCGTATAGGAAACTCACTTTTAATGCATATGGTCGTGACCCATTGGTACTGTTGGTATCACTACTAGGTCTGTATAAGTCTAGGGTATATACGCTTCGGACTTTTTTCTTTTTAGGGTTTTGTATTAAAAACAAAACCCTTATGAAATCGGTCAAATGTCTGTCCGTCTGTCCGTCAGTCCGTCAGTCCGTCTGTCCGTCTGTCCATGAAATATCTCACGAACGGCTAAAGCTACATACATGAAATTTTGTGGGAGTATGTAGAATTATTATAATTCGCCGGAGAAAGCGATTAGCTGTAATAGGCTGACTTTAAGGGGATGTCCCCATAGAGGGGAAATGAAGGTCAAAATTTTTTTTTCATCTGGTATAGGCAAGTGGGGTATCATGAGAAAGGTAACACCGAGTACATTTCATTTCCGGTATTTTCATCAAATTTGAAAAAAGGGGAAAAGAGATAGAGGGGAAAATATGTGATCCGAGTTTGTCCCCCCCCCCCCTTGCATTTCGTTACCGTTATACTTAGAAATATGAAAATTTGCAGAAAGGTGGCATTTTACTATTGTAGAAAACCGAAAATCGTAGAATTTTGATATCTTAACAAAAAAGGTTAATAATAGTACATATCTATAGTTGCCGTTAGCATACCCCTGCACGCCTTAAGCACAGCCGAGGTCAAAAATATTGATGGCCAATGATAACCAACATCATTGATAATAATATCTTTAAGTTTCATCGTGATTGTGATGATAATATTTAATAATAGTACATTGATTTAAAGTTAGGCATTTTGACACTATCCACACAAAAATTACACCTACCGGCCTCATAGGTGTGAGTACTACTTTCATGTTGTTTTTCGTAGTGCGAATTGCAGTTATTTAATTAATCATTTTTGAAAGGGTAAAGATTAGTTGGGGGCGCTGCGTCGTAATTGGCAAACTTTACCGGGTGGAAGGGGGAGGGGTCCAAATAGAGGTGAAATTAAGGTCAAATTTTCTTTTATCGACTGGTGTAGGCAAGTGAGGTGTCGTGAGAAAGGTAATGTTGAGTACATTCCATTTTTTCGCATTTTCTTGAAATTCGTAGAAAGGGGAATAGTGGGGGAGGAGAAAATATTAGTTCGTAATTTGCCCCCCCCCCCCCCCCGTGGCATTTCAAGACTGTTAGAATTATGAAAACTTACAGGAAGGTGGGTTCGGAATAGCATATAAAATGGAAAATAATGGAATCTGTATATCTTCTCAGAATAGGTAAATAATAGCTTATTTCTGTAGTTACAGTTAGCACACCCCTGCATGCCTTAAACACTTTCGAGGTCAAAAGTACTGATGGCTAACGATAACCAACACCTTAGGGCTTAGGCAATAATATGTTCTAAGTTTCGTTACAATCACGTAATATGAATTGGCATGTAAAATGTAAGTGGGTAAGACATTTTAATTAAGTTTTTTTTTTTTGTCTATCTAAGTGGTATCAAGAAGAGCAAGGAGCCGATATTTATATACCAAAATAAGCGCTTGCTACAAAACCCTCGGATTGCGGGCGTAGCCCTCTATATTCCGGTTTCATTTCTTTTCGTTTTCAAATTCAATAATTTTAACAAATCAGGATTTTTAACACCCCCCTTAGTAAAACTCACAGCAGATAGGCAACGATTGATTCGGCGTACACTTGCATACATCTTAAGTAAATATGTATGCTGCCGCTTGCAATTTGTAATCCAGGTGACTATTACATGTACGTGCAAAGGTACGACGATGTCGACGATGGGATTCATAGTTCTGTTCGCTTGAGTGTAAATGTTGCCTAGCGGAGAAAAATTGTTGTATGCGAAGGAATTATTATTATATTAGGTGTAACTTCATGGCTGAAGTGGGGAGTGCATATTTATTTAGATAAAGGGACATGCGGGGGTGTATCACTGACTGTTTCGGCGGGAAAAATTCTGGGCCAAGGGATATGAGGGATGGAATATTGCAATAAGGTTTTTTTTTCGGCGGGAAATATTTCTGGGTGCGGGGACATAAGGGAAAGGATTGTGGAGGACGGGGAAGAGAAAGAGATCCGAAATTGCGGGAGTCCGTGAACGAGTTCCATCTGGGAAGCACGAAAAATGACTAAAGCGCGGGGCGAGTCAAAAAGAATTTAGACTATAATTAGAAATAGGGGAAAAAAAGTACATTTTCTTTTCAATTTAAGGAGAAATTGCCGTTGTTCGCGGAGTCCAACCGATATAGTGTGAAAATTGTGTTCCCTGGTGCCCCTAGAAGCAATAAAGAAAGTTTCGGTGCATCCTCCTCCCATGCTGTGTGCAAATATTTAAGGTGTTAACCGACGTACCATCGACGCATAAAGCGAATTATCTCTAGCCCGGAGAACGGATAAATTGTTATGGGCCCATATTCATCAACTGCGACACATATCACCGCTTATGCTGTGACGTCAACACCTTTACTTTGATTTTCGTCTCATCAACTGCGGCAGATATCACCGCTTGCTGTGACTACGGTATATTTGTGATGTCAGCAACCATCTTCATCAGAATCTCGATCCGTAGATGAATACTTGTGATAGTGTGCGAGATTCTCATACACAGCGGGTGATAACAGCTAGTCACAAGAAAATCCCATTGGAACTTGGCTAATTTCTAAGATCGTCGTCATCGGATCGTGTTATCTCGCGAGAGGCACTCTTCGCCAAAGCTGTCTCGAAGATTTTAAACAAAATACTTGTTATTCCTATACCTTTGAGTAACGCGCGTATTGCCTACCTATAGGCCATTTGAATTTATTGAAAAAAAGAGAGAAAGGAAAAGTTAGTTAAGTCAGATTCATTACCAAATTAGTTTTCTTTCGATGTTGATTTTTTATACCCTAGACTTATAGTATAGGGTATATTGTTTTTGTCACGACGGAAATATGTAACACTTAAAGAAGGCTCCGGAGGTATAGCAATGTATATATATAAATGATCAGGGTCACCTCCTGATTCGATTAAGCCATGTCTGTCTGTCTGTCTGTCTGTCTGTCTGTCTGTCTGTCCGTCTGTCTGTCTGTCTGTCTGTCTGTGTGTCCGTCTGTCTGTCCGTCTGTCTGTCCGTTCGCACGATAACTTTCGATAAAATGAAGCTAGAGCCTTGCAATTTTGGTCAAATGTTGGAAGTGTGATCTAGTTGGTTGGCATTGAAAATGGTCATGATCAGGCCAAGAGAACGCCTACCTCCCTTACATATGTAAAATACATAAATGTATCTATAACTCCCGATTAAAGAAACATAAAAAGCTCTAGCTTTGGTAGATTACTCATGAGGGTTATCTCATACTCTCCTGGGAAAATAAAACTGATAGGTTGAAAACTAACGGTAATTTTCTTACAAAGAACCCCGTAGTGCCCTACTTTTCAGGTTTTTTGTCTATAACTCCTGAACCAATTGACGTAGACACCTGATTTTTGGCGTGTAACCTTGAAGTGAAAAGCTGCTTAAAATTGTATAAGTTGGGCATAATGAGATCAAAGGAACGCCTACCTCCCCTACAAATTTCCAAAAATTAAATATTCCTTTAATTACGATAACTTTCGAAAAAATTATACTAGCAAGTTGAAAATTTGAAAGAATGTTGCTAATAAGACCTACTTTGTTGGTATTGAAAATGGGCAAGATCCGACTCAAGAAACCCCCACCTCCCCTACAAATGAAACTTCAAATAAGCGATAACTTTTGATAGAATGAAGCCAGCAACTTGAAATTTTGGTCAAATGTTGAAAGTGAGATTGAATTAGTTGGCGTTAAAGATGGGTAAGATCCGACCTAAGGAACCCCTACCTCCCCTAGAAATGAAACTTAAAATAAGCGATAACTTACGACAAAATAAAGCTAGCGACTTGAAATTTTGGTCAAATGTTTGTAGTATGATCCAGTCGACTAATGTTGAAAATACGTAAAATCCGACCATCGAAACCCCTACTTCCCCTACAAAAGAAACTTCAAATAAGCGATAACTTTCGATAGAATGAAGGTAGAGGCTTGAAATTTTGTTTAAATGTTTGTATTGGGATCTAATTGGTTGATGTAAATGCTGGGCAAGATCCGACTCAAGGAACCCCTACCTCCCCTACAAGTGAAACTTCAAATAAGCGTTAATTTTCGATAGAATGAAGCTAGCGACTTGAAAAATTGGATAAATATTTGTAGAATGGGTTAGTTAAGTGATTTTGAGAATGGTCAAGATCCCACTGAATGAGTGCCAACCTCCCCTATGAACTGGCCATATAAGAGACCCACTTTTAATGCATATGGTCGTTGCCAATTGGGACTTTTGGTATCACCACTAGGTCTGTACAAGTCTAGGGTATATACGCTTCGGACTCCGGGCCAAAGCGAAGCTTCGGCCTGGTTTTTATACTCTAGATGAAATCTGAGAGTATTATAAGTTTGCCACAAAGTTTGTAACGCTAAGAAATAAGGCTCGCAGAAAAAAATGAATGATACAGAAGTTCATATTATCACTCGAATATCTCAAAACCGGATGTCCGTCTGTCCGTCTGTCCGTCCGTCCGTCCGTGACCTCTCTAGCTCGAGAACGCGTTGAACTATGAAGTTCAAATTTTGCACACGTTATTTTTGACAAAAAATGAAGGCTAAGTTCGTGAACGGGCTAAATCGCTCCACCCCTTCTACCCCCTCCCAAACAAAATGACACATTTTTGAAAATTTACAATAATCAGATTTTCTCAGAAACTATAAAACATATTGCTTTGAAATTTTTAAAATATCACTTTTATGATAATTATAACCTATGTTATAAAACTTATTGTAATCCTCACCCTCCTTCTACCCCCTCCCATACAAACTGCACTATTTCATGAAATACGTTAAGCCAATTTACTCAGTACGTATACAATTTATCGGGCTGAAATTGATAATTTACAATAATCAGATTTTCTCAGAAACTATAAAACATCTTGCTTTCAAATTTTGAATATATCACTTTTATGATAATTGTAACCTACATTATAAAATTTATTGTAATCCTCACCCTCCTTCTACCCCCTCCCATACAAACTGCACTATTTCATGAAATACGTCTTAACGTCTTAACGACTTACGTCTTAACGATGCATCCGAGATTGCAACCAAAATTATTTATTGGCTTTAACCAGGTTCAAATTCATCTAGAGTATTGCATGATTGGGGTTTACCCCAATCGTAGTTCTTTTATGTTTTTTTTCATGCTGTTGCATCTAGTGACTTCTTTTCATTTTTGGATTTTTTTTTGTTTTGTTATTGTTATAATTCAATTCTGTTCCAGTGCTAGCACCTCAACGGCCGTTGGAGATTCTAGTGGGTGAGTTAAGTTAACTTGTACATACTACATTTGAGATTACATACTTATAAATTAATTGTTTTCTTGTTATTTATATCTATTTTTGAGAGTCCATTTTTTTGTATATTTATTTATCGGAAGAACTTTGGAAATTTTATTTCTTTTATGAATTGCTTTCTTCTTTTTCGATGTACATACATGTATATAAATTTCGCTAGTACGGTATAATAAACATGATGGAGTGATCTAAAGATAATTCTATTCCTTCCGCAAGCCCTTTCTCTTTTCAGGATTATGGGTTAAGCCAGCCAGTTTTGCTCGAGTCGGTTCTTTCTATAGGGTGGTCCCATTGAACGTATGGCCAGGGGACCAAATTTGGTTGTAGGTTGGGTGTAGAGGCCAAGACCCATATCATCAGGGTCTCAGTGCATGAGGTAGTCTAATTGGTCGGTTTCAGATTTCAGTTTCTCTCCCATTTCTTTCCTACCCGTGTGTTTTTTTTGTTTTGTCGTTTTCCGAAATGTGTCGTCCCAGGCATGCGAATTCTTAGTTAGTGATAATGAGCACCCCGAGGACAACTGGTGGGCAACTACCCACCCCACTTCTCCCGAATAGGGCTAGAGCCTGCGCATGCCGCCGCCTTGCCTGTTGATGGAGTTGGCGTTTCGACGTCCCCATGACCTACACGGTCCCATCTCCAGTATCCTCCGTTCAGCCACCATGCTGCCCAGAATTCCCTCATTACATTAAATGGCGCCCAACGCGTGGGGCCCAACGTTATCTTATTCTTTATGAATAAGGCAATATTTTGGGTCTCCACCCATTTCGTACCACTCTGATCAATTACAGTCTTGTTATCAAGGCTTATATCAGGTGCGTACTGAACACTTATTCCAAGGCACTTCACCTCACTTCACTAAGTGAAAACTTAGACGTTGGTGTCTCAAGATTTTTCTTCTTGTAGGAGGGAAGACACATTCCCTTTTGTTTAGTTTCAGGATCTACAGGTCGGTTCTTCTGTTGTTCTGTCCGGTGAACGTTTTAGGATGTTCACGTATCGAATTCATTTCCTCTTTCTCCTTCCTTCGCCTTCCTTCCTTCCTTCTTCCATTCCTCCAAAGAATCTTTGAAATCACTGGCTCTTGGAGTTTATTTCTGAGTCCAGTGAGAGATTCAAGGAAATGTTTTCGATACCTTTCTGTTTGGAAGAACCGCCCTTCAGTTAATTCAGATTTCTTCTTTTGCTCCAATATTGCATAAGGTATTCATGGGAAGGGATGTGAGCTCCAGCGAAACAATTTTGAGAAATATGTTATTGTGTGCGTTGAAAATTACGACTCTAGCATCCTTATTTTTCCGCTGTAGCTCATTGCCCAATACATGGACGCACTCTGTAATCTTTTGTCATTTTTTCTTTTCTCTATCTCTTTAGTTTGCGTTTTGTGTAACCTGAATCTTCTACCTATGGCTATCTCATGCATCTTTTTTTTATACCCTAGACTTATAGTATAGGGTATATTGTTTTTGTCACGACGGAAATATGTAACACCTTAAAGGAGGCTCCGGAGGTATAGCAATGTATATATTCTAGTGTTATTATTAATTATTATTAACTAATTCCATTCAATTTCAATTATGTCAATTACTTTACAAAAATGTACCCAAATGTCACATTAACACAAAAGGGTTAAGAATTTCTCAAAAATTGTAAATATCAGTAACTGCTATAATTCCAAAATATCGATCGTAGTGCACTATGCATTTTGCATAGTGCTTGAAAACTAGTTATCATAGTATAAGCATTGTTATCTTAAGAACCGTTAGCTTAGTTAATTTTGCGTGTATAAAAGGGCAGCCACTCAGAATAATAAATCAGTTTTGCTCTAGCAGTAGACCTGTTGATTTCGAGAGTGCTTGCACCAGAGGCACCTCTAACTAAACAAAAGGACCGTGCCTTGCTCAGAGGCACTGTACACGGTAAGTACATAAGAGTCCGATGACCAGTGGCGTTCCCCATACGCCGGTCTCCCTATAATTCCTACGTCGTTGTCTAATCAATCATTCTCGCTCATCATGCTACAACGCGACTCATTACATGGCGATCCTGCAAATTCCGGACCGATAGAATATAAATATAAACATGGCAAACAATAGAGAGACGGCAGCCCCAACAACAACAGAAAAAGAATACACTCCCGAAGAAGTGCCAAACCACGTAGCAGCAGCGACACCAACTCTGGTAGAGGAGGAATATATTCCTGAAGCGGCACCAAACCACGTGGCTCCTGCCTACAAACCAGCGCCCATTGCACTTCTTGGCCCAAAAAAAATTACGATCGAGCAATATAACTGGAGACGCATTCAAGAACTAAAGAAAAGACGAGAAGCCGCTGACAACCGGAGAACGGAAATCCCAGAAATTAATACCAAGAAGAAACGAAGAGGAGGCAAGTTGGCCAAAGGTAGACGATTAATCGCCGCACTCAAACGCCAGCTCTGCGAAACGCCTGCGCCCAGGAATTGGAAAGAGGACGAAAAAATATACAAAAGAATTGCTGAGATAGAGGCAGAAATTTATAACATTAGAAAAAAAAATAAAAAAATATGTATACTGATACATTATCGATAAGAATGAATTAAAATCAAAAAAAAATAATAAATAAATTGTATTGAACTTCAATTTGCTCTAAAAAAAAAGAAGAAAAACAAGCAGTTAGAATTATGATAGGTAACTTGAAGTTCCACTCATTTGTCATTAGCAAGAAAATCTATTAGAACCATCATAGACAGTTTCCACTTGAACATTCATTGGACATTAGAATTATCACAGGCAACTTTTCACTTTCGCTCATTCGACAAAACAAAAACCCGTCAGAACTATTATAGGCAATTTCAATGTTCATTGGGCATTAAACAATCAAAAGAAATTTTAAATGGAAGATATTATTAAAGAGCTAGACTCAATTTTAACGAATATCACTAAAAACCTAAACAGAATATACACAAAAGAAACTCTAAGTCAAAAACTTGAAATACTAACCGAATTAGAAAAATCTTTCCTTGTTCTGCAAGAATCGCAAAAAAATATAAACCTTGAAAAAGAATTCAAAGGCAAATACGGTAGAGCACAAGAACTTCTAACAAAACAATTGAAACAATACAAAATGGCCTCACTCAATATAGAAACCGCACTTAAGGTAATTCCACAATTCACAGGTGATTATAAGGAGTTAGAGTCATTTCTCAAAATAATTGAAATTTTAAATAATGATTTAGAAGCATCACATAGAAACACTCTTATAGAATTAGCATATCATGTAAAATTAAGTCACAATGTTAGAACTTCTATTGGATTCTCGTCAAAACCAACAACGTTCGAACAACTATCAGAAGCACTGAAAAAAAGATATAAAAGCCCCTTTACGATACCCAAACTACATACTACTCTAGCAAATACCATTCAAAACAATATGTCGGTTACCAGATACAAAGAAAATATTCTATCACTAATATCTGAACTTAGTAGTTTACAAATAAGGGATTTAGGGACCTCTCCATCAGAATCTGAGAAAGGAGTCGTTTTAAAAATGAACGATGCATACGCTCTAAATATTTTTAAAAATGGTCTCTGTGAACAATTGAGAAACACAGTGTTCGCAGCCCAACCTAAAACGTTCCTAGAAGCCACAAATTTCGCTTTAGAATTAGAAAAATCAGTGCAAAATGAAAACATAATGCACATCAACAAAGGTAAAACCAGGCCGAAGCGTGTATACCCTAGACTTGTACAGACCTAGTGGGGATACCAAAAGTACCAATTGGCAACGACCATATGCATTAAAAGTAAGTTTCCTATATGGCCCGAAGCGTGTATACCCTAGACTTGTACAGACCTAGTGGGGATACCAAAAGTACCAATTGGCAACGACCATATGCATTAAAAGTAAGTTTCCTATATGGCCAGTTTATAGGGGAGGTTGGCATACATTCATGAGGATCTTGGCCATTCTAAAAATCAATTAACTAACCCATTCTACAAATATTTGTCGAATTTTTCAAGTCGCTAGCTTCATTCTATCGAAAGTTATTGCTTATTTGAAGTCTCACTTGTAGGGGTGGTAGAAGTTCCTTGGATCGGATCTTGCCCATCATAGCCACCAACCAATTAGATCACCCTACAAACATTAAAAAAAAAAGATTTCAGGTGTCTAGCTTTACCCTATCGAAAGTTATCGCTTATTTGAAGTTTTATATGTAGGGGAAGCAGGGGTTTAATTGGTCGGATTTTACGTATTTTCAATATTAGCCAACTGGATCCTACTACAAATATTTGACCAAAATTTCAAGTCGCTAGCTTCATTTTGTGGTAAGTTATCGCTTATTTAAAATTTCATGTCTAGGGGAGGTAGGGGCTCCTTAGGTCGGATCTAACCCACCCTTAATGCCAACTAAATCAATCTCAGTTCAAACATTCGACCAAAATTTCAAGTCGCTGGCTTCATTCTCTCAAAAGTTATCGCTTATTTGAAGTTGCATTTGTAGGGGTTCCTTAGGTCGGATCTTGCCCATTTTCAATACCAACTAACAGGATGTTAATACCAACGTCCTGCCAAATTTTCAACTCGTTAGTGTAATTCTATCGAAAGTTATCGCAATTAAAGTAATATTTAATTTTTTGGAAATTTGTAGGGGAGGTAGGCGTTCCTTTGATCTGATTATACCAAACTTACTAAAACCCAAGCAACTTCTCACCTCAGGGTTACATACCAAAAATCAGATGTCTACGTCAATTTGTTCAAGAGTTATGGACAAAAAACCTGAAAAGTAGGGTAGTACGGGGCTCTTTGTAAGAAAACTGCCGTTAGTTTTCAACTGATGGATTTTATTTTTCCAAGAGAGTATAAGATCACCCTCGCGAGCAATCTACCAAAGCTAGAGCTTTTCATGTTTATTTAATCGGGAGTTATGGATACATTTATGTATTTTACATATGTAGGGGAGGTAGGCGTTCTCTTGGCCTGATCATGCCCATTCTCAATACCAACCAACTAGATCATACTTCCAACATCTGACCAAAATTTCAAGGCTCTAGCTTTATTCTATCGAAAGTTATCGTGCGAACGGACAGACAGACAGACAGACAGACGGACAGACAGACAGACAGACAGACAGACAGACAGACAGACAGACAGACAGACATGGCTTAATTGAATCAGGAGGTGATCCTGATCATTTATATATATTTACATTGCTATACCTCCGGAGCCTCCTTTAAGGTGTTACATATTTCCATCGTGACAAAAACAATATACCCTATACTAAAAGTTTAGGGTATAAAAATCACATTTACAACAGGGACAATAATAACAAAATTAAAACTGACAACTTCTCTCATAACGACAAATCAAATTCAAACTCACAAAAATCAAACTCAAATTATAATAAAAGCAATCAAGGTACTTATAGGACATACTATAAAAATCAAAGTGATAAGCCCAACGGTAATTATGGTAACAAAAAAAAACGGGTAGTCACGATAATAGTAATTACAATCGAAATCAACAATATCAAAACCAATCATTTAAACAGAGAAATGTAAACTTTGTACAAAACCAAGTTACAGAATACAATCTAGAGAACGACGACCAGGGAAACGAGAGCAGTCCGGAGACCGAAATAGAAAGAATGTGAATAAGTTATTCGCCTCCGGAGAAAACATATACACAATATCAAACAATTCCACCAACTTTATTACACTAAGATGTCAAAACGAAAAAAGAAATTTGGCGCTACTCATTGATATAGGAGCGGATATTTCCATTTGTAAAGACATGATGCAACTAAATGTTCAAGCTGAAAATAGATCCAAACTAACAGGAATCACTTCAGAAGCAATATACTCTCAGGGTACAGCAACAATAAACCTCAAATTGAATGAGCATTTACTAACGCAAAACTTCCATATTGTAAACACGGCCTTCCCAATTCCTACTGATGGAATACTAGGTAGAGATTTTCTTTCAAAAAACTTGTGCAAATTGACTATGAGACTTATACATTAACCATTATATTCAATGATGAGGAATATATATTACCATTGCAAACAAAATTAAATTATGATTACCAAATCAAATTACCGCCCAGATCGGAAGTCATACATCCCATAAAGTTAGGTTTAAAAGAAGATAGCGTTATTTTTAACCAAGAGATTTCGAATGGAGTTTATATAGCCAACTCCATAGCCCCCTCAAAAGGCGTTTGCCACGTTAGAATTCTCAACACGAACGATACAGAGACATTAATAACAAATATTAGGTTACAAACGGTACCTCTAAAAAATTACGTGATAGCACAACCAAATACTAAAAAACAACCCAGATTCGAAAAACTCATCGAAACGTTAAACATCCAAGGAAGAGACGAAATAGCGAAGAAATCCCTTATTAAAATATTTCGAGATTTTCAAGAAATCTTCCACTTCGAAGATGAACCATTGACAACAATCAATTTCAACACACAAAACCTATTGGTTACAGACTCGATACCAACTTATATAAAAAACTGCAGACTTCCCCAAACACAGCAAGATGAAATAAACAAACAGGTGCAGAAGTTACTCGAAGATGACATTATTGAACATTCTATTAGCCCATATAACTCACCCCTTTTATTAGTTCCAAAAAAAGGAACTGAAGATGTAAAAAAATGGCGACTCGTAGTCGATTTCAGAAAACTAAATAAGAAGATTGTTAATGACAAGTTCCCATTGACCCGAATAGAAGACATTTTTGATAAAATAGGTAGAGCCAAATATTTTTCCACTATAGACATGAGTAGCTCATTCCATCAAATAAATCTAGATGAAAAATCGAGACCACTCACAGCCTTTTCTACGTCCAACGGACACTTTCAATTTAAAAGATTACCTTTTGGCCTTACGATTTCGTCAAATAGCTTCCAACGCATGTTAACAATAGCTTTATCAGGACTTGAGAGCAATGCATTCCTATACGTCGATGATATAATAATTTTCGGTTGTAGTCTTCAAAACCACAACGAAAACTTAATCAACGTTTTCAAACGTTTACAAAAATTCAACCTGAAGCTCAATCCCTACAAATGTTGTTTCCTTCAACCAGAGGTTGTCTACTTAGGACACTTGATAACAAAAGATGGTATAAAAACTGACCCATCTAAATATGTAGCGATCAAAAAGTATCCTGTACCTCGCAACGCAGATGAAGTCAGACGATTTGTCGCATTCTGCAATTTCTACCGACGACTCATACAGAATTTCGCCGAAATAGCAAAATGTCTCAATAATTTACTCAAAAAGAATCAGCCCTTTATATGATCCGAAGAATGTCAAAAATCATTTGAATTACTAAAAGAAAAACTAATAAAGCCACCTATTTTACAATATCCTAATTTCGACAAAACCTTCATCGTGACAACAGATGCATCAAATTTTGCTGTAGGTGCAATTCTGTCTCAAGGGGAAATAGGTTCAGACTTACCCATTTCATACGCTAGTAAATCCTTAAATAAACATGAGATTAATAAACCAGTTATAGAAAAGGAATTGTTAGCCATTCACTGGGCAATCAACTTCTTTAGACCATATTTATTCGGACGCAAATTTATTGTCGTAACGGATCACCGACCTTTAGTATCACTATTTTCACACAAAAACCCTTCATCAAAACTGACAAGGATAAGACTAGACCTTTCTGATTATGATTTTGAGATAGTATACAAACAAGGAAAGATAAATACAAATGCAGACGCACTATCAAGAATCAAAATTGACTCTGCAATGCTTAAAGAAATGATTCCAAACTCTATAGAAAACACATCCCCAAAATCACTAGAAATACTAGCGATAACAAGAAACATGTCAAGAAAACAACAACTAAACAATGAAAAACATGCAGATATTGCTTGTGGTATCAGCGAGATGAAATCCATTGAACCTTATTCCTGGAAATGTATATCTCTCACTGACATTAAAAATATAAAAGTCCTCAAATTTATACTGGAACGTAAAGGAATCCACCAAATAAATCAAAAAGTAAGATATAGTGATAATCCAAGTAACTCAGGTTACCGATTGGAGAAGCTATTATCGACTTTGCGAATTGAAAACCATGAAAACGAAATAATCGTGAGATACAGCGAAAATCCTCGCAATTTAGATTGTTGGATGGAGAAGCTTGTATCCGAAATGCGAAAATTAAGTATAATGGAACTAGCAATAAATGAAAAAGATGATATTTTCAAATACATATCCAAAGAAGAATTTAAGGATAAATTCAACACTCTACAAAAAGAGAATCTCGACAAATACGTTAAAAGTATTGGTCAATATAAGCACAAACAAAACCAGTCCGAAGCGTACATACCCTAGACTTGTACAGACCTAGTGGTGACACCAAAAGTAATAATTGGCAACGACCATGCATTCAAAGTGAGTTTCCTATATAGCCAGTTTATAGGGGAGGTTGGCACTCATTCAGGGAGATCTTGACCATTCTCAAAATGAATTAACTAACCCATTCTACAAATGCAATATTTGTTGAATTTTTCAAGTCGCTAGCTTCATTCCATCGAAAGTTATTGCTTATTTGAAGTCTCACTTGTAGGGGAGGTAAGGGTTTCTTGGGTCGGATCTTGCCCATCATTGCCACCAACCAACTAGATCACCCTACAAACATACAAACAAAATTTTAAGTCTCTAGCTTCACTCTATCGAAAGATATCGCTTATTTTAAGTTTCGTTTGTAGGGGAAGTAGGGGTTTCGTTGGTCGGATTTTACGCATTTTCAATATTAGCCGACTGGATCCTACTACAAACATTTGGCCAAAATTTCAAGTCGCTAGCTTTATTTTGTCGTAAGTTATCGCTTGTTTTAAGTGTCATCTCTAGGGGAGGTAGGGGTTCCTTAGGTCGGATCTAACCCGTCTTTAATGCCAACTAAGTCAATCTCACTTCAAACATTTGACAAAAATTTCAAGCTGCTGGCTTCATTGTATCAAAAGTAAACGCTTATTCTAAGTTTCATTTGAAGGGGAGGTAGGGGTTCCTTGGGTCGGATCTTGCTCATTTTCAGTGCTAACTAATAAGACCTTACTACCAACATTCTACCAAATTTTCAACTTGTTAGTGTCATTCTATCGAAAGTTATCGTAATTAAAATAATATTTAATTTTTTGAATTTTGTAGGGGAGGTAGGCGTTCCTTTGACCTGATTATGCCCAACTTCCCAAAACCTAAGCAGCTTCTCACCCCAGGGTTACATGCCAAAAATCAGATGTCTACGTCAATTAGTTCAAGAGTTATGGACAAAAAACCTGAAAAGTAGGGTAGTACGGGGCTCTTTGTAAGAAAATTACCGTTAGTTTTCAACTGATCGATTTTATTTTTCCAGGGGAGTATAAGATTATCATCACGAGGAATCTACCAAAGCTAGAGGTTTTCATGTTTATTTAATCGGGAGTTATAAATACATTTAATTATTTTACATATGTAGGGGAGGTAGGCGTTTTCTTGGCCTGATCATGCCCATTTTCAATACCAACCAACTAGATCATACTTCCAACATCTAGTCAAAATTTCAAGGCTCTAGCTTCATTCTATCGAAAGTTATCGTGCGAACGGACAGACAGACGGACAGACGGACAGACAGACAGACAGACAGACAGACAGACAGACAGACAGACTGACAGACAGACAGACAGACGGACAGACAGACAGACAGACATGGCTTAATCGAATCAGGGGGTGACCCTGATCATTTATATATATACATTGCTATACCTCCGGGGCCCCCTTTAAGGTATTACATATTTCCGTCGTGACAAAAACAATATACCCTATACTAAAAGTCTAGGGTATAAAAATATCGAAAACTACAAGCGTTCACAACTAAAGATTACAATATATGAAACCCCAATAAGGATAACGGACAGAGAAACACAACTTAAATTAATCGATGAACTCCATAACACACCCTTTGGAGGACACTTTGGAGTCCATAAGACAATCCTCAAACTCAAACAAAGATATGTGTGGAAAAACATGAGTAAAATGGTCAAATCCCATGTTTCTAAATGCCTTCCATGTAAACAAAACAAACAAACTAGACATATAAAAGAAAAGTTAATATTAACAGAAACTCCCAGTTCTAGCTTTGAAATAGTCTCCATAGATACAGTAGGACCTCTTAGAATATCCAATGGCTATCGTTATATACTCACAATACCATGTGAACTTACAAAATTTGTAATTGCGTATCCAATAGAAACTAAAGAAGCAAACAATATAGCTTCAACACTTGTAGAACAATTTATTTTAAAATATGGATGCTTCAAAATTTTAAAATCGGACAGGGGTACCGAATTTCTTAATGAAACTATGAAAAACATATGTGAACTTCTTAGAATCAAACAAATTTTCTCAACTCCTTATCATCACCAGACCCTAGGTAGTATTTAGAGAAACCATCGCGTTTTGAACGAATTCTTACTAAATTTCACTGATGATGACAACTGGGATAAATGGATTCCATATTACACATTTGCTTATAATACAACGCCGCATATTGACACGCAATACACGCCTTATGAACTTGTTTTTGGAAAACTGCCAAGTCTACCTAACGATATTATTACCAACAAAGACCCTATATATAATTTAGATAAGTATGCCAATGAGCTCAAAATACGATTAAGTAAATCAATACAAAAAGCAAAAAAACTTATTGAATTAGCCAAAGTGAAAAGAAAAGAACAATATGACAAATCTTGCAATGAAGTAAAATTATCACAAGGAGATCAAGTTTTTATAAGAAACTCAAATAGAATAAAAAACCAAAGCCCGTATAAAGGCCCTTATAGAATTGTAGAAACATTAGGTGTAAATTCAAAAATAGATGTAAATGGAAATCTAAAGACATTCCATAATAATATGTTAAAGAAAATATAAATCAACATTGCACTAATTAAGTATAAGCATAAGTAAAAACCAGTGTCCGAAGCGTATATACCCTAGACTTGTACAGACCTAGTGGTGATACCAAAAGTACCAATTGGTAACGACCATATGCATTAAAAGTGAGTTTCCTATATGGCCAGTTTATAGGGGAGGTTGGCAATCATGCAGTAGGATCTTGACCAGTATCAAAATCAATTAACTAACCCATTCATCAAATATGTATTTTATTTGTCGAATTTTTCAAGTCGCTAGCTTAATTCTATCGAAAGTGTTTGCTTATTTGAAGTTTCACTTGTAGGGGAGGTAGGGGTTTCTTGGGTCGGATCTTGCTCATTATTGCCACCAACAAATAAGATCATGCTACAAACATTTAAACAAAAATTCAAGTCTCTAGCTTCACTCTATCCAAAGTTACCGCTTATTGGAAGTTTCATTTGTAGGGGAAGTAGGGGTTTCGCAGGTCGGATTTTACGTATTTTCAATATTAGCCAACTGGATCCTATTACAAACATTTGACCAAAATTTTAAGCCGCTAGCATTATTTTGTCACAAGTTATCGCTTATTTTAAGTTTCATTTCTAGGGGAGGTGGGGGTTCCTTAGGTCGGATCTAACCCATCTTGAATACCAACTAACCCAATCTTACTTCAAACATTTGACCAAAACTTCAAGTCGCTGGCTTGATTCTGTCAAAAGTTATCCCTTATTTGAAGTTGCATTTGTAGGGGAGGTAGAAGTTGGTTGGGTCAGATCTTGCCCATTTTCAATACCAACCAAGTAGATCTTACTAACAACATTCCGCCAAATTTTCAACTCGCTAGTGTCATTCTATCGAAAGTTATCGTAATTAAAGTAATATTTAATTTTTGGAATTTTGTAGGGGAGGTAGGCGTTCCTTTGATCTGATTATGCCCAACTTACTAAAACTCAAGCAGCTTCTTTCCTCAGGGTTACATGCCAAAAATCAGGTGTCCATGTCAATTGGTTCAAGAGTTATAGACAAAAAACCTGAAAAGTAGGGTAGTACGGGGCTCTTTGTAAGAAAATTACCGTTAGTTTTCAACTGATCGATTTTATTTTCCCAGGAGAGTATAAAAATACCCTCACTAGTAATATACTAAAGCTAGAGCTTTTCATGATTTTTTAATCGGGAGTTATAGATACATTTAAATATTTTACATATGTAGGGGAGGTAGGCGTTCTCTGGGCCAGATTATGCCCAATTTCAATACCATCCAACTAGATCATACTACCAACATTTGACCAAAATTTCATGGCCCTAGCTTCATTCTATCGAAAGTTATCGTGCGAACGGACAGACAGACGGACAGACAGACAGACAGACAGACAGACAGACAGACGGACAGACAGACAGACAGACATTGGCTAAATCGAATCAGGAGGTTACCCTGATCATTTATATATATACATTGCTATACCTCCGGAGCCTCCTTTAAGGTGTTACATATTTCCGTCGTGACAAAAACAATATACCCTATACTAAAAGTCTAGGGTATAAAAATATAGTAATAATAACAATAATATTTCGGAAACATTGATTGTTAAGCAATAAATTTATTGAGCAAAGATCAGTAAATTTATTCTTAAAGGGTTAGGGTGTAGTGTTATTATTAATTATTATTAACTAATTCCATTCAATTTCAATTATGTCAATTACTTTACAAAAATGTACCCAAATGTCACATTAACACAAAAGGGTTAAGAATTTCTCAAAAATTGTAAATATCAGTAACTGCTATAATTCCAAAATATCGATCGTAGTGCACTATGCTTTTTGCATGGTGCTTGAAAACTAGTTATCATAGTATAAGCATTGTTATCTTAAGAACCGTTAGCTTAGTTAATTTTGCGTGTTTAAAAGGGCAGCCACTCAGAATAATAAATCAGTTTTGCTCTAGCAGTAGACCTGTTGATTTCGAGAGTGCTTGCACCAGAGGCACCTCTAACTAAACAAAAGGACCGACTCAGAGGCACTGTACACGGAAAGTACATAAGAGTCCGATGACCAGTGGCGTTCCCCATACGCCGGTCTCCCTGTAATTCCTACGTCGTTGTCTAATCAATCCTTCTCGCTCATCATGCTACAACACGACTCATTACAATAAATAAATGATCAGGGTCACCTCCTGATTCGATTTAGCCATGTCTGTCTGTCTGTCCGTCTGTCTGTCTGTCTGTCCGTCTGTCTGCCCGTTCGCACGATAACTTTCGATAAAATGAAGCTAGAGCCTTGAAATTTTGGTCAAATGTTGGAAGTGTGATCTAGTTGGATGGTATTGAAAATGGGCATGATCAGGCCAAGAGAACGCCTACCTCCCCTACATATGTAAAATACATAAATTAATCTATAACTCCCGATTAAAGAAACATGAAAAGCTCTAGCTGTGGTAGATTACTCATGAGGGTAATCTCATACTCTCCTGGGAAAATAAAACTGATAAGTTGAAAACTAACGGTAATTTTCTTACAAAGAACCCCGTACTACCCTACTACAGGTTTTTATACCCTAGACTTTTAGTATAGGGTATATTGTTTTTGTCACGACGGAAATATGTAACACCTTAAAGGAGGCTCCGGAGGTATAGCAATGTATATATATAAATGATCAGGGTCACCTCCTGATTCGATTTAGCCATGTCTGTCTGTCTGTCTGTCTGTCTGTCTGTCCGTTCGCACGATAACTTTCGATAAAATGAAGCTAGAGCCTTGAAATTTTGGTCAAATGTTGGAAGTGTGATCTAGTTGGATGGTATTGAAAATGGGCATGATCAGGCCAAGAGAACGCCTACCTCCCTTACATATGTAAAATACATAAATGTATCCATAACTCCCGATTAAATAAACATGAAAAGCTCTAGCTTTGGGAGATTGCTCGTGAGAGTAAACTTATACTCTTCTGGAAAAATAAAATCGATCAGTTGAAAACTAACGGCAATTTTCTTACAAAGAGCCCCGTACTACCCTACTTTTCAGGTTTTTTGTCCATAACTCTTGAACAAATTGACGTAGACATCTGATTTTTGGTATGTAACCCTGAGGGAAGAAGCTGCTTAAGGTTCTGTAAGTTGGGCGAAATCAGATCAAAGGAACACCTACCTCCCCTACAAATTTAAAAAAAAATTAATTATTCCCTTAATTACGATAACTTTCGATAAAATGATACTACCGACTTAAAAATTTGGTGGAATGTTGCTAATAAGACCCACTTTGTTGGTATTGAAAATGGGCAAGATCCGACTCAAGGAACTCCCACCTCCCCTACAAATGAAACTTCAAATAAGCGATAACTTTTGATAGAATGAAGCCAGCAACTTGAAATTTTGGTCAAATGTTGGAAGTGAGATTGGGTTAGTTGGCATTAAAGATGGGTAAGATCCGACCTAAGGAACCCCTCGCTCCCCTAGAAATGAAACTTAAAATAAGCGATAACTTACGACAAAATAAAGCTAGCGACTTAAAATTTTGGTCAAATGTTTGTAGTATGATCCAGTCGACTAATATTGAAAATACGTAAAATCCGACCATCGAAACCCCTACTTCCCCTACAAAAGAAACTTCAAATAAGCGATAACTTTCGATAGAATGAAGGTAGAGACTTGAAATTTTGTTTAAATGTTTGTAGGGGGATCTAATTGGTTGATGGAAATGCTGGGCAAGATCCGACTCAAGGAACCCCCACCTCCCCTACAAGTGAAACTTCAAATAAGCGTTAATTTTCGATAGAATGAAGCTAGCGACTTGAAAAATTGGATAAATATTTGTAGAATGGGTTAGTTAATTGATTTTGAGGATGGTCAAGATCCCACTGAATGAGTGCCAACCTCCCCTATGAACTGGCCATATAAGAGACCCACTTTTAATGTATATGGTCGTTGCCAATTGGGACTTTTGGTATCACCACTAGGTCTGTACAAGTCTAGGGTATATACGCTTCGGCCTGGTTTTTTTTCTGTTTATTTGTCGAAAGATAGTGTACATATCTTGCGTACAATATAACTGATTGGTTCCCCATCTCTTGAGGGAGAAAGGAGTTTCGGAAAGGAAAAGAATTTTTAAATAAAAAAAAAAAGGAAGGAACAGGGAAAGGAAAAATTTATATAAATATTTATATATACTAGGGGGCTTCGCTCGCCAACCCCCCGCTGCGCCAGCGCCAGTATGGTTTAGAAATGAAAAAAAAAGTTTTGTAATGTGAAAAAAAAAAAAAAATTCTTTATTGAATGGAATGGGTATGAATGAATAAGTACAAAATTTGGTTCAATGAAGAGCCTCGTCGAAAACAATGTTGTTGATGGTTTTGGTGTCGCGACTGCATTCGATGCGTATTCCTCGGCGTGTTGTACAGCGAGACAAAGCAACATAGAGCTGTCCGTGGGAGAAGATGGAATTGGCGTCGTTGGCATAGATACCGATTTTGTCGAATGTCTGTCCCTGTGACTTGTTGATGGTCATAGCAAAGGCGACACGCACTGGAAATTGGAATCGACGTAGTCGGAATGGTAGCTCATCGCCTGAATTGCCGCTATCGAGAGATATTTTCGGTATGTGAACGATATTGCCTTGACTGATGCCGGTAAGAACTTCGCAAGTGAGGATATTTCTGCCAATACAACGGACGACCAATCGAGTACCGTTGCAAAGGCCATTCGCCATGCACATATTTGGGATGAGCATGACTATGGCACCGACTTTCAGCTCGAGGTTTGCATATGGGAAGCCTGACGGAGTAAGTGTCGAAAGGTACTCCGGAGGGAATTGTAGCTGCATGCGCTCGTCGTCGGCATCGTCGGTACCCAGTGAATGGACACTGTCGAAAGATCGGAAAATTGTAGATTCACCGGTCATGCGGTGAAGAATGGCAGAGTTGATGCGGCGTACTTCATCGTTTCGAGCGGCAAGTATGGCTCGGGAACGCATTTCTTCTAATGAGATCTCCGATGGGTATAAGTTGGCAATAAGATCGTCGCATAGTAAATCTTCGGGAATATGTAGTGGATCGATGAGATGGTCGCTAATGTCGAGAAGCCAGTTAGCGAATGACAAAGTATCGTCTGAAGCTCGCATATTTCGTTTGAGTTGGAATTGTCGGAATGCGGACCATAATTCGTTTTGCTTCAAACACTCTGCCATGATCTGCTTTCGACCGCCTTTCTTGACAACCGGTAAAGTTTGTCGGAAATCGCCACCCATGATGAGAATTTTGCCTGCGAACGGTTGTGATGGAAAGTTGAATATACTGCGGAATTGGTTGTCTAAAACGGTAAGAACGTTCTGTGGCACCATCGAAGCCTCGTCCCAAATAATAACGTCTACGGTCTTGAGTGTCTCCTTCATTTTCACCGACCAATATAGTTGTCCTAAATCGCCGGCAATACCGATTGGAAGGTTGAAAGTTTTATGGGCAGTTTTACCGTATGGAAGAACGATAGCAGCAATCCCGGTCCAAGCAACGGTTATAACATGCTTCTGGAGTAGTCTGCATTTATGTACCAAAGCCTTGTACAGGAAGGTTTTGCCAGTACCTCCCGGACCGTCGATGAAGAACAAATTATTCGAACGCGTAGCTGGTGGCTCTTGTATTGCCTTTGCGATTTATTCGAAAACGAATAACTGGTCTTGATTGAATTGGCCATGCATCGCATTGAACGACAGCCTATGCTCGTCAATTGAAATATCTTCGTTATTTTTATACCCTAGACTTTTAGTATAGGGTATATGGTTTTTGTCACCACGGAAATATGTAACACCTTAAAGGAGGCTCCGGAGGTATAGCAATGTATATATATAAATGATCAGGATCACCTCCTGATTCAATTTAGCCATGTCTGTCTGTCCGTCTGTCCGTCTGTCCGTCTGTCTGTCCGTTCGCACGATAACTTTCGATAGAATGAAGCTAGAGCCTTGAAAATTTGGTCAGATGTTGGAAGTATGATCTAGTTGGTTGGTATTGAAAATGGGTGTGATCAGGCGAATAGAACGCCTACCTCCCCTACATATCTACAATAGTTAAATGTATTTATAACTCCCGATTAAACAAATATGAAAAGCTGTAGCTTTGGCAGATTGCTCGTGAGGATATTCTTTTACTCTCCTGGAAAAACAAAATCGATCAGTTGAAAACTAACGGTAATTTTCTTACAAAGAGCCCCGTACTACCCTACTTTTCGGGTTTTTTGTCTATAACTCTTGAACCAATTGACGTAGACACCTGATTTTTGGCAAGTAACCCTGTGGTGGGAAGCTGCTTGAGTTCTAGTAAGTTGGGCATAACCAGATCAAAGGAACGCCTACCTCCCCTACAAAATTTCCAAAAATTAAATATTCTCTTAATTACGATAACTTTCGATAGGATGACACTAGCAACTTGAAAATTTGGCGGAATGTTGTTAGTAAGATCTACTTGGTTGGTATTGAAAATGGGCAAGATCTGACCCAACCAACTTCTACCTCCCCTACAAATGCAACTTCAAATAAGCGATAACTTTTGACAGAATCAAGCCAGCGACTTGAAGTTTTGGTCAAATGTTTGAAGTAAGATTGGGTTAGTTGGTATTCAAGATGGGTTAGATCCGACCTAAGGAACCCCCACCTCCCCTAGAAATGAAACTTAAAATAAGCGATAACTTGTGACAAAATAATGCTAGCGGCTTAAAATTTTGGTCAAATGTTTGTAATAGGATCCAGTTGGCTAATATTGAAAATACGTAAAATCCGACTTGCGAAACCCCTACTTCCCCTACAAATGAAACTTCCAATAAGCGGTAACTTTGGATAGAGTGAAGCTAGAGAATTGAATTTTTGTTTAAATGTTTGTAGCATGATCTTATTTGTTGGTGGCAATAATGAGCAAGATCCGACCCAAGAAACCCCTACCTCCCCTACAAGTGAAACTTCAAATAAGCAAACACTTTCGATAGAATTAAGCTAGCGACTTGAAAAATTCGACAAATAAAATACATATTTGATGAATGGGTTAGTTAATTGATTTTGATACTGGTCAAGATTCTACTGCATGATTGCCAACCTCCCCTATAAACTGGCCATATAGGAAACTCACTTTTAATGCATATGGTCGTTACCAATTGGTACTTTTGGTATCACCACTAGGTCTGTACAAGTCTAGGGTATATACGTTTCGGACACCGGGCCGAAGCTTCGCTTCGGCCTGGTTTGCCTCACGATTGATCTCACTCCGAACCATGAATTGTTCCAAGCCAAAATTGGACAGTGTTTTGCCTTCACTGTCCAGCATGTCTTCGATCAACGATAGTGCCGTTGCCTCGTTAGTGCCTTCGCAAAACTTTTCTCTGAATTCGGTCCAAATCGCAACAGCATCCACATCGTCGTTAACAATCAGGTTGACAAAGAAGCTACGCATTTGGCGAGGCATCATAACATTGCAAGCTTCTTCCATAATATCCCGCATCAAAGTATTCGACTTTGCAAAGCCAGCACCTCGAGCAGCTTCTTCGAAACCTCCATAAGTTATACCATCGATCGTCAATAGATCATCGTAGCTTGTCGGACCGCATATCTCGCGAAGCAATATCTTCAAGTGAAACAATTCTCGATTCTTTGGCGAAACGACAATCATACGCAAAACTGCTGTAGACCGTTGTTTGCGACCAACCCATTTCTTCAAACCCTTGTTCCATAAGTAATGATCGATGATTTGCTGATACTTATAGACCCGGGCAGCTTCATCAGACTTATTCAGTTCGAAATATGCCAACAGTTGACTGGACGGCTTGTTCTGCAACGCCTGCTGCTCTTGGCCTTCTGCAAAGTATACCGAATGATAGTTGGGCAAATGAATTGTTAAAATTTCAACGGAATGACTGCGGCCGTGCATTGGGATCTCACAAAGACGCCAAGCACTCTCCATCGAACTAACATAGCGTGCATCGATATATTCGTCCACTTCATTCCTCTCGGTTGGTGCTTTGCTTTTTTCGAGTTGAATGCGAGCTCGATCGTGCCCCTTATGAATGTACTTGTAGATATACTTGATGCCCATCACCGAAGCACAGTACTCAACATTAAGATGACAATCGAAACGTTTCAGCAAATATGGATTATACGGTACAATCATCGAATTATCGACTGCCTGCAACGATCCATTCTTCTTTGCATGGTACTTGTACAATTTCAGTCGATTATCATGTCTTCTATACTTTGGGAACCCGGCCGGAGTCATATCGGTCTCATTGCAGAATGCCTTCGGAAAATTCTTGCTACACGTCTGCTTCTCGGCATTCCAGCATGACAAATTCCCAATGTGCGGACCATGCGACATGTGCTTGATCACTACGGTACAAGTAGCGTCGGGTCGTCGTCTGGGATCTCTGCTGAAATAAACCGATCCAAATCGTCCGAATTCATCAACTTTTTGTCCAATGTCACGATTAAGTGCATGTGCGGCAAACCACGCTTCTGGAATTCAATCGTGTAAACATGGGCTCGCATTTTACCGAAAACCGACTCCAATTCCTGTATCAAGGCATGCGCATTCTGATTGAATAAGCGACAGACAAACAGCGGAATATCACTCGCTGTCGCACCGGGTGGAAACTGCTTCAATATTCTCGTGATTTCTGGCCACTTTGGATTACACGTCATCGTTACGAACAGATCGGGACGTCCCAATGCTCGAGAAATCGCCATAGCATCGTGGTATAAATTCAGCATTGCTCTCGGACTCCCTGAAAACGATGACGGCAGAATCACCGTCTGTCCAGCCTTGGCAACCATTGAACCACCGTCCGCAGTATTAAGCGATGTATTGGCCAAATGATCCATAAGGCCCTGAGCGAAATCCCGTCGCAAATCACGCTGGTTTAGTCTGATGTATTGCAATCGCATCTGCTCGACTTTCAAGTAACACATCAGAATGAAATGCTGACTCAAACGCAAGGAATAGTGAACTTGACTTAAATCACCATTGCGGAAAGCCAACATGGCTCCATAATACTGTGTAGGCGATACATTCCGTTCACTGCTGCTTTGCTTCAATTCGTACGACCAACCTAACTGACCATCTGGAAATAGCAATGGGAATAGCATAGGGTCAATATGTGGCGACGAAAAGCTAATATATTGAGTCGCTTGGGTAGACTCGAACATCGCACTTCTCCGTCAACGAACCGTCCTTGGTCGAAACGATTGCAGCCAATTCATTCAATACCGGTCGATTATAAACTCTCGGATGATCACCACTTACAGGACGTTTGAACGTTATGGCATACTCGTCGTTTTGCTCGCGTTCGCTAATTTCGAACAAAGTCTTATAGATCTTCGCATAAACATTTCTCAGCATTATAGGCTGCAAAATCTTTAAAATGTCCTCGCGTTTCACTTGCCTCGCACGTATCATCAACGCTTCGCCCTCGTCGTAAATATAAATTTGGCCAAAACATGGTTCCTGCATAACACCAGGCCGCAAACTTGTCGATACTTGAACATTCGCACTACCAACGTATCGAAGCGACGAACATCCGCCCTTCAAGTCAGCATTCGTGGCATTAAACGACGCAAACGCAAACAGATTATTGTACGTGCGAATATTCCACCGAAAATGTGAACTCGCTTCACTCGAACCATACAACAGCTTCTTTATCTCTTCCGGATACTCACAGCATCTTACATTCAAGATCTTCCCGCCATGACAGCAACTGTTCTTTGACCGCGACCTCTCGTTACGAAACGACAACACAACTTTTATTGGTTTTCTGCGAAACTGGTCTTGCTTATGCTCCGCACGTTCTTTCTCACCGCCTCCATTCTTCACCGAACGACCCATCTTTTTCAACTTCACTTGTATATTATCAATTCAACTTGTATCAATGACCAACTCCTATCAAAATAATCACGTATCTCATCACACTCAGCATGCTACATCATAACATGCTTTCGATATTTTTCTTCGCTTAAGGCCGGTTGACACGTTCAAAGTACACTTTGTCAAAGTAAGACAATCGATTTTTATATATAGAAGGAGAAGGAAAGGATACTTATCCACCCCCCCCTCCCCCCTCCCCCTCCCCCTCCCATCCCTCTTCCCCCCTCCCCCTCCCCCTTCCCCTCCTTCCCCCCATCCTCCCCTCTCCCCCTTCCACTCTCCCCCTTCCCCTCTCCCCCTTCCCCTCCCCTTCCCCCGCCCCACCCTTCCCCCTCCCCTCCCCTTCCCCTCTCCCCCTCACCCTCACCCCCTCCCCCCACCACCTTCCTCCTTTCCCTTTCCCCCTCCCCCCTCCCCCCTTCCCCTCCTTTCCCCCACCCCTCATCTACCCCCCTCCTCCCCCTCCCCCTCTCCCCCTTCCCCTCTCCCCCCTTTCCCCCTCCCCCCTCATTCTCACCCCTTCCCACCTTCCCCTTCCCCTCCAGTAATGACAAAATGTGCTCATGCATTTCATAAAGAATGCATTGTAACATGGTTGGAAAACAATACTACGTGTCCGCTATGTCGACGTGTTTGCAACCCCGGTCAATTGACCGAATTATCTCTTAATAAGGAACCTGAAAGCAGAAAACTAGGTGACACAACTATGTCAGTTTCTAATACGGGAGCTATCTCGAAGTTTCCCAGACCTATCACCCGTTCACAATCTAGGGCTCAAACAGACTTAGCACCTGGGATTCGTGAAGGAGAGCAACCTGCAGCCACTCTCCGAGATACTTTGATTGAACCGCAGCATAAGGGCAATTTAGAACCTCAATCAACGCTAACTCCCCCCGTATCACAGCGCGTTCTTAACCGCTCACTAAGACAAGTTTTTCGTGAACGAGAGCAGTTAGCAGCCGCTGCACGGGAAATTAATTTAGATTCTGAAATTAGGGAGCTCGCTCGTTCCCAGTCCAGTTCCCAAACAAACCTTTCTCAATCCAGGCCTTCATCACGTAATATTAATAGTAGGACAGTATTACAAAATAGGACACATTCCCCAAGACGAGAACGCGAAAGTAGTCTTCGTTCACAAATTACCGACATTGTGGGAGAGGTATTACGGGAGCAACTAAGAGGATTAGGATTAGCACCTAACCCACAACCTCAACCTCCACCACCTCCACGTGCACAATCTCAGCTGGCACGATCTGAACAAAATTTCCAGCCACATCCTTTACCGCAACAATACTCCCAGCCACAAATACAATTTCAAAGGCACCAGTACTCCCATTACCAACAATCGGATAGCTCATCATACCCTGATCAGTTTCAAGATCGTCTCGCCAACCCAAATAATGCTCCACCTCCGAGTCGCTTTACTATGCCCTCCCGTTCGAGGCAGAATGTTGAGCACCGGCGTGTTACCAATGTGTCAAACATTAATCCCGAACGAGCTGGAAAGATAATCTCTGGGTGGAATTTAAGATTCAGCGGGGAAGATGCTTATAGACCAAGAGGCGACTGTCGTAAAAGTGTGGTGTCCGAACTGTCGGGATTTGGTATTATAAAAAGAAGCACATAATAATGTTGAATAAGAAATCGTTGGTCGGCCGAAGCAAAACTTGACCATTAATATACAACTAACCTAATTATCTAGGAAATTAAGGGGCCAAAATGCGGTGTCCGAACTGTCGGATCAAACCTTTTCTATTCGAAAGGCAAAGTTGCTCTCATGTCAAAAACGCCGGTCGGCCGAGCCGCATCCTGTCGGAAGTGCTCGGCCGACCACTTTGAAAGTACCGATTTTTGTGGTCTAGCACCGGTGTCCGAACTGTCGGATCGAACCTTTTCTATTCGAAAGACAAAATTGCTCTCATGTCAAAAATGCCGGTCGGCCGAGCCGCATCCTGTCGGAAGTGCTCGGCCGACCACTTTGAAAGTACTAATTTTTGTGGTCTAGCACCGGTGTCCGAACTGTCGGATCGAACCTTTTCTATTCGAAAGACAAACTTGCTCTCATGTCGAAAACCCCGGTCGGCCGAGCCGCATCCTGTCGGAAGTGCTCGGCCGACCACTTTGAAAGTACCGATTTTTGAGGTCTAGAACCGGTGTCCGAACTGTCGGATCGAACCTTTTCTATTCGAAAGACAAACTTGTTCTCATGTCAAAAACCCCGGTCGGCCGAGCCGCATCCTGTCGGAAGTGCTCGGCCAACCACTTTGAAAGTACCAATTTTTGTGGTCTAGCACCGGTGTCCCCACTGTCGGATCGAACCTTTTCTATTCGAAAGATAAACTCGTTCTCATGTCAAAAACCCCGGTCGGCCGAGCCCCACTCTGGCACAAGTGCTCTGCCGACCAATTGGAAAGTACCGACTTTTGAGGGCTAGCACCGATGTCCGGCTTATTTACGGAGATATTTTGCACTAAGTCAGTTTCGTACGATAATTCCCCCAGAAACGTTTTCTTACTTTTTTATACCCTAGACTTTTAGTATAGGGTATATTGTTTTTGTCACGACGGAAATATGTAACACCTTAAAGGAGGCTCCGGAGGTATAGCAATGTATATATATAAATGATCAGGGTCACCTCCTGATTCGATTTAGCCATGTCTGTCTGTCTGTCTGTCTGTCTGTCTGTCTGTCCGTCTGTCTGTCTGTCTGTCTGTCTGTCTGTCTGTCTGTCTGTCTGATTGTCTGTCTGTCTGTCTGTCCGTCTGTCTGTCCGTTCGCACGATAACTTTCGATAGAATGAAGCTAGAGCCTTGAAATTTTGGTCAAATATTGGTAGTGTAGTCTAGTTGGATGGTATTGAAAATGGGCATGATCAAGCCAAGAGAACGCCTACCTCCCCTACATATGTAAAATACATAAATGTATCTATAACTCCCGATTAAATAAACGTGAAAAGCTCTAGCTTAGGTAGATTACTCATGAGGGTAATCTTATACTCTCCTGGGAAAATAAAATCGATCAGTTGGAAACTAACGGTAATTTTCTTACAAAGAACCCCGTACTACCCTAATTTTCAGGTTTTTTTTATATAACTCCTGAACCAATTGACGTAGGCACCTGATTTTTGGCATGTAACCTTGAATTGAGAAGCTGCTTAAGGTTTTGTAAGTTGGGCATAATCAGATCAAAGGAACGCCTACCTCCCCTACAAATTTCAAAAAATTAAATATTACTTTAATTACGATAACTTTCGAAAAAATTATACTAGCAAGTTGAAAATTTGACAAAATGTTGCTAGTAAGACCTACTTTGTTGGTATTGAAAATGGGCAAGATCCGACCCAAGGAACTTCCACCTCCCCTACAAATGAAACTTCAAATAAGCGATAACTTTTGATAGAATGAAGCCAGCAACTTGAAATTTTGGTCAAATGTTTAAAGTGAGATTAAGTTAGTTGGCATTTAAGATGGGTAAGATCCGACTTAAGGAACCCCTACCTCCCCTAGAAATGAAACTTAAAATAAGCGATATTTTAACTTAACGACAAAATAAAGCTATCGACTTGAAATTTTGGTCAAATGTTTGTAGTATGATCCAGTTGGCTAATATTGAAAATACGTAAAATCCGACCAACGAAACCCCTACTTCTCCTGCAAATGAAACTTCAAATAAGCGATAACTTTCGATAGAGTGAAGCTTGAGACTTGAAATTTTTTTTAAATGTTTGTAGGGGGATCTAATTGGTTGGTGGCAATGATGGGCAAGATCCGACCCAAGGAACCCCTACCTCCCCTACAAGTGAAACTTCAAATAAGCGTTAACTTTCGATAGAATGAAGCTAGCAACTTGAAAACTGCGACAAATATTTGTAGAATGGGTCAGTTAATTGATTTTGAGAATGGTCAAGATCCCACTGAATGAGTGCCAAACTTCCCTATGAACTGGCCATATAGGAGACCCACTTCTAGTACATATGGTCGTTGCCAATTGGGACTTTTGGTATCACCACTAGGTCTGTACAAGTCTAGGGTATATACGCTTCGGACTCCGGGCCGAAGCGAAGCTTCGGCCTGGTTTTTAACTAATGGGACTATAGGATTTGTACTTGCATATGTATATGGCCACGTTTATATCGTGGAATTAAAAGGCGATTTAACTAAATCGTGTGTTTATACCAACCATACGGAGAGGTGCTAAATATGAAAAATGTCGGTTATTGGTTTGTGGCTTTGGTTTGGTCAAATCAAATGTCAAGATGCAGTGTCCTCCTAATAAGCACGTTTATACCGCTACCATCAAAGGATGAAACTAATGCAGAGTTTCAGGAAAGTATGAGATATTTATATGTATAACATATAAAATAGAATTATCACCAACAACAACATTAACGAAGACAGCAACACCATCTAGTAACGATTTTTCAGTCTAGTTCTGCATCATAAGTGGAGCTTAAGGCTAATACCAGAACTAACTAACTCGATTTCTTTACTTCGTCGTGATCTAGATCGATTTAGTTAGATCTCGAAGATAGTCTCGCGATATAAACGCAGTGACTATTATTCCAACATAATTTAATAAACCAGTGATCTACAATCAACTTATCAGTAGTGTATATAGTCAAAGATAATAAAATTTACTATCAACTCATTTCTGATTACTTTCTTCAAGGAATGAATATTTTTTCCACATTAGCAAAAACCATCACTAAAACGAACATTTTACATGTCAGTTCATGATATTGGCCAAAAAAGGGTTCCTTTGCCGAAATTTTCGTTGGCAAAGCTCATTATCTTAACAGTGAAACTAGTTACCTTAAGTGTCACCATACACTGTCGAATTCAAACACGAACCTAGTACAAGTGGACCGGTTTTCTTCACACCTATGTGAAGTGGATGTGTGTGTCAGAAGACATTTGTACCAGGTTCGTGTTCGAGTTCGACATGTGTATGGTGAGACTAAAATAACCGCCTAAAGTTAGCAAAAAAGTTAATAGTTATAAGTTTCCCAAACCGCGCGGTTTGTCAAAAAAAATTCGGTAAAAATTCAGCACCTCAAAATAAATGTAAGTGCACAAAAAACAAAAGAACTGCAAAGCTTTCACGTTGGCCGCTTATATGAACCAGCAATCTTGGCCTACTTTCATTTTCCTATATTGATCGCAGCTAACCATAGCCCATCGACAATACATTAAAAGGTGTGTTTTGCTAGGCACACGATCGTCGCATATTGTATGCGAATAGCAATCAACCCATAGAGCACAGAGCAATATTTGTGTGTATATTTTACATCGTCCGGTGCCTAGCAAAACTCACATTTACAATATTATATTTGCACAGTTTTTGGGTTGTTGATTTCATGCCAGCCTCGAAAACGACTTTTTTTTCAGCGCGTTCATGTTGATGGCCGAAACGGAAAAAGGTATCCCTATCTTCCACAACAATGCCTGCGTTCACGTTCCGCAACGTTGTAATTGCGGTAAAGATTTTCCCTCCACCCAACCATAAACTCTTAACCCGAACGACTTGTCTTGCAGTTGTCATGTATTAAACACCTGACAGCCGATTCGCTATTGAATTTCAAACAAAACTTCAATTAAATTCGCGACGGTTTCAGGAAAAATGAACAACACTGCAAAATCGCCACAAATTTCTGTTGCTCCGGTGTAAATAAGCATACAAGACGCCATGTAAAAATCAAGAAACCGAAAACGAAAATCCACACCATATGCAATACGTCAACTAACAACTGTCAAATACGCTAATACCCCTTACCCCCGGTTGACCGGAAATTAACCAGGAAAAATTTCTGGTCAATTTCCCCGATATGTGGTAGATCAAACGCAAACTGAAACGGACCGTCCACGAGCAAAATCAGTCGAACTGTTTGGATTTGCGTTTAAAACGTTGCGCGACCTGAACCCACTCAATGTCAACTGCGAAAAGTCGGATGACCCCAACCCAACTCAAAGCAATGCTATAGGAACAGAAAGCACGGGAATAATGTATTTATCAGTATTTCCCGCGCTTTCTTTGCTTTTGCTCTCGAATCACATATTTGAGTTGAGGGCTATGCGACTTTTCGACATTGCTGTGAAAACCAATTTGATGTTTTGTAGAAATAAAATCAATCAGGGAACCGAAACAATAGACGCGTTCTTTTGCGTATCTATCCGGTCCAGTCCAGGGTAGAGTAATCAACTCGTATTACATAAGCAACAAGTCGCTTGTTGCTTGTGTAATGCGTGTTTGCTACTCTACACTAGACCTGAAAAATACGCAAAAGAAGGCGCCTAATGTATCTATGCGTTTCGGCCAAATGAGCATGTTGAGAATGATACTTGCGGCCACTGCTTTTAATTTTTCACAATTGCATTTTCTGGATCTACCCGAGGAAAAATAGGCATGAAAATAGCAAATGGGGGAAATAATTTATAAAGTTTTGAAACTTTGGAGAAACGTTCATATATGTGTAGTAATAGTAAGAAACAGAAAAGTTCCTCCCCCCCCCCCCCCCAGGTGAACGCCCCCGCCCCTTTCGCCCTAAAAAACTACTTTCTAGCCTTTTAATTTTATCTCCATAACTGTTAACCCTCGCAAAAAACTTTCCAGAGCAAAGTTGAAGATCACAGAAAAATACATAAAAAAGGTATGATTCCCTTCACGCGAGGGTGCATTTGCCACTTTGAAATTGGTAATAAAACTTGTTCCGATTTCACTGTTCCTATGAGAGGTATATGAAATAGTGGGCCGATTCCAACCAAATTTAGGAACGTGGTTTGACAGTCGATATGATTGAATAATATGAAATTCGATAAAGATATCTTCAGAAATAAAAAAGTTTTTCTAAAGAAAACTTGCTTTTTGAACTGTCGTTCCTATGACAGCTACATATATGATAGAGTATTCCGATTTCAACCAAATTCGGGAATATGATTTGACTAAAAATACTATTGATTAGTGTGAAATTTGAAAAAAATCTTCAGAAATAAAAAAGTTTTTCTCACAAAGATTAATTTTTGGACCGGTTGTTCCTATGGCAGCTTTATGACGTAGTGGTCCCATTCCATTGGTTGCGGCATATTTACAGCGTGCAGTAGAAAGAAGGCTTTGTACAAAATTTCAGTTCGATATTTTTAAAACTGAGGGACTAGTTTGCATAGAACCAGACGGACAGACGGACAGACAGACAGACAGACCGACAGATGGACAGACGGACAGAGCTTAATCGACTCGTCTCATCATACTGACCAAGAATATATGTATGTAGTTTATATGGTCGGAGATGCTTCCTTCTGTGCGTTACAAACTTCATGACAAAGTTAATATACCCTATATACATCCGTGAAGGGTATAACGATCCAACCATTTTTTCTCTTGAGTTTTCAAGACAATCTCATTTGAAAACATCTTTTGTGAATTGCTCGTTTGTTCCCACGAGGTGGTAAAATCACCGCTTTTGTGATGTATTTCATCAAAAACTGAGTAGAATACTAACCCCACAAGGAAAAGGTAATAGCCCCCATATACGATGCAATCCGTCGTCAGATGCCTTTTTGGCCAATATTATCCTCAACATGCTCATTTGGCCGAAACGCAAAACGGTATCTTCTCATACACTACGTTTAGACCGCGGGACCATCTTCGAGATCTAACTAAATGGATCTAACTCTCGACGATATAAACGTATCGATTTAGTTAGTTTTGGACTTGACTTATCTCTACTTGCGATGCGGAACTGGACTAAAAAAATTGGGACTATGTCGCTGTCATCGCTAATGTTGACGTTGTTGTCGTTTTTTTTTGTTCGGCATTTGTTTTGTTTGCAATTTCAGGAAAGCAGTGCGTGATCACGGGCAAGAAAAAGCCTTTTTCTGTCGTAAAATTTATATCTATCAAATTTATCTGTGCTGTCAACGGAGAAAGAATAAGAAGAAGTACCACTCCGTATGGTCGGTATAAACACTCCACCAACAAGTGCTAACACTAAAATGATTTAGTAAAATCGACTTTTAGTTCCACGGTCTAAACGCCATAGATACATTAGGCGCCTTCTTTTGCGTATTTTTCAGGTCTAGTGTAGAGTAGCAAACACGCATTACACAAGCAACAAGCGACTTGTTGCTTATGTAATACGAGTTGATTACTCTACCCTGGACTGGACCGGATAGATACGCAAAAAAACGCGTCTATTGTTTCGGTTCCCTGATTGATTTTATTTCTACAAAACACCAAATTGGTTTTCACAGCAATGTCGAAAAGTCGCATAGCCCTCAACTCAAATATGTGATTCGAGAGCAAAAGCAAAGAAAGCGCGGGAAATACTGATAAATACATTATTCCCGTGCTTTCTGTTCCTATAGCATTGCTTTGAGTTGGGTTGGGGTCATCCGACTTTTCGCAGTTGACATTGAGTGGGTTCAGGTCGCGCAACGTTTTAAACGCAAATCCAAACAGTTCGACTGATTTTGCTCGTGGACGGTCCGTTTCAGTTTGCGTTTGATCTACCACATATCGGGGAAATTGACCAGAAATTTTTCCTGGTTAATTTCCGGTCAACCGGGGGTAAGGGGTATTAGCGTATTTGACAGTTGTTAGTTGACGTATTGCATATGGTGTGGATTTTCGTTTTCGGTTTCTTGATTTTTACATGGCGTCTTGTATGCTTATTTACACCGGAGCAACAGAAATTTGTGGCGATTTTGCAGTGTTGTTCATTTTTCCTGAAACCGTCGCGAATTTAATTGAAGTTTTGTTTGAAATTCAATAGCGAATCGGCTGTCAGGTGTTTAATACATGACAACTGCAAGACAAGTCGTTCGGGTTAAGAGTTTATGGTTGGGTGGAGGGAAAATCTTTACCGCAATTACAACGTTGCGGAACGTGAACGCAGGCATTGTTGTGGAAGATAGGGATACCTTTTTCCGTTTCGGCCATCAACATGAACGCGCTGAAAAAAAAGTCGTTTTCGAGGCTGGCATGAAATCAACAACCCAAAAACTGTGCAAATATAATATTGTAAATGTGAGTTTTGCTAGGCACCGGACGATGTAAAATATACACACAAATATTGCTCTGTGCTCTATGGGTTGATTGCTATTCGCATACAATATGCGACGATCGTGTGCCTAGCAAAACACACCTTTTAATGTATTGTCGATGGGCTATGGTTAGCTGCGATCAATATAGGAAAATGAAAGTAGGCCAAGATTGCTGGTTCATATAAGCGGCCAGCGTGAAAGCTTTGCAGTTCTTTTGTTTTTTGTGCACTTACATTTATTTTGAGGTGCTGAATTTTTACCGAATTTTTTTTGACAAACCGCGCGGTTTGGGAAACTTATAACTATTAACTTTTTTGCTAACTTTAGGCGGTTATTTTAGTCTCACCATACACATGTCGAACTCGAACACGAACCTGGTACAAATGTCTTCTGACACACACATCCACTTCACATAGGTGTGAAGAAAACCGGTCCACTTGTACTAGGTTCGTGTTTGAATTCGACAGTGTATGGTGACACTTAAGGTAACTAGTTTCACTGTTAAGATAATGAGCTTTGCCAACGAAAATTTCGGCAAAGGAACCCTTTTTTGGCCAATATCATGAACTGACATGTAAAATGTTCGTTTTAGTGATGGTTTTTGCTAATGTGGAAAAAATATTCATTCCTTGAAGAAAGTAATCAGAAATGAGTTGATAGTAAATTTTATTATCTTTGACTATATACACTACTGATAAGTTGATTGTAGATCACTGGTTTATTAAATTATGTTGGAATAATAGTCACTGCGTTTATATCGCGAGACTATCTTCGAGATCTAACTAAATCGATCTAGATCACGACGAAGTAAAGAAATCGAGTTAGTTAGTTCTGGTATTAGCCTTAAGCTCCACTTATGATGCAGAACTAGACTGAAAAATCGTTACTAGATGGTGTTGCTGTCTTCGTTAATGTTGTTGTTGGTGATAATTCTATTTTATATGTTATACATATAAATATCTCATACTTTCCTGAAACTCTGCATTAGTTTCATCCTTTGATGGTAGCGGTATAAACGTGCTTATTAGGAGGACACTGCATCTTGACATTTGATTTGACCAAACCAAAGCCACAAACCAATAACCGACATTTTTCATATTTAGCACCTCTCCGTATGGTTGGTATAAACACACGATTTAGTTAAATCGCCTTTTAATTCCACGATATAAACGTGGCCATATACATATGCAAGTACAAATCCTATAGTCCCATTAGTTAAAAGTCCGAAGCGTATATACCCTAGACTTGTACAGACCTAGTGGTGATACCAAAAGTCCCAATTGGCAACGACCATATGTACTAGAAGTGGGTCTCCTATATGGCCAGTTCATAGGGAAGTTTGGCACTCATTCAGTGGGATCTTGACCATTCTCAAAATCAATTAACTGACCCATTCTACAAATATTTGTCGCAGTTTTCAAGTTGCTAGCTTCATTCTATCGAAAGTTAACGCTTATTTGAAGTTTCACTTGTAGGGGAGGTAGGGGTTCCTTGGGTCGGATCTTGCCCATCATTGCCACCAACCAATTAGATCCCCCTACAAACATTTAAAAAAAATTTCAAGTCTCAAGCTTCACTCTATCGAAAGTTATCGCTTATTTGAAGTTTCATTTGCAGGAGAAGTAGGGGTTTCGTTGGTCGGATTTTACGTATTTTCAATATTAGCCAACTGGATCATACTACAAACATTTGACCAAAATTTCAAGTCGATAGCTTTATTTTGTCGTTAAGTTAAAATATCGCTCATTTTAAGTTTCATTTCTAGGGGAGGTAGGGGTTCCTTAAGTCGGATCTTACCCATCTTAAATGCCAACTAACTTAATCTCACTTTAAACATTTGACCAAAATTTCAAGTTGCTGGCTTCATTCTATCAAAAGTTATCGCTTATTTGAAGTTTCATTTGTAGGGGAGGTGGAAGTTCCTTGGGTCGGATCTTGCCCATTTTCAATACCAACAAAGTAGGTCTTACTAGCAACATTTTGTCAAATTTTCAACTTGCTAGTATAATTTTTTCGAAAGTTATCGTAATTAAAGTAATATTTAATTTTTTGAAATTTGTAGGGGAGGTAGGCGTTCCTTTGATCTGATTATGCCCAACTTACAAAACCTTAAGCAGCTTCTCAATTCAAGGTTACATGCCAAAAATCAGGTGCCTACGTCAATTGGTTCAGGAGTTAAATAAAAAAAACCTGAAAATTAGGGTAGTACGGGGTTCTTTGTAAGAAAATTACCGTTAGTTTCCAACTGATCGATTTTATTTTCCCAGGAGAGTATAAGATTACCCTCATGAGTAATCTACCTAAGCTAGAGCTTTTCACGTTTATTTAATCGGGAGTTATAGATACATTTATGTATTTTACATATGTAGGGGAGGTAGGCGTTCTCTTGGCTTGATCATGCCCATTTTCAATACCATCCAACTAGATTACACTACCAATATTTGACCAAAATTTCAAGGCTCTAACTTCATTCTATCGAAAGTTATCGTGCGAACGGACAGAGAGACGGACAGACAGACAGACAGACAATCAGACAGACAGACAGACAGACAGACAGACAGACAGACAGACAGACGGACAGACAGACAGACAGACAGACAGACAGACATGGCTAAATCGAATCAGGAGGTGACCCTGATCATTTATATATATACATTGCTATACCTCCGGAGCCTCCTTTAAGGTGTTACATATTTCCGTCGTGACAAAAACAATATACCCTATACTAAAAGTCTAGGGTATAAAAAAGTAAGAAAACGTTTCTGGGGGAATTATCGTACGAAACTGACTTAGTGCAAAATATCTCCGTAAATAAGCCGGACATCGGTGCTAGCCCTCAAAAGTCGGTACTTTCCAATTGGTCGGCAGAGCACTTGTGCCAGAGTGGGGCTCGGCCGACCGGGGTTTTTGACATGAGAACGAGTTTATCTTTCGAATAGAAAAGGTTCGATCCGACAGTGGGGACACCGGTGCTAGACCACAAAAATTGGTACTTTCAAAGTGGTTGGCCGAGCACTTCCGACAGGATGCGGCTCGGCCGACCGGGGTTTTTGACATGAGAACAAGTTTGTCTTTCGAATAGAAAAGGTTCGATCCGACAGTTCGGACACCGGTTCTAGACCTCAAAAATCGGTACTTTCAAAGTGGTCGGCCGAGCACTTCCGACAGGATGCGGCTCGGCCGACCGGGGTTTTCGACATGAGAGCAAGTTTGTCTTTCGAATAGAAAAGGTTCGATCCGACAGTTCGGACACCGGTGCTAGACCACAAAAATTAGTACTTTCAAAGTGGTCGGCCGAGCACTTCCGACAGGATGCGGCTCGGCCGACCGGCATTTTTGACATGAGAGCAATTTTGTCTTTCGAATAGAAAAGGTTCGATCCGACAGTTCGGACACCGGTGCTAGACCACAAAAATCGGTACTTTCAAAGTGGTCGGCCGAGCACTTCCGACAGGATGCGGCTCGGCCGACCGGCGTTTTTGACATGAGAGCAACTTTGCCTTTCGAATAGAAAAGGTTTGATCCGACAGTTCGGACACCGCATTTTGGCCCCTTAATTTCCTAGATAATTAGGTTAGTTGTATATTAATGGTCAAGTTTTGCTTCGGCCGACCAACGATTTCTTATTCAACATTATTATGTGCTTCTTTTTATAATACCAAATCCCGACAGTTCGGACACCACACTTTTACGACAGTCGCCTCTTGGTCTATTACTTGCCAGTTGAAAAATTCCTTTATCAGGTACGTGTATTAACATCAACTACATTGGGAAACGATTTCGATGCCGTGATCGGACACCTCCATCTGCTCTTGACGGGCAAGGCGGCCGACTGGTTTTGGAGGTACCATCGTAGTGTAGTCAGACTGGACTGGCCCACTTTTTACGAAGCGCTCCGAGATCAATTTCGGGAGCGCCTATCTGATTTCCAAATTATAAATCAGCTTCGCAATAGAATGCAAGGGCCTCGCGAGTCTTTCGACTCATATTACCAGGGTGCCATGAAACTGGTCGACCGTCTTGAACGACCATTTGCGGAGTGGGATTTGCTAGAGATACTGAAAGGGAATCTACGTTGGGAGTTGCGTCGTGAAATTGTCCATTTTCCCATTAACACGATACGAGATCTAAAGTCGTTTATTTATCAGTGCGAAAGTTTGGAAAGTGAGCCACAATCACGGATGGGCAGCAGGACTCATCACTTGGGATACAGAAGAGATGTGTCTGAGCTTGTGGAAGCGGAAGACGAGCCCATTTCCTCTGAATCAGGGATTGTATCTGCACTAGCACGGGAAATTAAGTGCTGGAATTGTCAGGAAGCAGGTCATAAATTTGACGAGTGTATGGCGCCGGAACGCAAAATATTTTGTTACGGTTGCGGTGCGCCAGACACATACAAACCCCAATGTCAAACCTGTAAAAAGGATCCAAAAAACGAGAGGGCGAAACATCTTGCCCCCTTTCATCGCAAATAGATCCTACCGATCCACTACCGATGGTGTGAATAAAAATTCACCGAAATCCACTGCCATGGATAATAATGGCCGGCCAACTACTCATTACAGTTGGAAACCATTTCATGTCAGGTTGCAAGAGTACCAGGGAGCTCGCCGTCGTATTTTCGGAGCGGACGAAATTAAAGTTCGACCGCCCAAGCGATCTACTGTCAGATTGAGACAGTACTGGAAGACGGTCCTCCAGAATCGCCGGCGTTACTGCTCTGCTATTCTTGCAACCCCTCCCAAGAATGACTTGAGGCCTTACGCGGACGTAACACTGTTTGGGGAAAAAGTGTGTTGACTTGTAGATACGGGAGCCAGTGTCAGCTGTATGGCTTCGGATTTGGCGAGGAAATTCCTTAGGGAACAACAACACGCATGGGAAAAGTTACGCATCTCCATTGGCACGGCCGATGGCACTTCTCATTCGACCACAGGAAAAGTGTCGACAGACATTACGTTCCGTGGTCGAACCCGCACTTTGGATTTGTTAATTATACCCACTCTAAGCCAAAATATGTATCTCGGTGTAGATTTTGTGCGTATTTTCGGACTTGCTTCTGACCTATTTGCCTCTCCTCTATATTCTTCAAACCTGTCTTTGGAACAAATTGCTCTAGATCCCAACAAACATCATCTTACTCCAGTACAAGAAGCGAAGCTCGATGGAGCCATCGCAATGTTTCCTTCCTTTTCGGCTGAGGGCTTAGGACGTACAAAACTTGTTCAACACGTCATCGATGTCGGAGGCAGCAAGCCAATTAAGCAGAGACACTTTGCAGTCTCTCCTGCCATCGAAAAGCTCCTCTTTGCAGAAATTGGCAGGATGCTTGCGCTGGGTGTTATTGAGGAATCCCAGAGCCCCTGGTCTTCGCCTGTCACCCTTGTAGTGAAGCCTGGTAAGGTCAGATTATGCTTAGATGCTCGGAAAGTGAACGACGTCACGGTTAAGGATGCCTATCCTTTGCCGCTCATCGATGGTATATTAAGTCGACTTCCGAAAGCTCAGTATATAACGAGTCTCGACTTAAAGGACGCCTTTTGGCAAATACCACTTGATGAGGCGTCAAAGGAGAAGACAGCCTTCACTGTTCCAGGTCGGCCATTGTACCAATTCGTAACGATGCCGTTCGGATTGTGCACTGCTCCTCAAACCATGCAGAGGCTAATGGACCGAGTCATCCCTGCTCATCTTCGCTATCAGGTCTTCATCTACATACTTGGATAACTTACTACTAATTACGGAGACATTCGAGGAACATTTATTGCTCCTCCAGGAAGTAGCTCTTTGTTTCCGTGAGGCTGGTTTGACATTGAATGTAGAGAAGAGCAAATTTGTTATGAAGCAAGTTCGCTATTTAGGACATCTCATTGGAAACGGGACTATTAGTACCGATACTGACAAAGTGCAGGCCATTGCGGAGTTTCCCCTGCCAAATTCGGTTGAACAGCTGCGCAGGTTCCTGGGAATGTGCGGTTGGTATCGCCGTTTCGTGAACAACTATGCGTCGGTGTCTGCACCGCTAACAGACATGCTGCGCAAAGGCCGTGGTTTCGCTTGGACCGATGAGGGCAAAAGATCGTTCAATGCTCTCAAGGAGTGTCTCACATCAGCACCTGTACTCCACAGCCCGAACTTCTCGCGACCCTTTGCCATCCACTGCGATGCCAGCCAATTCGGACTTGGCGCAGTACTGGTGCAAACCCTGGATGATGGCTCCGAAGCACCAGTCGCTTATATGTCGCAGAAGTTCAACATGGCTGAAGTGGGGAGTGCATATTTATTTAGATAAAGGGACATGCGGGGGTGTATCACTGACTGTTTCGGCGGGAAAAATTCTGGGCCAAGGGATATGAGGGATGGAATATTGCAATGCGATTTTTTTTCGGCGGGAAATATTTCTGGGTGCGGGGACATAAGGGAAAGGATTGTGGAAGACGGGGAAGACGGGGAAGAGAAAGAGATCCGAAATTGCGGGAGTCCGTGAACGAGTTCCATCTGGGAAGCACGAAAAATGACTAAAGCGCGGGGCGAGTCAAAAAGAATTTAGACAATAATTAGAAATAGGGAAAAAAAAGTACATTTTCTTTTCAATTTAAGGAGAAATTGTCGTTGTTCGCGGAGTCCAACCGATATAATGTGAAAATTGTGTTCCCTGGTGCCCCTAGAAGCAATAAAGAAAGTTTCGGTGTATCCTCCTCCCATGCTGTGTGCAAATATTTAAGGTGTTAACCGACGTACCATCGACGCATAAAGCGGATTATCTCTAGCCCGGAGAATGGATAAATTGTTATGGGCCCATATTCATCCACTGCGACATATATCACCGCTTATGCTGTGACGTCAACACCTTTACTTTGATTTTCGTCTCATCAACTGCGGCAGATATCACCGCTTGCTGTGACTACGGTATAGTTGTGATGTCAGCAACCATCTTCATCAGAATCTCGATCCGTAGATGAATACTTGTGATAGTGTGCGAGATTATCATACACAGCGGGTGATAACAGCTAGTCACAAGAAAATCCCATTGGAGCTTGGCTAATTTCTAAGATCGTCGTCATCGGATCGTGTTATCTCGCGAGAGGCACTCTTCGCCAAAGCTGTCTCGAAGCTTTTAAACAAAATACTTGTTATTCCTATACCTTTGAGTAACGCGCGTATTGCCTACATATAGGCCATTTGAATTTATTGAAAAAAAAAAGAGAGAAAGGAAATGTTAGTTAAGTCAGATTCATTACCAAATTAGTTTTCTTTCGATGTTGATTTTTATACCCTAGACTTATAGTATAGGGTATATTGTTTTTGTCACGACGGAAATATATAATACCTTAAAGGAGGCTCCGGAGGTAAAGCAATGTATATATATAAATGATCAGGGTCACCTCCTGATTCGATTTAGGCATGTCTGTCTGTCTGTCTGTCTGTCTGTCTGTCTGTCCGTCTGTCTGTCTGTCTGTCTGTCTGTCCGTCTGTCTGCCCGTTCGCACGATAACTTTCGATAAAATGAAGCTAGAGCCTTGCAATTTTGGTCAAATGTTGAAAGTGTGATCTAGTTAGATGGTATTGAAAATGGTCATGATCAGGCCAAGAGAACGCCTACCTCCCCTACATATGTAAAATACATAAATGTATCTATAACTCCCGATTAAAGAAACATGAAAAGCTCTAGCTATGGCAGATTACTCATGAGGGTAATCTCATACTCTCCTGGGAAAACAAAACTGATAAGTTGAAAACTAACGGTAATTTTCTTACAAAGAACCCCGTACTACCCTACTTTTCAGGTTTTTCGTCTATAACTCCTGAACCAATTGACGTAGACACCTGATTTTTGGCGTGTAACCTTGAAGTGAAAAACTGCTTAAGATTATGTAAGTTGGGCATAATCAGATCAAAGGAACGCCTACCTCCCCTACAAATTTCAAAAAATTAAATATTACTTTAATTACGATAACTTTCGAAAAAATGATACTAGCAAAATGAAAATTTGAAAGAATGTTGCTAATAAGACCTACTTTGTTGGTATTGAAAATGGGCAAGATCCGACTCAAGAAACCCCCACCTCCCCTACAAATGAAACTTCAAATAAGCGATAACTTTTGATAGAATGAAGCCAGCAACTTGAAATTTTGGTCAAATGTTGAAAGTGAGATTGAGTTAGTTGGCGTTAAAGATGGGTAAGATCCGACCTAAGGAATCCCCACCTCCCCTAGAAATGAAACTTAAAATAAGCGATAACTTACGACAAAATAAAGCAAGCGACTTAAAATTTTGGTCAAATGTTTGTAGTATGATCCAGTCGACTAATATTGAAAATACGTAAAATCCGACCATCGAAACCCCTACTTCCACTACAAAAGAAACTTCAAATAAGCGATAACTTTCGATAGAATGAAGCGTCGTGACAAAAACAATATACCCTATACTAAAAGTCTAGGGTATAATAAGCAATAACTTAAGACAAAATAATGCTAGCGACTTAAAATTTTGGTCAAATGTTTGTAATAGGATCCGGTTGGCTAATATTGAAAATACGTTAAATCCGGCCAACGAAACCCCTACTTCCCCTACAAATTAAACTTCAAATAAGCGATAACTTTCGATAGAGTGAAGCTAGAGACTTGAAATTTTGTTTAAATGTTTGTAGCATGATCTTGTTGGTGGCAATGATGAGCAAGATCCGACCCAAGGAACCCCTACCTCCCCTACAAGTGAAACTTCAAATTAGCAATAACTTTCGATAGAATGAAGCTAGCGACTTGAAAAATTCGACAAATATTTGTAGAATGGGTTAGTTATTTGATTTTGATAATGGTCAAGATCCTCCTGAATGATTGCTGCAACCACCCCTATAAATTGGTCATACTGGAAACTCAATTTTAATGCATATGGTTGTTACCAATTGGTACTTTTGATATCACCACTAGGTCTGTACAAGTCTAGGGTATATACGCTGCGGACTCCGGGCCGAAGCGAAGCTTCGGCCTGGTTTTGTTTTGTTATTGTTATAATTCAATTCTGTTCCAGTGCTAGCACCTCAACGGCCGTTGGAGATTCTAGTGGGTGAGTTAAGTTAACTTGTACATACTACATTTGAGATAACATACTTATAAATTAATTGTTTTCTTGTTATTTATATCTATTTTTGAGAGTCCATTTTTTGTATATTTATTTATCGGAAGAACTTTGGAAATTTTATTTCTTTTATGAATTGCTTTCTTCTTTTTCGATGTACATACATGTATGATATATAAATTTCGCTAGTACGGTATAATAAACATGATGGAGTGGTCTAAAGATAATTCTATTCCTTCCGCAAGCCCTTTCTCTTTTCAGGATTATGGGTTAAGCCAGCCAGTTTTGCTCGAGTCGGTTCTTTCTATAGGGTGGTCCCATTGAACGTATGGCCAGGGGACCAAATTTGGTTGTAGGTTGGGTGTAGAGGCCAAGACCCTTATCATCAGGGTCTCAGTTGAAAGTGCATGAGGTAGTCTAATTGGTCGGTTTCCGATTTCAGTTTCTTTCCAATTTCTTTCCTACCCGTGTGTTTTTTTTTATACCCTAGACTTTTAGTATAGGGTATATTGTTTTTGTCACGACGGAAATATGTAACACCTTAAAGGAGGCTCCGGAGGTATAGCAATGTATATATATAAATGATCAGGGTCACCTCCTGATTCGATTTAGCCATGTCTGTCTGTCTGTCTGTCTGTCTGTCTGTCTGTCTGTCTGTCCCTTCGCACGATAACTTTCGACAGAATGAAGCTAGAGCCTTGAAATTTTGGTCAGATGTTGGAAGTATGATCTAGTTAGTTGGTATTGAAAATGGGCATGATGAGGCCAAGAGAACGCCTACCTCCCCTACATATGTAAAATACTTAAATGTATCCATAACTCCCGATTAAATAAACATGAAAAGCTCTAGCTTTGGTAGATTGCTCGCGAGGGCGATCTTATACTCTCTTGGAAAAATAAAATCGATCAGTTGAAAACTAACGGCAATTTTCTTACAAAGAACCCCGTACTACCCTACTTTTCAGGTTTTTTGTCCATAACTCTTGAACAAATTGACGAAGACATCTGATTTGTGGTATGTAGCCCTGAGGTGAGAAGCTGCTTGGGTTTAAGTAAGTTGGGTATAATCAGATCAAAGGAACGCTTACCTCCCCTACAAAATTCAAAAAATTAAATATTACTTTAATTACGATTACTTTCGATAAAATTACACTAAAGAGTTGAAAATTTGGCAGCACGTTGGTAGTAACATCCTGTTAGTTGGTATTGAAAATGGGCAAGATCCGACCTAAGGAACCCCTACCTCCCCTACAAATGCAACTTCAAATAAGCGATAACTTTTGAGAGAATGAAGCCAGCGACTTTAAATTTTGGTCGAATGTTTGAACTGAGATTGATTTAGTTGGCATTAAGAATGGGTTAGATCCGACCTAAGGAGCCCCTACCTCCCCTAGAAATGAAATTTTATATAAGCGATAACTTACGACAAAATGAAGCTAGCGGCTTGAAATTTTGGTCAAATATTTGTAGTAGGATCCAGTTGGCTAATACTGAAAATACGTAAAATCCGACCAATGAAACCCCTGCTTCCCCTACAAATAAAACTTCAAATAAGCGATAACTTTCGATAGAGTAAAGCTAGACACGTGAAATCTTTTTTTTTAATGTTTGTAGGGGGATCTAATTGGTTGGTGGCAATGATGGGCAAGATCCGACCCAAGGAACCCCTACCTCCCCTACAAGTGAAACTGCAAATAATCAATAACTTTCGATAGAATGAAGCTAGCGACTTGAAAAATTCGACAAATATTTGTAGAATGGGTTAGTTAATTGATTTTTAGAATGGCCAAGATCCTCATGAATGTATGCCAACCTCCCCTATAAACTGGCCATATAGGAAACTTACTTTTAATGCATATGGTCGTTGCCAATTGGTACTTTTGCTATCCCCACTAGGTCTGTACAAGTCTAGGGTATACACGCTTCGGACTCCGGGCCGAAGCAAAGCTTCGGCCTGGTTTTGTTTTGTCGTTTTCCGAAATGTGTCGTCCCAGGCATGCGAATTCTTAGTTAGTGATAATGAGCACCCCGAGGACAACCGGTGGGCAACTACCCACCCCACTTCTCCCGAACAGGGCTAGAGCCTGCGCATGCCGCCGCCTTGCCTGTTGATGGAGTTGGCGTTTCGACGTCCCCATGACCTACACGGTCCCATCTCCAGTATCCTCCGTTCAGCCACCATGCTGCCCAGAAGTACCTCATTACAAAAGGTAGCAGCCGAAGCTATCACGCTCTGAAACCTCGTCCAGATAGCTTTAAAACTGTGAGCACAGCAGCGAAATGTTCGGGGGGAAAACCGGTTTTCTTTCTGTATTCCGCCCATGAAATAAACCGTTATTTCTCAGCAAGTACGGCCTCTAGCGTCAAGGTTGGGAAACCTATAGAAAGGTAGCAGGCGCAGCTATCACGCTCTAAAAGCTCGTTCACATAGTGTAACGATGGGGGTGTCGGAGGACGAGGGTGTGGGGTGGCCGTAAAGGCCAGAGTAAGAAACAAGTGAGCCAAACCCACTCCAAATACTGCCAGCGATGTGCGCTCGCAGACCAACTCAGTAATCGGGAGTTGCGGGGAGGGCTAACGGCAGGTATTGGCCTCCTCCATCAAATACAATAATTGCATTCGCACATCAAGCCCGTTAAACAAAAGAAAATTCTACTGTACCAAGTCAAAATTTTAATACTGAACAAAAATGGGACGCATACGCGTCAAACTCCCTAAACCGGCGAAAACGAAGTTCCCGTTAAGGGACAAAAGAGCTCTACATCCAAACTACTATAAAAATGCCACGAAGGCGAAAAAAAAGAAAGGGGAGGAAGAAAAGATTACCGTCCAGTCAGGACAGATCCTTTTTCCCTAGCAGTCGAGAGCCTAAGGTGTTACTCGGCTCTAATATGGCCCTCGGTGTTACGGGCCAATGCATCTTCTACACCCTCCCTTCCTTGGGATTTTCGGGCGCATCATAATTTAGAAAATCCCCCTAAATTTCCTTTTTTTATACCCTAGACTTTTAGTATAGGGTATATTGTTTTTGTCACGACGAAAATATGTAACACCTTAAAGGAGGCTCCGAAGGTATAGCAATGTATATATATAAATGATCAGGATCACCTTCTGATTCGATTTAGCCATGTCTGTCTGTCTGTCCGTCTGTCCGTCTGTCTGTCTGTCCGTCTGTCCGTCTGTCCGTCTGTCCGTCTGTCCGTCTGTCCGTCTGTCCGTCTGTCCGTCTGTCCGTCTGTCCGTCTGTCCGTCTGTCCGTCTGTCCGTCTGTCCGTCTGTCCGTCTGTCCGTCTGTCCGTCTGTCCGTCTGTCCGTCTGTCCGTCTGTCCGTCTGTCCGTCTGTCCGTCTGTCCGTCTGTCCGTCTGTCCGTCTGTCCGTCTGTCCGTCTGTCCGTCTGTCCGTCTGTCCGTCTGTCCGTCTGTCCGTCTGTCCGTCTGTCCGTCTGTCCGTCTGTCCGTCTGTCCGTCTGTCCGTCTGTCCGTCTGTCCGTCTGTCCGTCTGTCCGTCTGTCCGTCTGTCCGTCTGTCCGTCTGTCCGTCTGTCCGTCTGTCCGTCTGTCCGTCTGTCCGTCTGTCCGTCTGTCCGTCTGTCCGTCTGTCCGTCTGTCCGTCTGTCCGTCTGTCCGTCTGTCCGTCTGTCCGTCTGTCCGTCTGTCCGTCTGTCCGTCTGTCCGTCTGTCCGTCTGTCCGTCTGTCCGTCTGTCAGTCTGTCCGTCTGTCCGTCTGTCCGTCTGTCCGTCTGTCCGTCTGTCAGTCTGTCCGTCTGTCCGTCTGTCCGTCTGTCTGTCTATCTGTCCTTTCGCCCGATATCTTTCGATAGAATGAAGTTAGAGACTTGAAATTTTGGTCAAAAGTTGAAAGTATAATCTACTTGGTTGGTATTGAAAATGGGCGTGACCAGGCCAAGAGAACGCCTACCTCCCCTATATATGTAAAATAATTAAATGTATCTATAACTCCCGATTAAATAAACATAAAAAGCTCTAGCTTTGGCAAATTGCTCGTGAGGATAATCTTCTATTCCCCTAAAAAAAATAAAATCGATCAGCTGAAAACTAACGGTAATTTTCTTACAAAGAGCCCCGTACTACCCTACTTTTCGGTTTTTTTGTCTATAACTCTTGAACAAATTGATGTAGACACCTGATTTTTGGCATGTAACCCTGAAATAAGAAGGAGTTTGAGTTCTAGCAAGTTGGGCGTAATCAGATCAAAGGAACGCCTACCTCCCCTACAAATTTCAAAAAAATTAAATATTTTTAATTACGATAACTTTCGATAGAATAACACTAGCGAGTTGAAAATTTGACAAAATATTGCTAGTAGGATCTACTTGATTGGCATTGAAAATGGGTAAGATCCGACCCAAGCAACCCCTACCTCCCCTACAAATGCAACTTCAAATAAGCGATAACTTTTGATAGAATGAAGCCAGCAACTTGAAATTTTGGTCAAATGTTGAAAGTGAGATTGAGTTAGTTGGCGTTAAAGATGGGTAAGATCCGACCTAAGGAATCCCCACCTCCCCTAGAAATGAAACTTAAAATAAGCGATAACTTACGACAAAATAAAGCTAGCGACTTAAAATTTTGGTCAAATGTTTGTAGTATGATCCAGTCGACTAATATTGAAAATACGTAAAATCCGACCATCGAAACCCCTACTTCCCCTACAAAAGAAACTTCAAATAAGCGATAACTTTGGATAGAATGAAGCGTCGTGACAAAAACAATATACCCTATACTAAAAGTCTAGGGTATAATAAGCAATAACTTAAGACAAAATAATGCTAGCGACTTAAAATTTTGGTCAAATGTTTGTAATAGGATCCGGTTGGCTAATATTGAAAATACGTTAAATCCGGCCAACGAAACCCCTACTTCCCCTACAAATTAAACTTCAAATAAGCGATAACTTTCGATAGAGTGAAGCTAGAGACTTGAAATTTTGTTTAAATGTTTGTAGCATGATCTTGTTGGTGGCAATGATGAGCAAGATCCGACCCAAGGAACCCCTACCTCCCCTACAAGTGAAACTTCAAATAAGCAATAACTTTCGATAGAATGAAGCTAGCGACTTGAAAAATTCGACAAATATTTGTAGAATGGGTTAGTTATTTGATTTTGATAATGGTCAAGATCCTCCTGAATGATTGCTGCAACCTCCCCTATAAATTGGCCATACTGGAAACTCAATTTTAATGCATATGGTTGTTACCAATTGGTACTTTTGGTATCACCACTAGGTCTGTACAAGTCTAGGGTATATACACTTCGGCCTGGTTTTGTTTTGTAATTGTTATAATTCAATTCTGTTCCAGTGCTAACACCTCAACGGCCGTTGGAGATTCTAGTGGGTGAGTTAAGTTAACTTGTACATACTACATTTGAGATTACATACTTATAAATTAATTGTTTTCTTGTTATTTATATCTATTTTTGAGAGTCCATTTTTTGTATATTTATTTATCGGAAGAACTTTGGAAATTTTATTTCTTTTATGAGTTGCTTTCTTCTTTTTCGATGTACATACATGTATGATATATAAATTTCGCTAGTACGGTATAATAAACATGATGGAGTGGTCTAAAGATAATTCTATTCCTTCCGCAAGCCCTTTCTCTTTTCAGGATTATGGGTTAAGCCAGCCAGTTTTGCTCGAGTCGGTTCTTTCTATAGGGTGGTCCCATTGAACGTATGGCCAGGGGACCAAATTTGGTTGTAGGTTGGGTGTAGAGGCCAAGACCCATATCATCAGGGTCTCAGTTGAAAGTGCATGAGGTAGTCTAATTGGTCGGTTTCCGATTTCAGTTTCTCTCCAATTTCTTTCCTACCCGTGTGTTTTTTTTATACCCTAGACTTTTAGTATAGGGTATATTGTTTTTGTCACGACGGAAATATGTAACACCTTAACCCTCAAACCACCGTTGGGGTCCATTGGACCCTTGGGACTGTTTGTTTTTAAAATATCTAGGTCCTTGTCCACAATTCATTTCCAATGCCCCTATGTATTTTACTATTATGCTTCTCTAAATACGAAATAAAAGTGCTATTAGAGAAAATGTTTGTACGATGGCTGAAATTTGGAATTTTCGGAAATTGTAACACAAACTACCAAAGGGGTCCATTGGGCCCCTTAGCGTTCTATGAAGTATTGCATTATTTTCTTGCAGTGAAAGTAATTTGACTGTATTTTACATTCTCGAAGTGGTTGCAGTGCTGAATAATCATGCGAAAAAAACACAAAAACTGTGGAACATATGGTATTGAATGCATTGCTTTATGTGCATATAGGTAAGACGTGTTCGATATAAACACGGATTTATAGTATCTGCAAAAAAGTGTTAGAAACATGAACGCCAAATAAAAGTGCAGTCTGCGCTCAGCATAATATTGTAAAAAAGAACAATAGCTGTGCTTCCCCCGTTCACAGAGAACAGAACAAAAAACGCACGCCCCACACCAACAAGTCGTTCTATACAGAACCCCATTCCAATAGTTGAATGAGATCGTTTGAAATAAAAACCAGGCCGAAGCTTTGCTTCGGCCCGGAGTCCGAAGCGTATATACCCTAGACTTCTACAGACCTAGTGGTATACCAAAAGTACCAATTCGCAACGACCATATGCATTAAGAATGGGTCTCCTATATGGCCAGTTCATAGGAGAGGTTGGCACTCATTCATTAGGATCTTGACCATTCTCAAAATCAATTAACTAACCCATTCTACAATATTTGTCGAATTTTTCAAGTCGCTAGCTTCATTCTATCGGAAGGTATTGCTTATTTGAAGTTTCACTTGTAGAGGAGGTAAGGGTTCCTTGGGTCGGATCTTGCTCATCATTGCCACAAACCAATTAGATCACCCTACAACCATTTAAACAAAATTGCAAGTCTCTCACTTCACTCTATCGAAAGCTATCGCTTATTTAAAGTTTCTTTTGTAGGGGAAATAGGGGTTTCGTTGGTCGGATGTTACCCAGCTTTAATGCCAACTAACTCAATCTCACTTCCAACATTTGACCAAAATTTCAAGTCACTGGCTTCATTCCATCAAAAGTTATCGCTTATTTGAAGTTTCATATGTAGGGGAGGTGGGGGTTCCTTGAGTCGGATATTACCCATTTTCAATACCAACCAAGTAGATCCTACTAACAACATTTTGTCAAATTTTCAACTCGCTAGTGTCATTCTATCGAAAGTTATCGTAATTAAAGGAATATTGAATTTTTTTAAATTTGTAGGGGAGGTAGGCGTTCCTTTGATCCGATTGTGCCCAACTTACTAGAACTCAAGCATCTTCTCACCCCAGGGTTACATGCCAAAAATCAGGCGTCTACGTCAATTGGTTCAAGAGTTATAGACAAAAAACCAGAAAAGTAGGGTAGTACGGGGCTCTTTGTAAGAAAATTACCGTTAGTTTTCAACTGATCGATTTGATTTTCCCAGGAGTTTATAAGATTACCCTCACGAGTAATCTACCAAAGCTAGAGCTTTTCATATTTATTTAGTCGGGAGTTACAGATACATTTAAGTATTTTACATATATAGGGGAAGTAGGCGTTCTCTTGGCTTGATCATGCCCATTTTCAATACCATCCAACTAGATTACATTACCAACATTTGATCAAAATTTCAAGGCTCTAGCTTCATTCTATCGAAAGTTATCGTGCGAACGGACAGACAGACAGACAGACAGACAGACAGACAGACATGGCTTAATCGAATCAGGAGGTGACCCTGATCATTTATATATATACATTGCTATACCTCCGGAGCCTCCTTTAAGGTGTTACATATTTCCGTCGTGACAAAAACAATATACCCTATACTAAAAGTCTAGGGTATAAAGAGGGAAACGAATGATGATTTGCGTTCCCACTTCCATCTTTGACACTGATGACATGGGTTAGTATAGTGCCAAGGATGGAAGCGAAGACTTGCCCATCTTCCCGAACCCCAAGACCGACATTTCTCCAACCTCAAAAGAATCGGACACAACACAAGATGGAAGCGACGACGCGCCCATCTTTTCAATCCAACGACGCGACATTTCGCCAACACCAAAAATAATAGTCGGAGCCAGTAAAAGTAGTGTGCATCTTTCCAATCCCAAGTCCGACTGCGCACCAACACAGTTTATTGCTTTCACTTCGACAATTACCCGGTGAATCGTGGGTACGGGGCTTTATTGTTTTGGTTGGTCAGACGCATGTATATTTGGCAGAGGAGAAAAGTATCTGCCACAAGTTGCAGTACTTTTCTCATCTGTCAAGTTGACATGTACTCGGCCCGGGAAATGGAAGGGAAGTCTAAAGCAGCAAAACAGCTGATATGAAGATAACAATCCCGACTGTCAGTGCAGATGAGTGGCGGTGGCGGTTATAGAAATGGACAAAGTAAGTCTAAGATTCGATGACAAAAATACAAGAACTCTTCGGCGCTCGAGAGATAAACTTGCTCCAATAAGGGATGTCTGGGAGAAAGCTCTCACAAATCTACGGAAAATGTACATACCCGATGTAAACATAACTGTCGACGAGCAACTTGTTGCCTTCCGTGGTCGCTGCAGTTTTCGACAGTACATTCCTTCTAAGCCGGATAAATACGGTTTGAAAATATTTGAATAATTTGAATTGAAATCGTTTACATTTTCTTGAAACAAATCATATTTTTTTATGTTTGTGAAACTTTGAAATAAATATATATTTTTTTTATAAATGTAATGTATTATTTGGTACTACATATAGTCTTAAAATGAAATACAATTAAAAACTATTAATAAAATAATAAATACTAATAAACAAACGAATATGCTGTAGATTTTCATTCAAAACACCGAATGGGGTCCAATGGACCCCGTTGGTAGTTTGTGTTACAAAAAAGTCATGGTAGGATAAGGGTTAAAGGAGGCTCCGGAGGTATAGCAATGTATATATATAAATGATCAGGGACACCTCCTGATTCGATTAAGCCATGTCTGTCTGTCTGTCTGTCTGTCCGTCTGTCTGTCTGTCTATCCGTTCGCACGATAACTTTCGATAGAATGAAGCTAGAGCCTTGAAATTTTGACTAGATGTTGGAAGTATGATCTAGTTGGTTGGTATTGAAAATGGGCATGATCAGGCCAAGAGAACGCCTACCTCCCCTACATATGTAAAATAATTAAATGTATTTATAACTCCCGATTAAATAAACATGAAAAGCTCTAGCTTTGGTAGATTGCTCGTGATGGTAATCTTATACTCCCCTGGAAAAATAAGATCGATCAGTTGAAAACTAACGGTAATTTTCTTACAAAGAGCCCCGTACTACCCTACTTTTCAGGTTTTTTGTCCATAACTCTTCAACCAATTGACGTAGACATCTGATTTTTGGCATGTAACCCTGGGGTGAGAAGCTGCTTAGGTTTTGGGAAGTTGGGCATAATCAGATCAAAGGAACGCCTACCTCCCCTACAAAATTCAAAAAATTAAATATTATTTTAATTACGATAACTTTCGATAGAATGACACTAGCAAGTTGAAAATTTGGCAGAATGTTGGTAGTAAGGTCTTATTAGTTAGCACTGAAAATGGGCAAGATCCGACCTAAGGAACCCCTACCTCCCCTTCAAATGAAACTTAGAATAAGCGATTACTTTTGATACAATGAAGCCGGCAGCTTGAAATTTTTGTCAAATGTTTGAAGTGAGATTGAGTTAGTTGGCATTAAAGACGGGTTAGATCCGACCTAAGGAACCCCTACCTCCCCTAGAGATGACACTTAAAACAAGCGATAACTTACGACAAAATAAAGCTAGCGACTTGAAATTTTGGCCAAATGTTTGTAGTAGTATCCAGTTGGCTAACATTGAAAATGCGTAAAATCCGACCAACGAAACCCCTACTTCCCCTACAAACGAAACTTCAAATAAGCGATATCTTTCGATAGAGTGAAGCTAGAGACTTAAAATTTTGTTTGAATGTTTGTAGGGTGATCTAATTGGTTGGTGGCAATGATGGGCAAGATCCGACCCAAGGAACCCCTACCTCCCCTACAAGTGAAACTGCAAATAATCAATAACTTTCGATAGAATGAAGCTAGCGACTTGAAAAATTCGACAAATATTTGTTGAATGGGTTAGTTAATTGATTTTTAGAATGGCCAAGATCCTCATGAATGTATGCCAACCTCCCCTATAAACTGGCCATATAGGAAACTTACTTTTAATGCATATGGTCGTTGCCAATTGGTACTTTTGCTATCCCCACTAGGTCTGTACAAGTCTAGGGTATACACGCTTCGGACTCCGGGCCGAAGCAATGCTTCGGCCTGGTTTTGTTTTGTCGTTTTCCGAAATGTGTCGTCCCAGGCATGCGAATTCTTAGTTAGTGATAATGAGCACCCCGAGGACAACCGGTGGGCAACTACCCACCCCACTTCTCCCGAACAGGGCTAGAGCCTGCGCATGCCGCCGCCTTGCCTGTTGATGGAGTTGGCGTTTCGACGTCCCCATGACCTACACGGTCCCATCTCCAGTATCCTCCGTTCAGCCACCATGCTGCCCAGAAGTCCCTCATTACAAAAGGTAGCAGCCGAAGCTATCACGCTCTGAAACCTCGTCCAGATAGCTTTAAAACAGTGAGCACAGCAGCGAGATGTTCGGGGGGAAAACCGGTTTTCTTTCTGTATTCCGCCCATGAAATAAACCGTTATTTCTCAGCAAGTACGGCCTCTAGCGTCAAGGTTGGGAAACCTATAGAAAGGTAGCAGCCGCAGCTATCACGCTCTAAAAGCTCGTTCACATAGTGTAACGATGGGGGTGTCGGAGGACGAGGGTGTGGAGTGGCCGTAAAGGCCAGAGTAAGAAACAAGTGAGCAAAACCCTCTCCAAATACTGCCAGCGATGTGCGCTCGCAGACCAACTCAGTAATCGGGAGTTGCGGGGAGGGCTAACGGCAGGTATTGGCCTCCTCCATCAAATACAATAATTGCATTCGCACATCAAGCCCGTTAAACAAAAGAAAATTCTACTGTACCAAGTCAAAATTTTAATACTGAACAAAAATGGGACGCATACGCGTCAAACTCCCTAAACCGGCGAAAACGAAGTTCCCGTCAAGGGACAAAAGAGCTCTACATCCAAACTACTATAAAAATGCCACGAAGGCGAAAAAAAAGAAAGGGGAGGAAGAAAAGATTACCGACAGATCCTGTCCGTCTGCCCGTCTGTCCGTCTGTCCGTCTGTCCGTCTGTCCGTCTGTCCGTCTGTCCGTCTGTCCGTCTGTCCGTCTGTCCGTCTGTCCGTCTGTCCGTCTGTCCGTCTGTCCGTCTGTCCGTCTGTCCGTCTGTCCGTCTGTCCGTCTGTCCGTCTGTCCGTCTGTCCGTCTGTCCGTCTGTCCGTCTGTCCGTCTGTCCGTCTGTCCGTCTGTCCGTCTGTCCGTCTGTCCGTCTGTCCGTCTGTCCGTCTGTCCGTCTGTCCGTCTGTCCGTCTGTCCGTCTGTCCGTCTGTCCGTCTGTCCGTCTGTCCGTCTGTCCGTCTGTCCGTCTGTCCGTCTGTCCGTCTGTCAGTCTGTCCGTCTGTCCGTCTGTCCGTCTGTCAGTCCGTCCGTCTGTCCGTCTGTCTGTCTATCAGTCCGTTCGCACGATAGCTTTCGATAGAATGAAGTTAGAGACTTGAAATTTTGGTCAAAAGTTGAAAGTATAATCTACTTGGTTGGTATTGAAAATGGGCGTGACCAGGCCAAGAGAACGCCTACCTCCCCTATATATGTAAAATAATTAAATGTATCTATAACTCCCGATTAAATAAACATAAAAAGCTCTAGCTTTGGCAAATTGCTCGTGAGGATAATCTTCTATTCCCCTAAAAAAATAAAATCGATCAGCTGAAAACTAACGGTAATTTTCTTACAAAGAGCCCCGTACTACCCTACTTTTCGGTTTTTTTGTCTATAACTCTTGAACAAATTGACGTAGACACCTGATTTTTGGCATGTAACCCTGAAATAAGAAAGTTCTAGCAAGTTGGGCGTAATCAGATCAAAGGAACGCCTACCTCCCCTACAAATTTCAAAAAATTAAATATTTTTATTTACGATAACTTTCGATAAAATGACACTAGCGAGTTGAAAATTTGACAAAATGTTGCTAATAGGATCTACTTGGTTGGTATTGAAAATGGGTAAGATCTGATTGAAGCAACCCCTACCTCCCCTACAAATGAAACTTCAAATAAGCGATAACTGTCGATGGAGTGAACCTAGCGACTTGAAATTTTGTACAAATGTTTGAAGCATGATCTTATTTGTTGGTGGCAATAATGAGCAAGATCCGACCCAAGGAACCCCTACCTCCTCTACAAGTGAGACTTCAAATAAGCAATAACTTTCGATAGAATGAATCTAGCGACCTGAAAAATTCGACAAATATTTGTAGAATGGGTTAGTTAACTGATTTTGATAATGGTCAAGATTCTTCTGAATGATTGCCAACCTCCCATACAGGAAACTCACTTTTAATGCATATGGTCGTTAATAATTGGTACTTTTGGTATCACCACTAGGTCTGTACAAGTCTAGGGTATATACGCTTCGGCCTGGTTTTTTTTTAATGCAAGAAAGAGAGCGGAGGGAGAGGAGGGAAACTGTATATTTATCTCTTCATTTCACAGTGGAGCCGCCTTTAAACTGATAGAATTTACGAATCCATGCACACATATATTTCTTTCTATGTATATACATACATTTATTTATTATTACTGTTTTTTTTATACCCTAGACTTTTAGTATAGGGTATATTGTTTTCGTCACGACGGAAATATGTAACACCTTAAAGGAGGCTCCGGAGGTATAGCAATGTATATATATAAATGATCAGCGTCACCTCCTGATTCGATTTAGCCATGTCTGTCTGTCTGTCTGTCTGTCTGTCTGTCTGTCCGTCTGTCCGTCTCTCCGTCTGTCTGTCTGTCTGTCCGTTCGCACGATAACTTTCGATAGAATGAAGCTAGAGCCTTGAAATTTTGGTCAGATCTTGGAAGTATGATCTAGTTGGTTGGTATTGAAAATGAACATGATCAGGTCAAGAGAACGCCTACCCCCCCCCTACAAATGTACAATAGTTAAATGTATTTATAACTCCCGATTTAACAAATATGAAAAGCTCTAGCCTTGGCAGATTGCTCGTGAGGATAATCTTTTACTTTCCTGAAAAAATAAAATCGATCAGTTGAAAACTTCGGCCTGGTTATACCCTAGACTTATAGTATAGTTATACCCTAGACTTATAGTATAATTATACCCTAGACTTATAGTTTAGTGTATATTGTTTTTTTCACGACGGAAATATGTAACACCTTAAAGGAGGCTCCGAAGGTATAGCAATGTATATATATAAATGATCAGGGTCACCTCCTGATTCGATTTAGCCATGTCTGTCTGTCTGTCTGTCTGTCTGTCCGTCTGTCTGTCTGTCTGTCTGTCTGTCTGTCCGTCTGTCTGTCCGTTCGCACGATAACTTTCGATAAAATGAAGCTAGAGCTTTGAAATTTTGGTCAAATGTTGGAAGTGTGATCTAGTTGGTTGGTATTGAAAATATGCATGATCAGGCCAAGAGAACGAATACCTCCCCTACATATGTAAAATACATAAATGTATCTATAACTCCCGATTAAAGAAACATGAAAAGCTCTAGCTTTGGTAGACTACTCACGAGGGTAATCTCATACTCTCCTGGGAAAATAAAACTGATAAGTTGAAAACTAACGGTAATTTTCTTACAAAGAACCCCGTACTACCCTACTTTTCAGGTTTTTTGTCTATAACTCCTGAACCAATTGACGTAGACACCTGACTTTGACGTGTGACCTTGAAGTGAGAAGCTGCTTAAGATAATGTAAGTTGGGCATAATCAGATCAAAGGAACGCCTACCTCCCCTCCAAATTTCCAAAAATTAAATATTCCGTTAATTACGATAACTTTCGAAAAAATGATACTAGCAAGTTGAAAATTTGAAAGAATGTTGCTAATAAGACCTACTCTGTTGGTATTGAAAATGGGTAAGATCCAACTCAAGGAACCCCCACCTTCCCTACAAATGAAACTTCAAATAAGCGATAACTTTTGATAGAATGAAGCCAGCAACTTGAAATTTCGGTCAAATATTGAAAATGAGATTGAGTTAGTTGGCATTAAAGATGGGTAAGATCCGACCTAAGGAATCCCCACCTCCCCTAAAAATTAAACTTGAAATAAGCGATAACTTACGACAAAACAAAGCTAGCGACTTAAAATTTTGGTCAAATGTTTGTAGTATGATCCAGTCGACTAATATTGAAAATACGTAAAATCCGACCATCGAAACGCCTACTTCCCCTACAAAAGAAACTTCAAATAGGCGATAACTTTCGATAGAATGAAGCTAGAGACTTGAAATTTTGTTTAAATGTTTGTAGGGGGATCTAATTGGTTGATGGAAATGCTGGGCAAGATCCGACCCAAGGCACCCCTACCTCTCCTACAAGTGAATTTTCAAATAAGCGTTATTTTTCGATAGAATGAAGCTAGCGACTTGAAAAATTGGATAAATATTTGTAGAATGGGTTAGTTAATTGATTTTGAGAATGGTCAAGATCCCATTGAATGAGTGCCAACCTCCCCTATGAACTGGCCATATAAGAGACCCACTTTTAATGCATATGGTCGTTGCCAATTGGGACTTTTGGTATCACCACTAGGTCTGTAGAAGTCTAGGGTATATACGCTTCGGTCTCCGGACCGAAGCGAAGCTTTGGCCTGGTTTTGTTATACCCTAGACTTTTAGTATAGGGTATATTGTTTTTGTCACGACGGAAATATGTAACACCTTAAAGGAGGCTCCGGAGGTATAGCAATGTATTTATATAAATGATCAGGGTCACCTCCTGATTCAATTTAACCATGGCTGTCAGTCTGTCTGTCTGTCTGTCTGTCTGTCCGTCTGTCCGTCTGTCTGTCAGTCTGCCCGTTCGCACGATAACTTTCGATACAATAAAGCTAGAGCCTTGAAATTTCGGTCATATGTCGGAATTATAATCTAGTTGGTTGGTATTGAAAATGGGCGTGATCAGAATAAGAGAACGCCTACCTCCCCTACACATGTACAATAGTTAAATGTATTAATAACTCCCGATTAAACAAGCATGAAAAGCTCTAACTTTGACAGATTGCTTGCGAGGATAATCTTTTACTCTCCTGAAAAAATCAAGTCGATCAGTTAAGAACTAATGGTAATTTTCTTGCAAAGAGCCCCGTACTACCCTACTCTTCGGGTTTTTTATCTATAACTCTTGAACCAATTAACGTAGACACCTGATTTTTGGCATGTAACCCTGGGGTGGGAAGCTGCTTGAGTTCTAGTAAGTTGGGCGTAATCAGATCAAAGGAACGCCTACCTCCCTTACAACATTTCAAAAAATTAAATATTATTTTAATTACGATAACTTTCGACAGAATGACATTAGCAAGTTGAAAATTTGGTGGAATGTTGTTAGTAAGATCTACTTAGTTGGTATTGAAAATGGGCAAGATCCGACATAAGCAACCCCTACCTCCCCTACAAATGCAACTTCCAATAAGCGATAACTTTTGACAGAATCAAGCCAGCGACTTGAAGTTTTGGTCAAATGTTTGAAATGAGATTGGGTTAGTTGGTATTCAAGATGGGTTAGATCCTACCTAAGGAACCCCTACCTCTCCTAGAAATGAAACTTAAAATAAGCGATAACTTATTATAAAATAATGCTAGCGGCTTAAAATTTTGGTCAAATGTTTGTAATAAAATCCAGTTGGCTGATATTGAAAATACGTAAAATCCGACCTGCGAAACCCCTACTTCATCTACAAATGAAACTTCAAATAAGCGATAACTTTCGATAGAGTGAAGCTAGAGACATGAAATTTTGTTTAAATATTTGTAGCATGATCTTATTGGTTGGTGGCAATAATGAGCAAGATCCGACCCAAGGAACCCCTACCTCCCCTATAAGTGAAACTTCAAATAAGCAATAACTTTCGATAGAATGAAGCTAGCGACTTGAAAAATTCGACAAATATTTGTAGAATGGGGTAGTTAATTGATTTTTATAATGGTCAAGATACTCCTGAATGATTGCCAACCTCCCCTATAAACTGGCCATATAGAAAACTCACTTTTCATACATATGGTCGTTACCAATTAGTACTTTTGGTATCACCACTAGGTCTGTACAAGTCTAGGGTATATACGCTTCGGCCTGGTTTTAATTACGATAACTTTCGATAGAATAACACTAGCGAGTTGAAAATTTGGCAAAACGTTGGTAGTAAAATCTTGTTAGTTGGCATTAAAAATGGGCAAGATCTGACCCAAGGAACCCCTACCTCCCCTACAAATGAAGCTTCAAATAAGCGATAACTTTTGATAGAATGAAGCCAGCGACTTGAAATTCTGGTCAAATATTTGAAGTGAGATTGAGTAAGTTCGCATTAAAGATGGCTTAGATCCGACCTAAGCAACCCATACCTCCCCTAGAAATGGAATTTTAAATAAGCGATAACTTACGACAAAATGAAGCTTGCGACTTGAAATTTTGGTCAAATATTTGTAGTAGGATCCAGTTGGCTAATACTGAAAATACGTAAAATCCGCACAATGAAACCCCTGCTTCCCCTACAAATGAAACTTCAAATAAGCGATAACTTTCGATAGAGTGAAGCTAGAGACCTGACATTTTTTTTTTAATATTTGTAGGGTGATCTAATTGGTTGGTGGCAATGATGGGCAAGATCTGACCCAAGGAACCCCTACCTCCCCTACAAATGAAGCTTCAAATAAGCGATAACTTTTGATAGAATGAAGCCAGCGACTTGAAATTCTGGTCAAATATTTGAAGTGAGATTGAGGTAGTTCGCATTAAAAATGGCTTAGATCCGACCTAAGCAACCCATACCTCCACTAGAAATGGAATTTTAAATAAGCGACAACTTACGACAAAATAAAGCTAGTGACTTTAAATTTTGGTAAAATATTTGTCCTGGGATCTAGTTGGTTGTTATTAAAAATGCGCAAGATTCATCAAACGAAACCTCTACTTCCCCTAAATGAGACTTCAAATAAGCAATAACTTTCGATAGAATGAAGCTAGCGACTTGAAAAATTCGACAAATATTTGTAGAATGGGTTAGTTAATTGATTTTTAGAATGGCCAAGATCCTCCTGAATGTGTTGGCACACACCTCTTCTATAAACTGGCCATATAGGAACCTCACCTTTAATGCATATGGTCGTTTCCAATTGGTACTTTCTGTTTCACCACTAGGTCTGTACAAGTCTAGGGTATATACGTTTCGGACTCCGGGCCGAAGCAAATCTTCGGCCTGGTTTTTTTATTATTTTTTTTTTTATTTTTTTTTAATATTTTAGTTTTTTGTTTCACCTTAAATACTGATCGAATTACATTATGAACTTAAACATAAAGCAGAAAAACCAAATACCTAACAATAATTCAAATTGCGCCTAGCAACCGAATAAAGAAGTAAACTTTTGAGCGGTATGCTGTATATTGATAGGAATATAACAAAAAAAGATCACAAAATGTTATATGTATCTATTCAATTGATACATACTCGTCAAATTTCAGCTCACAAATTGTGCGCTATACGAGTATTTTGATATAGATATAGGATTAGCGGATATATTTTCTGGATTCTAACATACAATGGAACTGATAGTAGGATCGTTATCAGAACTATCGCTTTCGGAGATATTTTGGGGTACAGACTCAACATGATACTCTGTAACTGATGTTACATATCTTTTATACCTGAAATTAAAATCGGGATCGCGAGTACAACTATGAATTAGAAATCGAGAACCGAGCTAATCAACAAAGTTAAGGGCAATTCTGATGTCGCATACTGCCTGATGAACGACATCTCAAAACATCACCTATCAACACTTTCCAAGCAAGTTTTACTCGGATATCCTTCCGCATGTAAATACGTAACGCAGAGTAAACAAAACTAAAAAGTCGAATGAGTTCAAAAAAAAATAGCGTGTCATAATGCTCAGCAGCATAACGTCAAGTAATTAATGACGTGTGTTGGTCATACTTTGCGGCCAAATTATCAACAAGTCACTGTCGACTAAATTCGCTTGATCGAAATGACAAAAGTTGCTAAGCCCGTTGCGGCCACCAGCTACGGCACGACGCTGTCTACTAAAAATACCTGTTGGTGCCCGCGCTGTTGGCCGAGCACCCCTCCATCCCACGAAGACTCCACCAGTCACCACGTGGTAAATCGCTAGATCCTCTGCTGGAAACTGCGGCAAAAAGGTTGGGTCAGCATTACACGGAAATGGTTTGTATATACATACGTATCCTTTCCTGCCCGTCCTGGGTATTCGAGAATGCAAAATGGCCTGATCCCGTGCACTATTCCACCACAATCACTACACTCTCCCGATGAATTCCTGAATCACGACGGCACGACGTTACCACGGCAATTACCACCGAAAGGGGAAATGAAATAATCAATCTCCGTAAAGATACTCGTATTTTTCGCACAGTTTACCTGCCGTGGGATTCCCAAACGCTCGCGATTGAGTTTTGAGTTGTGATAAACGTGTCCGTATACGCAGAAATGTCATTGTATGCAAAAATGAAAGTATTTGTGTACTAAAGCATGAAATTTGAGTATGGTAACTCTTTACTCGTGGCCGGCAATAGGTTGTGAGTTTTGAGTTTTGAGTTGTGATAAATGACAGTTGTTTGTGTTTACATCTGCGAGGAACGATCCGTAAGTACCTTTGCATATTTAGTCTAATTTATCTATTTAAAAGTAACTTTTCAGATAATGTTACAGGTAAGAATAACGTTGTGGTAATGTAAGAAAAGTGTCGAATAGTGAAATAACTAATAAATTTCTGTTTGGTTTACAATTTAAAAAACCGCTTTCGTGCGTTAAAGAATTTCGGGAAATGTTTATCTTCGACGCGAGTGTAAATACTTAATCGTGTATTAAATTATAATACCCAATGTGTTTCGTAAACGCGATCTGTCAGTTCAGATTTGAGAACTGTCATAAAATGACATTTCATCTTGATATAACGAAAAGCAATTAGACATACGTTCACGAGTCCGCCGAAAAGCAATTGGACATACGTTCACGAGTCCGCCATTTAATTATCATGTGTACTAAACGCGTGTGATAAATTTTGGGAATCGCACGGCTGGCTAAGTAAGCCAAGTCACAACTTCGAGGATCAAATCTAAAAGATTTTTTTTTTCTTTCAGCGCGGCGCGACCCGAATCGACTGCCTCGGTGGCGTGCTCAAGCGAAACCCCCTCCCGGTTTTCTTCAATCCACCTTTTCTATTTTTCAGCATCCACAAACAGCCTACCTGGCATCTTCTCATTGGTTAGAAGCCGACGTCATCCGATATCACAGTTACGGATGACGTCCAAATTTCCAAGCCGGTTTCGAAGCCTGTGATTATGTATATTTTTGTCGGTAGGTAGCCTCAGGAACGTTGAGATGTTCTAATTTTGGTGTTAGCGTTGCCAGCTGAGTAAATCTTTAAAAAAAATATACAATATTTTCGAAAAGATTTAACACAACTTTCCAAGAGTTGAAGGGCAGAAGGTGAATGCGAAAACTGAGAAAAAACCAGGCCGAAGCTTTGTCAGCCGAAGGTGTGACAGGGGGATTAACATTTGGACCACCATGGTACATTTGCCGTAACTGTCATGCCCTAGGAAGTGCGACCTTTACCTCCGCGCGGTGACGGGCGGAAGCAGGCTGTTGGCAAAATCTTATCTTTGCCATCAGCGCTGACTAAACTTGGTCGGGCGGGAAGCGGTATCTCCCTTATAAACATACCCTAAATCCAAGGTGGAACAGCATACGCCGAGGGATGCATGGTCAAGAGGGTGCTTGGCCGCTAGTATGCGAACTCTGGATACCTGTCGAAATCCAGTTTTAAACCAGACTTCTGACGGCAGACCGGGTGATGTCGTCGGTGACTGTTTTCCCGGATATTCGTGGGATTCTATGAATAATAAAAAAGGAAAACAAAACAAACCAGAGTGTGATGCAGCTCCAAATGCATCAAACACAGTTTCCTCTGAGCTGCCTACTAGCTCACTGCTCGAAGGAGCCTCCGGGTCCGTTGTTGAGACTGTCGATGGACTGGCCGTTAAGCGATACAGTCCCTCTGAGTCGTCCTTGGACTTCTTTAGTCCTGATGACTCGGAGCCCTTACGTTCTGACATGGATTCTGATCCCGACGAATCGTATTCGGAGAAATCCGGAATGACGGTCGTTGGGGAAAGAGTCAGCCGCATGGGTTTGAACCCAAGTAGCGGCTATACTAAACTAACGACGGCGCAAAGGCGCAAATATAGGAGGGCTATGGCTGAGGGCCACTCTAGGGAAAAGGCCCGGGAGATAGCCCTCTTACGTTCAGGGCCTAAGCCGTCGGTGAAGCGGGGACGCTCTGAGGAGCAATCTCCACAGGTTAACTTGGCGAAAAAATCCAGGACTCGCGAAGAGTCCGGTAAGCCGTTGTATAGCCAGGTAACAGCTGGTGTTAAGCTGGGGTTCTGCTCAGCTGATGCTTCCGCTACCTCCCTAACAACCGAGCAAATGACTCTGGTACAGGAGGCTATTATCGACGTCACGATCGAGAACAGGCCTGATGATCAGGACATTGATTTCGAGGCCTGTGTTCCACGTACGGGTTGGCTCTTGCTGATCTGTACTAACGCCGTGACAGCTGAATGGGTGCGAAGGAACTTTGCATTCATTAAATCTAAATGCGCGTTCCCCATTTTACTTGTGGAGGAAAAGGACTTCCCTCGTCCACACGTTATACGTGGTTATTTTCCCCGCAGCTCTACGCTCTCCAATGAAAGGGTCATTGGATCAATTGGAGCTCAAAATCGCCATCCAACCGAAAATTGGAGGTCATAAATAGGGGGCCACATGAGGACTCCCTTCACCTCGTCCTGGCAGTGGACGACGCCTCGATGGAGCGGTTGCTGGAGCGCAAGGGTAAAATTGCCTATCGCTTCACGCACGTCACGCTCAATCTGGGCAAGTGCAAGCGTCCAAATGCAGACAGTGCGCCTTCCTCTGTAAAACAAGATGCGCACCAATTGGCCCCACCCGCCGCAGGCGAACCTGATAATAAGGTTGCGATGGAGCCAATTCCAATCAATGCGGGGCCTGTCGACACCGACGGCGACTCCACATTCATCATAGATGGGACTATACCATCTACCAGCAACGCATCTAGCACTCATCGATCATCTTTAAGTGCCGCAAAACCTGTGCCGCCAGCGGTCAATGTCCGTCAAGGCGCATCGTCGATACGGGGCAGAAACCCGTTTGGTCCTCGTGCTGCTAATAGCCCGAGGAACCTCAGCGGCTCTCACCGAAAGGAGCGTCAACGAAAGGGGGACGGAGGCAACAGTTCCCGACAGGGCAAGCAAAAGTGCCTTGTCCAACGCTCGCTATCCTCGCAGGACCATGAGCGCCATTAAGGTGCTTCAAGCGAACCTGCACCATGCAATAGGAGCATCGGCCACTGTGTGCAGGTTATTCGCCGAAAAACAGGCCACCATTGCGCTTATTCAAGAGCCATGGGTGGCCCGTGGCCGAATTTGCGGTCTAAACACAACAACTGGTAAGTTGATATATGACAGGTTAGCGGGTTGTCCGCGTGCGGCGCTTCTGATCGACAAATGCGTCAACTATTTGCCACTAACCAATTTTATTTCTAGAGATCTAGCTGCAGCATTGGTGGAGGTATCCACGCTCAACGGCTGTCAGAAAGTGGTAGTTGCGTCTGCCTACTTCCCATCTGACAATGTTGAGATTCCACCACTCGAGGTCCAGCAGCTCGTTGACTTCTGTCGACGTACAAACCGGCATTATGTGATCGGTTGCGATGCAAACGCACACCACACGGTGTGGGGTAGCAGCGACATCAATGATAGAGGTAAGCGCCTTCTTGACTATCTTATGTGTAAACATGTGAATGTCCTGAACAGGGGGTGCAAACCTACCTTTGTCACTGCGGCAAGGGCAGAGGTACTCGACATTACCCTTGCTAGCGGTTTCTTCTCCATGTTCATTGCGAACTGGCACGTGTCGGACGAAGTGTCTCTTTCAGATCATAGACACATCAGATTTGACATCCTAGGACAATCTGACATTCGCTCGGATACTTTTTATCCAAGCAAAACTAACTGGATTAAATTCCGTGAACTAGTTAGCTCCAAAGCGGAACTACTGGTCAGCCCCATAAGCACTACAGGGGAAATTGAGATTGCAGCTGAGGAGCTCAATGAAATTTTAACTTCCTCCTACAGAGATAGTACCGTTTCACGTTCGGGGGAGTCGGGGCGTAAGGTACCCTGGTGGAACGAGGAATTGGCCCGCAAGCGAGCTAAAGTTAGGAGGATGTTCAACAAAGCCAAGCGCTTCAATAGGTGGGATGAGTACAGAACTGCTCTCACCGAGTACAACAAACTCATTAGGCATTCCAAACGAGAATGCTGGAAAAGACATTGTGATAGCATTCAGTCGCTACCGGAAGCGGCGCGCCTTCACAAAGCCCTTTCCAAAGACTCAGCAAACGGGGTCGGCCTTCTATTGAGACCAGACGGTTCGTATACTGAAGGTCCAGAAGAAACATTAAAGTTGCTTCTTCAGACCCATTTCCCAGGGTCCGTACTGTCTGATGGTGACCCCTGCCCAACTGTGAGGCCCCAACGGGTTCCCGTAAGCCGGGCTCGCAATTTATCGGGGGTCATCTTTGACATGGACAAAGTAAAATGGGCGATAGAATCCTTTGAGCCATTTAAAGCTCCTAGTAGACGGCATCTTCCCCGCTCTGTTACAAAACAGCTTGGAGATCATAAAAACTCAGCTAATCGAACTTTTTAGGGCAAGTTACACCCTAGGGTACATACCACAACCTTGGAGGAAAGTTAATGTGGTCTTCATACCCAAAGCGGACAATAAGCCGGAACATATGCCCAAATCCTATAGACCGATTAGCCTTACTTCCTTCTTCCTTAAAACCATGGAAAAGTTGCTTGATTTGCATATCAGGCACAAGATGGAACTGTCGAGCCCCCTACATCGTATGCAATTCGCGTACACGAAGGGTAAGTCAACAGTAACCGCCTTGCATAGCCTTGTCAGTACAATCGAAAAGTCCCTCAGTGAAAAGGAAATCGCGCTGTGCGCGTTTCTTGACATTGAGGGGGCTTTCGATAATACCGGCTACGAGTGCATTTCCAGAGCACTGGAACTCAGGGACATCCCGCCCGCTACCATTGCATGGATAGATGCCATGCTCCGGGGACGGGATATTCACTCAACTCTAGGCAGTACATCCATTTGCGTGAATGCCGTAAAGGGTTGTCCACAAGGTGGCGTTCTGTCACCCCTTTTGTGGTCCCTTGTCGTGGACGAGCTGATTTCCATGCTTAATGAGCGCGGTTATCTTACTATCGGATACGCGGATGATTTAACTATCATAGTCAGGGGCAAATTCGAATCTACCATCACTGAGGTGATGAGGTCGGCCCTTGACATAGTTCTACACTGGTGTGTGGCTGTGGGCTTACATGTAAACCCACAGAAAACTGTCGTTGTGCCGTTCACACGAAAACGAAACATAACATTGGATCCAATTTCGTTAGGCGGCACGACCTTAGATTATTCCACTGAAGTTAAATGTCTCGGGGTAACTCTAGACTCGAAACTCACCTGGAATACTCACATAGATAATGTACTTGGCAAAGCCACACGCACAATGTGGGCTTGCAGAAGTTTCTTTGGACGGACATGGGGGCTCACTCCAAAGATAACTGAGTGGTTATACACCATGCTGGTGCGGCCTATGGTGACCTACGCAGCGCTTGTGTGGTGGCCGAAAACTCAGCAATCTTCTGTCTTACTGAAGTGCAATAAGCTTCAACGCCTTGCCTGCCTTGGCATCACTGGAGCTATGCGCACTTGTCCTACGCCAGCCCTGGAGGCGATTATTGGACTTACTCCGTTGCATATATTCATTCAAGAATCAGCAGCTCTAAATGCTCTCAGACTTCGTTTAACTTCCGACGTGCGTAGTGAAGAAAGCGGTCACATGAGCATTCTGAATCAAATTCCTGATGTGCAGATCTGCTTGAGATCAGATTACATGATCACGGAGGTTTGCTTCGGCAGAAAATATTCAGCCCTCATCCCTAACCGCTCTGAATGGGTAAATGGCACACCCTGTCCAGACCCTAGATGTATCAAGTGGTTCACCGATGGGTCTAAAACAGAACAGGGTGTTGGTGCAGGTGTCTTTGGACCCAACACCAGGATTTCGATCGCAATGGGAGTCTCGCCCAGCGTTTTTCAAGCTGAGATCCACGCCATTGAGGTCTGCGCCAGGGTAATCTTGGAAACTGGACTTCGCGGCGCTCACATTGCTATCTACTCAGACAGCCAAGCAGCTATAAAAGCGCTCTCCTCATTTAAGGTCTCTTCAAAACTGGTGAAGGAGTGTTACAATCTCCTTCAACTGTTGGCAACCAAAAACCGAGTCTTCTTGTGTTGGGTGCCAGGCCACCAGGGCATTGAGGGGAACGAGGCTGCGGATGAACTTGCTAGACAAGGATCATCCAGTCGTTTTCATGGACCTGAGCCTTACTGTGGCTTTGGACTGGCCTCGGCCAAACTGCGGATCACAGATTGGTTTGCACGATTGCGTCAACAGTACTGGAATAACCTTCCAGGGCTTCGTCAATCAAAGGAGCTGATAATGCCCTTCAGTCACAAGGGTACTACTCAAATGAGTAGAACCCACCTAAGACTCCTAGTGGGGTACTTATCTGGCCATCACCTGGTCAGATATCACCTGAACAAGATGGGTCTGTCAAGCGAGACTGAATGCCGTCTTTGTCTGGAAGACGTGGAAACGACCAAGCACATCTTGTGCGAATGTCCCGCCATCGCGCGTTTTAGGATGTCACTCCTCGGGCAGGCTACTATCAGCACTGCAGAATTCAGGTTGATTCCTACTTAAGACTTACTGCCCTTTATTAGAAGGGTGGACGGTCTTTTGGATTAATGAGCTACGGCACAATAGATCTTTATGGTCGCAGTGCCTTCCTGCTAGAAAAGTAGCTCGTATTTTTCTATATCTATCTATCTATCTTTGCTTCGGCCCGGAGTCCGAAGCGTATATACCCTAGACTTGTACAGACTTAGTGGTGACACCAAAAGTAATAATTGGCAACGACCATGCATTAAAAATGAGTTTCCTATATAGCCAGTTTATAGGGGAGATCTTGACCATTCCCAAAATGAATTAACTAACCCATTCTACAAATATTTGTTGAATTATTCAAGTCGCTAGCTTCATTCCATCGAAAGTTATTGCTTATTTGAAGTCTCACTTGTAGGGGAGGTAAGGGTTCCTTGGGTCGGATCTTGCCCATCATTGCCACCAACCAATTAGATCACCCTACAAACATACAAACAAATCTTTAAGTCTCTAGCTTCACTCTATCGACAGATATCGCTTATTTGAAGTTTCGTTTGTAGGGGAAGTAGGGGTTTCGTTGGTCGGATTTTACGCATTTTCAATATTAGCTGACTGGATCCTACTACAAACATTTGGGCAAAATTTCAAGTCGCTAGCTTTATTTTGTCGTAAGCTATCGCTTGTTTTAAGTGTCATCTCTAGGGGAGGTAGGGGTTCCTTAGGTTGGATCTAACCCGTCTTTAATGCCAACTAACTCAATCTCACTTCAAACATTTGACAAAAATTTCAAGCTGCTGGCTTCATTGTATCAAAAGTAATCGCTTATTCGAAGTTTCATTTGAAGGGGAGGTAGGGGTTCCTTGGGTCGGATCTTGCCCATTTTCAGTGCTAACTAATAAGACCTTACTACAAACATTCTACCAAATTTTCAACTTGCTAGTGTCATTCTATCGAAAGTTATCGTAATTAAAATAATATTTAATTTTTTGAATTTTGTAGGGGAGGTAGGCGTTCCTTTGATCTGATCATGCCCAACTTCCCAAAACCTAAGCAGCTTCTCACCCCCGGGTTACATGCCAAAAATCAGATGTCTACGTCAATTGGTTCAAGAGTTATGGACAAAAAACCTGAAAAGTAGGGTAGTACAGGACTCTTTGCAAGAAAATTACCGTTAGTTTTCAACTGATCGATTTTATTTTTCCGGAGGAGTATAAGATTACCATCACGAGCAATCTACCAAAGCTAGAGGTTTTCATGTTTATTTAATCGGGAGTTATAAATACATTTAATTATTTTACATATGTAGGAGAGGTAGGCGTTGTCTTGGCCTGATCATGCCCATTTTCAATACCAACCAACTAGATCATGCTTCCAAATTCTAGTCAAAATTTCAAGGCTCTAGCTTCACTCTATCGAAAGTGATCGTGCGAACGGACAGACAGACGGACAGACGGACAGACAGACAGACAGCAGAAAGACAGACAGACATGGCTTAATCGAATCAAGAGGTGACCCTGATCATTTATATATATACATTGCAATACCTCCGGAGCCTCCTTTAAAGTGTGACAAAAACAATATACACTATACTAAAAGTCTAGGGTATAAAAAAAAAGAAGATACAAATGGGCTCGGATGGCCGAGGAAGTCATTACAAAAGCTTTAAAAGTGTGGGCACAGGCGCGAGATGTTCGGAGAGCCAAACCGGTTTTCTTTCTGTATTCCGCCCATGGAATAAACCGTTATTTCTCAGCAAGTACGCCCTCTAGCGGCAAGGTTGGGGTACCTATAGAAAGGTAGCAGCCGCAGCTATCACGCTCTGAAAGCTCGCCTAGATAGCTTTAAAACTGTGAGCACAGGAGCGAGATGTTCCGGGGGCCAAACCGGCTTCCTTTCTGTATTCCACCCATGGAATAAACCGTTATTTCTCAGCAAATACGGCCTCTAGCGGCACGGTTGGGGTACCTATAGAAAAGTAGCAGCCGCAGCTATAACGCTCTAAAAGCTCGTCCAGATAGCTTTAAAACTGTGGGCACAGGAGCGAGATTTTCGGGGAGAAAACCGGTTTTCCTTCTGTATTGCGCCCATGGAATAAACCGTTATTTCTCAGCAAGTACGGACTCCATCGGGAAGGTTGGGGTACCTATAGAAAGGTAGCAGCCGCAGCTATCACGCTCTAAAAGCTCGTTCAGATAGCTTTAAAACTGTGAGCACAGGAGCGAGATTTTCGGGGGCCAAACCGGTTTTCTTTCTGAATTCCGCCCATGGAATAAACTGTTATTTCTCAGCAAGTGCGGCCTCTAGCGGCAAGGTTGGGGTATCTATAGAAAGGTAGCAGCCGCAACTATCACGCTCTAAAAGCTCGTCCAGATAGCTTTAAAACTGTGGGCACAGGACCAAGATGTTCGGGGGAGAAACTGGATCTCTTTCTGTATTCCACCCATGGAATAAACCGTTATTTCTCAGCAAGTACTGCTTCTAGCGGCAAGGTTGGGGTACCTATAGAAAGATAGCAGCTGCAGCTATCACGCTCTAAAAGCTCGTCCACATAGCTTTAAAACTGTGGGCCCAGGAGCGAGATGTTCGGGGGTCAAACAGTTTTCTTTCTGTATTCCGCCCATGGAATAAACCGTTATTTCTCAGCAAGTACGGCATCTAGCGGCAAGGTTGGGGTACCTATCGAAAGGTACCAGCCGCAGCTATCACGCTCTAAAAGCTCGACCAGATAGCTTTAAAACTGTGAGCACAGGAGCGAGATATTCGGGAGGCCAAACCGGTTTTCTTTCTGTACTCCGCCCATTAAATAAACCGTTATTTCTCAGCAAGTACGGCCTCTAGCGGCAAGGTTCTGGCACCTATAGAAAGGTAGCAGCTGCAGCTATCACGCTCTGAAAGCTCGTCCAGATAGCTTTAAAACTGTGAGCACAGCAGCGAGATGTTCGAGGAGAAAACCGGTTTTCTTTCTGTATTCCGCTCATGGAATAAACCGTTATTTCTCAGCAAGTACGGCCTCTAGCGGCAAGGTTGGGGTACCTATAGAAAGGTAGCAGCCGCAGCTATCACGCTCTGAATGCTCGTCCAGATAGCCTTAAAACTGTGAGCACAGGGGCGAGATGTTCGGGGGACCAAACCGGTTTTCTTTCTGTATTCCACCCATAGATTAAACCGTTATTTCTCAGCAAGTACGGCCTCTAGCGGCAAGGTTGGGGTAGTTATAGAAAGGTAGCAGCCGCAGCTTTCACGCTCTAAAAGCTCGCCCAGATAGCTTTAAAACCGTGGGCACAGCAGCGAGATTTTCGGGTGGCCAAGCCGGTTTTCTTTCTGTATTCCGCCCATTGAATAAACCGTTATTTCTCAGCAAGTACGGCCTCTAGCGGCTAGGTTGGGAAACCTATAGAAAGGTAGTAGCCGCAGCTATCACGCCCTAAGAGCTCGTCCAGATAGCTTTAAAACTGTGGGCACAAGAGCGAGATGTTCGGGGGGAAAACCGGTTTTCTTTCTGTATTCCGCCCATAGAATAAACCGTTATTTTTCAGCAAGTACGGCCTCTAACGGAAAGGCTGGGAAACCTATAGAAAGGTAGCAGCCGCAGCTATCACGCTCTAAAAGCTCGTCCACATAGCTTTACAACTGTGGGCACTGAAGCGAGATTTTCGTGGTGTCAAACCGGTTTTCTTTCTGTATTCCGCCCATGGAAAAAACCGTTATTTCTCAGCAAGTACCCCCTTTAGCGGCAAGGTTGGGGTAATTATAGAAAGGTAGCAGCCGCAGCTATCACGCTCTAAAAGCTCGTCCAGATAGCTTTAAAACAGTGAACAAAGGAGCGAGATGTTCGGGGGGCCAAACGGGTTTTCTTCCAGTATTCCGCCCATGGAATAAACCGTTATTTCTCAGCAATTACGGCCTCTAGCGGCTAGGTTGGGAAACCTATAGAAAGGTAGTAGCCGCAGCTATCACGCCCTAAGAGCTCGTCCAGATAGCTTTAAAACTGTGGGCACAAGAGCGAGATGTGCGGGGGGAAAACCGGTTTTCTTTCTGAATTCCGCCCATAGAATAAACCGTTATTTTTCAGCAAGTACGGCCTCTAACGGAAAGGCTGGGAAACCTATAGAAAGGTTGCAGCCGCAGCTATCACGTTTTAAAAGCTCGTCCACATAGCTTTAAATCTGTGGGCACTGCAGCGAGATTTTCGTGGGGTCAAACCGGTTTTCTTTCTGTATTCCGCCCATGGAATAAACCGTTTTTTTTCAGCAAGTACGGCCTCTAGCGGCAAGGTTGGGGTACATATAGAAAGGTAGCAGCCGCAGCTATCAAGCTCTGAAAGCTCGTCCAGATAGCTTTAAAGCCGTGAGCACAGGAGCGGGATGTTCGGGGCAAAACCCGTTCCTTTCTGTATTCCGCCCATGGTATAAACCGTTATTTCTCGGCAAGTACGGCCTCTAGCGGCAAGGTTCGGGTACCTATAGAAAGGTAGCAGCCGCAGCTGTCACGCTCTGAAAGCTCGTCCAGATAGCTTTAAAACTGTGAGCACAGGAGCGAGATTTTCGGGGGGCCAAACCGGTTTTCTTTCTGTATTCCGCCCATGGAATAAACCGTTGTTTCTCAGCAAGTACTCCCTCTAGCGGCAAGGTTGGGGTATTTATAGAAAGGTAGCAGCTGTAGCTATAACGCTCTGAAAGCTCGTCCAGATAGCTTTGAAACTGTGAGCACAGGAGCGAGATGTTCGGGGGGCCAAACCGGTTTTCTTTTTGTATTCCGCCCATGGAATAAGCCGTTATTTCTCAGCAAGTACGGCCTCTAGCGGCAAGGTTGGGTAACTTACGAAAGGTAGCAGCCGCAGCTATCACGCTCTAAAAGTTCGTCCAGATAGCTTTAAAACTGTGGCCACAGTAGCCAGATGTTCGGAGGGAAAACCCGTTTCTTTCTGTATTCCGCCCATGGAATAAACCGTTAATTCTCAGCAGGTACGGCCTCTAGCGACAAGGTTGGGATACTTATAGAAAGGTAGCAGCCGCAGCTATCACGCTCTAAAAGCTCGTCACATAGCTTTAAAACTGTGGGCACAGGAGCGAGATGTTCTTGGGACCAAACCGGTTTTCTTTCTGTATTCCACCCATAGAATAAACCGTTATTTCTCAGCAAGAACGGCCTCTAGCGGCAAGGTTGGGGTAATTATAGAAAGGTAGCAGCCGCAGCTATCACGCTCTAAAAGCTCGTCCACATAGCTTCAAAACTGTGGGCACAGGAGCGAGATGTTCGGGGGCCAAACCGGCTTACTTTCTGTATTCCGCCCATGGAATAAACCGTTATTTTTCAGGCAAGTTTGGGGTAGCTATGGATAGGTAGCAACCGCAGCTATCACGCTCTAAAAGCTCGTCCAGATGGCTCTAAAGCTGTGGGCACAGGAGCGAGATGTTCGGTAAAAAACCCGTTTCTTTCTGTATTCCGCTCATGGAATAAACCGTTATTTCTCGGCAAGTACGGCCTCTAGCGGCAAGGTTGGGGTACCTAAAGAAAGGTAGCAGCCGCAGCTATCACGCTCTGAAAGCTCGTCCAGATAGCTTTAAAGCCGTGAGCACAGAAGCGGGATGTTCGGAGGAAAATCCGTTCCTTTCTGTATACCGCCCATGGAATAAACCGTTATTTTTCAGCAAGTACGGCCTCTAGTGGCAAGGTTGGGGTACCTATAGAAAGGTAGCAGCAGCAGATATCACGCTCTAAAAGCTCGTCCAGATAACTTTAATACTGTGGGCACAGAAGCAAGATGTTCGGGGGAAAAATCGGTTTTCTTTCTGAATTCCGCCCATGGAATAAACCGTTATTTTTCAGCAAGTACGGCCTCTAGCGGCAAAGTTGGGGTACCTATAGAAAGGTAGCAGCTATCACGATCTAAAAGTTCGTCCAGCTAGCTTTAAAACTGTGAGCACAGCAGCGAGATTTTTGGGGGGCCAAACCGGTTTTCTTTCTGTATTCCGCCCATGGAATAAACCGTTATTTCTCAGAAAGTACGGCCTCTAGCGGCAAGGCTGAGGTACCTATAGAAAGGTAGCAGCTATCACGATCTAAAAGTTCGTCCAGCTAGCTTTAAAACTGTGAGCACAGGAGCGAGATTTTCGGGGGGACAAACCGGTTTTCTTTCTGTATTCCGCCCATGGAATAAACCGTTATTTCTCAGAAAGTACGGCCTCTAGCGGCAAGGCTGGGGTACCTGCAGAAAGGTAGCAGCCGCAGATATCACGCTCTAATAGCTCGTCCGGATAACTTTAAAACTGTGGGCACAGGAGCGAGATGTTCGTGGGGCCAAACCGGTTTTCTTTCAGTATTCCGCCCATGGAATAAACCGTTTTTTCTCAGCAAGTACGGCCTCTAGTGGCAAGGTTGGGGCACCTGCAGAAAGGCAGCAGCCGCAGCTATCACGCTCTAAAAGCTCGTCCAAATTGCTTTAAAACTGAGAGCACAGGAGCGAGATGTTCGGGGGAAAAATTGGTTTTCTTTCTGTATTCCGCCCATGGAATAAACCGTTATTTTTCAGCAAGTACGCCCTCTAGCTTCAAAGTTGGGGTACCTATAGAAACGTAGCACCCGCAGCTATCACGCTCTAAAAGCTCGTCCAGATAGCTTTAAACTGTCAGCACAGGAGCGAGATGCTCGGGGGAAAAACCGGTTTTCTTTCTGTATTCCGCCCATGGAATAAGCCGTTATTTCTCAGCAAGTACGGCTTCTAACGGCGATTTTGGAATATCTATAGAAAGGTAGCAGCTATCACGCTCTAAAAGCTCGTCCAGATAGCTTTAAAACTGTGGGCACAGGAGCGAGATTTTCGAGGGGCCAAACCGGTTTTCTTTCTGTATTCCGCCCATGGAATAAACCGTTATTTCTCAGCAAGTACGGTCTCTAACAGGAAGGTTAAAAAACCCATAGAAAGGTTTCAGCCGCAGCTATCACGCACTAAAATCTCATAAAAATAGCATTTAAACTGTGGGCACAGGAGCCAGATGTTCGGGGGGCCAAACCGGTTTTCTTTCTGTATTCCGCCCATGGAATAAATCGTTATTTCTCAGCAAGTACGGCCTCTAACGGCAAGGTTGGGGTACATATAGAAAGGTAGCAGCTATCACGATCTAAAAGCTCGTCCAGATAGCTTTAAAACTGTGAGCACTGGAGCGAGATGCTCGGGGGAAAAACCGGTTTTCTTTCTGTATTCCGCCCATGGAATAAGCCGTTATTTCTCAGCAAGTACGGCTTCTAACGGCGAGGTTGGGGTACCTATAGAAAGGTATCAGCCGCAGTTATCACGCTCTAAAAGCTCGTCCAGATAGCTTTAAAACTGTGAGCACAGGAGCGGGATGTTCGGGGTCCAAACCGGTTTTTTTTCTGTATTCCGCTCATGAAATAAACCGTTATTTCTCAGAAAGTACGGCCTCTAGCGGCAAGGTTGGGGCACCTGCAGAAAGGCAGCAGCCGCAGATATCACGCTCTAAAAACTCGTCCAGATAACTTTAAAACTTTGGGCACTGGAGCAAGATGCTCGGGGGAAAAATCGGTTTTCTTTCTGTATTCCGCCCATGGAATAAACCGTTATTTTTCAGCAAGTACGGCCTCTAGCGGCAAAGTTGGGGTACCTATAGAAAGGTTGCAGCTATCACGACCTAAAAGCTCGTCCAGATAGCTTTAAAACTGTGAGCACAGGAGCGGGATATTCGGGGTCCAAACCGGTTTTCTTTCTGTATTCCGCCCATGGAATAAACCGTTATTTCTCAGCAAGTACAGCTTCTAACGGCGAGGTTGGGGTACCTATAGAATAGCAGCAGCCGCAGCTATCACGATCTAAAAGTTCGTCCAGATAGCTTTAAAACTGTGAGCACTGGAGCGAGATGCTCGGGGGCCAAACCGGTTTTCTTTCTGTATTCCGCCCATGGAATAAATCGTTATTTCTCAGCAAGTACGGCCTCTAACGGCAAGGTTTGGGTACCTATAGAAAGGTAGCAGCTACCACGATCTAAAAGTTTGTCCAGAGAGCTTTAAAACTGTGGGCACAGGAGCGAGATGTTCGGGGGGCCAAACCGGTTTTCTTTCTGTATTCCGCCCATGGAATAAATCGTTATTTCTCAGCAAGTACGGCCTCTAACGGCAAGGTACCTATAGAAAGGTAGCAGCTATCACAACCTAAAAGCTCGTCCAGATAGCTTTGAAACTGTGAGCACAGCAGCGAGATGTTCCGGGGAATAACCGGTTTTCTTTCTGTATTCCGCCCATGGAATAAACCGTTATTTCTCACCAAGTACGGCCTCTAACGGCAAGGTACCTATAGAAAGGTAGCAGCTATCACGCTCTAAAAGCTCGTCCAGATAGCTTTAAAACTGTGGGCACAGGAGCGAGATTTTCGAGGGGCCAAACCGGTTTTCTTTCTGTATTCCGCCCATGGAATAAATCGTTATTTCTCAGCAAGTACGGCCTCTAACGGCAAGGTTGGGGTACCTATAGAAAGGTTGCAGCTATCACGACCTAAAAGCTCGTCCAGATAGCTTTAAAACTGTGAGCACAGGAGCGGGATATTCGGGGTCCAAACCGGTTTTCTTTCTGTATTCCGCCCATGGAATAAACCGTTATTTCTCAGCAAGTACAGCTTCTAACGGCGAGGTTGGGGTACCTATAGAATAGCAGCAGCCGCAGCTATCACGATCTAAAAGTTCGTCCAGATAGCTTTAAAACTGTGAGCACTGGAGCGAGATGCTCGGGGGCCAAACCGGTTTTCTTTCTGTATTCCGCCCATGGAATAAATCGTTATTTCTCAGCAAGTACGGCCTCTAACGGCAAGGTTTGGGTACCTATAGAAAGGTAGCAGCTACCACGATCTAAAAGTTTGTCCAGAGAGCTTTAAAACTGTGGGCACAGGAGCGAGATGTTCGGGGGGCCAAACCGGTTTTCTTTCTGTATTCCGCCCATGGACTAAATCGTTATTTCTCAGCAAGTACGGCCTCTAACGGCAAGGTACCTATAGAAAGGTAGCAGCTATCACAACCTAAAAGCTCGTCCAGATAGCTTTGAAACTGTGAGCACAGTAGCGAGATGTTCCGGGGAATAACCGGTTTTCTTTCTGTATTCCGCCCATGGAATAAACCGTTATTTCTCACCAAGTACGGCATCTAGTGGCAAGGCTGGAGTACCCATAGAAAGGTAGCAGCCGCAGCTATTACGCTCTAAAAGTCCGTCCAGATAGCTTTAAAACTGTGGGCACAGGAGCGAGATGTTCGGATGAAAAACCGTTTTTCTACTGTACTCCGCCCATGGAATAAACCTTTATTTCTCAGCAAGTACGGCCTCAAGCGGCAATGTTGGGGTTCCTATGGAAAGGTAGCAGCCGCAACTATCACTTTCAGAAAGTTCGTCCAGATAGTTTTAAAACTGTGGGCACAGGAGCTAGATGTCGAAGGGGCCAAACCGGTTTTTTTGTGTATTCCGCCCATGGAATAAACCGTTATTTCTCAGCAAGTACAGCCTCTAGTGGCAAGGTTGGGATACCTATAGAAAGGTAGAAGCTATCACGCTCTAAAAGCTCGTCCAGATAGCTTTAAAACTGTGAGCACAGGAGCGAGATGTTCGGGGGAAAAACCGGTATTCTTTCTGTATTCCGCCCATGGAATAAACCGTTATTTCTAAGCAAGTACGGCCTCTTGCGGCAAGGTTGGGGTACCTGTAGAAAGGTAGCAGCCGCAGCTATCACGATCTAAATGCTCGTCCAGAGAGCTTTAAAACTGTGAGCACAGGAGCGAGATGTTCGGGGGAAAATGATACAAAGTATCTACACTGCATGCAGACACATCGGAACATGGATGTGTCTTTGGCTACCGACTGTGTGGAACCTGTTGTGTTAAAGATATCGACGTAAGTTTTATAAAGATCCCAGTATAGTTATACTGGATGAAATCATTCGACAAAACACGTCCCAATCTTTCGGTAGTCATAAGATATGTCCATGTGCCGATGTATCTGCATGCAGTGTAGATACTTTGTACCATTTTGAAGACATACCGTCCCGCGTAGTGTACAGGAGAATACAAATTAACCCAACCGTTGCCCCGTGTGTGGATCAAGCGATCATTCACTCTGCATATTTTGTATGCGCCTGTGCTTCGTTAGTACGTAAATCCGCGATCGATCGCGTCAAGTCGCGGTCTTGCTAAACACACTTACTATTAGATACTTAGATAGTACTCGTCTAAGTCTAAAGACGGTAAGCGCGGAAACACAATTTTATTGCATTAACGTTTACGTTATCCGCGCTGCACAAACTGCATCATTTGCACTATTCTCCTCACTAAATAAAGGGTCGAATTATAAGTTCCGTGAACGGACTACTCGTCACGTAAAAACGAGTATTTCGTATTGCACACCCCGTGAACGTATCGTAATTGGTTATTATGGTTTCCGTCAACGTATACGATATCGTATCAATTATTCGATCCCCCATTCGATTGCATTAAACCGATCGTATAGCACAAATTTCGCAAGAAAAATGGAAGTAAATGATTGTAAAACGCACGTTTATTGGTTATTCTTCAATAAATTAAATTTAAATTAAATTAATTAATTTAAACACTCAACTTAATAATGTGCAAAAAATATTTTGGGTGAGTTCAACTCTGTAAAGGTGCGTTCAGATCAAGTGAAATCACTCGCGCAACTGGCTCGCGAGGGAAAATTGCGTGTAGTATGAACATGTTCTTCGCCCGAAATTAATCTCTCGAGGGGAGCCTGCGGTGTGACGCACCTGGTTGCTCATTGTTAGTTGCTCGCGCGAGTAATAACTTAGATGCTCCGATATGTTAAAAAAAATAAACTCGTTAGATTTTAATTTTTTCCAAGACAACGTTTATTAAGTACGATCAACTTAAGACTGAATTTTTATTCTTAAAAGGTGAACAAGTGACAAATGAAAAATGAATAAAATGCTGAGGCGATGGTTTACAATTACAACATCGCCTTCTGTAGGTAATTTAATAAAATGGGAATTTAGAAACTGCAAATTTAACAAGAATTAATACTTTATCAAGAATTTATGAAAATTCGTAACGGATGTTGAGTAACATGAATATGTAAGAAAACGTGTATGTAATATGAATATGTATGTTATTTAAATATGTATAGAATACGTAACTCCTCCATCCTTAGAGGAGCGACCATCAGGAAGGTGGATGTCGCGATTCAAGGTGTCGATGCCTCGTCAGGATGCCGGCGTTGCTTTCCAAATTTGAATAGTAAGTAGATGCCGATGATGATGATGATGATGCTAATGCCAAATAAGGTGAATATAGTTTGTAGGGTGTAATTTCCCTCGGAACTAGGTCTTTCCAAAAGTTGAATGTTGTCCAATTGGGGAAATTCGGGATGTTTCATTTGCTCAAGTTCGATGTTTCTCGTGGATTCGTTTTTATTGATTTGGTTGGCCGTTACCGGGAAGATGTCGATTTTGTCCCAAAATATGCTGCTTTGGCTATTGTAGGCGATTCCATTCAATGTGATCTGGCACTTCTCGAAATGTATTAATGCTGTTCCGAGTATAAACCGTTTTGGGGCTCCACATGTTGATTCAAGTCGAGTTTCAGGTATGTCAATAGCGAGGATGTAATTCGGTTCAGGTTGGAAAATTTTCGGTGTTCGGGATATTTGCTCGAGTAGGCATGAGGCTGGTGCCCCATTTAGTATATCTGTTATACATCTGGAATTGCTAATGTCTTCCTGGTTCATTTGGTTTTTACAATAGAAGATTCCTTCGCTTTCTGGACACTTTTCGTCAGAACTTTGAATACTATTTTGTTTAAGGATCACGTAAGGTTTGGTGAGGATTCGCTTTGATTTGTGTATAGGGAGGGGGATGATATGAAAATAAGGATATGTTTCATTTGAAAAAATTGGTATTTGTAAAATATATTAAAAATTATGTTTGAGTTATTATAGTACGCCTGTAGGTTCAGTAGCTCGTAAATATGTTCGTTTGATTTAATGTCTATTGCTTGTTTTTGAAAAATGTGTAAAATGTCGGTTAATTCGACTGGGCTTAATATTTGTTTCGAAATAATTTTGAATCTGGCAAGTATTACGGCTTCCGCTATATCCGTAAGGTGGTTATTTAACAAGTCAATGTTGTAGTTAACTTGATTCAGATATTGCGTACGTACCAGAAGATCGTGCTGTTTTTTGAGTTGATTTTGCGAATCCTTGAAATAGCTAGTGATGTTTTCAGACTGACTATTAATGTGAGTTGTTATATTTTCAAATCTTTCCATCATCATTGAATTTATTTTCGTTATTTTAGCGGTATCTATTTTTAAATTGTATTGATCTGATTTTAATTTGTCAATATCATTGTTTAGTTTTATTGCGTCATATGCGTCCATGTTGCCCGTGATTCCTTTTATCAACGACCCTAATCCATTAATTAGACCTCTTTTGGAACGGAATTTTGGTTGCAAATTTTCCAGTTTTCGAGCAAGTTCTCTCATTTTAATGTTGGTAATTGCCAGAATATCAGTTATATCGCCTGTTTGTTCAATTTTTGATATGGAGTCTTGAATTTTGTTTAGTGTCTGTTCGTAGTTGTTCAGGTTAATTATGTGAATTAGGTTTTCGTAAGTGTAGATAATCCTAGTTGTCCCCAGTCGTAGTGGTAGGAGTCCTTGTCCTTTGGTCAGTTCCTGTATTTCTAGTTTCTGCGCCAGTGCCACGAGCAGTATCCTGAAATTTACGTTTACGTTTAATTCTTGTTTTATGAAGTTTTTGGTAATAACTAAGGTTATTCTGTTGTCGTTCTTAACTTTGTGTTTACTGAATCTAGGTGTTATTTTATTTCTCCTGCATTCCTTTCGAAGCACAATTTCATTTTCTTTTAAAATAGGGGGTTCTTCTCGATTTACGTTAAGTTTGTCTAAATTTTTATTTACTAATTCGTCAACCTTGTTTTTAATTTCCGGGTAAATTTTAGCACGAAATTCGTTTAGTTTTTCCAAATAGTCATGTTCGTTAGAACATGTAAAATTTTTGTTAAAGATGTGAGTTCTTCCTGTAAAGACTTCGAAAGGAGTGAGTTTTGTTGTAGAGTGGATGGCGTTATTGTACGTTAAAATAGCTTCGTCTAGTACGTCGTTGTGGTCGATGTTAATGTTTTCCTTTTTTAGTTTTTCCAGTATGATTCTATATATTTCGGTTAGAGTAGAATGCCACCGTTCGACGTATCTGTTGCTAGTGGTCTGTTGGAATGAGGTAATGTGAACTTCAACATCATATTGTTTACAAAAACTTTGGAATATAGTAGACGTCATCTCAGTACCCTGATCCGCGATTAATGATTTGGGAATGCCGTGTGTTCTGAAAAAGTTCCTAAGAGATTTTACAATATTGAGACTATTTTTTGCTTCTAATGTATAGGCCGATGCAAATTTAGAAAATCGATCTATAATGGTCAGGATAGGTCTGCTGTTAATTGTGTATACATCAATATATATCTCATCTAGGGGTTTTTGGGGGCTATCCGATACTTGAAACTTTAATTTTTGAGGATTTCTGTCGTATTTTTGTTTTTGACAAATTTCACAGCTGTTAATAATTTTAGTCACCTTTTCTTTAAGGTATGGAAAATAGAATTCTCTTTTGAGGTGTAATACAGTTTCAGAAATGCCTCTGTGGTTACTGTTGTTATGGTAGTCTTGAATAAGTCTGTCCTGTTCATCGCTGTCTTTTACGTCGGTAATAATTTCAGTACAACGAATTAAAATACTTTGAAAATTTTCGATTGCAAGAAGAATTTAGAGTAAGCCGATTGGATAATTTTGAACGTTTCATCGTCTGTATATACGGCGTTTAGTTTATTTGGAGCTAGAAATTTTTTAAAAAGTTCTATCATGGAATTTTCGTTATAGTCGTTCATCCGTATGCGTCGTCTTTGTCTATTTTTGAACGGCATTTCCAATGTAGTCTGGGGAGTTCTGGTGGATTTCTCGAAAATTATCTGAAGGTTGAATTCATTTAGGGGGCGTTCAGAGATAGGGATTCCGTCGTCTAAATTTTCCTCTGCAGAGTGGACAGTAGAGCCATTTTCCGTTCGAGTTGAGGTGTTAGTTTGGTTTTGAGCTAATTCGCCAATATTCACATCAGCTTGTCCGAGTTGCGGAGAATCGGTAAGCTTGATCCTGCTTAATGCATCAGCATTGCAGTTTAGACTTCCTTTTTTATATACTACTTTGTAGTCAAACTCTTCCAGCTTTAGGCGCCATCTTACGAGTTTAGAGTTTGGTTCCTTTAGGCTCATGAGATAAGTAAGTGGTTTGTGGTCTGTTACTATTTGAAATTTTCGGCCAAACAGATAGGGCCTAAAATATTTTACAGCCCACACGATCGCAAGAAGCTCTTTTTCCACGGTAGAGTAATTAATTTCTGTGTCTGTTAGAGTCCTGCTCGCGAAACAGATAGGTTTGTCGCTACCTATTATCCCCTGGGACAATACCGCACCGATGGCAAAATTGCTCGCATCAGTAGTTAAGATGAAGGGTTTACTGAAGTCGGGGTATTGTAATATTGGATCATTCATTAAAAGGTCCTTGCATAGCTCAAACGTTTTTATATACGTTTCGGTAAGCTGCACAGTTCGACCCTTTTTCAAGCATTCGGTGAGGGGTTTGGTTAATTTCGCGAAGTCTCTGATGAACTTGCGATAATAGCCTATCAGACCTAAAAACATCTTTATCTCTTTTTGTGTTCTCGGAATTGGGAAATTTTTTATTGCTTTCACTTTATCCGGGTTAGGTTTGACGCCATCCGGAGTGACCACGTGACCTAGGAAAGCTACCTCTTTATGGAGAAACTCCGATTTGTCAATTTGAATCTTGAAGTTTGACTCTCGGAGTTTGTCGAATACCTTCCTTAAATTTTCTCCATGTTCCTGGAGGGAGGTGGAGAACACAATTATGTCATCCAGGTACACAAAGCAAATTTTTCCCTGAAGGTCTTGTAAGACGTTGTCCATTACCCTTTGGAACGTAGAAGGGGCATTCTTTAGCCCGAAGGGCATACGGACATACTCATAGTGGCCACCATCTACGGTGAAGGCGGTCTTTTTGATGTCCTTAGGATCCATCTCTATTTGGTGGAATCCACTTGCCAGGTCTATGGTGGAAAAATAGAGACTTTTGCCTAATTTATCAAGTATGTCGGTAATGTTGGGCAAGGGGTAACGGTCGCTTATCGTCTTCTCGTTTAATTTGCGATAGTCTATGACTAATCGCCACTTTTGCTTCCCGCTTGCGTCCCTCTTCTTAGGGACTACCCACACTGGCGAGTTCCACGGGGAATAGCTTGGCTGAATTATGCCCTGATCGAGCATATCATGGATTTGCCTTTTGACTTCATCCCTGTGTATATAGGGGTAACGATATGATTTTGTGAAGATAGGTGACTCGTCGGTAGTAGGGATTGTATGTTTAATTTTATTTGTGAATCCTAAGCGTTCGCCTTCCTTAAAGAAGATATCGTCATAGTTTCGACATAGGTTTAAAATGAGGGTTTTCTCTTCTTAGTTTAGATGAGAAACGCGAATAAGGTTTGCTATGTCTTGTTGTGTTATTAAACAGTCAGTTTCAGGAGTACAGTCGATGTTAAATTTTTCTACTTCGGTGAAATTTGATGAGGAAAATTCGCAAACTTTTAGAGGTTGTTCGAGGAAGAGAAGTTTTTCCTGGTCAGTTGGGTTTATTATTGGAAGAAAAACGTACCAATCTCTTGCTCTATAGATTCCTTCTGGAATTAGTAGATCTGGTGTAATTTTAGTGTTTCCTAAGAAGAAATCACCATTGCACAGATCAACCGGTAATTTAACAATAAATTTAGAATTGGGGGGAATTAGGATTTTTTCTGAAATAATGTTTGGTTTGAAATGTAAAGGGATAACGGTGGTAGTAATTAACGCTTTGTTGGCGAGATCTACTCTTGCCTGTAGGTTTGTTAGTGTGTCCAACCCCAAAAGACCGTCGAAATATTGGTGGAATTTAAAAATCAAAAATGTTATTTCTCCGGGTTGATTGAATTCTGCGAAATTTGGAAAAATTGTTTTCTTATCTAGTGTATGCTGGTTAAGTATGGTTTTGATAATAACAGGATTTGTTTTTTTGATATTATTTGGGTGGACGTATTCCGGATTGATAAATGATGTAGTGGCACCCGTATCGATTAAGAATTTAAGTTCATGGCCAAATGGAGAAACTATCTTAATATACGGAAGTGTTGAACCATGTGTATTAATATCTACGTAACCTGTTGGGATTGGGAGGCTGGTAACGTAAAATTTTCGTCATCAATTTGGTGATTAATATCTTGTTGATTAGTCGGTTGAGGAGAAATTGATTGGTTCGTGTTCGATAGTTCGTATTCAGGAACAGGATTTGTACTGTAAGAGTCATCAGTACCATCAGTATAGTCAGGTTGTACATAGTAATAATTGTCTAGTTCTTGTCTGTATGAGTCATTAGGAGCTGGTTGAAAATATGAACCGGAATTATAAGTTCCATAAGTTGGATTGTCCGATTGTTCCACGGTTGAAATATTGTGTAATTCTCTAAAAGTGAACCTTGGTGCTGTTGTTGGGCGAATAAATTGATTATTAGGGAGATTGGGTTGCGGTTGTCTTGCTTGAGCGAAACGTAAATGCGTGTTTCCAGAGCTGGTGTCCATCGGCTCCGGTCTCTGTAAAAATGTCCTATTAGGCTGTGTGAGTGGTTGCTGTAAATTTGCACCAAGTCTGGGGAACGGAGTCTGATTAGCAAATGGTTGGAGTGGGCGATAAAATGGTTGAATTGATCGAAAAGGCGGTTGGTTAGGTGTAATAAAAGGTCGATTAAATTGAAATATTGGCTGGTTAGAATTGTTAGGAAATGGTCTGTTCTGTTGAATTGCCCTTTGTGCATGAACGGGATTCACTGGCTTTCGTTCAGAATTTTGACCGTTATTTTTAGCGTAAAAGATGTTCTGTTCTTTTATGCAGAAAGAGAACGCTGTAGCTAACGAGTCAGGCCTCATGGCTCGAATGGTTGCTCCAAGAGGCTCACGAAGACCGGTTAGGAATGTGTTTAGACACATTTCTGAAAAAAGATCACGCTTAGCGGAGATTACGTTTTGGTCTGATTCATGAATCAAAACGTGGCTATTTAGTGTTGAAAGAAGTTCTATGATCTCACTGTAGTATTTCTCAACACTCTTTTCGCCCTGTCTGGTATTGTGTTAATCTCTAATAAGAGACGTTTCATTACGTTTATCACTATAGTGGAGGGTGAGATTAGTTTTTATCTCCGCCCAGTTCAAGGATGTCCCATACATATTTAGGACTTCATTGGCTGGGCCTTCAACTTTGTTTCGTATAGAACGCAATAAAACTTTCGCGTGAATAGGTTCAATGGGACCGATTATTGCCAAAATTTCCTCCACATTTTCAATAAAATCCCTCAATAGTCTAGGGTTCCCGTCAAATCTAGGTAAATCCTTTACTGCGTCGGGAACTCTAAGTGAGTTAAAAACATCATTCGCGTTTGCCATTATTGAGTTTGAGGTGTTTGTTACGTTCACAATATCTAAATTGGTTTCACTTATTATCACGTTTTCTTCTATTACTTCTTCGCTTTCTAAAATTTCGGTAAGCGGAATTATTCTTAAATTTGGATTACGCGGATATGGCCTAGGTCTATGATTTTTCTTATTCTTAGTAAATTGAAACATAAGATAAGGATTAAGGGATTTAAGGTAAGGAAGTATTCAAGTTTAACTGACTTACGTGAATATGCTTAAAAATGAAAGCGAGTCCATCGCCGATGCCTCAATAATCCTTCGAGTACTCGTTCCCAAAAACACTGCCGAACACCACGGAACACCACCGAATTTTGATTTTCTCTCGATATTCCCTCGAGATTGTAGTTTACTTCCCGGTAACACGTCGAGAATCTGCTACCACCAAAACGTTAAACGGAGAATTTACTCGATAAGCCTTCGAGTACTTGTTACGGACACGTAAAGTTCGAAAAGAAAAAAAACAATCCGCACGACTGCGCCAGTAATAACTTAGATGCTCCGATATGTTAAAAAAAATTAACTCGTTAGATTTTAATTTTTTCCAAGACAACGTTTATTAAGTACGATCAACTTAAGACTGAATTTTTATTCTTAAAAGGTGAACAAGTGACAAATGAAAAATGAATAAAATGCTGGGGCGATGGTTTACAATTACAACATCGCCTTCTGTAGGTAAAATAATTTAATAAAATGGGAATTTAGAAACTGAAAATTTAACAAGAATTAATACTTTATCAAGAATTTATGAAAATTCGTAACGGATGTTGAGTAACATGAATATGTAAGAAAACGTGTATGTAATATGAATATGTATGTTATTTAAATATGTATAGAATACGTAACTCGCGCAACTACTCAGCCTCATATTTTACCTTGTGTGAACGCTGCGCGGGGATGTTTCGCGTGAGAATGAAAGCATTGATTTTTAATTTAAGCTTGTAAGTTCAACCCTGTACAGGTGCGCTGAGATTAACCGAAGCCATTCGCGATTGAAGCTTGTAAGTAAGCTTGGTCATAGTGTTCTCGATGTGATGTAAAGCATTTGTTTTACACCGCATTCGGCCACCGCAAAGCAGATTTGGTTCACAATTCGTACTTGTGTTACTGTCGAGGCACATACCACTGTCGAAAAGTTCCAACTCTTCAGTCTACCATAAAGGCGGAGGTATGGGTCTTAAGACCTGGATCCATGCCATCTGCACTCATAGTAGCACGTTCCTCATTGCAAACACTTCCGAATAGCGAACTGATTGGTTTCTTCAATTCCAACTATTGGACTATTGAAGAGTCTCCCCTCAGCCACTTACGTAAAAGTGCTATGTAAAATCGAGTTCATGTGTATTGACATGAGAATCCACCGTAACCACTGCACCACACAAAACAATATTACCATTCCATACCCGGTAAAGACTTACAATCACAGACTAGCCGAATTCAAAAACATGACGAGGACGCCATGGTTAACTCATCCAAACTGCCGTCTCACCCTCTCTAGTGTCTGTTGTACGCAACATTGCGCGTTGTGTGAACGGAAAGGGTGAGACTGGCCTTCAGGGGGTTTCGCGTAAGTTACCTCGCGCAACAGTTACGCGAGTGGTTTCGCCAAATCTAAAAATACCTTTAAGCAATTCCTCTGCCTTCCGTCATACAAACACCGCGTCGAGCCATTACCGCATGTTCGCTTCTATTCGTTCCATCTTTAATATAAACACACCTTGGAATAGGGCTTGGAATAGGGAGACCAGGAAGTAGACAAAGGGAAAATTTTGGTAACCATTCGCTTAGATGTGGTTGTTACACGACCACTATCACATCTTTCCAGTGGGAATTATGTTTTCGGGGACCTTAGAAAGTTTGCGCGAGTTTTGAAATTTATTATTCGGTGTTTTTTTTTATTAACAACCGCGTTAGTAGAGCAGAATAACGCCACACAATTACATTTTCAACTTGATTGACTGCTAGCCTAATTGTGTAGTGCAGAACCACGAGTGTATGCATTAAACTAACAACAAGGTGTCTTTTTGTTAGTGTAATGCATGCCCTTTTTGTTCTGCACTGCGCAAAACACCGCAGCTATTGCCCTGCGAACAATCGTTCACCAGTCGACAACTTTTTTTCGCGGAGAAGCAGCCTGGGAAGTAAATCATGCAAAGATGTGTGTAAACATACACATTCCCACTTCGATCGCTTATGTATCTTCATAAATTGCTCTCGCTCACGACTTGCTTTGTTTTCCCCTCGATGATGCAATAATTGGTCATGTATGGTTTCATCATATGCTTGAAAAATACATAAGTGCCTTTAGTCCCGCGGCTAGAACAATGGTCATGATGACTTTCATCCAGGGATGGATAATGAGCGCACTGATGTGTTCATCAAGTCTTAGTTAGCAGGGTATGTACCTTCATAAATTGCTCTCGCTCACGACAATTGTTTTCCTCTCGATGATGCAATACTTGACAAAAGTTTCCATCGAGGGCTTTGATATTCGCTTAAATACCTTCAGAAGCAAATGGCTATGGTGGCTCAAAGGGTAGAGATCTGGTCTCATAATTCGTGCGGTGCGGAATCAAGTTCTGCCACGAGCAGATATTTTTTTCTCACCTTGACAGCCCTCGATGAAAATATACATGACAACCTACGAGTCCATACATGAGCATCACTGACGAATTCATCAAGCCAGCTTCAACGAATTCGTCAGTGCTACTCATGTATAGATAGATAGATATAAAAATACGAGCTACTTTCCCAGCAGGAAGGCACTGCGACCATAAAGATCTATTGTGCCGTAGCTCATTAATCCAAAAGACCGTCCACCCTTCTAATAAAGGGCAGTAAGTCTTTAGCAGGAATCAACCTGAATTCTGCAGTGCTGATAGTAGCCTGCCCGAGGAGTGACATCCTAAAACGCGCGATGGCGGGACATTCGCACAAGAGGTGCTTGGTCGTTTCCACGTCTTCCAGACAAAGACGGCATTCAGTCTCGCTTGACAGACCCATCTTGTTCAGGTGATATCTGACCAAGTGATGGCCAGATAAGTACCCAACTAGGAGTCTTAGGTGGGTTCTACTCATTTGAGTAGTACCCTTGTGACTGAAGGGCATTATCAGCTCCTTTGATTGACGAAGCCCTGGAAGGTTATCCCAGTACTGTTGACGCAATCGTGCAAACCAATCTGTGATCCGCAGTTTGGCCGAGGCCAGTCCAAAGCCACAGTAAGGCTCAGGTCCATGAAAACGACTGGATGATCCTTGTCTAGCAAGTTCATCCGCAGCCTCGTTCCCCTCAATGCCCTGGTGGCCTGGCACCCAACACAAGAAGACTCGGTTTTTGGTTGCCAACAGTTGAAGGAGATTGTAACACTCCTTCACCAGTTTTGAAGAGACCTTAAATGAGGAGAGCGCTTTTATAGCTGCTTGGCTGTCTGAGTAGATAGCAATGTGAGCGCCGCGAAGTCCAGTTTCCAAGATTACCCTGGCGCAGACCTCAATGGCGTGGATCTCAGCTTGAAAAACGCTGGGCGAGACTCCCATTGCGATCGAAATCCTGGTGTTGGGTCCAAAGACACCTGCACCAACACCCTGTTCTGTTTTAGACCCATCGGTGAACCACTTGATACATCTAGGGTCTGGACAGGGTGTGCCATTTACCCATTCAGAGCGGTTAGGGATGAGGGCTGAATATTTTCTGCCGAAGCAAACCTCCGTGATCATGTAATCTGATCTCAAGCAGATCTGCACATCAGGAATTTGATTCAGAATGCTCATGTGACCGCTTTCTTCACTACGCACGTCGGAAGTTAAACGAAGTCTGAGAGCATTTAGAGCTGCTGATTCTTGAATGAATATATGCAACGGAGTAAGTCCAATAATCGCCTCCAGGGCTGGCGTAGGACAAGTGCGCATAGCTCCAGTGATGCCAAGGCAGGCAAGGCGTTGAAGCTTATTGCACTTCAGTAAGACAGAAGATTGCTGAGTTTTCGGCCACCACACAAGCGCTGCGTAGGTCACCATAGGCCGCACCAGCATGGTGTATAACCACTCAGTTATCTTTGGAGTGAGCCCCCATGTCCGTCCAAAGAAACTTCTGCAAGCCCACATTGTGCGTGTGGCTTTGCCAAGTACATTATCTATGTGAGTATTCCAGGTGAGTTTCGAGTCTAGAGTTACCCCGAGACATTTAACTTCAGTGGAATAATCTAAGGTCGTGCCGCCTAACGAAATTGTATCCAATGTTATGTTTCGTTTTCGTGTGAACGGCACAACGACAGTTTTCTGTGGGTTTACATGTAAGCCCACAGCCACACACCAGTGTAGAACTATGTCAAGGGCCGACCTCATCACCTCAGTGATGGTAGATTCGAATTTGCCCCTGACTATGATAGTTAAATCATCCGCGTATCCGATAGTAAGATAACCGCGCTCATTAAGCATGGAAATCAGCTCGTCTACGACAAGGGACCACAAAAGGGGTGACAGAACGCCACCTTGTGGACAACCCTTTACGGCATTCACGCAAATGGATGTACTGCCTAGAGTTGAGTGAATATCCCGTCCCCGGAGCATGGCATCTATCCATGCAATGGTAGCGGGCGGGATGTCCCTGAGTTCCAGTGCTCTGGAAATACACTCGTAGCCGGTATTATCGAAAGCCCCCGCAATGTCAAGAAACCCGCACAACGCGATTTCCTTTTCACTGAGGGACTTTTCGATTGTACTGACAAGGCTATGCAAGGCGGTTACTGTTGACTTACCCTTCGTGTACGCGAATTGCATACGATGTAGGGGGCTCGACAGTTCCATCTTGTGCCTGATATGCAAATCAAGCAACTTTTCCATGGTTTTAAGGAAGAAGGAAGTAAGGCTAATCGGTCTATAGGATTTGGGCATATGTTCCGGCTTATTGCCCGCTTTGGGTATGAAGACCACATTAACTTTCCTCCAAGGTTGTAGTATGTACCCTAGGGTGTAACTTGCCCTAAAAAGTTCGATTAGCTGAGTTATTATGATCTCCAAGCTGTTTTGTAACAGAGCGGGGAAAATGCCGTCTACTCCGGGAGCTTTAAATGGCTCAAAGGATTCTATCGCCCATTTTACTCTGTCCATGTCAAAGATGACCCCCGATAAATTGCGAGCCCGGCTTACGGGAACCCGTTGTGGCCTTGCAGTTGGGCAGGGGTCACCATCAGACAGTACGGACCCTGGGAAATGGGTCTGAAGAAGCAACTTTAATGTTTCTTCTTGACCTTCAGTATACGAACCGTCTGATCTCAATAGAAGGCCGACCCCGTTTGCTGAGTCTTTGGAAAGGGCTTTGTGAAGGCGCGCCGCTTCCGGTAGCGACTGAATGCTATCACAATGTCTTTTCCAGCATTCTCGTTTGGAATGCCTAATGAGTTTGTTGTACTCGGTGAGAGCAGTTCTGTACTCATCCCACCTATTGAAGCGTTTGGCTTTGTTGAACATCCTCCTAACTTTAGCTCGCTTGCGGGCCAATTCCTCGTTCCACCAAGGTACTTTACGCCCCGACTCCACCGAACGTGAAACGGTACTATCTTTATAGGAGGAAGTTAAAATTTCATTGAGCTCCTCAGCTGCAATCTCAATTTCCCCTGTAGTGCTTATGGGGCTGACCAGTAGTTCCGCTTTGGAGCTAACTAGTTCACGGAATTTAATCCAGTTAGTTTTCCTTGGACAAAAAGTATCCGAGCGAATGTCAGATTGTCCTAGGATGTCAAATCTGATGTGTCTATGATCTGAAAGAGACACTTCGTCCGACACGTGCCAGTTCGCAATGAACCTGGAGAAGAAACCGCTAGCAAGGGTAATGTCGAGTACCTCTGCCCTTGCCGCAGTGACAAAGGTAGGTTTGCACCCCCTGTTCAGGACATTCACATGTTTACACATAAGATAGTCAAGAAGGCGCTTACCTCTGTCGTTGATGTCGCTGCTACCCCACACCGTGTGGTGTGCGTTTGCATCGCAACCGATCACATAATGCCGGTTTGTACGTCGACAGAAGTCAACGAGCTGCTGGACCTCGAGTGGTGGAATCTCAACATTGTCAGATGGGAAGTAGGCAGACGCAACTACCACTTTCTGACGACCGTTGAGCGTGGATACCTCCACCAATGCTGCAGCTAGATCTCTAGAAATAAAATTGGTTAGTGGCAAATAGTTGACGCATTTGTCGATCAGAAGCGCCGCACGCGGACAACCAGCTAACCTGTCATATATCAACTTACCAGTTGTTGTGTTTAGACCGCCACGGGCCACCCATGGCTCTTGAATAAGCGCAATGGTGGCCTGTTTATCGGCGAATAACCTGCACACAGTGGCCGATGCTCCTATTGCGTGGTGCAGGTTCGCTTGAAGCACCTTAATGGCGCTCATGGTCCTGCGAGGATAGCGAGCGTTGGACTAGGCACTTTTGTTTGCCCTGTCGGGAACTGTTGCCTCCGTCCCCCTTTCGTTGACGCTCCTTCCGGTGAGAGCCGCTGAGGTTCCTTGGATTTAGGGTATGTTTATAAGGGAGATACCGCTCCCCGCCCGACCAAGTTTAGTCAGCGCTGATGGCAAAGATAAGATTTTGCCAACAGCCTGCTTCCACCCGTCACCACGCGGAGGTAAAGGTCGCACTTCCTAGGGCATGACAGTTACGGCAAATGTACCATGGTGGTCCAAATGTTAGTCCCCCTGTCACATCTTCGGCTGACGGGCTACTCATGTATGGACTCGTAGGTATGGTTTCATCATATGCTTGAAAAGTACATAAGTGACTTTAGTCCCGCGGCTAGAACAATGGTCATGATGCCTTTCATCCAGGGATGGATAATGAGCGCACTGCTGTCTTCATCATGACTTGGTTAGCAGGGTGTGTGAGGTATGAATATTGTCTAGGGTTTTATCGACAAATATATTTATTCACAGTAGCAAGTCATAAGAACTGTGGAAGAACAATTTTATGCCACATTTATTCTCTAGTCTTTTATATAATTGTTTTGCGAATTGCTTATGTGAACACGTTTACAGATAGACAAATGAGAACTCCTCAGAGAAAAACTTTTAACTTTTGGAGCATCCCTAGTTGACGCATAGTAGCTCATGTCTTTTATCAATAGTTTAACCAAGACGAGAACCACGATACGTTGCCCAGTGAAATAGGAATATACCCAACTTTTCAGTGATTGATTGTTTGGAATATGTGCAAAATTCCATAATCAAAACAGGCATCTACCCCCCTCTTCCTTTCCGGGCTTGGGACCGGCTTCGGCGGAATTAGGGCAGACGCTGTCGCTATGGTGCCCAGGTTATTTTATATTATTATTTTTTATTATTAATATGTATATATTTATATATATTTACGTATAAATTTATGGAATTATATGTTATATTTTATGTATTATTATTATTATATTATTATGTACACTATATTACATGCCGCGGAAATGTATGTATTTCGTCAAATGCTGCCTTATGGAGAGTCTCGAACATTTTGACTTCGCTATAAAAAAATATCTCGTGTGCAAATATTTGTCTAAAATGAGTTTGATGAGCTGGCTGTAGTGCCATGTCGTTGTCATGTGTTCTGCGTGATCTTCGAAAAGTTGTTTCCCAATACAATATCTTTGTACAGAAGTACATATTCTGTCGAATGTTGTTTTATTTAAGATATTGTCGTGCTCCAGATGCAGCATCGCCCTTAGTCGTTTTTCTGCTTCTGTGCAAAGGGAAACAACCGTTTTTGATGGGGACTTTAGACGGCCTCTGCTTTTTATACTTATTAGGGACGTCGTACGAACGGGGCCTTGCAGTGCTGCTATGCATTCATCGCACTCCACGATTTCGCAAATTTTGAATACCACGAAGCCCGATATGTACTCAATTACGTGATTCGCGTATTCAGACAATCGTGCAGGATTCACAGCATAATTGTGCTCCAAAAAAAATCCTTCGTCGAAGCAAGAAAAGTCAGGCAAATCATTTTCTTCTCTCAATGTTGTTCTTCCAGCTGTTTCGTTGATTTTTTCGATGGGTGAACTCGCATTCAGAATCGGAATATTGGAGAGAGGGAGACAATTTCCCAAACCAACATTTCGCAGTTGACATCGGAACAATAATTTTTTATAACATGCCATGAATTGGCGAACTGTCGGATTGTTGTTATATCCAAGTCCGGATGGTATGGAACCAAAAAATAATTCCAAGTGATCCTGGCTCATTTTGTACAAAGGTAAATACAGTAATGTGCCAGTTTCGATGAAATTATTATAAATGAAGGAAAGGTTGCGTAGTGACGTTATGATTCCTACAAATGGAATCTTTCTTGCTGTGTCTATCACAATTTTTCCATCAGACTTAAACTTTAGCTCCTTGATGTATTGGATGGCCTCCGTTGCAAACTCTAGTACGACGCGAAAGTTGCTCTCGCTAAGGGCTCTCTTCATCAATTCAAACTCAGAAATATTACGACTATTTAAGATGTCGAATATGTCGTTAAATATTCTGATGAATTTCGATGTTGCCTCACTGCCTTCGAATTCTGGCAATTTTAAAACTTCACGGCAAAAATCCAACGCATCCGCAACAGATCTGCTGAGAGTCTGAACAGCAAGCCTTACCTTCATTTTCTGGCGTCCAAAGTATATGTGAGCCCTTCGCAGTTTATTTGCCAAGTGCAACTCTTCATTTTCTTGTAACTGCACAAGCGCCTCGAGATAGACCCATTTAACCGGTTTGTTGTCGCTGTCAATGAATGGCCCTTTCTCCGCCCAAGTATTTCTAACTAACTTCACCATATGGCATGTATCCGGATGCAGAATCAATTTGTCTTCTTGTATTTGTATGAACCCAGCTGAGTTCATGTCACGTACATCGGATCCCAAAATTTTCGACATGGTGAGGTTAGTTGAAGCACCGTCGAATGTCACACCGAGAACACGTGCACCTGTGTCTTGAAGGTTTTTTACGCACAGCGTCACCAGGTTCGCTTTTTGCTCGGCCGTTATGCTGGCCATGGGGAAATAACCCAAAGGTATTTTCCAGGACTTGTTCACGCCCACAGCAAGGAAAACAATTATCTGCGTTGCAACGACATCACTATTCCCACCATCTGCAAAATCCTCGAAACCGTAGGACCTCTGGCCGTCCCAATCGATATGTTGCCTGATGTGAATCTCATCCAGAACAAGATTCACAACTATTCTTCCAGCTGTTTCGTTCTCAACAACGTTTTTTATGGCAGTGAACGATTCTTCAGTAAAGCCGGATTGACAGTCGACTCTTTGATACCACTTCCGAAAGGTCTTGTCATGTGGTAAACAATTGTCGAGTTTTTCTCGAACATACTCATACGCTTTGGGCGACAAAAAGTTCAAGTTCAAGGCGAATGCCTTTATTTCGGGATCGTAGCATCGAGGAAGAGTATTGCCTGTTTTTTCTTAAACTCAGTCTTTTGAAAATCGCTTTGCTAGCGCCTGAGAACCTTTCTAATTGTTCTTTCGTCGATTCGCAGATGAGATTTTTATTTTTTAATGACATCAACAACTCTTTAACGTTGGACTCCTTTGCATCCTTTGTTTTGATTTTTTTTCGAAGAGCTCGAATTAGCATGTTTTTTTTCTTGAGTTTTGCTTCTAGCGACTTAACTCTCAACATCAATTGATCTATCCGGGAAGTCGTAGTCAAATTTACATCCTATATAAAACCGCATAGATTGTAACTAAATTGAAGAACTCATAAAATTTCCCCTTGCAACAGCACAGAACATAGACAAGGATACACACAATAAAATATAAAACATATTGTTTTAACCTTTTTACGGGTGTGCCAAAATGTTTAGAAATTTAAAAAACAAACCTTAATATTTCATTGCTTAGTATTGCTTGGAAAATTACGTGGTGTGGATTCCATGACGTGATTCAGCATGCTACTCTAAGCAAAAAAATTTTCAGAATTTTTTTCTTGATTTAACAGTTACAAAAAAAAACCAGTCCGAAGCGTATATACCCTAGACTTGTACAGACCTAGTGGTGATACCAAAAGTACCAATTGGCAACGACCATATGCATTAAGAATGGGTCTCCTATATGGCCAGTTCATAGGAGAGGTTGGCACTCATTCATTAGGATCTTGACCATTCTCAAAATCAATGAACTAACCCATTCTTCAAATATTTGTTGAATTTTTCAAGTGGCTAGCTTCATTCTATCGAAAGTTATTGCTTATTTGAAGTTTCACTTGTAGAGGAGGTAAGGGTTCCTTAGGTCGGATCTTGCTCATCATTGCCGCCAACCAATTAGATCACCCTACAACCATTTAAACAAAATTTCAAGTCTCTTATTTAAAGTTTCGTTTGTAGTGGAAGTAGGGGTTTCGTTGGTCGGATGTTACCCAGCTTTAATGCCAACTAACTCAATCTCACTTCGAACATTTGACCAAAATTTCAAGTCACTGGCTTCATTCCATCAAAAGTTATCGCTTATTTGAAGTTTCATATGTAGGGGAGGTGGGTGTTCCTTGGGTTGGATCTTGCCCATATTCAACACCAACTACGTAGGTCTTACTAGCATCATTCCACCAAATTTTTAACTCGTTAGTATCATTCTATCAAAAGTTATCGCTTATTTGAAGTTTCATTTGTAGGGGAGGTAGGGGTTGCTTGAGTCGGATCTTACCCATTTTGAATACCAACCAAGTAGATCCTACTAACAACATTTTGTCAAATTTTCAACTCGCTAGTGTCATTCTATCGAAAGTTATCGTAATTAAAGGAATATTGAATTTTTTTAAATTTGTAGGGGAGGTAGGCGTTCCTTTGATCCGATTATGCCCAACTTACTAGAACTCAAGCATCTTCTTACCCCAGGGTTACGTGCCAAAAATCAGGCGTCTACGTCAATTGGTTCAAGAGTTATAGACAAAAAACCTGAAAAGTAGGGTAGTACGGGGCTCTTTGTAAGAAAATTACCGTTAGTTTTCAACTAATCGATTTTATTTTCCCAGGAGTTTATAAGATTACCCTCACGAGTAATCTGCCAAAGCTAGAGCTTTTCATATTTATTTAATCGGGAGTTACAGATACATTTAAGTATTTTACATATGTAGGGGAGGTAGGCGTTCTCTTGGCTTGATCATGCCCATTTTCAATACCATCCAACTAGATTACACTACCAACATTTGACCAAAATTTCAAGGCTCTAGCTTCATTCTATCGAAAGTTATCGTGCGAACGGACAGACAGACAGACAGACAGACAGACAGACAGACAGACAGACATGGCTTAATCGAATCAGGAGGTGACCCTGATCATTTATATATAGACATTGCTATACCTCCGGAGCCTCCTTTAAGGTGTTACATATTTCCGTCGTGACAAAAACAATATACCCTATACTAAAAGTCTAGGGTATAAACACTATGGCTCTATAAAGGGGAGTAGACTCGACGGCCATCTTTTTATTATTTTGAAGAAAATTAATTTAAAGTTAAACACCTTTAATTTGAGTCCGCATAATTTATTTGAGCCGAAATCTCTAAATGCATTTCGGGCAGTATTCCGCCCATCATCAGCAACACGACTGAAAATTCAAGTTACCTTTGTGTCAAACTTACATACATTGTCGTAGTTTCATTCTATTACAAATTTAAATTTAAATATATATTAAAAAGACATTTAAAGCATAGTGTATAAATAAAACCAAAAATGAAACAATTAAATAAATTAACATTAAGTCACAAAAATTAAATTAGCGTCAAGAACTAAAGTAGATTAACCTAAAAAAATTTACAAATCAAATAATTAAAATAAATTAACATTAAGCTACAAAAATTGATAAAAAACGTGAAGAATTGAATTAGATTAACTACCAATTTAAAATTAAACAAATAAATTAACAACAAGTCAGAAAAAATTACGTCAGATATCAACAATTAAAATTAACCATTAAATAAACAAATCATTAAAACAAATTGAACAAAACCGACTCAATGTTTCCTTTGTCTGCATTTATTGCTGCTTCGTCTCTCTGGATGAAAATACTTTCGTACGCGTCAAGTTTTCGTTCATCGGATATCGACTTTAGTAATCGCACCTCACTCGTGGAGACCGGCAGGTGTTGTTGCTCCAGTACATGCGCTGCGAACGCCGACTTTGTCGATTCGTTGTTGAATACGTATTTTTTGTGTTCCTCAAATCTCTTTTTCACTGAACGCTTTGTTTGCCCGTAGTATTTTCGATCGCAGATCCCGCATGAAATTTCATAAATTCCAGGTTTTTCCAGTGGATCTGTGTGATCCTTCAGGCTTTTGAGGTGGTTTTTCAGTTTGTATGGATTTGAGTGTACCATTCGCATGTTGTTGCGGCGGAATGTTGTTTTTAAACCATTGGTGACGTTCGGGTTCCAGAGAGACGAAGCAGCAATAAATGCAGACAAAGGAAACATTGAGTCGGTTTTGTTCAATTTGTTTTAATGATTTGTTTATTTAATGGTTAATTTTAATTGTTGATATCTGACGTAATTTTTTCTGACTTGTTGTTAATTTATTTGTTTAATTTTAAATTGGTAGTTAATCTAATTCAATTCTTCACGTTTTTTATCAATTTTTGTAGCTTAATGTTAATTTATTTTAATTATTTGATTTGTAAATTTTTTTAGGTTAATCTACTTTAGTTCTTGACGCTAATTTAATTTTTGTGACTTAATGTTAATTTATTTAATTGTTTCATTTTTGGTTTTATTTATACACTATGCTTTAAATGTCTTTTTAATATATATTTAAATTTAAATTTGTAATAGAATGAAACTACGACAATGTATGTAAGTTTGACACAAAGGTAACTTGAATTTTCAGTCGTGTTGCTGATGATGGGCGGAATACTGCCCGAAATGCATTTAGAGATTTCGGCTCAAATAAATTATGCGGACTCAAATTAAAGGTGTTTAACTTTAAATTAATTTTCTTCAAAATAATAAATAGTGTGGAGTTCGCGCATATCATTTCGGTTTAACCATTAATTCGACGGCCATCGTTCATCCGCTATAGACCCGGGAGTTTCTCAGTGTATGCCGATACCGATTAGCCCTCTCCATTAGATGCAACCAAAATGGCCGTCGAGTGTACCTCTTTTTTATAGTGCTCTGAGAAAACGAAAATGAACCGTATTTGTAAAGAAGCCCCTTTGCAAGTGTGATTTTCTGACATAAAACAGTAATTTGAAGAAAAAGAACACATTTTTTTCTTTTTACAGAGCCATTTATTATCAACAATTTATTTTATTTTTACGGACTATATAACAGATTAAGATAAAGTAATGTCTGCGATCCTTATAATACGTTAGTTCTTAAGTTATTGTGTTTTTTTTAATAAATTGAAGCCTCGTTTTCCAAGGTGCGGAACTCGGCGGCGTTCTGTGGAACAGACTGCCTCAAAATCCTTGTTTTCCTATTTTTTAAGCTGCAAGATACCGCTGGTTGCGGAACAGACTGCTTTCGAGGCAGTCTATCCCGCAAAACGCAGCGGTATCCTGCAGCCTACAAAACGAGGCTGAAAGTAGTCTATTCCGCAAGACGCAGCGGAACTCCGCAGCTTGGAAAATGCGGCTTAAGCCTTGAGATCGGCGATTTTACACACAAATGACATATCTGAACTGAAGGGCTACGAAATTCTAACAAAACACATGGCGAATTCCGCGCCTATTACTTTTGGGACACCCTGTATATGGTACTAATACTACATTGCCGTGTTTTCTGTCATTGAGTTTGGTGTTTGCTTTTTTTCAGTAAAGACTCAACTCTACCTGTTTAACGAATAATGGGTTGTTTTGTCGACAACTTGTGCTAATTATTATGCCGGAGCCAGAATGAACGCATAAAGTGGCAGCAGCGGCAGCAACAACTACAACATACAGATCTGCTTTCGCCGCTGTCGCTGCCGCTGCGTTCAATCTAGGTCGCGTATGGGAAATGCGTGCTTTCTAATTTGACATTTCGCTGCCGCTGCATTCTGCGTTCATTCTAGTTCGGGCATTATACGTTAAAACAAATAATTAGGTAAGAAATATGGGCTGTTATTTTGGTATGGAGAGTAATTTTGCACAATTATTTTTCTAACACACAGCAATACGATTGTTGGTATATCCAACAGGAAGAGTCGCGTATTTAAAAAAAAAAAACCAACTAAAGACCAACTCGTTGACTAAAAACAGGAAGTATCAAAATTATTGAATGAAAAATGTAGTTACTCCTATTTACAATTACATTTATTCTACATATACATATATGTACTTAGTTTAGGGCATTATATAACTTCAATACGTTAGGCAGTAGCTAATGTATTGAAGAAGGGAGTAACTGGCCTCCAAGTTACCCTCTTCTTCAGTATATTAACTACATACATAACATATATTCAAAAGTAAAATAAATATATTCGTAAACAGAAGTAGCTTCGTTTTTCATTCACGAGTTTAAAACAATTATTTTAATACTAACTACAATAATAACTACTATACAAATTTGAAACATTAAGCACTGAAGAAGGGAGTAAGTAACTCCCGAAATACGTTTATGCGAAAATAAATATATGTATTTTGTAGTAAGGAACCTTTGTTTCTCTTTTAAGTTATCAGTTAATAACGACTACAAACAACGGTAATCCAATATAAGCAATTAATTCACATAAGCCACCATCACCAAAATATTGTTACCTATTTTACCGAGACAGCAGAAGACGAGATAGGATTTCCAGCTCCATACAAACACGCAGACTTTTTTGGGGTGGATGAATAAAACTTTAAATATATATGTGTTATTTTCGCAATATGTACAGAAATCTTTTATAAATACCAATTCAGTGGAAGTGTTCAGATTGGGAACACTAAAATCTCTAGCAAAGCATGAGGCCGCATGCATATCTACATCCTACAAGTAATCAGATATTAGATCAATATTTTTTTTTTTTTTTAAATCTCACCATCGCTTCAGAAGAATGCCTGTATGCCTTTTCGGTAAGCGTCGGACTGCTAAACAAGACATTATTCTGCAATTGAAAATTCCATTCAGTAATGTTGAAGAATACTCTAAATATTTACGTGCAAAAAAAAATATGGAAAATTTACTTGTTCAGTAGAGGACTGGTCCTGACGAATGTCAGCAAACAGTCCGGCATAAGTTGCATATGCGCCGTTTAATGACATATCCTACGGGAATAAATATGTTTAGAATTTTCCTCAAATCAGTAAACCATTTAGTTCGAAAAGTTACCATCACTAGTGATGAATGTCCATATTGGGTAGCATCTACAATCACACCGGGTGCTGGATTGTGTGAATAATCCGAGTCCGAGAATATCTGCAAATAAATACATAGTGTTTGGTAATCATAATGCGCAGGTGCAACAATCTTCACAACTTACGATTGCTTCAGTATCACCACTTGACAGTGCGGCTTGCGACTCTGCGAAACCACCTACAGACATACCCTGCAAGTACATGATAAGAACATACGAAATAAAATAATTTCGGTAATTTCACCCTTCTAAATTTTAGAACTTACTTCAGATAGCAGGACAATCTTGCTTGACTGACTGGGTAAATAGTCAGTTGCTGGTGCACAATGGGGCTTTTCAGGGAATGCCTGACTACACACATAATTCTGCAATTGAAAATTCCATTAATGTTGAACATATTGACGTACGCGAAAAAAAAATATGGAAAATTTACCTGATCAATAGTGGACTGGTCCTGGCAAACTTTGCCCAACGGCTCGACATAAGTTGCAGATGCACCGTCTAATGACAAATCCTGGGGAAATAAATATGTTTATAGTTCTCTTTAAAGCGATAAATTATTTAGTTTGGAAAATTACCTCCACTAGATATGATTGTATGTGTCCGGCGGCATCTACAATCGTACCGGATGTTTCATTTTCAGCGTTAATATAGTTGGTCGTAGTAAACACCTGTGCAAAATAAAAAAGAAATGGAAACATTTATGATAGACGCTGTTGTATATTGTTACCACTGAGGTATTTTTTTAGAGGAAATGCACCCTCGCGCAGCAACGTCTTCTTTGGGTGCCTTATTAAGTCCGTCTCTAAGAAATGGTCCGAGAAGACCAACGTATTGTGCGAAATTGCTTTATTTCTCCAACCAGTAACCTCAATCCACACAGCTCGTAAAAATGGATCTTGAGGAAATCTGCAGAAAATTATAATAAAAAAAAATCGTTAGACTTTTGTTTTTTAAGGCAACAGTTGTGTTGCTACATTATTTCTCTATTTACTTTTGCCAGATCATTTGATCTGAAACTGTCAGATACGAGTAAATGCAACGATACTGATCAATTAATCTGCCAGATCAATTAATTTGGCCACTAGTGCACAAGGTTATGTTATGTTTACCACTATAGGCGAAGCCCCTTTATCTGGCGGAATTTGTGATCAGAAACGTCGCATTTATCTATATCTGACAGTTTCATGTTAATTGATGTGGTTGGCTTGGGCCATTTCAAGTGATTTGGCCTTTAAAATGAACATTATGCAACTTCTCTCAAGAGGTCACCCACACATTACACTTTCAAGGCTGCGCTACTGAATCAAAACTAAGCAGCTGATAACCCACGCGACCAGACTTTAGAATCAAAACTAAGCAGCTGATAGCCCACGTGTTAAGATTTTAATTACCCGCGGACCACGAACAAAAACACTTACTTACCGGGGAATATCTTTGTTCTAAAAGCATTTCAGCTACGTAGAGCGACGATGCACTTAATAGCGATACAAAATCAGGACACTTACCTGTGAAATGAAACTCCACTTTTCCTGGAAATCCATCTGTTGTGGCAATGTTCCATAGCACACTCCATTTTTCAAAATTAATGGGATTAGTAGCTTGTCTCACTTAAAATAGGCCACTAAGTGAACACATAAACAACACTTTACAGTTCTTGATGTAATTTTCACAAAACTAATAGAGTTTTCACTTGAAAAAATGTAATTTTTCACTGCAATCTCGTGTTCAGCACAAAATGACCGGCGAGAAATGTCATCCCACGAAATCGAAACTAAGAACAGCTGATCGCAGCTAAAAAAAAGGAAAACAACAGTTTGGTTACTTTCACAGACAGTCACGTATAGCTTTTGACTCTATCCTTCTCTTGTATATCAATGAAACACACGCACACAAATCAATCACAAATTAAGAAAAAAGACAAGAATTTACACAAACCTTCTGTTTTAGTTCTTCTTTTTAGGGTTTTGTATTAAAAACAAAACCCTTATGAAATCGGTCAAATGTCTGTCCGTCTGTCCATGAAATATCTCTCTAACGGCTAAAGCTACATACATGAAATTTTGTGGGAGTATGTAGAATTATTATAATTCGCCGGAAAAAGCGATTCGTTGTAATAGGCTGACTTTAAGGGGATGTCCCCATAGAGGGGAAATGAAGGTCAAAATTTTTTTTTCATCTGGTATAGGCAAGTGGGGTATCATGAGAAAGGTAACACCGAGTACATTTCATTTCCGGTACTTTCATCAAATTTGAAAAAAGGGGAAAAGAGATAGAGGGGAAAATATGTGATCCGAGTTTGTCCCCCCCCTTGCATTTCGATACCGTTATACTTAGAAATATGAAAATTTGCAGAAAAGCGGCATTTTACTAGTATAGAAAACCAAAAATCGTAGAATTTTGATATCTCATCAAAAAAGGTCAATAATAGTACATTTCTATAGTTGCAGTTAGCATACCCCTGCAAGCCTTAGGCACACCCGAGGTCAAAAATATTGATGGCCGATGATAACCAACATCATTGGCAATAATATCTTTAAGTTTCATTAGAATCACATAATATTTAATAATAGTACATTGATTTAAAGTTAGGCATTTTGACACTATCCACACAAAAATTACACCTACCGGCCTCATAGGTGTGAGTACTACTTTCATGTTGTTTTTCGTAGTGCGAATAGCAGTTATTTAATTAATCATTTTTGAAAGGGTAAAGATTAGTTGGGGGCGCTGCGTCGTAATTGGCAAACTTTACCGGGTGGAAGGGGGGAGGGGTCCATATAGAGGCGAAATTAATTTCAATTTTTTTTTATCGATTGGTATAGGCAAGTGAGGTGTCGTGAGAAAGGTAATGTTGAGTACATTCCATTTTTTCGCATTTTCTTGAAATTTCTAGAAAGGGGAATAGTGGAAGAGGAGAAAATATTAGTTCGTAATTTGCCCCCCCCCCCCCTGGCATTTCAAGACTGTTAGAATTATGAAAACTTACAGGAAGGTGGGTTGGGAATAGCATATAAAATGGAAATTAACAGAATCTGTATATCTTCTCAGAATAGGTAAATAATAGCTTATTTCTGTAGTTACAGTTAGCACACCCCTGCATGCCTTAAACATTTTCGAGGTCAAAAGTACTGATGGCCAACGATAACCAACACCTTAGGGCTTACGCAATAATATGTTCTAAGTTTCGTTACAATCACGTAATATGAATTGGCATGTAAAATGTAAGTGGGTAAGACATTTTAATTAAGTTTTTTTTTTGTCCATCTAAGTGGTATCAAGAAGAGCAAGGAGCCAATATTTATATACCAAAATAAGCGCTTGCTACAAAACCCTCGGATTGCGGGCGTAGCCCTCTATATTCCGGTTTCATTAATATTTTTATACCCTAGACTTTTAGCATAGGGTATATTGTTTTTGTCACGACGGAAATATGTAACACCTTAAAGGAGGCTCCGGAGGTATAGCAATGTATATATATAAATGATCGGGATCACCTCCTGATTCGATTAAGCCATGTCTGTCTGTCTGTCTGTCTGTCTGTCCGTTCGCACGATAACTTTCGATAGAATAAAGCTAGAGACTTGAAATTTTGGTAAAATGTTGGAAGTATAATCTAGTTGGTTGGTATTGAAAATGGGCATGATCAGGCCAAGAGAACGCCTACCTCCCCTATATATGTAAAATAATTAAATGTATCTATAACTCCCGATCAAATAAACCTATAAAGCTCTAGCTTTGGTAGATTGCTTGTGAGGATAATCTTCTACTTCCCTGGGAAAATAAAACCGATCGATGGAAAACTAACGGTAATTTTCTTACAAAGAGCCCCGTACTGCCCTACTTTTCGGGTTTTTTGTCTATAACTCTTGAACCAATTGACGTAGACACCTGATTTTTGGCATGTGACCCTGGAATATAAAGATGCTTAAGTTCTAGTAAGTTGGGCATAATCGGATAAAAGGAACGCCTACCTCCCCTATAAATATAAAAAAATTAAAAATTATTTTAATTACGATAACTTTCGATAGAATAACACTAGCGAGTTGAAAATTTGACAAAATGTTGCTAGTAGGATCTACTTGATTGGTATTGAATGGGTAAGATCCGACCCAAGCAACCCCTACCTCCCCTACAAATGCAACTTCAAATAAGCGATGACTTTTGACAGAATCAAGCCAGCGATTTGAAATTTTGGTCAAATGTTTGAAGTGAGATTGGGTTAGTTGGTATTCAAAATGGGTGAGATCCGACCTAAGAAACCCCTACCTCCCCTTGAAATGAAACTTAAAATAAGCAATAACTTAAGACAAAATAATGCTAGCGATTTAAAATTTTGGTCAAATGTTTGTAATAGGATCCAGTTGGCTAATATTAAAAATACGTAAAATCCGACCAACGAAACGCCTACTTCCCCTACAAATTAAACTTCAAATAAGCGGTAACTTTCGATGAAGTGAAGCTAGAAACTTGAAATTTTGTTTAAATATTTGTAGCAGGATCTTATTTGTTGGTGGCAATGATGGGCAAGATCCGACCCAAGGGACCCCTACCTCCCCTACAAATGAAACTTCAAATAAGCAATAACTTTCGATAGAATGAAGCTAACGACTTGAAAAATTCGACAAATATTTGTAGAATGGGTTAGTTAATTGATCAAGATCAAGATCCTCCTGAATGATTGCTGCAACTTCCCCAATAAACTGGCCATATGGGAAACTCAATTTTAATGCATATGGTTGTTAAGAATTGATACTTTTGGTATCACCACTAGGTCTGCACAAGTCTAGGGTATATACGCTTCGGCCTGGTTATTTTTTGACATTAACTTGTCATATGTATTTCCAATACGATTAGCTTTGAATCTACTGCATTCCTTGAAAAATTACGTTCCGTTAGCAATCGTATATGATAATTCCAATGTATTCATTCGTACGAACAGTAACGTAATTTTTATACCCTAGACTTTTAGTATAGGGTATATTGTTTTTGTCACGACGGAAATATGTAACACCTTAAAGGAGGCTCCGGAGGTATGGCAATGAATATATATAAATGATCAGGGTCACCTTCTGATTCGATTTAGCCATGTCTGTCTGTCTGTCTGTCTGTCCGTCTGTCTGTCCGTCTGTCCGTCTGTCTGTCTGTCCGTCTGTCCGTCTGTCTGTCCGTTCGCACGATAACTTCCGATAGAATGCAGCTAGAGTCTTGAAATTTTGGTCAAATATTGGAAGTATCATCTAGTTGGTTGGTATTGAAAATGGGCATGATCAGGCCAAGAGAACGCCTACCTCCCCTACATATGTAAAATACATAAATGCATCTATAACTCCCGACTAAATAAACATGAAAAGCTCTAGCTTTGGTAGATTGCTTCCGAGGATGATCTTCTACTCTCCTGGAAAAATAAAATCGATCAGTTGAAAACTAACGGTAATTTTCTTACAAAGATCCCCGTACTACCCTCCTTTTCGGGTTTTTTATCTATAACTCTTGAACCAATTGATGTAGACACTTGGTTTTTGGCATGTAACCCTGGGGTGAGAAGCTGCTTGAGTTCTAGTAAGTTGATCATAATCAGATCAAAGGAACGCCTACCTCCCTTACAAATTTCAAAAAATTAAATATTCCCTTAATTACGATAACTTTCGAAAAAATTATACTAGCAAGTTGAAAATTTGTTAGAATGTTGTTCGTAAGATCTACCAGGTTGGTATTGAAAATTGGCAAAATCCGATTCAAGCAACCCCTACCTCCCCTACAAATGCAACTTCAAATAAGCGATAACTTTTGACAGAATCAAGCCAGCGGCTTGAAATTTTGGTCAAATGTTTGAAGTGAGATTGGGTTAGTTGGTATTCAAGATGGGTTAGATCCGACCTAAGGAACCCCTACCTCCCCTAGAAACGTAACTTAAAATAAGCGATAACTTACGACAAAATAATGCTAGCGACTTAAAATTTTGGCCAAATGTTTGCAATAGGCTCCTGTTGGTTAATATTGAGAATACATAACATCCGACTAACGAAACCCCTACTTCCCCTACAAATGAAACTTCCAATAAGCGATAATTTTCGATAGAGTGAAGCTAGAGACTTGAAATTTTGTTTAAATGTTTGTAGCATGATTTTATTTGTTGGCGGCAATGATGAGCAAGATCCGACCCAAGGAATCCCTACCTCCTCTACAAGTGAAACTTCAAATAAGCAATAACTTTCGATAAAATGAAGCTAGCGACTTGAAAAATTCGACAAATATTTGTAGAATGGGTTAGTTCATTGATTTTGATAATGGTCAAGATCCTCCTGAATGATTGCCAACCTTCCCTATAAACTGGTCATATAGGAAACTCACTTTTAATGCATATGGTCGTTACCAATTGGTACTTTTGGTATCACCACTAGGTCTGTACAAGTCTAGGGTATATACGCTTCGGACTCCGGGCCGAAGCGAAGCTTCGGCCTGGTTTTTCATACGATTGTCGTTCCGTTCACGGAACTCATAATTCGACCCCAGTATTGTGCACTGTTAGTTGATATATCATCGATCGTGATAGTATGCGGTATGCGCGATACAAGTACGGTCGTAAGTTCCTTACATCTCAGGGAAAAACACATTGGTGACCTTGGTGACACTGATTTCAGTCGGCTGGATGGGATTGGCCATCACAAAAAAGGGGTCGATCCGCCGCAGAAGTGTAGTCCAAGGTCCGTGGAGCAAGCATCTCTTTCGCACTGTCGCCGATGACGAAGCAATTCGCCTCAACCGTCTCTCAATGGCGTGCATACGAGTGTGTGTGTATGTGTGTGTGTGAAGTTGAAGCTATTTCCCGACCTACCCCAACGATTTTCTTACTGAGTCAGGTTAGTGACTAATTGATGAAAACAAAAAGATTGGTGTGAAGGAGAAGCCATAGCGCTGTGCACGAGTGAGGGAGACAGGTTGTCTGGATGTGGCTGGTGTTGTGAGCAGATTTGAATCACGAGGGGATGGCAGTTGAATGATGTTGACTTGTGTTATGGGTGCCTGGTTGTATAGTCAGTTCATGACGCGATGTTTTTCGATTTTCGTGAGTTCCCTTTGATGACTGACTCGGATTGACTGGGGATCGGCCACTACATTCATATAACTCGGAAAAATGTTTAATGGGCTTGATTCCTCTTCTGACCCCCGAGTAGAAAAACAGACATTTCGTGTGACGGACAGATTTTTAGGATGACCCCCAGCTATAAGACATATCCATGTCAAAAATTACGTTACTGTTCGTACGAATGAATACATTGGAATACGATTGCTAACGGAACGTAATTTTTCAAGGAATGTAGTAGATTCAAAACTAATCGTATTGGAAATACATATGACAAGTTAATGTCAAAAAAATAAAAATATTAAAAAGGAGAACTAAAACAGAAGGTTTGTGTAAATTCTTGTCTTTTTTTCTTAATTTGTGATTGATTTGTGTGCGTGTGTTTATATTAAATATGGAACGAATAGAAGCGAACATGCGGTAATGGCTCGACGCGATGTTTGTACTACGGAAGGCGGAGGAATTGCTTAAAGGTATGTTTAGATTTGGCGAAACCACACGTAAGTTACCTCGCGCAACAATTACGCGAGGTAACTTACGCGAAACCCCCTGAAGGCCAGTCTCACCCTTTCCGTTCACACAACGCGCAATGTTGCGTACAACAGACACTAGAGAGGGTGAGACGGCAGTTTGGATGAGTTAACCATGGCGTCCTCGTCATGTTTTTGAATTCGGTCTGTGATTGTAAGTCTTTACCGGGTATGGAATGGTAATATTGTTTTGTGTGGTGCAGTGGTTACGGTGGATTCTCATGTCAATACACATGAACTCGATTTTACATAGCACTTTTACGTAAGTGGCTGAGGGGAGACTCTTCAATAGTCCAATAGTTGGAATTGAAGAAACCAATCAGTTCGCTATTCGGAAGTGTTTGCAATGAGGAACGTGCTACTATGAGTGCAGATGGCATGGATCCAGGTCTTAAGACCCATACCTCCGCCTTTATGGTAGACTGAAGAGTTGGAACTTTTCGACAGTGGTATGTGCCTCGACAGTAACACAAGTACGAATTGTGAACCAAATCTGCTTTGCGGTGGCCGAATGCGGTGTAAAACAAATGCTTTACATCACATCGAGAACACTATGACCAAGCTTACTTACAAGCTTCAATCGCGAATGGCTTCGGTTAATCTCAGCGCACCTGTACAGGGTTGAACTTACAAGCTTAAATTAAAAAACATAAAAGAACTACGATTGGGGTAAACCCCAATCATGCAATACTCTAGATGAATTTGAACCTGGTTAAAGCCAATAAATAATTTTAGTTGCAATCTCGGATGCATCGTTAAGACTTTGTTGATCCCATCACCTCTCAGATTTCATCTAGAGTATAAACACAAGAGATGAAATCTGACAGCATTATAGGTTTCTCACAAAGTTTGCAACGCTAAGAAATAATGCACCGGCATCAGCACTATTCCGATGGATGTGATATTGTATAGGAGGGGGTAGACGGAGTAAGGGTAATCGACTGTTTTTTTTGAATCTAACTGATATTGTTAATTAAGTGTTAAGTACAAAATTTCAGCCCGATAAATTGTATACGTACTGAGTAAATAGGCTTAACGTATTTCATGAAATAGTGCAGTTTGTATGGGAGGGGGTAGAAGGAGGGTGAGGATTACAATAAATTTTATAATGTAGGTTACAATTATCATAAAAGTGATATATTCAAAATTTCAAAGCAATATGTTTTATAGTTTCTGAGAAAATCTGATTATTGTAAATTATCAAAAATGTGTCATTTTGTATGGGAGGGGGTAGACGGAGTAAGAGTAATCGATTACTTTTTTTGAATCTAACTGATATTGTTAATTAAGTGTTAAGTACAAAATTTCAGCCCGATAAATTGTATAGGTAATGAGTAAATTGGCTTAACGTATTTCATGAAATAGTGCAGTTTGTATGGGAGGGGGTAGAAGGAGGGTGAGGATTACAATAACTTTTATAATGTAGATTACAATTATCATAAAAGTGATATATTCAAAATTTCAAAGCAAGATGTTTTATAGTTTCTGAGAAAATCTGATTATTGTAAATTATCAAAAATGTGTCATTTTGTATGGGAGGGGGTAGACGAAGTAAGGGTAATCGATTAATTTTTTTGAATCTAACTGATATTGTTAATTAAGTGTTAAGTACAAAATTTCAGCCCGATAAATTGTATACGTACTGAGTAAATTGGCTTAACGTATTTCATGAAATAGTGCAGTTTGTATGGGAGGGGGTAGAAGGAGGGTGAGGATTACAATAAGTTTTATAACATAGATTACAATTATCATAAAAGTGACATATTAAAAATTTCAAAGCAATATGTTTTATAGTTTCTGAGAAAATCTGATTATTGTAAATTTTCAAAAATGTGTCATTTTGTATGGGAGGGGGTAGAAGGGGTGGAGCGATTTAGCCCGTTCACGAACTTAGCCTTCATTTTTTGTCAAAAATAACGTGTGCAAAATTTGAACTTCATAGCTCAACGCGTTCTCGAGCTAGAGAGGTCACGGACGGACGGACGGACAGACGGACAGACGGACAGACGGACAGACGGACAGACGGACAGACGGACATCCGGTTTTGAGATATTCGAGTGATAATATGAACTTCTGTATCATTCATTTTTTTCTGCGAGCCTTATTTCTTAGCGTTACAAACTTTGTGGCAAACTTATAATACTCTCAGATTTCATCTAGAGTATAATCAATGCTTTCATTCTCACGCGAAACATCCCCGCGCAGCGTTCACACAAGGTAAAATATGAGGCTGAGTAGTTGCGCGAGTTACGTATTCTATACATATTTAAATAACATACATATTCATATTACATACACGTTTTCTTACATATTCATGTTACTCAACATCCGTTACGAATTTTCATAAATTCTTGATAAAGTATTAATTCTTGTTAAATTTTCAGTTTCTAAATTCCCATTTTATTAAATTATTTTACCTACAGAAGGCGATGTTGTAATTGTAAACCATCGCCCCAGCATTTTATTCATTTTTCATTTGTCACTTGTTCACCTTTTAAGAATAAAAATTCAGTCTTAAGTTGATCGTACTTAATAAACGTTGTCTTGGAAAAAATTAAAATCTAACGAGTTAATTTTTTTTAACATATCGGAGCATCTAAGTTATTACTGGCGCAGTCGTGCGGATTGTTTTTTTTCTTTTCGAACTTTACGTGTCCGTAACAAGTACTCGAAGGCTTATCGAGTAAATTCTCCGTTTAACGTTTTGGTGGTAGCAGATTCTCGACGTGTTACCGGGAAGTAAACTACAATCTCGAGGGAATATCGAGAGAAAATCAAAATTCGGTGGTGTTCCGTGGTGTTCGGCAGTGTTTTTGGGAACGAGTACTCGAAGGATTATTGAGGCATCGGCGATGGACTCGCTTTCATTTTTAAGCATATTCACGTAAGTCAGTTAAACTTGAATACTTCCTTACCTTAAATCCCTTAATCCTTATCTTATGTTTCAATTTACTAAGAATAAGAAAAATCATAGACCTAGGCCATATCCGCGTAATCCAAATTTAAGAATAATTCCGCTTACCGAAATTTTAGAAAGCGAAGAAGTAATAGAAGAAAACGTGATAATAAGTGAAACCAATTTAGATATTGTGAACGTAACAAACACCTCAAACTCAATAATGGCAAACGCGAATGATGTTTTTAACTCACTTAGAGTTCCCGACGCAGTAAAGGATTTACCTAGATTTGACGGGAACCCTAGACTATTGAGGGATTTTATTGAAAATGTGGAGGAAATTTTGGCAATAATCGGTCCCATTGAACCTATTCACGCGAAAGTTTTATTGCGTTCTATACGAAACAAAGTTGAAGGCCCAGCCAATGAAGTCCTAAATATGTATGGGACATCCTTGAACTGGGCGGAGATAAAAACTAATCTCACCCTCCACTATAGTGATAAACGTAATGAAACGTCTCTTATTAGAGATTAACACAATACCAGACAGGGCGAAAAGAGTGTTGAGAAATACTACAGTGAGATCATAGAACTTCTTTCAACACTAAATAGCCACGTTTTGATTCATGAATCAGACCAAAACGTAATCTCCGCTAAGCGTGATCTTTTTTCAGAAATGTGTCTAAACACATTCCTAACCGGTCTTCGTGAGCCTCTTGGAGCAACCATTCGAGCCATGAGGCCTGACTCGTTAGCTACAGCGTTCTCTTTCTCTGCGGTTCGCGCCCCGCAACGGGACCAACTATTTTTTATTCTCAAATTCCCTCTGAATTAATTTCTCCGAGCTTAGTGGTTTCGTATGGATAGTAGCACTCATCAGGTCTTGCATCTTTGCAGCTATCCATGTGCAAGACGACCACGAAAGTGTGAGAATTCTGTTTGTATAAGCCGTGAAGGCGTGATTTTACTTGAAAACTCGACCGTGGAGGTCTAGATGGTGTGAAACACTTATATTAACTCACTAGAGGGGTGGAGAGAGGGTGAGAAGTGGAGATATTTGTTCCCTGGCAATTTTACTTTATGTATTAATGTTCTTGCAAATGTACAAGTGCGAATCATTTTCAATTTAAATTGGAATTGTTTGTGACACTTGGTTTCATTCTGCACACCAACTTAGTATGCGTCTGTAGCTTAGCTCGGTAACGCACCGGGCATTTTTTGCTACTCGAAACACGGTCTCTGCGGTTCGCGCCCCGCAACGGGACCAACTATTTTTTATTCTCAAATTCCCTCTGAATTAATTTCTCCGAGCTTAGTGGTTTCGTATGGATAGTAGCACTCATCAGGTCTTACATCTTTGCAGCTATCCATGTGCAAGACGACCACGAAAGTGTGAGAATTCTGTTTGTATAAGCCGTGAAGGCGTGATTTTACTTGAAAACTCGACCGTGGAGGTCTAGATGGTGTGAAACACTTATATTAACTCACTAGAGGGGTGGAGAGAGGGTGAGAAGTGGAGATATTTGTTCCCTGGCAATTTTACTTTATGTATTAATGTTCTTGCAAATGTACAAGTGCGAATCATTTTCAATTTAAATTGGAATTGTTTGTGACACTTGGTTTCATTCTGCACACCAACTTAGTATGCGTCTGTAGCTTAGCTCGGTAACGCACCGGGCATTTTTTGCTACTCGAAACACGGTCTCTGCGGTTCGCGCCCCGCAACGGGACCAACTATTTTTTATTCTCAAATTCCCTCTGAATTAATTTCTCCGAGCTTAGTGGTTTCGTATGGATAGTAGCACTCATCAGGTCTTGCATCTTTGCAGCTATCCATGTGCAAGACGACCACGAAAGTGTGAGAATTCTGTTTGTATAAGCCGTGAAGGCGTGATTTTACTTGAAAACTCGACCGTGGAGGTCTAGATGGTGTGAAACACTTATATTAACTCACTAGAGGGGTGGAGAGAGGGTGAGAAGTGGAGATATTTGTTCCCTGGCAATTTTACTTTATGTATTAATGTTCTTGCAAATGTACAAGTGCGAATCATTTTCAATTTAAATTGGAATTGTTTGTGACACTTGGTTTCATTCTGCACACCAACTTAGTATGCGTCTGTAGCTTAGCTCGGTAACGCACCGGGCATTTTTTGCTACTCGAAACACGGTCTCTGCGGTTCGCGCCCCGCAACGGGACCAACTATTTTTTATTCTCAAATTCCCTCTGAATTAATTTCTCCGAGCTTAGTGGTTTCGTATGGATAGTAGCACTCATCAGGTCTTGCATCTTTGCAGCTATCCATGTGCAAGACGACCACGAAAGTGTGAGAATTCTGTTTGTATAAGCCGTGAAGGCGTGATTTTACTTGAAAACTCGACCGTGGAGGTCTAGATGGTGTGAAACACTTATATTAACTCACTAGAGGGGTGGAGAGAGGGTGAGAAGTGGAGATATTTGTTCCCTGGCAATTTTACTTTATGTATTAATGTTCTTGCAAATGTACAAGTGCGAATCATTTTCAATTTAAATTGGAATTGTTTGTGACACTTGGTTTCATTCTGCACACCAACTTAGTATGCGTCTGTAGCTTAGCTCGGTAACGCACCGGGCATTTTTTGCTACTCGAAACACGGTCTCTGCGGTTCGCGCCCCGCAACGGGACCAACTATTTTTTATTCTCAAATTCCCTCTGAATTAATTTCTCCGAGCTTAGTGGTTTCGTATGGATAGTAGCACTCATCAGGTCTTGCATCTTTGCAGCTATCCATGTGCAAGACGACCACGAAAGTGTGAGAATTCTGTTTGTATAAGCCGTGAAGGCGTGATTTTACTTGAAAACTCGACCGTGGAGGTCTAGATGGTGTGAAACACTTATATTAACTCACTAGAGGGGTGGAGAGAGGGTGAGAAGTGGAGATATTTGTTCCCTGGCAATTTTACTTTATGTATTAATGTTCTTGCAAATGTACAAGTGCGAATCATTTTCAATTTAAATTGGAATTGTTTGTGACACTTGGTTTCATTCTGCACACCAACTTAGTATGCGTCTGTAGCTTAGCTCGGTAACGCACCGGGCATTTTTTGCTACTCGAAACACGGTCTCTGCGGTTCGCGCCCCGCAACGGGACCAACTATTTTTTATTCTCAAATTCCCTCTGAATTAATTTCTCCGAGCTTAGTGGTTTCGTATGGATAGTAGCACTCATCAGGTCTTGCATCTTTGCAGCTATCCATGTGCAAGACGACCACGAAAGTGTGAGAATTCTGTTTGTATAAGCCGTGAAGGCGTGATTTTACTTGAAAACTCGACCGTGGAGGTCTAGATGGTGTGAAACACTTATATTAACTCACTAGAGGGGTGGAGAGAGGGTGAGAAGTGGAGATATTTGTTCCCTGGCAATTTTACTTTATGTATTAATGTTCTTGCAAATGTACAAGTGCGAATCATTTTCAATTTAAATTGGAATTGTTTGTGACACTTGGTTTCATTCTGCACACCAACTTAGTATGCGTCTGTAGCTTAGCTCGGTAACGCACCGGGCATTTTTTGCTACTCGAAACACGGTCTCTGCGGTTCGCGCCCCGCAACGGGACCAACTATTTTTTATTCTCAAATTCCCTCTGAATTAATTTCTCCGAGCTTAGTGGTTTCGTATGGATAGTAGCACTCATCAGGTCTTGCATCTTTGCAGCTATCCATGTGCAAGACGACCACGAAAGTCGAAATTGAAAATGATTCGCACTTGTACATTTGCAAGAACATTAATACATAAAGTAAAATTGCCAGGGAACAAATATCTCCACTTCTCACCCTCTCTCCACCCCTCTAGTGAGTTAATATAAGTGTTTCACACCATCTAGACCTCCACGGTCGAGTTTTCAAGTAAAATCACGCCTTCACGGCTTATACAAACAGAATTCTCACACTTTCGTGGTCGTCTTGCACATGGATAGCTGCAAAGATGCAAGACCTGATGAGTGCTACTATCCATACGAAACCACTAAGCTCGGAGAAATTAATTCAGAGGGAATTTGAGAATAAAAAATAGTTGGTCCCGTTGCGGGGCGCGAACCGCAGAGACCGTGTTTCGAGTAGCAAAAAATGCCCGGTGCGTTACCGAGCTAAGCTACAGACGCATACTAAGTTGGTGTGCAGAATGAAACCAAGTGTCACAAACAATTCCAATTTAAATTGAAAATGATTCGCACTTGTACATTTGCAAGAACATTAATACATAAAGTAAAATTGCCAGGGAACAAATATCTCCACTTCTCACCCTCTCTCCACCCCTCTAGTGAGTTAATATAAGTGTTTCACACCATCTAGACCTCCACGGTCGAGTTTTCAAGTAAAATCACGCCTTCACGGCTTATACAAACAGAATTCTCACACTTTCGTGGTCGTCTTGCACATGGATAGCTGCAAAGATGCAAGACCTGATGAGTGCTACTATCCATACGAAACCACTAAGCTCGGAGAAATTAATTCAGAGGGAATTTGAGAATAAAAAATAGTTGGTCCCGTTGCGGGGCGCGAACCGCAGAGACCGTGTTTCGAGTAGCAAAAAATGCCCGGTGCGTTACCGAGCTAAGCTACAGACGCATACTAAGTTGGTGTGCAGAATGAAACCAAGTGTCACAAACAATTCCAATTTAAATTGAAAATGATTCGCACTTGTACATTTGCAAGAACATTAATACATAAAGTAAAATTGCCAGGGAACAAATATCTCCACTTCTCACCCTCTCTCCACCCCTCTAGTGAGTTAATATAAGTGTTTCACACCATCTAGACCTCCACGGTCGAGTTTTCAAGTAAAATCACGCCTTCACGGCTTATACAAACAGAATTCTCACACTTTCGTGGTCGTCTTGCACATGGATAGCTGCAAAGATGCAAGACCTGATGAGTGCTACTATCCATACGAAACCACTAAGCTCGGAGAAATTAATTCAGAGGGAATTTGAGAATAAAAAATAGTTGGTCCCGTTGCGGGGCGCGAACCGCAGAGACCGTGTTTCGAGTAGCAAAAAATGCCCGGTGCGTTACCGAGCTAAGCTACAGACGCATACTAAGTTGGTGTGCAGAATGAAACCAAGTGTCACAAACAATTCCAATTTAAATTGAAAATGATTCGCACTTGTACATTTGCAAGAACATTAATACATAAAGTAAAATTGCCAGGGAACAAATATCTCCACTTCTCACCCTCTCTCCACCCCTCTAGTGAGTTAATATAAGTGTTTCACACCATCTAGACCTCCACGGTCGAGTTTTCAAGTAAAATCACGCCTTCACGGCTTATACAAACAGAATTCTCACATTTTCGTGGTCGTCTTGCACATGGATAGCTGCAAAGATGCAAGACCTGATGAGTGCTACTATCCATACGAAACCACTAAGCTCGGAGAAATTAATTCAGAGGGAATTTGAGAATAAAAAATAGTTGGTCCCGTTGCGGGGCGCGAACCGCAGAGACCGTGTTTCGAGTAGCAAAAAATGCCCGGTGCGTTACCGAGCTAAGCTACAGACGCATACTAAGTTGGTGTGCAGAATGAAACCAAGTGTCACAAACAATTCCAATTTAAATTGAAAATGATTCGCACTTGTACATTTGCAAGAACATTAATACATAAAGTAAAATTGCCAGGGAACAAATATCTCCACTTCTCACCCTCTCTCCACCCCTCTAGTGAGTTAATATAAGTGTTTCACACCATCTAGACCTCCACGGTCGAGTTTTCAAGTAAAATCACGCCTTCACGGCTTATACAAACAGAATTCTCACACTTTCGTGGTCGTCTTGCACATGGATAGCTGCAAAGATGCAAGACCTGATGAGTGCTACTATCCATACGAAACCACTAAGCTCGGAGAAATTAATTCAGAGGGAATTTGAGAATAAAAAATAGTTGGTCCCGTTGCGGGGCGCGAACCGCAGAGACCGTGTTTCGAGTAGCAAAAAATGCCCGGTGCGTTACCGAGCTAAGCTACAGACGCATACTAAGTTGGTGTGCAGAATGAAACCAAGTGTCACAAACAATTCCAATTTAAATTGAAAATGATTCGCACTTGTACATTTGCAAGAACATTAATACATAAAGTAAAATTGCCAGGGAACAAATATCTCCACTTCTCACCCTCTCTCCACCCCTCTAGTGAGTTAATATAAGTGTTTCACACCATCTAGACCTCCACGGTCGAGTTTTCAAGTAAAATCACGCCTTCACGGCTTATACAAACAGAATTCTCACACTTTCGTGGTCGTCTTGCACATGGATAGCTGCAAAGATGCAAGACCTGATGAGTGCTACTATCCATACGAAACCACTAAGCTCGGAGAAATTAATTCAGAGGGAATTTGAGAATAAAAAATAGTTGGTCCCGTTGCGGGGCGCGAACCGCAGAGACCGTGTTTCGAGTAGCAAAAAATGCCCGGTGCGTTACCGAGCTAAGCTACAGACGCATACTAAGTTGGTGTGCAGAATGAAACCAAGTGTCACAAACAATTCCAATTTAAATTGAAAATGATTCGCACTTGTACATTTGCAAGAACATTAATACATAAAGTAAAATTGCCAGGGAACAAATATCTCCACTTCTCACCCTCTCTCCACCCCTCTAGTGAGTTAATATAAGTGTTTCACACCATCTAGACCTCCACGGTCGAGTTTTCAAGTAAAATCACGCCTTCACGGCTTATACAAACAGAATTCTCACACTTTCGTGGTCGTCTTGCACATGGATAGCTGCAAAGATGCAAGACCTGATGAGTGCTACTATCCATACGAAACCACTAAGCTCGGAGAAATTAATTCAGAGGGAATTTGAGAATAAAAAATAGTTGGTCCCGTTGCGGGGCGCGAACCGCAGAGACCGTGTTTCGAGTAGCAAAAAATGCCCGGTGCGTTACCGAGCTAAGCTACAGACGCATACTAAGTTGGTGTGCAGAATGAAACCAAGTGTCACAAACAATTCCAATTTAAATTGAAAATGATTCGCACTTGTACATTTGCAAGAACATTAATACATAAAGTAAAATTGCCAGGGAACAAATATCTCCACTTCTCACCCTCTCTCCACCCCTCTAGTGAGTTAATATAAGTGTTTCACACCATCTAGACCTCCACGGTCGAGTTTTCAAGTAAAATCACGCCTTCACGGCTTATACAAACAGAATTCTCACACTTTCGTGGTCGTCTTGCACATGGATAGCTGCAAAGATGCAAGACCTGATGAGTGCTACTATCCATACGAAACCACTAAGCTCGGAGAAATTAATTCAGAGGGAATTTGAGAATAAAAAATAGTTGGTCCCGTTGCGGGGCGCGAACCGCAGAGACCGTGTTTCGAGTAGCAAAAAATGCCCGGTGCGTTACCGAGCTAAGCTACAGACGCATACTAAGTTGGTGTGCAGAATGAAACCAAGTGTCACAAACAATTCCAATTTAAATTGAAAATGATTCGCACTTGTACATTTGCAAGAACATTAATACATAAAGTAAAATTGCCAGGGAACAAATATCTCCACTTCTCACCCTCTCTCCACCCCTCTAGTGAGTTAATATAAGTGTTTCACACCATCTAGACCTCCACGGTCGAGTTTTCAAGTAAAATCACGCCTTCACGGCTTATACAAACAGAATTCTCACACTTTCGTGGTCGTCTTGCACATGGATAGCTGCAAAGATGCAAGACCTGATGAGTGCTACTATCCATACGAAACCACTAAGCTCGGAGAAATTAATTCAGAGGGAATTTGAGAATAAAAAATAGTTGGTCCCGTTGCGGGGCGCGAACCGCAGAGACCGTGTTTCGAGTAGCAAAAAATGCCCGGTGCGTTACCGAGCTAAGCTACAGACGCATACTAAGTTGGTGTGCAGAATGAAACCAAGTGTCACAAACAATTCCAATTTAAATTGAAAATGATTCGCACTTGTACATTTGCAAGAACATTAATACATAAAGTAAAATTGCCAGGGAACAAATATCTCCACTTCTCACCCTCTCTCCACCCCTCTAGTGAGTTAATATAAGTGTTTCACACCATCTAGACCTCCACGGTCGAGTTTTCAAGTAAAATCACGCCTTCACGGCTTATACAAACAGAATTCTCACACTTTCGTGGTCGTCTTGCACATGGATAGCTGCAAAGATGCAAGACCTGATGAGTGCTACTATCCATACGAAACCACTAAGCTCGGAGAAATTAATTCAGAGGGAATTTGAGAATAAAAAATAGTTGGTCCCGTTGCGGGGCGCGAACCGCAGAGACCGTGTTTCGAGTAGCAAAAAATGCCCGGTGCGTTACCGAGCTAAGCTACAGACGCATACTAAGTTGGTGTGCAGAATGAAACCAAGTGTCACAAACAATTCCAATTTAAATTGAAAATGATTCGCACTTGTACATTTGCAAGAACATTAATACATAAAGTAAAATTGCCAGGGAACAAATATCTCCACTTCTCACCCTCTCTCCACCCCTCTAGTGAGTTAATATAAGTGTTTCACACCATCTAGACCTCCACGGTCGAGTTTTCAAGTAAAATCACGCCTTCACGGCTTATACAAACAGAATTCTCACACTTTCGTGGTCGTCTTGCACATGGATAGCTGCAAAGATGCAAGACCTGATGAGTGCTACTATCCATACGAAACCACTAAGCTCGGAGAAATTAATTCAGAGGGAATTTGAGAATAAAAAATAGTTGGTCCCGTTGCGGGGCGCGAACCGCAGAGACCGTGTTTCGAGTAGCAAAAAATGCCCGGTGCGTTACCGAGCTAAGCTACAGACGCATACTAAGTTGGTGTGCAGAATGAAACCAAGTGTCACAAACAATTCCAATTTAAATTGAAAATGATTCGCACTTGTACATTTGCAAGAACATTAATACATAAAGTAAAATTGCCAGGGAACAAATATCTCCACTTCTCACCCTCTCTCCACCCCTCTAGTGAGTTAATATAAGTGTTTCACACCATCTAGACCTCCACGGTCGAGTTTTCAAGTAAAATCACGCCTTCACGGCTTATACAAACAGAATTCTCACACTTTCGTGGTCGTCTTGCACATGGATAGCTGCAAAGATGCAAGACCTGATGAGTGCTACTATCCATACGAAACCACTAAGCTCGGAGAAATTAATTCAGAGGGAATTTGAGAATAAAAAATAGTTGGTCCCGTTGCGGGGCGCGAACCGCAGAGACCGTGTTTCGAGTAGCAAAAAATGCCCGGTGCGTTACCGAGCTAAGCTACAGACGCATACTAAGTTGGTGTGCAGAATGAAACCAAGTGTCACAAACAATTCCAATTTAAATTGAAAATGATTCGCACTTGTACATTTGCAAGAACATTAATACATAAAGTAAAATTGCCAGGGAACAAATATCTCCACTTCTCACCCTCTCTCCACCGCTCTAGTGAGTTAATATAAGTGTTTCACACCATCTAGACCTCCACGGTCGAGTTTTCAAGTAAAATCACGCCTTCACGGCTTATACAAACAGAATTCTCACACTTTCGTGGTCGTCTTGCACATGGATAGCTGCAAAGATGCAAGACCTGATGAGTGCTACTATCCATACGAAACCACTAAGCTCGGAGAAATTAATTCAGAGGGAATTTGAGAATAAAAAATAGTTGGTCCCGTTGCGGGGCGCGAACCGCAGAGACCGTGTTTCGAGTAGCAAAAAATGCCCGGTGCGTTACCGAGCTAAGCTACAGACGCATACTAAGTTGGTGTGCAGAATGAAACCAAGTGTCACAAACAATTCCAATTTAAATTGAAAATGATTCGCACTTGTACATTTGCAAGAACATTAATACATAAAGTAAAATTGCCAGGGAACAAATATCTCCACTTCTCACCCTCTCTCCACCCCTCTAGTGAGTTAATATAAGTGTTTCACACCATCTAGACCTCCACGGTCGAGTTTTCAAGTAAAATCACGCCTTCACGGCTTATACAAACAGAATTCTCACACTTTCGTGGTCGTCTTGCACATGGATAGCTGCAAAGATGCAAGACCTGATGAGTGCTACTATCCATACGAAACCACTAAGCTCGGAGAAATTAATTCAGAGGGAATTTGAGAATAAAAAATAGTTGGTCCCGTTGCGGGGCGCGAACCGCAGAGACCGTGTTTCGAGTAGCAAAAAATGCCCGGTGCGTTACCGAGCTAAGCTACAGACGCATACTAAGTTGGTGTGCAGAATGAAACCAAGTGTCACAAACAATTCCAATTTAAATTGAAAATGATTCGCACTTGTACATTTGCAAGAACATTAATACATAAAGTAAAATTGCCAGGGAACAAATATCTCCACTTCTCACCCTCTCTCCACCCCTCTAGTGAGTTAATATAAGTGTTTCACACCATCTAGACCTCCACGGTCGAGTTTTCAAGTAAAATCACGCCTTCACGGCTTATACAAACAGAATTCTCACACTTTCGTGGTCGTCTTGCACATGGATAGCTGCAAAGATGCAAGACCTGATGAGTGCTACTATCCATACGAAACCACTAAGCTCGGAGAAATTAATTCAGAGGGAATTTGAGAATAAAAAATAGTTGGTCCCGTTGCGGGGCGCGAACCGCAGAGACTGTGTTTCGAGTAGCAAAAAATGCCCGGTGCGTTACCGAGCTAAGCTACAGACGCATACTAAGTTGGTGTGCAGAATGAAACCAAGTGTCACAAACAATTCCAATTTAAATTGAAAATGATTCGCACTTGTACATTTGCAAGAACATTAATACATAAAGTAAAATTGCCAGGGAACAAATATCTCCACTTCTCACCCTCTCTCCACCCCTCTAGTGAGTTAATATAAGTGTTTCACACCATCTAGACCTCCACGGTCGAGTTTTCAAGTAAAATCACGCCTTCACGGCTTATACAAACAGAATTCTCACACTTTCGTGGTCGTCTTGCACATGGATAGCTGCAAAGATGCAAGACCTGATGAGTGCTACTATCCATACGAAACCACTAAGCTCGGAGAAATTAATTCAGAGGGAATTTGAGAATAAAAAATAGTTGGTCCCGTTGCGGGGCGCGAACCGCAGAGACCGTGTTTCGAGTAGCAAAAAATGCCCGGTGCGTTACCGAGCTAAGCTACAGACGCATACTAAGTTGGTGTGCAGAATGAAACCAAGTGTCACAAACAATTCCAATTTAAATTGAAAATGATTCGCACTTGTACATTTGCAAGAACATTAATACATAAAGTAAAATTGCCAGGGAACAAATATCTCCACTTCTCACCCTCTCTCCACCCCTCTAGTGAGTTAATATAAGTGTTTCACACCATCTAGACCTCCACGGTCGAGTTTTCAAGTAAAATCACGCCTTCACGGCTTATACAAACAGAATTCTCACACTTTCGTGGTCGTCTTGCACATGGATAGCTGCAAAGATGCAAGACCTGATGAGTGCTACTATCCATACGAAACCACTAAGCTCGGAGAAATTAATTCAGAGGGAATTTGAGAATAAAAAATAGTTGGTCCCGTTGCGGGGCGCGAACCGCAGAGACCGTGTTTCGAGTAGCAAAAAATGCCCGGTGCGTTACCGAGCTAAGCTACAGACGCATACTAAGTTGGTGTGCAGAATGAAACCAAGTGTCACAAACAATTCCAATTTAAATTGAAAATGATTCGCACTTGTACATTTGCAAGAACATTAATACATAAAGTAAAATTGCCAGGGAACAAATATCTCCACTTCTCACCCTCTCTCCACCCCTCTAGTGAGTTAATATAAGTGTTTCACACCATCTAGACCTCCACGGTCGAGTTTTCAAGTAAAATCACGCCTTCACGGCTTATACAAACAGAATTCTCACACTTTCGTGGTCGTCTTGCACATGGATAGCTGCAAAGATGCAAGACCTGATGAGTGCTACTATCCATACGAAACCACTAAGCTCGGAGAAATTAATTCAGAGGGAATTTGAGAATAAAAAATAGTTGGTCCCGTTGCGGGGCGCGAACCGCAGAGACCGTGTTTCGAGTAGCAAAAAATGCCCGGTGCGTTACCGAGCTAAGCTACAGACGCATACTAAGTTGGTGTGCAGAATGAAACCAAGTGTCACAAACAATTCCAATTTAAATTGAAAATGATTCGCACTTGTACATTTGCAAGAACATTAATACATAAAGTAAAATTGCCAGGGAACAAATATCTCCACTTCTCACCCTCTCTCCACCCCTCTAGTGAGTTAATATAAGTGTTTCACACCATCTAGACCTCCACGGTCGAGTTTTCAAGTAAAATCACGCCTTCACGGCTTATACAAACAGAATTCTCACACTTTCGTGGTCGTCTTGCACATGGATATCTGCAAAGATGCAAGACCTGATGAGTGCTACTATCCATACGAAACCACTAAGCTCGGAGAAATTAATTCAGAGGGAATTTGAGAATAAAAAATAGTTGGTCCCGTTGCGGGGCGCGAACCGCAGAGACCGTGTTTCGAGTAGCAAAAAATGCCCGGTGCGTTACCGAGCTAAGCTACAGACGCATACTAAGTTGGTGTGCAGAATGAAACCAAGTGTCACAAACAATTCCAATTTAAATTGAAAATGATTCGCACTTGTACATTTGCAAGAACATTATTACTTACAAGCTTCAATCGCGAATGGCTTCGGTTAATCTCAGCGCACCTGTACAGAGTTGAACTTACAAGCTTAAATTAAAAATCAATGCTTTCATCCTCACGCGAAACATCCCCGCGCAGCGTTCACACAAGGTAAAATATGAGGCTGAGTAGTTGCGCGCGAGCAACTAACAATGAGCAACCAGGTGCGTCACACCGCGAGTTCCTCTCGAGAGATTAATTTCGGGCGAAGAACATGTTCATACTACACGCAATTTTTCCTCGCGAGCCAGTTGCGCGAGTGATTTCACTTGATCTGAACGCACCTTTACAGAGTTGAACTCACCCAAAATATTTTTTGCTCATTATTAAGTTTAGTGTTTAAGTTAATTAATTTAATTTAAATTTAATTTATTGAAGAATAATCAATAAACGTGCGTTTTACAATCATTTACTTCCATTTTTCTTACGAAATTTGTGCTATACGATCGGTTTAATGCAATCGAATGGGGGATCGAATAATTGACACGATATCGTATACGTTGACGGAAACCAAAATAACCAATTACGATACGTTCACGGGGTGTGCAATACGAAATACTCGTTTTTACGTGACGAGTAGTCCGTTCACGGAACTTATAATTCGACCCTTTATTTAGTGAGGAGAATAGTGCAAATGATGCAGTTTGTGCAGCGCGGATAACGTAAACGTTAATGCAATAAAATTGTGTTTTCGCGCTTACCGTCTTTAGACTTAGACGAGTACTATCTAAGTATCTAATAGTAAGTGTGTTTAGCAAGACCGCGACTTGACGCGATCGATCGCGGATTTACGTACTAACGAAGCACAGGCGCATACAAAATATGTAGAGTGTATGATCGCTTGATCCACACACGGGGCAACGGTTGGGTTAATTTGTATTCTCCTGTACACTATGCGGGACGGTATGTCTTCAAAATGATACACAGTATCTACACTGCATGCAGATACATCGGCACATGGATATGTCTTATGCCTACCGAGAGCGTGGGACGTGTTTTGTCGAATGATTTCATCCAGTATAACTATACTGGGATCTTTATAAAACTTACGTCGATATCTTCAACACCTCAGGTTCCACGCAGTGGTAGCCAAAGACATATCCATGTTCCGATGTATCTGCATGCAGTGTAGATACTTTGTATCATTTTTATTCAGCTGAGTGGTACCAAGAAGAGAAGGGAGCCAATATTTAGATACCGAAATAAGCGCGAGCTACAAAACCCTCGAATTGCGGGCGTAGCCCTCTATATTCCGGTTTCATATTTATACCCTAGACTTATAGTATAGGGTATATTGTTTTTGTCACGACGAAAATATGTAACACCTTAAAGGAGGCTCCGGAGGTATAGCAAAGTATATATATAAATGATCAGGGTCACCTCCTGATTCGATTTAGCCATGTCTGTCTGTCTGTCTGTCTGTCTGTCCCTTCGCACGATAACTTCCGATACAAGGGAGCTAGAGCTTTGAAATTTTGGTCGAATATTGGAAGTTTGATCTAGTTGATTGGTATTGAAAATGGGCGTGATCAGTCAAAGAGAACGCCTACCTCCACTACATATGTAAAATAATTAAATGTATTTATAACTCCCGATTAAATAAACATGAAAACCTCTAGCTTTGGTAGATCGCTCGTGATGGTAATCTTATACTCCTCCGGAAAAATAAAATCGATCAGTTGAAAACTAACGGTAATTTTCTTGCAAAGAGTCCCGTACTACCCTACTTTTCAGGTTTTTTGTCCATAACTCTTGAACAAATTGACGTAGACATCTGATTTTTGGCATGTAACCCTGGGGTAAGAAGCTGCTTAGGTTTTGGGAAGTTGGGCATAATCAGATCAAAGGAACGCCTACCTCCCCTACAAAATTCAAAAAATTAAATATTATTTTAATTACGATAACTTTCGATAGAATGACACTAGCAAGTTGAAAATTTGGTAGAATGTTGATAGTAAGGTCTTATTAGTTAGCACTGAAAATGGGCAAGATCGGACCCAAAGAACCCCTACCTCCCCTTCAAATGAAACTTAGAATAAGCGATTACTTTTGATACAATGAAGCCAGCAGCTTGAAATTTTTGTCAAATGTTTGAAGTGAGATTGACTTAGTTGGCATTAAAGACGGGTTAGATCCGACCTAAGGAACCCCTACCTCCCCTAGAGATGACACTTAAAACAAGCAATAGCTTACGACAAAATAAAGCTAGCGACTTGAAATTTTGCCCAAATGTTTGTAGTAGGATCAAGTCGGCTAATATTGAAAATGCGTATAATCCGACCAACGAAACCCCTACTTCCCCTACAAACGAATCTTCAAATAAGCGATATCTGTCGATAGAGTGAAGCTAGAGACTTAAAATTTTGTTCGTATGTTTGTATGGTGATCTAATTGGTTGGTGGCAATGATGGGCAAGATCCGACCCAAGGAACCCTTACCTCCCCTACAAGTGAGACTTCAAACAAGCAATAACTTTCGATGGAATGAAGCTAGCGACTTGACAAATTCAACAAATATTTGTAGAATGGGTTAGTTAACTCATTTTGAGAATGGTCAAGATCTCCCTGAGTGAGTGCCAACCTCCCCTATAAACTGGCTATATAGGAAACTCACTTTGAATGCATGGTCGTTGCCAATTATTACTTTTTTTGTCACCACTAGGTCTGTACAAGTCTAGGGTATATATGCTTCAGACTCGGCCTGGTTTGGTTTTTTTTTCGGCGGGGCGGGACGCTCCCGCGTCCCTATATTTCATCCGCGCTTGTTAAAAATAAGTATACTGTGTAGTAGGGAAACCGAAACAAACACAGATTTGTTTTTATTGTATTTATATTTATTTCAACTTAATTCCTTAACAACAAAGTGGCCACTTAATTGAATCCAAATTATTTTTTCTAAGTGACATGATACACAGGTTACATTTAAATAGTAAATCTACTTTGTTCACTTTATATATTTGCCAACAAGTTATAAAAATTTAGAATCAACCCTTTTTAACATATTTAGTTTTACTCGATGTATTTTGTTTATCTTTTTCAACTTCCAAATTTTCAGCCGAACATGGCAAACAATTGCAAGTTTGTGGTACTGGCACCTGCAACACGTCATATAAGTACAATCTGTATAAAAATATTTTAAAGCATACCTGTTTTGTGGTAGTTTGTCCATTATTGCAGTGTAAAGTAACATTCAGTAAAATAATATTTTCATATTTGCAACAATTGCAATAATGATCCTGGGTTTGTGAGGCTGAAATTGTAGAGATAAATTAAATACACGTCATCTATGTTATTATACCTATCAACTAGACTATACTACAAGCAGTTATCTTCTATCTCCCAAAAAAAACTCTGTTGTAGAAAATTCCCCGCCAAGAAAAACCTCTCAACCGCCAAAAGGATTGATATGAATACAATTCCGCCAAAGTACTCGTAGCTTCGCGCCTCACTCTAGGGTTGGCATATTGAACGCTGATTGAATTAGTTAATTTCTTTCAAAGCTGATTGGCGCTGGCGGGGAGCTTCGTAGCCTAAAGACTCACCGCCGAACAGATTTAATGACAAAATGACAGTGATAATGACAACGATGTCGTTCTGATAAAATTATGGATAAGTAGTTGCGTGCGGATCATGCTGTAAGCTCTTATGCCAAGTATTATTGGCTTCTCGCCCGGATCTCATTATAAAGCTCCCGCCTTACAAAAGACTAAAAATGCACTTCAGGCCAGAAGTGCTTAATAGACTATTTTCTACACCGTTCTTCTTCAGATTGTTCAACTTATTTTAATGGAAGCTCCTCGCCAAACAGCGTTGAAAGAAATTTACTAATTCAATCAGCGTTCAATATGCCAACCCTAGAGTGAGGCGCGAAGCTACGAGTACTTTGGCGGTATTGTATTCATATCAATCCTTTTGGCGGTTGAGAGGTTTTTCTCGGCGGGGAATTTTTTACAACAGAGTTGTTTTTGTGAGATTATCCTTACAGATCCAGGAATTTACGCTCCCTGAACAGACCGGGCCCGAGAAGGCCCTCCTTTAACAGGTCGAGAAGTACAAACTGAGCATTACTGCAGTCCAGGAAACAAATTGGCTTGGCAGCGAGATCAACGACAAGAAATCGCACACAATTTTTACAAACCATCTGGCCGCAAAGAGTTTGGAGTAGCATTTATAGTGAACAACCTCCTCAAGCCGCACATTACTGACTTGACCGGCTGTGTGTGATTCGCATTAAGACTAGCTTTTTCAATCTCTGGCTCATGAATGTGCACGCCTCCACTGAAGTTAAAGAAGACGCAGTAAAAGACGAGTTCTACGCCTGCCTTGAGACTCTTTTCGACTCACTTTCAACAAACGACGTCAAACTGTTGCTGGAAGACTTCAGCGCGAAAGTCGGAAATGTAAATTGGCACAGGGGACCACAGGAGGCCACAGTCTCCATGAAGAATGTAACGATAACGACCAGCGACTTATCGATTTCGCCTGCAGCAGGTATCTAGTCGTTAGCCCTACGTGTTTCCCGCATCGACGCATTCACAAACATTCCTGGAAATCTCCAGACTCAGATCATCACTTAGCGGAGACGACCTAAAGATGTAGAATTTCCTCAGTCCACCAATCGAGAATCAGCCCTTCTAAAATCTTTATAAGCTTCTGAGCGATGCTAAGGTGGTGGCGTATACTACCGGCCTTGAAGAAAGACTATCGCCTTTGCTACACAACATCAGCAACACAGGCGTCAATGTGTTCTGGGAAGAACTCAAGGGTACCATCAGGGATGTCGAAGAGAAAGTCGTGGGATATAAGGCCCGGCGAGCGCAAATGAGGAATAATGCAAAAATTCACTTGAGGCAAAAAACGAGACTTGTAGACAATGGATTTAACGAGGAACCAGAGCCAGAAGAGAAAAATATGACGAGCTACGGCGAATATCGAATAGAATAATTAGACATAAGAAACGTAAATACCTTGACCAGCAGTTAGGAGCACCAGACAAGCGTACAAACTAGTAAATACAATTAAGAACGGCTCCCAACCCAGGAGTAGCCTTTGTAAGGACAAGGATGGAAACATCATCAGCGACACCGATGGCATTATTAAACGATGGGCCTCTTATTTTGAAGAGCTTCAGAACCTACCATCTAACATCCCCACACAAGAAGCTCTCAACGATATTGTTGATCTAGGCCCACCCATAAACGCCCCGACAGTAGAGGAAGTTGATCTTGCGTTGCGGTCACTAAAACGAAATAAAGCGCCGGCGATGACGAGATTCCAGCTGAACTGCTAAAATTCGGTGGAACGGGTCTAGCTAATGCCATACATCAATTACTCCTGCGAGTATAGGAGGACGAGGAGATCGATTGGCGCAGAAGCATCATCTGTCAAATTCACAAAAAGGGAGATAAACTGCGGTGTGAGAATAACAGGGGCGTATCACTAGTTTGTACGTCCTATAAAATTTTGACGAAAATTCTGGAAAATGGAATAAAACCGTACGCAGAACGAACCATTAGCAAATATGAAGGCAGTTTCAGACCTGGTCGCCCCACAACCGATCAGCTCTTTACGGTCAAACTGATACCCCAGAAGTGCTGGGAATACAAAGTAGATGTATACCAAATCTGTCGACTTCAAGCAGACATACGACAGTGTCGATCGTGGACTACTGTATAACATCATGCAGCAATCTAGGGACGCGGGAGCGTTCCGCCCCACCAAAGAAAAACAAAAAAATCGAAAAAAAAAATTGAAAAGTGACCAAGACTATGTTTACGCGACACAACAAGTACGGGTTTTCGGACCTCTGTAGCTCCGGCCCGGATGCTTGTTCGGGCTCAAATTTGGTATGGTCATTGTCTCCGGCCATCTTACAAAGTGCTGCAAATTTGATTCCGATACAAGGAAAACACCTGAGATATGATATTGTAATTTGAAAATGGCTATTTTTCAAATTTTTCTTGTTCTTGTTGTTCTCGTTGTTCTTTGACAGGGCTGCAGCCTTGTAGGGAGCGTATCCAGGTCTGCTTTCTTTTCTCACGGATTGCCTGTGTCCCATGGGTGTGCATAGGCTATCATTTGCTCTGATCCGTGCAGTAGATAAAAAGATTCATCCAAAAATGTGAAATTTTATAGTAGAGTTTCTGGCTTAAGTCTTTTTGATAATTTGAATTGATTGAATGCGACACAGGAAATCACTCGCAGAGATCGCATGCCGACGGGGAGAGACGCAAACACTTGATTATGTGAGTAGTGACGACGACGGATGCAAAAGTCCGTGCGCTCGTCGGGTAAGGAGAACCATACGAGGTAATGGCTGTGGCCCTGTGGGCGTGGCTTGTGGCAAGTGCATGAATGAAAAGTGTGTGATGAAAAAATTGAAACTGAATGTTTATGGCTGCATCTTAGGATGTCCGGAAACAAAAAAAAAACATGCTGTGTGGTCTTTGAAGAGAGAATCAGACGAAATGAAAAAGAGCGAGAGAAACGAAGCAATTCTGCTCAAGTGAGGAAGTAGGAAGGGGGATGGAAATTTGAACCCTCTTTTGCTTCTATATGATCGGGCGGGTGTTCCGCGGCAGAGAGACAGACTGGAATGTTATTGTTCCAATATGAGAAGTAGGAGAGGGGATGACATTTCATTTGCTTTATGTGCTTCTATATAGACTGCGCGGGTGTTGCGCAGTTTAGGGCGTGTGTCTCTCTGTTTACTTTTTACTAGTTTGTATGTGGTGGAATTACGTCCAGAATTTTGTGCACAGTAAATGGGGGTTTCATCTCCTTCTATATGGCTCTGTGTGTGTGGTATATGATTTAGGTAGTTTCATTTATGGCATATGAGATATGAATTATGATGTAAGATGATTTTTTCCAATGTGTGGAAGATGGGAAGCGATGTTTAGGCAAGATGGGTATCACATAACTGGAGGTGATGAGGCGAATGCAGTAGACTGTTAAAGGTATTTTGAGTCCTTTGGGCAGGAGAAAGGATGTTCTTGGCAAGGAAGCGATTTCTAGGCAAGATGAGTATTATACGACTGGGGGTGATGAGGCGAATGCACTAAACTACTGTTAAAGGCACTTTGAGTCCTTTGAACTAGAAAAATTATATTCTTGGCAAGAAAACTATTTACCCCAAATGGGTAACCTGAGTGGACTCACAGTCCGGCACGTAAATCCCCTTTTTATCGAAGACTACCGCATTCAGTAGGAATCAAACCGGAGCCCAATGTATAGAAGGCGAACGTGCTTACCGTTGCGCCATCTGTATTACTACTACTACTACTATTCAAAATGATATGATATCTCTCAAAAACAACTCTGTTGTAAAAAATTCCCCGCCAAGAAAAACCTCTCAACCGCAAAAAGGATTGATATGAATACAATACCGCCAAAGTACTCGTAGCTTCCCGCCCCACTCTAGGGTTGGCATATTGAACGCTGATTGAATTATTAAATTTCTTTCAAAGCTGATTGAGAGATTGTACGGTTGGATGACAATCAATGCGGCTTTATGGAGGGTCAGTCCACAGTCGATGCTATTCAGTGCATACGTGTTACGATGGAAAAGCATCGTGATGCACGTACGGACTTGCACTTTGTGTTCATTGGAAAAAGCCTTCGACAGAGTTCCTCGTGATCTCATTTGGGTGGCCCTATAAGCACTTAAGGTCCCCGAGGCATATGTCAAGATGACTAAACTACTAAAGTTAGATGCACAGCTGGTGAGTCTGAAGAATTTCCGGTTAGAGTTGGAGTTCACCAAGGCAGTGTATTGAGTCCTTTGCCCTTCAACATCATCATGTTATATTTACTAACACTCATCTCTGACGGCCTGGGAACATCCCTTCTCTTCGCCGATGACATTGTCCTGGGTTGCAAAGACATCGTTGCTTTGCAGGCTGCACTGGATAAGTGGTGTAAGATACTGGAGGATCATGGACTGAGGATTAGCATATAAAAGACTGAGTATCTTTGCTGTCCTTTCTCAGATCCAGAGAGACCGATACCAGATATCTTCATCAAAGGACAGCAGTTGAAGTTCTGCACAAGGTTCAAATACCTGTGTAGGACATGTGGAACATGTCTTCTTCTTTTCCGATGATTCGCGCCATGATGCTAAAATGGGGTCCATTGTCATGGGGGGGAAGGAAAGAGAAAAGTTAAAATTTGGTCGGCACGACTCCTGGATGCCTAGTGACCGATCGTATGCCCATTTATCAGGCATGTGATCTTTTGATCAGATTTGCCCGTTGATTAGGCATCTGATCAACTATTACCTTATTGCCCTTCGAATAGGCACAAGTAGAAACTCTGGTGAAGTCGTGTAACAACTGTGTCTATATTGAACTATCTACAGACTTATATACTAAATTTGTCTAAACCTAAGTAATAAACTAACAGAGTTTATTACTCTATCTTAATCCTAGTTCAATTCATTAATCCTATCCTAGGTCGTAAACTCGTGTAGTTTATTGCCCTAGTGTTCATCTTGGGTCAACTCAAGAACTAATAAATATTCTTATGCTATGCACATGATGACATGCACGTGTCGTCAGTGCGTACAGAGTTCATGCATGGACATTACCCATGCATGAATAGCATAGTGCACCGAAGGTGTGAAGTGACATGTTGTGGTGACCGCCAGTTCATGTCGTCGTTCACACGATCTTTCGGGTCATTTAAATGTGGCTAGACATATTTTAATGGTTCTTGATTTATGAAAGAAAAATTGAGTGTGTGTGGTGTTACATTATGTTACATTACATTCACTACACCCTCATCCTTAAGATAGATTTATGATTTTAGGAAAGAAATTCATCTAAATAGAATATTATGTTCGCTCGTGACTAAATTCTTAATTTTTCTTTTTTAGCATATTATTGTGGTATGTTTTAAGCATACCATTTACTTCTAAAACTGAATTTACATTTTCTATTCTTACTATCTCATAGGGTCCTTTGTAAGGACTTTGATTTTTCTTTCTACCTTCGTTTTTTACGTATACTAAATCTCCTATTTTAAAATTTGATGTATTACAAGTTTTATCATGTATTTGTTTTCTTTTTGTTTTAGCTATATCTATGAGTTTTCTGGCAATTTGTATAGATTTTCTTATTCTAATTTTTAATTCGTTTACGTAATTGTCTAAATTGTATATTGTTTCCTTTTTCTCAACGATGTCATTTGGTAAGCTTGGAAGTTTGCCAAAAATAAGTTCGTATGGGGTGTATTGGGTGTCAACGTGAGGAGTGGTATTATACGCAAATGTATAGTACGGTATCCATTTATCCCATTCTTCGTCATCCGCGAAATTTAATAAGAATTCGTTTAATACCCTATGGTTTCTTTCCACGCTACCTAAAGTCTGATGATGATATGGGGTTGAGAATATTTGTTGGATTTTTAATAAACTACATACGTTCCGCATGGTTTCGTTCAGGAATTCTGTTCCTCTATCGGATTTTAGTATTTTGAAACATCCATATCGGAGTATAAATTGTTCGACAAGAGTAGAAGCAACTGAGTCGGCTTCTTTTGTTTCAAGGGGGTATGCTACAATAAATTTCGTTAGCTCGCACTGAATAGTTAGTATGTAGCGGTATCCATTGGATATCCTGAGGGGTCCTACCGTATCAATCGAGATAATGTCGAAACTTGAATTCGGTGTTTCTGTTATTACTAGTTTTTCTTTGATATGTCTCGTTTGTTTATTCTTGATACATGATGTGCACTTTGATATAAATGTTTTTACCATGTCATTCATATTTTTCCATACGTATCTCTGTTTCAACTTGAGTACTGTCTTACGAACTCCGAAGTGTCCTCAATACGGTGTGTTATGATATTCTTGAATCAGTTTGTATTGTTCAAAACTGTCTGTTATTCTCATGGGAGGTTTATAAATAATGATATTTAGTTGGGAACGCTTAAATTCTTTAATTTTTTCCAATGCATTGGTTGTTTTATTTTGGCCTATGTATTCAGTGTATTTGTCTACTTTAATCTTTTGAAGATTATTGAATCTTTCTTTGAATTCATCTTTGCTCAAGAGTTTGAAAATTTCATCTTTTTCATTTAGAGCTAGTTGTGTAATGTTGAGTTTTCGCATTTCTGATATAAGCTTCTCCATCAGACAATCTGGATTGTGAGGATTATCGCTATATCTTACGGTGACTTCGTTTTTACATGCAACAATTTGCAATTTTGATGGTAGTTTCTCCGACTGATAACCTGAGTTATGTGGATTATCGCTACATCTTGCATTTTTATTAAAATTTTGGCCATTGCGTTCTAAAATAATTGTTAGCTTCTTCATGTCCCTAATGTCCGAAAGAGAAGTGCATTCCCAAGAATGAAGTTCATGACGCTTCTTTTGGGTAGTGCTACAATCCGGAATTTTCTCTTTTGGCTTTAGTTTGTCAGACATACTTCGAGTAATAGCTAAAATCTCTAATGTTCTTGGAGTCGTATTGTCAGTATTTGTGGGTATCATTTGTTTTAATACGTCAGAATCGATTTTTATTCTGGACAGTGCGTCCGCGTTCGTATTAATTTTTCCCTGTTTGTAGACTATCTCAAAATCATAATCTGATAGATCTAGCCTTATCCTCGTTAGTTTTGAAGAAGGATTTTTGTGTGCGAATAGTGACACTAGTGGTCTGTGGTCTGTTACCACGATAAATTTGCGACCGTACAAATAAGGTTTTAAGAAATTTATGGCCCAGTGAATGGCTAAAAGTTCTTTCTCGATAACCGGTTTATTAACCTCATGCTTGTTTAATGATCTGCTAGCGTATGAGATCGGTAGATCTGACCCTATTTCACCTTGTGAGAGAATAGCTCCTAATGCAAGATCTGATGCGTCGGTAGTTAAGACAAATGTCTTATCAAAATCAGGGTACTGCAGGATGGGGGGATTCATCAATTTCTCTTTAAGCAACGTGAAGGCTTTTTGACATTCTTCTGACCAGATGAATGGTTGGTTCTTTTTCAAAAGATTATTGAGACATTTTGCTGTTTGTGCAAAATTTTGGATAAATCTTCGGTAATAATTGCAAAATGCAACAAATCTTCTCACTTCGTCGGCATTCTGTGGGGTTGGATATTTTTGTATTACGTCAAACTTTGATGGATCTGTTTTGATACCATTACTGGTGATCAAATGTCCCAGGTAAACTACTTCTGGTTGTAGAAAGCAGCATTTGTTTGGATTCAGTTTTAGGTTGTACTTTTGTAGTCGTGTGAATACTTTGATTAAGTTTTCGTTGTGGTTCTGTAGACTACATCCAAAAATAATTATGTCGTCGACATAAAGAAATGCGTTGCTATCTAAACCGCTCAATGCGATGGTTAACATGCGTTGGAAACTATTTGACGATATTTTCAATCCAAAAGGTAATCGTTTGAATTGAAAATGTCCGTTAGAAGTGGAGAAAGCCGTAAGTGGTTTCGATTTTTTTTTTAATTTTATTTGGTGGAAAGAACTGGTCATGTCTAATGTTGAGAAATATTTCGCTCTACCTAGTTTGTCTAGCACATCCTCTATACGTGTCAATGGGAATTTATCATTCACAATTTTCGTGTTGAGTTTCCTGAAATCGACTACCAAGCGCCATTTCTTGCTATCATTGGATCCTTTTTTGGGTACCAATAATAAAGGTGAGTTGTATGGGCTTGTCGAGTTCTCGATGATGTTATCATCAAGGAGTTTTTGTACCTGTCTATTAATTTCCTCTTGCTGAGTTTGTGGTAGCCTATAGTTCTTGATATAGGTGGGATTTGAATCCGTGACGGTGAGACTTTGTGTGTAGAAATTGTTCCTAGACAAAGGTTCGTCTTCGAAATGAAAAATATCTTGGAAGTTTTTAAAGATTTCGACGAGAGAGCTTTTAGCTTTGTCGTCTGTAGTTGTGATGTTCACAGATTTCAAAATTTTCTCAAAGTTATCTGTCTTTGGTGACTTATCAGGTTTGGAAATGTAATAGTTGTTCAATGGTTCTGTTTTCAATTCCAGTTTAGGTATTGCAATTTCAGAATCATTGGTGTTCAATATTTTAATATGACTTATGCCTCTGGCTGGTACAATTGCATTGGCTACGTATACTCCTTGTTTGATTTCTTCATTGAGTACTACGCTGTCTTCGCTTACTTCAAGCTTAATTGGATATATGATCTCAGATCTGGGTGGGAGTTTAATTTTCATTATATTGAGTGGATTCATTTTCAATGGTAAAATAAATTCTTCTTCATTGAAAATGATAGTAATTGTGAAGGTCTCATAGTCTATTTTGCACATATGTTTCTGTAAGAAATCTCTACCTAATATTCCATCTGTTGGAATAGGGAATTCCGTATTTACTAAGTGGAAAGTATGTGGTACAGTATATCCATCTAAATCTAGACATATTTTAGAAGTTCCTAATGAGTGGATTTCTTCGTCTGTTATACCTGTTAATTTGCATCTATTTTCTGCAATTATGTTAAGTGGTATTATGTGTTTGCAAATTGAAACGTCCGCTCCTGTATCTATTAGGAATGTTAGTTTTGTTCCGGTTGAAATCTTTATTGTTACATAATTTGTAACGTTTTCGGAGATTCTACATATTTTAATTTTTTCTCCGGAGTGAAATGATTTTGTTATATAGTTGCCTACATTTCTGTCTCCAGATCTGATCCGTTTCCCTGATCGGCATTTATTTGTCGAATGTTCGAGGGTGGATTTCCATTATTGTTGTTTCTATGCGTATAGTTATTTCTATAATTGTTGGAGTTATTCGAGTTGTTATTTTTATTGTTCTTGTTATTGTTATAATTTGAGTTATCAGAGTTTCTATTTTGATTACTCGAATTGTAGCTCCTATTGTTGTTATTCCTATTGTTATTATTATTATAATTTGAGTTATCAAAATTTCTATTTTGATTATTCGAATTGTAGTTCTTATTGTTGTTGTAGTTATTGCTATTCCTATTGTTTTTTATACCCAAGACTTTTAGTATAGGGTATATTGTTTTTGTCATTTTTATTGTTATAGTTCTTATTTTGGTTACTAGTATTTCTGTTATCTGTTCCATTCCCTTTGTTAAGATATAGTATTTTATTACTTTGGTCGGATCTCTCCAGTTCCATGGCTATATTTGTAACCTCAGAAAATGTTTTGGGTTGTGATGCAATCACGGTGTGTCTCAGATGGTCACCTAGTCCATTTTTAAATATATTAAGGGCGTAGGTGTCATTCATCTTTGTGACTACTAATTTCTCAGACTCTGTGGCTGAGTTTCCTAAATTCTTTACTTGTAAATTATTTAGTTCTGAAATTAGGGATAATATTTTTTCGCTGTAAGCATGGATGTTCAATTGCTTTTGCATCATAGTGCTTAATGCAGTGTTAATTTTTGGGATTGTCAGATTGCATTTGTATCTATTCCTAAGAGCTGTTTGCAGTTGCGTGAAAGTTGAGGGTATGGTGATCGAACCTATTGCAGTTTTTACAGCTTGGCTTAGGCGTATATGATACGCAAACTCGACTAGTTTCTTTTCTTCACTATCGTCTAATCCTGTCTTTAAAATCTCGATAATTTTCAAGAATGAATCGAGCTCTTGGTATTTTCCCGGGAATGTGGGAATTGCCTTTAGGACGGTTTCTATGTTAAAAGATGTCATGTTGTATGATTTTAGCTGGTCTTGCAGCAATTGCTCGGTTTTTAGATAGTTTGTTTTGAATTCGATTTCTAGACAAACAATATTCTGAATTTTTTGTATTTCTTTAAATTGTCTATGCAATTGGCCTAGCAGCTCTAATTTTTGCAGGATAGTTTTTTTTGAGTAAATTCTCTTGGGGTTTTTAATGAGGATCGTCAGGATTCTGTTAATTTCCTTTACTAATGTCTGCATTAGTAATTGAATTGACGAAATGGATAAAAGAATAGCTAGCAGAAATCATTTCTTGTCATGATTAAGCTTATTGGATCTTATCGAACGACATCGTTTGAGAGGAACGTTATGGATTTAGGTATGAGAGAAAAGGACTTGTTTTTTGTGTAACTCAAATTTCTTATAATTTCAGAAGGCAGAAGAAAAAAAAATGGATACTTTTACATAAATACGACGTAGGTATTGAATTAAAATCTATAAATATCTTAAAATCGACTAATTTTAGAAAAATGTTGGTCGGTTTTTGTGGGCGTACGTCTCCTTTTCTATCGCAGCTATTTGGTCGAAAATTCGTTGGGATGTTTGCCAGTCCAATTATTGATCTGTCTCGGTGCAGCTTCGAAGGATGGCAATGCGTTTCCTATTTCTGGCCTGTACTCCTCCTCGCTTCTTTTTTGGTTTCCGGGGTACTTCCGGTATGCGTGTCAATTTCTCTTCTCGTGCTTTGGTCTGCCTATTCCGGTATTCTTCGAATGGGATTCTTGTTGGTCCAGCTCGTGTTTTGTCTATCGTGGTTGGTTTGTATGCTGGTGCTGTCACTTCGTACCTTGCTTCCGGTTCATATTGTTGTGTATCTTCCACAGTCTCTTGGGAAATGTCGCCTATGAAGATGGTTTTTCTTTTTTTTTCGGTTTTTGTACTTCTTATTTTTTGTATCGTCTTGTTCAATCGCCTCTCTTCTCTTTATGGGTTGTTCAGGTCCGAGTTGGGCAGGATCGCCATGTAGGACATGTGGAACATGTCTTCTTCATTTCCGATGATTCGCGCCATGATGCTAAAATGGGGTCCATTGTCATGGGGGGGAAGGAAAGAGAAAGTTAAAATTTGGTCGGCACGACTCCTGGATGCCTAGTGACCGATCGTATGCCCATTTATCAGGCATGTGATCTTTTGATCAGATTTGCCCGTTGATTAGGCATCTGATCAACTATTACCTTATTGCCCTTCGAATAGGCACAAGTAGAAACTCTGGTGAAGTCGTGTAACAACTGTGTCTATATTGAACTATCTACAGACTTATATACTAAATTTGTCTAAACCTAAGTAATAAACTAACAGAGTTTATTACTCTATCTTAATCCTAGTTCAATTCATTAATCCTATCCTAGGTCGTAAACTCGTGTAGTTTATTGCCCTAGTGTTCATCTTGGGTCAACTCAAGAACTAATAAATATTCTTATGCTATGCACATGATGACATGCACGTGTCGTCAGTGCGTACAGAGTTCATGCATGGACATTACCCATGCATGAATAGCATAGTGCACCGAAGGTGTGAAGTGACATGTTGTGGTGACCGCCAGTTCATGTCGTCGTTCACACGATCTTTCGGGTCATTTAAATGTGGCTAGACATATTTTAATGGTTCTTGATTTATGAAAGAAAAATTGAGTGTGTGTGGTGTTACATTATGTTACATTACATTCACTACACCTGGGCTCGATGGTCAACAAAGAAGCTACCTGCGATGACGACATCAAACATCGCATCAGTGTCGGTTGGATGAAGTGGCGAAAAAACTCTGGAGTTTTCTGCGACAAGGAAATGCCACGAAAGCTTAAGGGCAAGTTGTACAAAACGGTCGTACGTCCCGCACTCATGTATGCGTCTGAATGCTGGACTATGTACAAGACATATGAAAGCAAAATGACTGCGACCGAGATGAAAATGCTACGGATGTCAGCCGGTGTGACCAAAAAGGATCATATCAAAAGTACCTACATCCGAGGCAGCTTGTTCGTTGAGCAAACGATCACTGAAAAGCTCAAAGATCGTCGTATGGATTGGTATTGCCACGTTCTAAGGCGTCCGCCTGAGAACCCTGTCATGAAGGCACTATCAACGAATGTTCCATTTGCTGGACCCAAACGCCGAGGCAGACGGAAACACACATGGATCGATCAGATGAAAAAGCAACAACAACGCGTTAATCTTGGCGATGATACGATCCAAGACCGCGCTGCCTGCAGAAGGAAGCTAAGATTATACCGCCAGAATGGGCGAAGTGCCAACACCACAGGCAGAGCAACGCGAAGCCGCAGAGTGGTATGAAAGGGCAAGGAAGAAGAAGAAAGCTGATTGGCGGGGAGCTTCATAGCCATAGACAAAATGACAACGATGTCGTTCTGATAAAATGATGGTTATGTAGTTGCGTGCCGATCATGTTGTAGGCTCTTATGCCAAGTATTGTTGGCTTCTCGCCCGGATCTCGTTATAAAGCTCCCGCCTTACAAAAGACTAAAAATGCACTTCAGGCCAGAAGTGATTAATAGACCATTTTCTACCCCGTTTTTCTTCAGATTGTTCAACTTATTTTGTTTAATGGAAGCTCCCGCCAATCAGCTTTGAAAGAAATTTACTAATTCAATCAGCGTTCAATATGCCAACCCTAGAGTGGGTCGGGAAGCTACGAGTACTTTGGCGGTATTGTATTCATATCAATCCTTTTTGCGGTTGAGAGGTTTTTCTTGGTGTGGAATTTTTTACAACAGAGTTGTTTTTGAAAGATTTGGTATACCGGCCAAATTAGTGCGACTGACAAAGATAACGATGACCAACTCCGTTTCCATAATAGACTCAATGATCTATTGGTAACACGCACTGGTCTGAAACAGGACGATGGACTGGCACCGACGCTCTTCAACCTAACATTGGAATACGCTATTCGGACTACGAATATGGACAACAGCAAGACGCTACTCATCAAGTCGACACAATTAACAGCGTACGCTGATAACATCAACATCATGTCCCGAATATTGACCGACGCAGAAGAACTTCTGTATACGCTCGATACCGCTGCTCAAGAGGTTGGACCACGTATCAACTAGGGTAAAACTAAAATAATGATGCAATCGACGACAAGGACACCTGCACAACCGAACATCAATGTGGGGGACCGCAACATTAAGTTCGTGAACGACTTCATGTACCTGGGTTGCAACTTGTCAAGGGACGACAACGAAACTGACGAAATCAAGCGACGGATACAGTTAACTAATAAGACTTTTTTCTCGGTTCTCCCCATAATGAAATCGAAGCATGTGCACAGAAACACGAAGCCTCGCGTGTACAAAACCATCATACGACCAAAGCTATGCTATGGCTGCGAAGCATGGACCCTAACTCAAGCCTGAGGAATATGCTAGACACATTTGAACGTAAGGTTCTATGGCGAATTGTCGGTGCTGTTTGCGATCGAGATGAATGACGCATCCGGTACAACCATGAGTTGTATGAACTGTACGATGAACTGGAAGTTTCGAAATCGTCAAACTACAACGAATTCAATGGGCAGGGCATGTACAACGAATGGACGATGATCGCATGCCAAAGAGAATAATGAATGCAAAACGAGCTGACGGAGCGAGACTGCCTAGACGACCGAGATCTTGTTGGGCGAGTTCAGTATATGTGGACGCCGAGCATCTACTGGGCTTCAACGGTCCAGGCGGCCAAGGCCCGACGTCGGGCTGTCGCGCGACGATGATGATGATGAAATTTAAAAAAATCGGGAAAAAAATTTCAAACGGTTGCGAAAATGGGTTAAATTTTCCCACACCAATTATTTTACGTCAAACATTTAAAAAAAAACCAGGCTGAAGCTTCGCTTCGACCCGGAGTCTGAAGCGTATATACCCTAGACTTGTACAGACCTAGTGGTGATACCAAAAGTACCAATTGGCAACGACCATATGCATTAAGAATGGGTCTCCTATATGGCCAGTTCATAGAGGAGGTTGGCACTCATTCAGTAGGATCTTGACCATTTTAAAAATCAATTAACTAACTAACCCATTCTACAAATATTTGTCGAATTTTTCAAGTCGCTAGCTTCATTCTATCGAAAGTTATTGCTTATTTGAAGTTTCACTTGTAGGGGAGGTAGGGGTTCCTTGGGTCGGATCTTGCCCATCATTGCCACCAACCAATTAGATCACCCTACAACCATTTAAACAAAATTTCAAGTCTCTAGCTTCACTCTATCGAAAGTTATCGCTTATTTGAAATTTCATTTGTAGGGGAAGTAGGGGTTTCGTTGGGCGGATTTTACGTATTTTCAATATCAGCCAGCTGGATCCTACTACAAACATTTGACCAAAATTTCAAGTCGCTAGCTTTATTTTGTCGTAAGTTATCGCTTATTTTAAGTTTCCTTTCTAGGGGAGGTAGGGGTTCCTAAGTCCGGATTTTACCCATCTTTATTGCCAACTAACTCAATCTCACTTCAAACATTTGAATAAAATTTCGAGTCACTGGCTTCATTCTATCAAAATTTATCGCTTATTCGAAGTTTCATTTGTAGGGGAGGTGGGGGTTCCTTGTGTCGGATCTTGCCCATATTCAATACCAGCTAAGAAAGTCTTCTTGGAAATTTGTAGGGGAGGTAGGCGTTCCTTTGATCTGATTATGCCCAACTTACATAATCTTAAGCAGCTTCTCACTTCAAGGTTACACGCCAAAAATCAGGTGTCTACGTCAATTGGTTCAGGAGTTATAGACAAAAAACCTGAAAAGTAGGGTAGTACGGGGTTCTTTGTAAGAAAATTACCGTTAGTTTTCAACTTATAAGTTGTATTTTCCCAGGAGAGTATGAGATTACCATCATGAGTAATCTACCAAAGCTAGAGCTTTTCATGTTTCTTTAATCGGGAGTTATAGATACATTTATGTATTTTACATATGTAGGGGAGGTAGGCGTTCTCTTGGCCTGATCATGCCCATTTTCAATACCATCCAACTAGATCACACTTCCAACATTTGACCAAAATTTCAAGGCTCTAGCTTTATTTTATCGAAAGTTATCGTGCGAACGGACAGACAGACGGACGGACAGACAGACAGACAGACAGACAGACAGACAGACAAATAGACAGACAAACGGACAGACAGACATGGCTAAATCGAATCAGGAGGTGATCCTGATCATTTATATATATACATTGCTATACCCCCGGAGCCTCCTTTAAGGTGTTACATATTTTCGTCGTGACAAAAACAATATACCCTATACTAAAAGTCTAGGGTATAAATATTTGTCGCATTTGTCAAGTCGCTAGCTTCATTCTATCGGAAGTCATTGCTTATTTGAAGTCTCACTTGTAGGGGAAGTCGAGGTTTCGTTTGTCGAATCTTGCGCATTTTAAATTACAACCAACTAAATCCCAGTACAAACATTTTACCAAAATTGCAAGTCACTAACTTCATTTTATAGAAAGCTATCGCTTATTTGAAGTTTCACTTGTAGGGGAGGTAGGGGTTTCGTCGATCGGATCTTGCCCATAATTGCCACCAACCAATTAGATCACCCTACAAACATTTAAACAAAATTTCAAGTCTACAGCTTCACTCTATCGAAAGTTATCGCTTATTTGAAGTGTCATTTGTAGGGGAAGTAGGGGTTTCATTGGTCGGATTCTAGGTTTTTCAATATTAGCCAACTGGATCCTAATACAAATATGAAATTTGTAGGGGAGGTAGGCGTTCCTTTAATCTGATTATGCCCAACTAAAACTCAAGCAGCTTCTTACCTCAGGGTTCCATACCAAAAATCAGGTGTCTACGTCAATTGGTTCAAGAGTTACTGACAAATAAATCGGAAAAGTAGGGTAGTACGGGGCTCTTTGTAAGAAAATTACCGTTAGTTTTCAATTGATCGATTTTATTTTCCCAGGAGAGTATACAAGAATACCCTCAGAAACAATTTACTAAAGTTTGAACTTTCCATGTTTATTTAGTCGGGAGTTATAGATACATTTAATTGTTTTACATATGTAGGGGAGGTAGGCGTTCTCTTGGCCTGATCATGCCCATTTTCGCTACAAATCAACTAGATTATATTGCCAACATTTAGCCAAAATTTCAAGGCTCTAGCTTCATTCTATCGAAAGTTATCGTGCGAACGTAGACAGACAGACAGACGGACAGACAGACGGACAGACAGACGGACAGACAGACAGACATGGCTAAATCGAATTTGGAGGTGACCCTGATCATTTATATATATACATTGCTATACCTCCGGAGCCTCCTTTAAAGTGTTGCATATTTTCGTCGTGACAAAAACAATATAACCTTTACTATAAGTCTAGGGTATAGAAAATGCAATGAGTTAGCCCCAATATTTCCGGAGTTATGATGTAACAAAAAGTAAAAACAATATCTTCCAATTTTTCGACTGAGACCCCCCTTAAAGGGAGTTAGGGGTTATCCTCAATAAGCCGGCTAGTCCCGGATTGGAAGTAGACGAACACTCACTAGAATCACTAAAATCATTAAATTCGCAGTTATTAGAATACCGACATACGAGCCAACATCAACATTCGCAGTTATACACAGAACAAAAGAAGAAATCAAAAAAAATCTTGCTCATTTAAGCTGGCAGAGCAAAAGTAGCAGACTTAATTGAAAGAAGTGTACTAAATTCGGCCCTATTTAGTTCTAATTTCCACAATTGGAAAAAATGTATTTAACTTCATTTTTGCGCAGACATTCAAAATATTTTTGTCTTTTTGGTTCAAAATACTTGTTATATTTAGTTCTAATTTCCGCAACTCGAAAGAAATTTATTACACCCTTTGTTCATACTGAATAAAAAACAAGCTAGCCTTTGGCTAGCTTGCCGAAGGTAAGCCAAATAAGGACCACACATATGTTCAATGAAAAATAAGGAGAATGGAGTGATATACCCTGGAATGTTCGTCGGTACATAAGGTTTTAAGGAAACACTTCGGCTGACCGCACGTTGGCTCACGCTCGTGTGTCGCGTTCATGTGCTTTAAGTTTGAGTCTATGGTTTGCAACCAAAGACGCGGATCTGTCAATTTGACAAATGCTAGGCTGTTATCGTACCACGTGTGTTAACGCTAATGAGTTGGTATGAAATGTGTGCTTATATGTATGTATACATCCTACTACTCTCCAGCCGTTGGTTTTGTAACTCAATTCTTACCTAATTATCCGCTTTAAATCACAATAATGTACCCAATTTGTACATAAATACAACAACAGTCTAGCATTTGTCTTATTGACAGATTCGCGTCTTTGGTTGCATAGACTCAAACCGTTTGACATAAAACAAGTGAACGCGACACACGAACGTGAGCCAACTTTCACGACCGTTTCTTTGTATGCAGGAATATGAAAACGAGAAGTCCGGCAAACCTCCGAGGGTGGGTTTGGCGGCCGTAGAGAATTAAAATTTGCAAATAAATTTTAAAATTACGTCATTTTATCAAGTTTGCAGCTTTGTATAGTGAAAGGATATTTTTTATACCCTAGACTTTTAGTATAGGGTATATTGTTTTTGTCACGGAAATATGTATCACTTTAAAGGAGGCTCCGGAGGTATAGCAATGTATATATATAAATGATCAGGGTCACCTCCTGATTCGATTAAGCCACGTCTGTCTGTCTGTCTGTCCGTCTGTCCGTCTGTCCGTCTGTCCGTCTGTCCGTCTGTCCGTCTGTCGGTCTGTCCGTCTGTCTGTCCCTTCGCACGATAACTTTCGATAGAATGAAGCTAGAGCCTTGAAATTTTGACTAGATGTTGGAAGTATGATCTAGTTGGTTGGTATTGAAAATGGGCATGATCAGGCCAAGAGAACGCCTACCTCCCCTACATATGTAAAATAATTAAATGTATTTATAACTCCCGATTAAATAAACATGAAAACCTCTAGCTTTGGTAGATTGCTCGTGATGGTAATCTTATACTCCCCTGGAAAAATAAAATCGATCAGTTGAAAACTAACGGTAATTTTCTTACAAAGAGTCCCGTACTACCCTACTTTTCAGGTTTTTTGTCCATAACTCTTGAACCAATTGACGTAGACATCTGATTTTTGGCATGTAACCCTGGGGTGAGAAGTTGCTTAGGTTGCTTTGGGAAGTTGGGCATAATCAGATCAAAGGAACGCCTACCTCCCCTACAAAATTCAAAAAATTAAATATTATTTTAATTACGATAACTTTCGATAGAATGACACTAACAAGTTGAAAATTTGGTAGAATGTTGGTAGTAAGGTCTTATTAGTTAGCACTGCAAATGGGCAAGATCCGACCCAAGGAACCCCTACCTCCCCTTCAAATGAAACTTCAAATAAGCGATTACTTTTGATACAATGAAGGCAGCAGCTTGAAATTTTTGTTAAATGTTTGAAGTGAGATTGAGTTAGTTGGCATTAAAGACGGGTTAGATCCGACCTAAGGAACCCCTACCTCCCCTAGAGATGACACTTAAAACAAGCAATAGCTTACGACAAAATAAAGCTAGTGACTTGAAATTTTGCCCAAATGTTTGTAGTAGGATCCAGTCGGCTAATATTGAAAATGCGTAAAATCCGACCAACGAAACCCCTACTTCCACTACAAACGAAACTTCAAATAAGCGATATCTGTCGATAGAGTGAAACTAGAGACTTAAAATTTTGTTTGTATGTTTGTAGGATGATCTAATTGGTTGGTGGCAATGATGGGCAAGATCCGACCCAAGGAACCCTTACCTCCCCTAGAAGTGAGACTTCAAATAAGCAATAACTTTCGATGGAATGAAGCTAGCGACTTGAAAAATTCCACAAATATTTGTAGAATGGGTTAGTTAATTCATTTTGAGAATGGTCAAGATCTCCCTGAATGAGTGCCAACCTCTCCTATAAACTGGCTATATGGGAAACTCACTTTTAATGCATGGTCGTTGCCAATTATTACTTTTGGTGTCACCACTAGGTCTGTACAAGTCTAGGGTATATACGCTTCGGACTCCGGGCCTGGTTATTTTCTATTTATACCCTAGACTTTTAGTATAGGGTATATTGTTTTTGTCACGACGGAAATATGTAACACCTTAAAGGAGGCTCCGGAGGTATAGCAAAGTATTAGTGATGGGCATAATGACTCTTTTCACTGTGCCAGCACATAAGCTCTGACTCTTTCCAATGAGTCGTTCAAAAAGAGTCATGCAAAGAGTCTGAAACTTGGTTAATAACATATTCAATAAAAGTCGTAGATGGGCGACCCCAATTTTTATACCCTAGACTTTTAGTATAGGGTATATTGTTTCTGTCACGACGGAAACATGTAACACCTTAAATGAGGCTCCGGAGGTATAGCAATGTATATATATAAATGCTCAGTGTCACCTCCTGATTCGATTTAGCCATGTCTGTCTGTCTGACTGTCTGTCCGTCTGTCCGTCTGTCCGTCTGTCCGTCTGTCCGTCTGTCCGTCTGTCCGTCTGTCCGTCTGTCTGTCTGTCCGTCTGTCTTTCTGTCTGTCCGTTCGCACGATAACTTTCGATAAAATGAAGCTAGAGCCTTGAAATTTTGGTCAAATGTTGGAAGTGTGATCTAGTTGCATGGTATTGAAAATGGGCGTGATCAGGCCAAGAGAACGCCTACCTCCCCTACATATGTAAAATATATAAATGTATGTATAACTCCCGATTAAAGAAACATGAAAAGCTCTAGCTTTGGTAGATTACTCATGAGGGTAACCTCATACTCTCCTGGGAAAATAAAACTGATCAGTTGAAAACTAACGGTAATTTTTTTACAAAGAACCCCGTACTACCCTACTTTTCAGGTTTTTTGTCTATAACTCCTGAACCAATTGACGTAGACACCTCATTTTTGGCATGTAACCTTGAAGTGGGGAGCTGCTTAAGGTTTTGTAAGTTGGGCATAATCAGATCAAAGGAACGCCTACCGCTCCTACAAATTTCAAAAAATTAAATATTCATTTAATTACGATAACTTTCGAAAAAATGATACTAGCAAGTTGAAAATTTGAAATAATGTTGCTAATAAGACCTACTTTGTTGGTATTGAAAATGGGCAAGATCCGACTCAAGGAACCCCCACCTCCCCTACAAATGAAACTTCAAATAAGCGATAACTTTTGATATAACGAAGCAAGCAAGTTGAAATTTTGGTGTTTGGAGTGAAATTCGGTTAGTTCGTATTAAAGATGGGCCAGATCCGATTCAAGAAACCCCTACCTCCCCTGCAAATGAACCTTAAAATAAGCGATAGCTTACAACAAAATAAAGATAGCGACTTGAAATTTTGGTCAAATATTTGTAGTATGATCCAGTCAGCTAATGTTGAAAATACGTAAAATCCGACCAACGAAACCCCTACTTCCCCTACGAAAGAAAATTCAAATAAGCGATAACTTTCGATAGAGTGAAGCTAGAGACTTGAACTTTTGTTTAAATGTTTGTAGGGGGATCTAATTGGTTGGTGGAAATGCTGGGCAAGATCCGACCCAAGGAACCCCTAACTCCCCTACAAGTGAAACTTCAAATAAGCGTTAATTTTCGATAGAATGAAGCTAGCGACTTGAAAAATTCGACAAATATTTATAGAATGGGTTAGTTAATTGATTTTGAGAATGGTCAAGATCCCACTGAATGAGTGCCAACCTCTCCTATGAACTGGCCATATAGGAGACCCACTTTTAATGCATATGGTCGTTGCCAATTGGGACTTTTGGTATCACCACTAGGTCTGTACAAGTCTAGGGTATATACGCTTCGGCCTGTTTTTTTTTCTCTTTTTTGACCCCATATTCGGAGTTGGCGACCCCCCCCCCCCCCCCCCCCCCCAACCCCAATGCCCTTTAGTTCGAGCCAGCCCGATCGGACCACTATTTCCCATGAAAACGGGGCAGCTGTTTTGACTCTTTTTGAACGAATCTTTTTGTGCGGTTCGATTTTGTATTGCTCTTTTCGAACGAATCTTTTTGTACGGTTCGATTTTGTATCGCTCTTTTCGAACGAATCTTTTTGTGCGGTTCGATTTCGTATCGCTCTTTTTGAACGAATCTTTTTGTGCGGTTCGATTTCGTATCGCTCTTTTTGAACGAATCTTTTTGTGCGGTTCGATTTTGTATCGCTCTTTTCGAACGAATCTTTTTGTGCGGTTCGATTTCGTATCGCTCTTTTTGAACGAATCTTTTTGTGCGGTTCGATTTTGTATCGCTCTTTTTGGACGAATCTTTTTGTGCGAGTTGATTTCGTGTCGCTCTTTTTGAACGAATCTTATTGTGCGATACGATTTTGTATCGCTCTTTTTGAACGAATTTTACATAGAGAAGGGAGAAGGGGATAGGGAGGGAGAGGGCTGAGGAGCATCCAAATAGTGGGGATGGATGCTCCTCAGCCCGGATGGCGGATCTAAAGGGGGGGGGGGGGGTCAAAATGGTGTCAAAAATGCGAAATTCCTTATATTTTAGAAGTTATGGCCACAAAACAGTTTATTTAAAACTAGGGTATAGTAGTGGTGTGACTGCTTGAAACAGAATGATTTATGGGATAAACTGAATCGTGGTCGTGTGAACGGTCCACAACCCAAGGCGAAGGCAGTTCACTTTCCAGTCCACGCTCGATACAAGCATGAGATCGAAAGCGTGCCACGATGTCATGTATTTGCCCCGTCAAAACGCTGCTTTACATTGTAGCTGCAGTGGAAGTGGCAGCTATGGGTTTTTGTTTGGTTTCATCTAAAGTTGAGCTTGAGATGATGATACGTAAGACGAATACTTTTGTTTTAGAATATTGGGATTGTTTTCTGTATTTGGAGAAACTTGGCTGTGCGGTGGGACGCGACGAAAGTAAATTATTTTTGATATGTTTGCATTTGCAGTCAGCATGGGTTGTTGCGTATATATTTAGAAGTATACACAATGCGTGCATTGCATACTGCATAGAGATGAATATGAATGGATTTAGATGGGATTGCTTTGGTAGATAAATGATGGTGGTTTTGCTTTTAGATAGATAATGGGATGGGATGTGAATGAATGAATGTATTGTAGTATATTATATGTATTGAGAAATGAGCGTGGGTTGGTTATGCGTTGGGTAATATTTATGCGATGGGCTAGTTTGGGAATTAATTTTACAGTGAGTCATTCTTAAATTGAATGACTCGAAGGCTATGTCGTTGTGCCGAATCTTTCGCTCATTACGTTGAGTCGTTCAAAAAGAGCGACTCGTTACTGTGTTACACATCACTACAATGTATACATATAAATGCTCAGTGTCACCTCCTGATTCGATTAAGCCATGTCTGTCTGTCTGTCTGTCTGTCCGTCTGTCCGTCTGTCCGTCTGTCCGTCTGTCCGTCTGTCTGCCCGTTCGCACGATAACTTTCGATAGAATGAAGCTAGAGCCTTGAAATTTTGGTCAAATGTTGAAAGTATGATTTAGTTGGTTGGCATTGAAAATGGGCATGTTCAGGCCAAGAGAACGCCTACCTCCACTACATATGTACAATAGTTAAATGTATTAATAACTCCCGATTAAACAAGCATGAAAAGCTCTAACTTTGACAGATTGCTCGCGAGGATAATCTTTTACTCTCCTGAAAAAATCAAGTCGATCAGTTGAAAACTAACGGTAATTTTCTTGCAAAGAGCCCCGTACTACCCTACTTTTTGGGTTTTTTGTCTATAACTCTTGAACCAATTGACGTAGACACTTGATTTTTGGCATGTAACCCTGGGGTGGGAAGCTGCTTGAGTTCTAGTAAGTTGGGCGTAATCAGATCAAAGGAACGCCTACCTCCCTTACAAAATTTCAAAAAATTAAATATTAATTTAATTACGATAACTTTCGATAGAATGACACTAGCAAGTTGAAAATTTGGTGGAATGTTGTTAGTAAGATCTACTTAGGTGGTATTGAAAATAGGCAAGATCCGACCTAAGCAACCCCTACCTCCCCTACAAATGCAACTTCAAATAAGCGATAACTTTTGACAGAATCAAGCCAGCGACTTGAAGTTTTGGTCAAATGTTTGAAATGAGATTGGGTTAGTTGGTATTCAAGATGGGTTAGATCCGACCTAAGGAACCCTACCTCCCCTAGAAATGAAACTTAAAATAAGCGATAACTTATGATAAAATAATGCTAACGGCTTTAAATTTTCGTCAAATGTTTGTAATAAAATCCAGTTGGCTAATATTGAAAATACGTAAAATCCGACCTGCGAAACCCCTACTTCCCCTACAAATGAAACTTCAAATAAACGATAACTTTCAATAGAGTGAAGCTAGAGACTTGAAATTTTGTTTAAATGTTTGTAGCATGATCTTTTTTGTTGGTGGCAATAATGAGCAAGATCCGACCCAAGGAATCCCTACCTCCCCTATAAGTGAAACTTCAAATAAGCAATAACTTTCGATAGAATGAAGCTAGTGACTTGAAAAATTCGACAAATATATGTAGAATGGGTTAGTTAATTGATTTTGATAATGGTCAAGATCCTCCTGAATGATTGCCAACCTCCCCTATAAACTGGCCATATAGAAAACTCACTTTTCATGCATATGGTCGTTACCAATTAGTACTTTTGGTATCACCACTAGGTCTGTACAAGTCTAGGGTATATACGCTTCGGACTGAATGAATGAATCTTCGAAATTGATTTCATTTTTCTAAATCTTCTTCAGCAGTCACTTACCTCGAATGAAGGTAGGTAGGCTTCGCTTCGGCCTGGTTTTGTAGTGGGATTGAGAAGATTCTACCGAAAGTGCTCATTAATACGAAGTGAATAGAGGTTTTGAAACCTCTAGCCTGATGGTTAATTGTAGAGAAAGACTGACTGCAATGAAAAGAGTAAAGTGGAGGGATTCTGTTTCTTCGCGGGCTGCTTACCTCTATAACTCGAATTCATAGCACACACATCCATAACTCGTAGTAGCCACTACAATTCGAATTTTCGCAAAACCAATTAATAAAATGCTGCTATTCTGGAAATTTCTTTTGCGAAAGAATCGAGCAATAGCGGCTTTGAATTTGGAACTTCGACTTATGAAGGCGATGAATTGAATTCATTGAATGAATTCGAGTTAAAGAGGGGAACATCGCGCCAAGAAAATTTGAATTATAAATGTTAATTTCTTTGACTGATAAAGGTTTTCGCCTTCAAGTGGAAGGAAATCGATTTTCTTTTCACTTATAGAGGTTTTCAAGTTATTGGGGTCCGACAGTATATTACAATAGATATAATGAAATTTCCATCTTTGTTTATTATTTTTTTCCAAAAATTCGTTTTTGGCGTGAAATAATTCGTTAATATGATTTACATTATTCTCTAAAATTGACCATTCCCACATCACCCCCTTCCCACTGTATAGGGACTTAACTGATAGTCGGGAACGTATAATATCGTGTGATGCTGTAATGACTGCCTCGTATTGGTACCGTTCGCGGCGGGGATGCACACTTGCGGCTGACTGTAACAGGCAACCCGAACCCAAAACTAGCATGCTTGCTCACATTCGGATCGAATGTGTGAATGCATGCACTATTCACCCACAGAATGAGCATGCATGCGCACATTCGGATCGATTTTTTTTATATAACAGTTGCTTTATTGAATAACATATAAATATAAAAATATAATATAATTTAAGGCAGCAACTCACATGAGCGTAAGCTTGTGTGTGAGAGCTGCAACTGTTGCTTTAGGATAATTACGTTACATATTCTCTTCTTGTATTTTTAAATGTGAATCTTGATTTCTACTATTAATAATCCAATACAAATTAAATTCCAGTTTACTTTAATTAAATAATTGATTGAAGGTTTGTCTGTTTTGTAATATGTACATTTTAAGTTTAAATTTGTAATTAAGACTATTTAATTCATTCCTAAAATTATATGGAAGTTTATTGTAGATTTTAGAACCAGCTATACTTAAATGGCGGCCAGTTATTTCCTTTTTAAATCGTTCGACTACAAGTGTACGTTCAATATTAGCTCGAGTGCTATAGTTTGATCAGATCGTCGGGAAGTTATCACGGTTATTAGAAATATATTTTAATAGGTTGAAATTATATAACTGTCTTATGGTCATAACGTTTAAATCCAAAAAGGCTTGCGTTGTAGAAGAATATTTTGACCTTTTCAAACGCAACTTAATTATTGTTGACTGTATATTAACTAAAGGGGCCATAACACTACTGAAGGAACCTCCCCAAATAATAATGGCATACTCGACTATCGACTGGAATAATCCAAAATATACATTCCTTATAAAATCAGTTGTAAAAAATCTACGTAATATTAATATGCGGTGAATCAATTTACGTAACCGTTTAACTAAGAATGTAATGTGCGCTGACCATTTAAGCCTATTATCAATTATTACTCCAAGATATTTTATTTCGTTTACTTCCTTGATAGACTGGTTTTGGAGAAGTAGATGATAGCGTGAATCGAAATTATTCCAAGCGGAACCGAATTTAAGACAATATGTTTATACTCTAGATGAAATCTGAGAGTATTATAAGTTTGCCACAAAGTTTGTAACGCTAAGAAATAAGGCTCGCAGAAAAAAATGAATGATACAGAAGTTCATATTATCACTCGAATATCTCAAAACCGGATGTCCGTCTGTCCGTCTGTCCGTCTGTCCGTCCGTCCGTCCGTGACCTCTCTAGCTCGAGAACGCGTTAAGCTATGAAGTTCAAATTTTGCACACGTTATTTTTGACAAAAAATGAAGGCTAAGTTCGTGAACGGGCTAAATCGCTCCACCCCTTCTACCCCCTCCCATACAAAATGACACATTTTTGAAAATTTACAATAATCAGATTTTCTCAGAAACTATAAAACATATTGCTTTGAAATTTTTAACATATCACTTTTATAATAATTGTAACCTATGTTATAAAACTTATTGTAATCCTCACCCTCCTTCTACCCCCTCCCATACAAACTGCACTATTTCATGAAATACGTTAAGCCAATTTACTCAGTACGTATACGATTTATCGGGCTGAAATTTTGTACTTAACACTTAATTAACAATATCAGTTAGATTCAAAAAAATTAATCGATTACCCTTACTCCGTCTACCCCCTCCCATACAAAATGACACATTTTTGATAATTTACAATAATCAGATTTTCTCAGAAACTATAAAACATATTGCTTTGAAATTTTGAATATATCACTTTTATGATAATTGTAAACTACATTATAAAATTTATTGTAATCCTCACCCTCCTTCTACCCCCTCCCATACAAACTGCACTATTTCATGAAATACGTCTTAACGTCTTAACGACTTACGTTTTACGTCTTAACGATGCATCCGAGATTGCAACCAAAATTATTTATTGGCTTTAACCAGGTTCAAATTCATCTAGAGGATTGCATGATTGGGGTTTACCCCAATCGTAGTTCTTTTATGTTTTTTCTAGGTTTAGGATTAGCTTATTCGAACACAGCCATTGATTTACCATGTAAAGACTTTTATTTGCTAAGGAATATACATCATCCCAATTTTTTCCTTTAAACAATAGTACCGTATCATCAGCAAACGATACAATTTTGCAATTTTCTTCGTTAAGGAACAAGTTGCAGAGATCATTTAAGTAGATTTGGAACAAGAGTGGACCCAAAACTGTTCCCTGCGGAATGCCATGCTGAATGACTTTTTCTTCGCTACAGACACCATCAATAACCACGCGTTGATATCTTCTCGAAAGATACGATTTTAGAAGATCATGTTCGGTTCCCCGCAAACCAATTGTAATGATGGGGGTGTCGGAGGACGAGGGTGAGGGGTGGCCGTGAAGGCCAGAGTAAGAAACAAGTGAGCAAAACCCTCTCCAAATACTGCCAGCGATGTGCGCTCGCAGACCAACTCAGTAATCGGGAGTTGCGGGGTGGGTTAACGGCAGGTATTGGCCTCCTCCATCAAATACAATAATTGCATTCGCACCTCAAGCCCGTTAATCAAAAGAAAATTCTACTGTACCAAGTCAATACTGAACAAAAATGGGACGCATACGCGTCAAACTCCCTAAACCGGCGAAAACGAAGTTCCCGTTAAGGGACAAAAGAGCTCTACAGCCAAACTACTATAAAAATGCCACAAAGGCGAAAAAAAAGAAAGGGGAGGAAGAAAAGATTACCGTCCAGTCAGGACAGATCCTTTTTCCCTAGCAGTCGAGAGCCTAAGGTGTTACTCGGCTCTAATGTGGCCCTCGGTGTTACGGGCCAATGCGTCTTCTACACCCTCCCTTCCGTGGATTTCCGGGCGCATTTATGTATATCTGGAAATCCCCAAATTAAGACTAAATTTTCATAGAGAGAGAAAAAAAAAGAAGCGAGAGGAGGGAAGAAGAATCCGACTTTAGTTCCTCATATCAAATTCATGTATTCCAATACAAAAAAAATGTTTAGGTACATATATAGAAACCTAAAACTATCAGAAAATTAAAGGTGTGTAACTAGCAAAAAAACATAAAAGAACTACGATTGGGGTAAACCCCAATCATGCAATACTCTAGATGAATTTGAACCTGGTTAAAGCCAATAAATAATTTTGGTTGCAATCTCGGATGCATCGTATACGTACTGAGTAAATAGGCTTAACGTATTTCATGAAATAGTGCAGTTTGTATGGGAGGGGGTAGAAGGAGGGTGAGGATTACAATAAATTTTATAACGTAGGTTACAATTATCATAAAAGTTATATATTCAAAATTTCAAAGCAAGATGTTTTATAGTTTCTGAGAAAATCTGATTATTGTAAATTATCAAAAATGTGTCATTTTGTATGCGAGGGGGTAGACGGAGTAAGGGTAATCGATTATTTTTTTTGAATCTAACTGATATTGTTAATTAAGTGTTAAGTACAAAATTTCAGCCCGATAAATTGTATACGTACTGAGTAAATTGACTTAACGTATTTCATGAAATAGTGCAGTTTGTATGGGAGGGGGTAGAAGGAGGGCGAGGATTACAATAAGTTTTATAACATAGGTTACAATTATCATAAAAGTGATATATTAAAAATTTCAAAGCAATATGTTTTATAGTTTCTGAGAAAATCTGATTATTGTAAATTTTCAAAAATGTGTCATTTTGTATGGGAGGGGGTAGAAGGGGTGGAGCGATTTAGCCCGTTCACGAACTTAGCCTTCATTTTTTGTCAAAAATTACGTGTGCAAAATTTGAACTTCATAGCTCAACGCGTTCTCGAGCTAGAGAGGTCACGGACGGACGGACGGACAGACGGACAGACGGACAGACGGACAGACGGACAGACGGACAGACGGACATCCGGTTTTGAGATATTCGAGTGATAATATGAACTTCTGTATCATTCATTTTTTTCTGCGAGCCTTATTTCTTAGCGTTACAAACTTTGTGGCAAACTTATAATACTCTCAGATTTCATCTAGAGTATAAAAACATAAAAGAACTACGATTGGGGTAAACCCCAATCATGCAATACTCTAGATGAATTTGAACCTGGTTAAAGCCAATAAATAATTTTGGTTGCAATCTCGGATGCATCGTTAAGACGTAAGACGTATGTCGTTAAGACGTTAAGACGTATTTCATGAAATAGTGCAGTTTGTATGGGAGGGGGTAGAAGGAGGGTGAGGATTACAATAAGTTTTATAACATAGGTTACAATTATCATAAAAGTGATATATTAAAAATTTCAAAGCAATATGTTTTATAGTTTCTGAGAAAATCTGATTATTGTAAATTTTCAAAAATGTGTCATTTTGTATGGGAGGGGGTAGAAGGGGTGGAGCGATTTAGCCCGTTCACGAACTTAGCCTTCATTTTTTGTCAAAAATAACGTGTGCAAAATTTGAACTTCATAGCTCAACGCGTTCTCGAGCTAGAGAGGTCACGGACGGACGGACGGACAGACGGACAGACGGACAGACGGACATCCGGTTTTGAGATATTCGAGTGATAATATGAACTTTTGTATCATTCATTTTTTTCTGCGAGCCTTATTTCTTAGCGTTACAAACTTTGTGGCAAACTTATAATACTCCCAGATTTCATCTAGAGTATAAAAAGAAACGTACTTCAAAATTGAGGTAATAGATAAAGTACATATGTGTTCTGAGTTGGCAAACTCTTCTACCAATATTTGAAATGGCAGACAGAACCACGAACAATTTCTTCCCCGTACGATAATAATTGTCCAAGGATACGCTACGCTGAATGCGTACTCATGGCTATTATTGAACCTTTGGTATATCGAGTTAATCCAGGGTGTACACCTAAAGATTCAATATCGTACAGAAGTGGAAGACTTAACTAGGTTAGGGTTTTAGATTAATTCAATGATTTTTTTTGTACAATACTAACGTAAAATATAATAATTGCTTCCGACATGTGCTATTGCTCTACATAGCATAATCAACGGAAATATCAACGCACCAGAGTTACTTGTTGAGATTCTATTTAATATCCCTAGACGTGAAACACGTCAACAACAACTATTTGCTCTACACTTACATAGAACTAATTATTGTCAAAATTCCCCCCTAGAAAGAATGAAAAGGATCGGTAATGAATTATCACGTTATGATTTTTTCAACATAAATATTCAGTCAATCAATAAATTTGTCTCTTCCATTTATTCTAACAGAAATTAACTCACAATATGTATAGTATATGTGTGTTTTTTTTCCTTTTTTATATTTAGTTTGCAATTAATATTATTTTTCATCATCAAATTTTTTCCTTTGTTAATTTTGAATTATTATAATTATTATTACTAGTTTTATTTTTTACCACTTGAATTATTAATTTTTTTTTTGTTTTTTTTTCTCGCTTTCACCCAACTCAAATTTTTTTTGTTATTTTGTAATTCTGGTAATGGACTACAAGTCCGTGAAATAAATAAATAAATAAATAAATAAATAAGCGCAATTTCAAAACAAATTGTACAATTTCACAACTATGATGCACGCTGCGCGACTATATTGGCTGATTGCGTCGGTGAGTACGATGTTGCGGAAACTGATTGACAACACCAAACAAACAATGGGCCACTATCACCAAACGAATTGGATACAACCCAATTTTGTTCGGTTGTTTGTTTGTTGATCCATGAACTCCCAGCAAAAATATGTTAGTGCAATAAAAATAAAACCGGAATATAGAGGGCTACGCCCGCAATCCGAGGGTTTTGTAGCAAGCGCTTATTTTGGTATATAAGTATCGGCTCCTTGCTCTTCTTGATACCACTCAGATGGACAAAAAAAAACTTAATTAAAATGTCTTACCCACTTACATTTTACATGCCAATTCATATTACGTGATTGTAAAGAAACTTAGAATATATTATTGCCTAAGGTGTTGGTTATCGTTGGCCATCAGTACTTTTCACCTCGCAAGTGTTTAAGGCGTGCAGGGATGTGTGAACTGTAACTACAGAAATAAACTATTATTTACCTATTCTGAGAAGATATACAGATTCTGTTAATTTCCATTTTATATGCTATTCGGAACCCACCTTCCTGTAAGTTTTCATAATTCTAACAGCCTCGAAATGCCACGGGAGGGGGGGCGGCAAATTACGAACTAATATTTTCTCCTCCCCCACTATTCCCCTTTCTACGAATTTCAAGAAAATGCGAAAAAATAGAATGTACTCAACATTACCTTTCTCACGACACCTCACTTGTCTATACCAGTCGATAAAAAAATAATTTGACCTTAATTTCGCCTCTATGTGGACCCCTCCCCTCTTCCACCCCTTAAAGTTTGCCAATTACGACGAAGCGCCCCCAACTAATCTTTACCCTTTCAAAAATGATTAATTAAATAACTGCAATTCGCACTACGAAAAACAACATGAAAGTAGTACTCACACCTATGAGGCCGGTAGGTGTAATTTTTGTGTGGATAGTGTCAAAATGCCTAACTTTAAATGAATGTACTATTATTAAATATTATGTGATTGTAATGAAACTTAGAGATTATATTGCCAATGAAAGTGGTTATCATTGGCCATCAATATTTTTGACCTCGGGTGTGCTTAAGGCGTGCAGGGGTATGCTAACTGCAACTATAGAAATGTACTATTATTAACCTTTTTTGATCAGATATCAAAATTCTACGATTTTCGGTTTTCTATACTGGTAAAATGCCGCTTTTCTGCAAATTTTCATATTTCTAAGTATAACGGTATTGAAATGCAAAGGGGGGGGGGGGGGGGGGGACAAACTCGGATCACATATTTTCCCCTCTATCTCTTTTCCCCTTTTTTCGAATTTGATGAAAATACCGAAAATGAAATGTACTCGGTGTTACCTTTCTCATGATACCACACTTGCCTATACCAGATGAAAAAACAATTTTGACCTTCATTTCCTCTCTATGGGGACATCCCCTTAAAATCAGCCTATTACAACGAATCGCTTTCTCCGGCGAATTATAATAATTCTACATACTCCCACAAAATTTCATGTATGTAGCTTCAGCCGTTCGTGAGATATTTCATGGACAGACGGACAGACGGACAGACATTTGACCGATTTCATAAGGGTTTTGTTTTTAATACAAAACCCTAAATGAAACCGGAAAATAGAGGGCTACGCCCGCAATCCGAGGGTTTTGTAGTGTCCCATGCCAATAGGAGATGAACTGTCCTACTTTTGGAGATGCTTAACCATTCATGTTAAGACAATATTGCAAATTGCAAGTTTGCATAACAAAAATTGAAAATAAATTGTTTGAATAATTATAGAGAATAGAGTTAGCAACGAGCATACCCCCTTCCCCCTCCTCCACCTCTCCTACCAATCATTACCCTTTTGAAAATGGTTAACTCCAATTCGCTCTACGGAAAACAATATGCAATTATGTTGTACTCGTAGTACTAGTATGTAATACAAGAGACCTGTTATGTGCATTTTTTGTATGGATGATATCAAAATGACCAAATCTAAATGAATGTACTACTATTAAAGATTACGTGATTATTACGAAATTTGGAGATATTATTGCACATGGTGTTGATTATCGTCGGCCATCAATATTGTCGACCTCAGATGAGTTTGAGAAATGCAGGGGTGTGCTAACTGTAACTATAGAAATATACTATTATTAACATATTTTGAGAAGATATCAAAATTCCATAATTTTTTTGTTTTCTGTGCTGGTTGAAAGCCTTCTTCCTGTATGTTTTCATATTTCTAAGTGTAACGGTCTCGAAATGGTGAGGGGGGTGGGACAAATTACAATATGATCTCATATTTTCCCCTCTGCCTCTTTTCCCCTTTCTTCGAATTTGATGAAGTCGCCAAAAATGGAATGTACTCTGTAGTACCTTTCTCATGATACCCCGCTTGCCTATATCAGATGAAAAAAATGTTGACCTTAATTTCGCCTCTATGGGAACCTCCCTTAAGGCAGCAACCCACCTACCTCCCCCCTTAAACTTCTCTTCCCTCCCACTCCTATACCACCAATCTCCACCCTTTCAGAAGTGGTTAACTCCAATTCACTTTACGAAAAACAATAAACAATATTCAAGTGTGCAGTACTAGTATGTAACCGGTTATGTGCATTTTTTGTATGAATGGCATCAAAATCTCAAAATTTAAATGAATGTACTATTATTAAATATTATGTGATTGTTATGAAACTTGGAGGTACTATTGTCTATGATGTTGGTTATCATTAGCCATCAATACTTTTGACCTCGGGTGTGCGTTAGGGGTGCAGGGGTGTACTAACTGCAACTATGGAAATGTACTATTATTAACCTTTTCTGATAAAATTTCAAAATTTTAGAAATCTAGGTTTTCTACGCTAGTAAAATGGCGCTTTTCTGCAAATTTTCATATTTCTAAGTATAACGGTCTCGAAATGCAAGGGGGGGGGGACAAACTCGGATGACATATTTTCCCCTCTCCCTCTTTTCCCGTTTCTGCAAATTTGAAAAAAATTCCAAAAATGGAATGTACTCGACGGTACCTTTCTTATGACACCCCACTTGCCTGTACCAAACGAAAAAAAAATTTCGACCTTCATTTCCCCTCTATGGGGACCTCCCCTTAAAGTTGACCTATTACGACGATTCGATTTCTCCGGTGAATTATAGTAATTCTACACATTCCTACAAAATTTCATGTATGTAGCTTCAGCCGTTCGTGAGATATTCCATGGACAGACGGACAGACAGACATTTGACCGATTTCATAAGGGTTTTGTATTTACTACAAAACCCTAAAAAGAAGAATTCAAGATCGCGGCAATGGTATAAAAGAAATGTTCCTAAGTAAAAAGAAAAATCCCGAAAACCCGGAATAGCAACGACTTCTATTCTTAGATACCGCACGACTCGACTCCATCAACCGCGTGCTTAACCTCACCGCGTAATAATTGACTAAAATAAAATGCCCAAATTAAGTCAGATATTCGAATATCATAAAAATAACTATATGAGCAAGTAAAATCCCGAAAGCACCGAGAAATCAGTATAACCGAAATAAAAGAAACCAGGCCGAAGCGTATATACCCTAGACTTGTACAGACCTAGTGGTGATACCAAAAGTCCCAATTGGCAACAACCATATGTACTAGAAGTGGGTCTCCTATATGGCCAGTTCATAGGGGAGTTTGGCACTCATTCAGTGGGATCTTGACCATTCTCAAAATCAATTAACTGACCCAGTCTACAAATATTTGTCGCAGTTTTCAAGTTGCTAGCTTCATTCTATCGAAAGTTATTGCTTATTTGAAGTCTCACTTGTAGGGGAGGTAAGGGTTCCTTGGGTCGGATCTTGCCCATCATTGCCACCAACCAATTAGATCACCCTACAAACATACAAACAAAATTTTAAGTCTCTAGCTTCACTCTATCGAAAGATATCGCTTATTTGAAGTTTCGTTTGTAGGGGAAGTAGGGGTTTCGTTGGTCGGATTTTACGCATTTTCAATATTAGCCGACTGGATCCTACTACAAACATTTGGCCAAAATTTCAAGTCGCTAGCTTTATTTTGTCGTAAGTTATCGCTTGTTTTCAGTGTCATCTCTAGGGGAGGTAGGGGTTCCTTAGGTCGGATCTAACCCGTCTTTAATGCCAACTAAGTCAATCTCACTTCAAAAATTTGACAAAAATTTCAAGCTGCTGGCTTCATTGTATCAAAAGTAAACGCTTATTCTAAGTTTCATTTGAAGGGGAGGTAGGGGTTCCTTGGGTCGAATCTTGCTCATTTTCAGTGCTAACTAATAAGACCTTACTACCAACATTCTACCAAATTTTCAACTTGTTAGTGTCATTCTATCGAAAGTTATCGTAATTAAAATAATATTTAATTTTTTGAATTTTGTAGGGGAGGTAGGCGTTCCTTTGATCTGATTATGCCCAACTTCCCAAAACCTAAGCAGCTTCTTACCCCAGGGTTACATGCCAAAAATCAGATGTCTACGTCAATTGGTTCAAGAGTTATGGACAAAAAACCTGAAAAGTAGGGTAGTACGGGGCTCTTTGTAAGAAAATTACCGTTAGTTTTCAACTGATCGATTTTATTTTTCCAGGGGAGTATAAGATTACTATCACGAGGAATCTACCAAAGCTAGAGGTTTTCATGTTTATTTAATCGGGAGTTATAAATACATTTAATTATTTTACATATGTAGGGGAGGTAGGCGTTCTCTTGGCCTGATCATGCCCATTTTCAATACCAACCAACTAGATCATACTTCCAACATCTAGTCAAAATTTCAAGGCTCTAGCTTCATTCTATCGAAAGTTATCGTGCGAACGGACAGACAGACGGACAGACGGACAGACAGACAGACAGACAGACAGACAGACAGACAGACAGACAGACAGACAGACGGACAGACAGACAGACAGACATGGCTAAATCGAATCAGGAGGTGACGCTGATCATTTATATATACACATTGCAATACCTCCGGAGCCTCCTTTAAGGTGTTACATATTTCCGTCAAACGTGACAAAAACAATATACCCTATACTAAAAGTCTAGGGTATAAATATATCAAGAAAATAAAATAGCAGATTTATGACACGAATCGACCGCCCCGGTCCTCTGCTCAATCCAAACTCCTCTACCAGTTTTTTTCAATCCACCTTTTCTCCTTTTCAGCATCCACAAAAAGCCTACCTGGCATCTTCTCATTGGTTAGAAGCCGACGTCATCCGATATCACAGTTACGGATGACGTCCAACTTTCCAAGCCGGTTTCGAAGCCTGTGATTATGTATATTTTTGCCGGTAGGTAGCCTCAGGAACATTGAGATCTTAGAACATAGAGCCATGGAATGAGCTTGTATTGGATGTTTCTGGCTCCAACATTTGGCGAATAAGTCGACAGTCAGCCTACTCGGTTGTTGTTTGATATTGACATATGTTGACTGTTCTGTCGAATTGTTCATGAATAAAAGTCAGTTCTTGTCAGATTATCGACAGTCAGCCTACTCAGTTGGCGTTTCGGTATTGACATAATGTTGACCGCGCTGTCGAATTGTGCATAAACAAACGTCAATTTTTGTCCATATTTAAATTTCATAATTTCTAAACGGTCTACTGAGTTAGCTGACTGTCGACCACATGTCGACTTAGTACCCAGATTTTGGAGCCACTGTTTCTATGGAGACATATAGGACAAGCTCATTCCATGGCTATATATTCAAAGGTTGAGATGTTCTAATTTTGGTGTTGCCAGCTGAGTAAATCTTTGAAAAAATATACAATATTTTCGAAAAGATTCAACACAACTTTCCAAGAGTTGAAGGGGAGAAGGTGAATGCGAAAATTGAGAGAAAAAAAAAAAAGATACAAATGGGCTCGGATGGCCGAGGAAGTCATTACACAATGTCAAATAATTTATTAAGTAAAATTGAATGGTCAACCGTGTCGAATGCTTTCTTTAAATCCTGAAAAATAGCTAGAACCTTATGACTATCATCCAGATTATCATTAATAAATTTCGTAACATCTACGATGGCATCGGTTGTACTAAAGTTATTATACTCTAGATGAAATCTGAGAGTATTATAAGTTTGCCACAAAGTTTGTAACGCTAAGAAATAAGGCTCGCAGAAAAAAATGAATGATACAGAAGTTCATATTATCACTCGAATATCTCAAAACCGGATGTCCGTCTGTCCGTCTGTCCGTCTGTCCGTCCGTCCGTCCGTGACCTCTCTAGCTCGAGAACGCGTTGAGCTATGAAGTTCAAATTTTGCACACGTTATTTTTGACAAAAAATGAAGGCTAAGTTCGTGAACGGGCTAAATCGCTCCACCCCTTCTACCCCCTCCCATACAAAATGACACATTTTTGAAAATTTACAATAATCAGATTTTCTCAGAAACTATAAAACATATTGCTTTGAAATTTTTAATATATCACTTTTATGATAATTGTAACCTATGTTATAAAACTTATTGTAATCCTCACCCTCCTTCTACCCCCTCCCATACAAACTGCACTATTTCATGAAATACGTTAAGCCAATTTACTCAGTACGTCTACAATTTATCGGGCTGAAATTTTGTACTTAACACTTAATTAACAATATCAGTTAGATTCAAAAAAAGTAATCGATTACCCTTACTCCGTCTACCCCCTCCCATACAAAATGACACATTTTTGATAATTTACAATAATCAGATTTTCTCAGAAACTATAAAACATATTGCTTTGAAATTTTGAATATATCACTTTTATGATAATTGTAACCTACATTATAAAATTTATTGTAAGACTCACCCTCCTTCTACCCCCTCCCATACAAACTGCACTATTTCATGAAATACGTTAAGCCAATTTACTCATTACCTATACAATTTATCGGGCTGAAATTTTGTACTTAACACTTAATTAACAATATCAGTTAGATTCAAAAAAAGTAATGATTGCAACCAAAATTATTTATTGGCTTTAACCAGGTTCAAATTCATCTAGAGTATTGCATGATTGGGGTTTACCCCAATCGTAGTTCTTTTATGTTTTTTAAATCCGTATTGATTTTGTGCTATTAAATTATTGGCACTAAGGTGGTTTTCAATGCGACTCTTTTTCAAAGATTTTTGATATATTTGATACTACAGATATTGGTCTATAATTATCCATTTTCTCTTTGCTATTCTTTTTGTGTGTAGGGTAAATTAGAGAGGATTTCATTTTTTTAGGATAGGCTCCGCAGCTTATGCAGAAATTGAATATATCACCGAGCACAGCAATTGCTGAACTACCCAAGCATTGTAATATTTTGGTAGATATTCCATCAGGACCATTTGCTTTGTGTTTTAGATTCTTTATATGAAACCTAATCTCATTTTCCGTTACAAAATTAAAAGATAACTGTGGAATATTTAAAGAATAGCCAGTCTGCAGTGTGAGGGAATGGTCGTAACCAACGGAGTTCGATAATTGTTCTCCTATTTTTATGAAGTAGTTATTCATCTCATTTGCTATTAAGCTTGTGTCTTTTAATAATTCTCCATCACTGTTATTAATCGAATTTATTCTGTTGGTATCTCTTTTCCCATATACTAATTCCTTAGTTGAATTCGATAGTTTGTTTTGATCATCAGCATAAGACTGAACTAAATTAGAATAATATGTTTCTTTGACCAATCTGATAAAATGGGTGACATAATTTCTGTATTTTTATACCCTAGACTTTTAGTATAGGGTATATTGTTTTTGTCACGACGGAAATATGTAACACCTTAAAGAAGGCTCCGGAGGTATAGCAATGTATATATATATAAATGGTCAGGGTCACCTCCTGATTCGTCTAAGCCATGTCTGTCGGTCTGTCTGTCTGTCTGTCTGTCTGTCTGTCCGTTCGCACGATAACTTTCGATAGAATAAAGCTAGAGACTTGAAATTTTGGTAAAATGTTGGAAGTATAATCTAGTTGGTTGGTATTGAAAATGGGCATGATCAAGCCAAGAGAACGCCTACCTCCCCTATATATGTAAAATAATTAAATGTATCTATAACTCCCGATTAAATAAACCTATAAAGCTCTAGCTTTGGTAGATTGCTTGTGAGGACAATCTTTTACTTTCCTGGGAAAATAAAACCGATCGGTGGAAAACTAACGGTAATTTTCTTACAAAGAGCCCCGTACTACCCTACTTTTCGGGTTTTTTTGTCTATAACTCTTGAACCAATTGACGTAGACACCTGATTTTTGGCATGTGACCCTGATATAGGAAGGTGCTTAAGTTCTAGTAAGTTGGGCATAATCGGATAAAAGGAACGCCTACCTCCCCTATAAATATCAAAAAATTAAATATTCTTTTAATTACGATAACTTTCGATAGAATAACACTAGCGAGTTGAAAATTTGACACAATGTTACTAGTAGGATCTACTTGATTGGTATTGAAAATGGGTAAGATCCGACCCAAGCAACCCCTACCTCCACTACAAATGCAACTTCAAATAAGCGATAACTTTTGACAGAATCAAGCCAGCGACTTGAAATTTTGGTCAAATATTTGAAGTGAGATTGGGTTAGTTGGTATTCAAAATGGGTGAGATCCAACCTAAGAAACCCCTACCTCCCCTAGAAATGAAACTTAAAATAAGCAATAACTTAAGACAAAATAATGCTAGCGACTTACAATTTTGGTCAAATGTTTGTAATAGGATCCAGTTGGCTAATATCAAAAATACGTAAAATCCGACGACGAAACCCCTACTTCCCCTACAAATTAAACTTCAAATAAGCGATAACTTTCGATGAAGTGAAGCTAGAAACTTGAAATTTTGTTTAAATATTTGTAGCATGATCTTATTTGTTGGTGGCAATGATGGGCAAGATCCGACCCAAGGAACCCCTACCTCCCTTACAAGTGAAACTTCAAATAAGCAATAACTTTCGATAGAATGAAGCTAGCGACTTGAAAAATTCGACAAATATTTGTAGAATGGGTTAGTTAATTGATCAAGATCAAGATCCTCCTGAATGATTGCTGTAGCCTCCCCTATAAACTGGCCATATGGGAAACTCTATTTTAATGCATATGGTTGTTACCAGTTGGTACTTTTGGTATCACCACTAGGTCTGTACAAGTCTAGGGTATATACGCTTCGGACTCCGGGCCGAAACGAAGCTTCGGCCTGGTTTATATTGCGCCAATAGTTCATTGTTTTCTGGATGTTTCTTTACTAGAAGGGCCATTTTATCTCGTTGCCTAATAGATACTATGATTCCCGATGTAATCCATGGTTTAAGTCGTTTCTGTTTTGGTTTTATTTTAATTTTTGACATGGGTATGTCTTATAGCTGGGGGTCATCCTGAAAATCTGTCCGTCACACGAAATGTCTGTTTTTCTACTCGGGGGTCAGAAGAGGAAACAAGCCCATTGAAAATTTTTCCGAGTTCTATGAATGTAGTGGCCGATCCTCAGTCAATCCGAGTCAGTCATCAAAGGGAACTCACGAAAATCGAAAAACTTCCCATCATAAACTGACTAAACAACCAGGCACCCATAAAACAAGACAACATCATTCAACTGCCATCCCCTCGTGTTTCAAATCTGCTCACAACACCAGCCACATCCAGACAACCTGTCTCCCTCACTCGTGCACAGCGCTATGGCTCCTCCTTCAATCTTTTTGTTTTCTTCAATTAGTCACTAACCTGACTCAGTAAGAAAATCGTTGGGGTAGGTCGGGAAATAGCTTCAACTTCACACACATACACACATACACACACACTCGTATGCAGGCAATGGAGAGACGGTTGAGTCGAAGAAGTTCAATGGATGGGCGTTGCTTCGTCATCGGCGACAGTGCGAAAGAGATGCTTGCTCCACGGACCTTGGACTACACTTCCGCGGCGGATCCACCCCTTTCTTGTGATGGCCAATCCCATCCAGCCGACTTAAATCAGTGTCACCAAGGTCACCAATGTGTTTTTCCCGTGGATGTAAGGAACTTACGACCGTACTTGTATCGCGCATATCGCGTACTATCACGATCGATGATATATCAACTAACAGTGCACAATTCTGATTTAGTGAAGAGAATAGTGCAGATGATGCAGTTTGTGCAGCGCGGATAACGTAAACGTTAATGCAATAAAATTGTGTTGTCGCGCTTACCGTCTTTAGACTTAGACGAGTACTATCTAAGTATCTAATAGTAAGAGTGTTTAGCTAGACCGCGGCTTGACGCGATCGTTCGCGGATTGACGTACTAACGAAGCACAGGCGCATATAAATATGTAGAGTGTATGATCGATTGATCCACACACGGGGCAACGGTTGGGTTAATTTGTATTCTCCTGCACACTATGCGGGACGGTATGTCTTGAAAATGATACAAAGTATCTACAAAGCATGCAGATACATCGGTACATCTTATGCCTACCGAAAGCGTGGGACGTGTTTTGTCGAATTCATTCGATAATATAACTATACTGGGATCTTTATAAAACTTACGTCGATATCTTCAACACAACAGGTTCCACGCAGTCGGTAGCCAAAGACATATCCATGTTCCGATGTATCTGCATGCAGTGTAGATACTTTGTATCATTTATACCCTACATTTTTGGTAAAGGGTATATTGTTTTTGTCACGACGAAAATATGTAACACCTTAAAGGAGGCTCCGGAGGTATAGCAATGTATATATATATAAATGATCAGGATCACCTCCTGATTCGATTTAGCCATGTCTGTCTGTCTGTCTGTCTGTCTGTCTGTCCGTCTGCCCGTCTGTCTGTCTGCCCATTCGCACGATAACTTTCGATAGAATGAAGCTACAGACCTAAAATTTTGGTGAAATGTTGGAAGTATAATCTAGTTGGTTGGTATTGAAAATGGGCATGATCAGGCCAAGAGAACGCCTACCTCCCCTATATATGTAAAATAAATAAATGTATCTATAACTCCCGATTAAATAAACGTAAAAAGCTCTGGCTTTGGCAGATTGCTCGTGAGGATAATCCTCTACTTCCCTAAAAAAATAAAATCGATCAGCTGAAAACTAACGGTAATTTGCTTACAAAGAGCCCTGTACTACCCTACTTTTCGGGTTTTTTGTCTATAACTCTTGAACCAATTGCCGTAGACACCTGATTTTTGGCATGTAACCCTGAAGTAAGAAGATGCCTAAGTTCCAGTAAGTTGGGCATAATCAGATCAAGGAAACACCTACCTCCCCTACAAATTTCAAAAAATTAAATATTATAAAATATTAATTACGATTGTGGGGAGGCTTTGCTTCCATTTTTGTCGTCTACGGGCCATGTTAGAGAAGAAAGAAATAATTATAATTTTTGTTGGCAAGAGGAGAGGGCCGGCACAACTAGATGCCACTGGCCAATGCCACTAAAGGCAATACCTTCGGGTGCCGCCAGATAGGCACTACTTTGGTGGTCTCGGTGCGGAGATGGATAGGCACTCGAGGTAAAAGGTGTCGCCAGGAATAGGCACTCTAGTAATAACACACTTGTCAAGTATGCTATAACGACTGTGTATTTTACTTAATAGTTAACAAGTATTTATACTTAATTTATGCTTACTTGCTAAGTTCTTATCGATTACTCATTATTCATTATTGATTAGTTCCCATAGGAAAAAGTGCAATTGATTGCTCCACTTTTCCTATGGTCAACGACTCTGCCATTACTCACCTGTATTACATATGTTTTGATGATTCAAAAATATTTCCATGTGAGCACGCGACTTGTACTTCCATCAACAATGTATGATCAAATTACAAGTGCATGTAGCTTACTGGAATTATCGCAATGTTTTTGTTTTGGATAATACGTAATATCGTGGCACAGATAAAGGCAAGGTCGTTTGTTGACGTAATTATAAAATTGAAGTGATGATGGGTTGTGTCACATAAGATACACCACACGATACCTTTCGATAAAATAACACTAGCGAGTTGAAAACTTGACAAAATGTGGTTAGTAGGATCTACTTGGTTGGTATTGAAAATGGGTATGATCCGACCCAAGCAACCCCTACCTCCCCTACAAATGCAACTTCAATAAGCGATAACTTTTGACAGAATCAAGCCAGAGACTTGAAGTTTTGGTCAAATGTTTGAAGTGAGATCGGGTTAGTTGGTATTTAAGATGGGTTAGATCAAACTTAAGGAACCCCTACCTCCCCTACAAATGAAACTTCAAATAAGCGATAACTTTCGATGGAGTGAAGCTAGAGACTTGAAATTTTGTATAAATGTTTGTAGCATGATTTTATTTGTTGGAAGCAATGATGAGCAAGATCCGACCCAAGGAACCCCTACCTCCCCAACAAGTGAAACTTCAAATAAGCGATAACTTCCGATAGAGTGAAGCTAGAGGCTTGAAATTTTGTTTAAATGTTTGAAGCATGATCTTATTTGTTGGTGGCAAAAATGAGCAAGATCCGACACAAGGAACCCCTACCTCCTCTACAAGAGAGACTTCAAATAAGCAATAACTTTCGTAGAATGAAGCTAGCGACTTGAAAAATTCGACAAATATTTGTAGAATGGGTTAGTTAATTGATTTTGATAATGGTCAAGATCCTACTGAATGATTGCCAACCTCCCCTATAAACTGGCCGTATAGGAAACTCACTTTTAATGCATATGGTCGTTACCAATTGGTACTTTTGGTATCACCACTAGGTCTGTACAAGTCTAGGGTATATACGCTTCGGACTCCGGCCTGGTTATACCCTAGACTTATAGTATAGGGTATATTGTTTTTTTCACGACAGAAATATGTAACACCTTAAAGGAGGCTCCGGAGGTATAGCAATGTAGGTATACAAATGATCAGGGTCACCTCCTGATTCGATTTAGCCATGTCTGTCTGTCTGTCTGTCCGTCTGTCCATCTGTCCGTCTATCCGTCTGTCCGTCTGTCCGTCTGTCCGTCTGTCCGTCTGTCCGTCTGTCCGTCTGTCCGTCTGTCCGTCTGTCCGTCTGTCCGTCTGTCCGTCTGTCCGTCTGTCCGTCTGTCCGTCTGTCCGTCTGTCCGTCTGTCCGTCTGTCCGTCTGTCCGTCTGTCCGTCTGTCCGTCTGTCCGTCTGTCCGTCTGTCCGTCTGTCCGTCTGTCCGTCTGTCCGTCTGTCCGTCTGTCCGTCTGTCCGTCTGTCCGTCTGTCCGTCTGTCCGTCTGTCCGTCTGTCCGTCTGTCCGTCTGTCCGTCTGTCCGTCTGTCCGTCTGTCCGTCTGTCCGTCTGTCCGTCTGTCCGTCTGTCCGTCTGTCCGTCTGTCCGTCTGTCCGTCTGTCCGTCTGTCCGTCTGTCCGTCTGTCCGTTTGTCCGTCTGTCCGTCTGTTCGTCTGTCCGTCTGTCCGTCTGTCTGTCTGCCGTTCGAACAATAACTTTCGATAGAATGAAGCTAGGACCCTGAAATTTTGGTCAAATGTTGGTAGTATGCTCTTGTTGGTTGGTATTGAAAATGGGCATGATCAAGCGAAAAGGACGCCTAAGTCCCCTACAAATGTAAAATAAATAAATGTATCCATAACTCCAGATAAAAAAAAACATGAAAAGCTCTAGCTTTGGCAGATTGTTTGTGAGCGTAATCTCATATTCTCCTGGAAAAATAAAATCCATCAGCTGAAAACTAATGGTACTTTTCTTACAAAGAGCCCAGTACTACCCTACTTTTCAGGTTTTTAGTCTATAACTTTTGAACCAATTGACGTAGACACCTGATTTTTTGCATGTAACCCTGAGGTCAGAAGCTCCTTCAATACTAGTAAGTTGGGCGTAATCGGATCAAAGAAACGCCTACCTCCAAAACAAATTTCAAAAAATTAAATATTCCTTTTATTACGATAACTTTCGATAGAACGACACTAGCAAATTAAAAATTTACTAGAATGTTGCTAGTAAGATCTTTATACCCTAGACTTATAGTATAGGGTATATTGTTTTTGTCACGACGGAAATATGTAACACCTTAAAGGAGGCTCCGGAGGTATAGCAATGTATATATATATAAATGATCAGGGTCACCTCCTGATTCGATTTAGCCATGTCTGTCTGTCTGTCTGTCTGTCCGTCTGTCTGTCTGTCTGTCTGTCCGTCTGTCTGCCCGTTCGCACGATAACTTTCGATAAAATGAAGCCAGAGCCTTGAAATTTTAGTCAAATGTTGGAAGTGTGATCTAGTTGGATGGCATTGAAAATGAGCATGATCAGGCCAAGAGAACGCCTACCTCCCCTACATATGTAAAATATATAAATGTATCTATAACTCCCGATTAAAGAAACATGAAAAGCTCTAGCTTTGGTAGATTACTCATGAGGGTAATCTCATACTCTCCTGGGAAAATAAAACTGATAAATTGAAAACTAACGGTAATTTTCTTACAAAGAACCCCGTACTACCCTACTTTTCAGGTTTTTTGTCTATAACTCCTGAACCAATTGACATAGACACCTGATTTTTGGCGTGTAACCTTGAAGTGAGAAGCTGCTTAAGATTATGTAAGTTGGGCATAATCAGATCAAAGGAACGCCTACCTCCCCTACAAATTTCCAAAAATTAAATATTCCCTTGATTACGATAACTTTCGAAAAAATTATACTAGCAAGTTGAAAATTTGGTGAAATGTTGCTAATAAAACCTACTTTGTTGGTATTGAAAATGGGCAAGATCCGACTCAAGGAACCCCCACCTCCCCTACAAATGAAACTTCAAATAAGCGATAACTTTTGATAGAATGAAGCCAGCAACTTGAAATTTTGGTAAAATGTTGAAAGTGAGATTGAGTTAGTTAGCATTAAAGATGGGTAAGATCCGACCTAAGGAACGCCTACCTCCCCTAGAAATGAAACTTAAAATAAGCGATAACTTACGACAAAATAATGCTAGCGACTTAAAATTTTGGTCAAATGTTTGTAGTATGATCCAGTCGACTAATATTGAAAACACGTAAAATCCGACCATCGAAACCCCTACTTCCCCTACAAAACAAACTTCAAATAAGCGCTAATTTTCGATAGAATGAAGCTAGCGACTTGAAAAATTGGATAAACATTTGTAGAATGGGTTAGTTAATTGATTTTGAGAATGGTCAAGATCCCACTGAATGAGTGCCAACCTCCCCTATGAACTGGCCATATAAGAGACCCACTTTTAATGCATATGGTCGTTGCCAATTGGGACTTTTGGTATCACCACTAGGTCTGTACAAGTCTAGGGTATATACGCTTCGGACTCCGGGCCGAAGCGAAGCTTCGGCCTGGTTTTATTTGGTATTGAAAATCGGCAAGGTCCGACACAAGTAACCCCTACCTCCCATACAAATGAAAATTCAAATAAGCGATCACTTTTGATAGAATGAAGCCAGCGATTTGAAATTTTGGCCGAATGTTTGAAATGAGATTAAGTTAGTCGGCATTAAATATGGGCTAGATTTGACCTAAGGAACCCCTACCTCCCCTACAAATGAAACTTAAAATAAGCGATAACTTACAACAAAATAAAGCTAGCGACTTGAAATTTTGGTCAAATGTTTGTAGTAAGATTCAGTTGGCTAATATTGAAAATACGTAAAATCCTAAAAACCAAACCCCTACTTCCCCTACAAATGAAACGTCAAAGAAGCGATAACTTTCGATAGTGAAGCTAGAGACTTGAAATTTTGTTTAAATGTTTGTAGGGTGATCTAATTGATTGGTGCCAATGATGGGCAGGATCCGACCAATAACAGCAATAACTTTCGATGGAATGAAGCTAGCGACTTGAAAAATTCGACAAATATTTGTAGAATGGGTTAGTTAGTTGATTTTGAGAATGATCAAGATCCCTCTTAATGAGTGCCAACCTTCCCTATAAGCTGGCCATATAAGAAACTCACTTTAAATGCATATAGTCGTTGCCTATTGGTACTTTTGTTATCACCACTAGGTCTGTACAAGTCTAGGGTATATACGCTTCGGACTCCGGGCCGAAGCGAACCTTCGGCCTGGTTTCATTTGTGTTATGCGACAAACATGCAATCGTTCTAAAAGTATTTATCCCTGTTAAGGTAGCTGATGGTACTACTATTTAATAAAGCAAAGGTCTAATTAAAAACATAAAAGAACTACGATTGGGGTAAACCCCAATCATGCAATCCTCTAGATGAATTTGAACCTGGTTAAAGCCAATAAATAATTTTGGTTGCAATCTCGGATGCATCGTTAAGACGTAAGACGTAAGTCGTTAAGACGTTAAGACGTTAAGACGTATTTCATGAAATAGTGCAGTTTGTATGGGAGGGGGTAGAAGGAGGGTGAGGATTACAATAAATTTTATAATGTAGTTTACAATTATCATAAAAGTGATATATTCAAAATTTCAAAGCAATATGTTTTATAGTTTCTGAGAAAATCTGATTATTGAAAATTATCAAAAATGTGTCATTTTGTATGGGAGGGGGTAGACGGAGTAAGGGTAATCGATTAATTTTTTTGAATCTAACTGATATTGTTAATTAAGTGTTAAGTACAAAATTTCAGCCCGATAAATTGTATACGTACTGAGTAAATTGGCTTAACGTATTTCATGAAATAGTGCAGTTTGTATGGGAGGGGGTAGAAGGAGGGTGAGGATTACAATAAGTTTTATAACATAGGTTACAATTATTATAAAAGTGATATGTTAAAAATTTCAAAGCAATATGTTTTATAGTTTCTGAGAAAATCTGATTATTGTAAATTTTCAAAAATGTGTCATTTTGTATGGGAGGGGGTAGAAGGGGTGGAGCGATTTAGCCCGTTCACGAACTTAGCCTTCATTTTTTGTCAAAAATAACGTGTGCAAAATTTGAACTTCATAGCTTAACGCGTTCTCGAGCTAGAGAGGTCACGGACGGACGGACGGACAGACGGACAGACGGACAGACGGACAGACGGACAGACGGACAGACGGACATCCGGTTTTGAGATATTCGAGTGATAATATGAACTCCTGTATCATTCATTTTTTTCTGCGAGCCTTATTTCTTAGCGTTACAAACTTTGTGGCAAACTTATAATACTCTCAGATTTCATCTAGAGTATAAACATAAAAGAACTACGATTGGGGTAAACCCCAATCATGCAATACTCTAGATGAATTTGAACCTGGTTTTGAATCTAACTGATATTGTTAATTAAGTGTTAAGTACAAAATTTCAGCCCGATAAATTGTATAGGTAATGAGTAAATTGGCTTAACGTATTTCATGAAATAGTGCAGTTTGTATGGGAGGGGGTAGAAGGAGGGTGAGGATTACAATAAATTTTATAATGTAGGTTACAATTATCATAAAAGTGATATATTCAAAATTTCAAAGCAAAATGTTTTATAGTTTCTGAGAAAATCTGATTATTGTAAATTATCAAAAATGTGTCATTTTGTATGGGAGGGGGTAGACGGAGTAAGGGTAATCGATTATTTTTTTTTGAATCTAACTGATATTGTTAATTAAGTGTTAAGTACAAAATTTCAGCCCGATAAATTGTATACGTACTGAGTAAATTGGCTTAACGTATTTCATGAAATAGTGCAGTTTGTATGGGAGGGGGTAGAAGGAGGGTGAGGATTACAATAAGTTTTATAACATAGGTTACAATTATCATAAAAGTGACATATTAAAAATTTCAAAGCAATATGTTTTATAGTTTCTGAGAAAATCTGATTATTGTAAATTTTCAAAAATGTGTCATTTTGTATGGGAGGGGGTAGAAGGGGTGGAGCGATTTAGCCCGTTCACGAACTTAGCCTTCATTTTTTGTCAAAAATAACGTGTGCAAAATTTGAACTTCATAGCTCAACGCGTTCTCGAGCTAGAGAGGTCACGGACGGACGGACGGACAGACGGACAGACGGACAGACGGACATCCGGTTTTGAGATATTCGAGTGATAATATGAACTTCTGTATCATTCATTTTTTTCTGCGAGCCTTATTTCTTAGCGTTACAAACTTTGTGGCAAACTTATAATACTCTCAGATTTCATCTAGAGTATAAAGAGCGAAAAAATAAGGGGATTCACCATTAACGAGAACAACAACAAAACGGAATATAGTTAACAAACACACATAATGTAATTATAACCAGGTCGATAACCTAGACTTGTACAGACCTAGTGGTGATGCCGAAAGTACCAATTGGCAACGAACATATGCATTAAAAGTGAGTTTCCTATACGGCCAGTTTATAGGGGAGGTGGGCACTCATTCAGGAGGACCTTGACCATTCTCAAAATCAATTAACTAACCCATTTTACAAATATTTGTCGAATTTTTCAAGTTGCTAGCTTCATTCTTTCGAAAGTTATTACTTATTTGAAGTTTCACTTATAGCGGAGCTAAAGGTACCTTGGGTCGGATCTTGCCAGTCAGTATCCCCCATCACCAATTAAATCAACCTACAAATATTTAAAAAAAATTTCAAGTCTCTAGCTTCACTCTATCGAAAGTTATCGCTTATTTGAAATTTCATTTGTAGGGGAAGTAGGGGTTCCTTAGGTCGGATATAACCCATCTTGAATGTCAACTAACCCAATTTCACTTCAAACACTTGACCAAAATTTCAAGTCGCTGGCTTCACTCAATCAAACGTTATCGCTTATTTGAAGTTTCATTTGTAGGGGAGGTAGGGGTTTCTTGATCGGATCTTGCCCATTTTTAATAACAACTAACTAGATCTTATTACCAACATTCCATCAAATTTTCAAATCGCTAGTGTCATTCTATCGAAAGTTATAGTAATTAATATAATATTTAATTTTTTGAATTTTGTAGCGGAGGTAGGCGTTCCTTTAATCTGAATATGCCGAACTTACTAAAACTGAAGCCGCTTCTCACATGCACAGGGTTACATGCCAAAAATCAACTGTCTACGTCCATTGGTTCAAGAGTTATAGACAAGAAACCTTAAAAGTGGGGTAGTACGGGGCTCTTTGTAAGAAAATTGCCGTTAGTTTTCAACTAATCAATTTTATTTTTCCAGGAGAGTATAAGATTACCATCACGATCAATCTTCAAAAGCTAGAGCTTTCTAAGTTTATTTAATCGGGAGTTATAAATATATTTATTTATTTTACATATGTAGGGGAGGTAGGCGTTCTCTTGGCCTGATCATGCCCATTTTAAATACCAACTAACTAGATCATACTTGCAACATTTGACAAAAATTTCAAGGCTCTAGCTTCATACTATCGAAAGTTATCGTGCGAACGGACAGACAGACAGACAGACAGACAAACAGAAAGACAGACAGACAGACAAACATGGCTTAATCGGATCAGGAGGTGACCCTGATCATTTACATATTCACATTGCTATACCTCCGGATGGCGCAACGGTTAGCACGTTCGCCTTCAACGCACTGAGCCCCGGTTCGATTCCGGGGATTTACGTGCCGGACTGTGAGCCCACTCAGCTGTTAAATGAGTACCCATTATGGGGTAAATAACTCGGTTGAGCGTGTTGCTGATCACATACCTCTGCACAAAACCGTCACGATCTAGAAAATGAGATGATGCTAACTCATCTCGAGGCCGTGGTTCAAATTGGACTGTTGCGCCAGTTATTTATTTTATTTATTATACCTCCGGAGCCTCCTTTAAAGTGTTACATATTTTCATCGTGACAAAAACAACATTTTTTTTTTTTTTTTATGTTTATACCAAAGCTTAGGGGGTAACCCTTTGATGCGAGAGCACAGCGTTGGCGGTAAGGGATTAAGGTAGTGGGGAGATGGGTTGAGTTTGAATAAGGTGACGGTGTACATTCCGTTTAAATTTTTGTAGGTCATAGTTGCGGGGGAAAACAAAAGATGGTAGATCGTTCCACATTCGTGTTGTCCTAGATACAAACGAGTCATGGAATTTGGCGGTGCGACTATTGCTGAGTTCTAGAAGATGAGGATGGACACGACCCTATACTAAAAGTCTAGGGTATAACAATAAACAGGATTAGGTTTATAAGAAACAGGAGAACAGCTCTTAGACAACAGAATACAAACAAACAAAAGAGAAATAACGAAAATGCATATTTATTAGGATACATTAGATATAGTTACACATATATAAAGTATTTATCAGTAACAAAATAAATAAATAAATAAATAAAAAATGAAGTCACTGTAACCATTTATTTTGCTTCCTGAGCCCTCAAGGGCCCTTCTCTACTCCACTCTCACCGCGTCGTTCTCATCGGTTTTCGCTATGGGGGTTGAGTAATATTGCGCGGCTCAACCCAAGGTCGGGGAGGGAGCGCAAAGCCCCATCGCCAACAGGGGGCTCCCGTGCTAGTGGCAGGGTCGTTAGGGGAATTTCGCGGCCTAAATTTCTTTTTTTTTTGTAGGATATCTTTTGAGGGGCAACCGTTGGCTTAGGCCCTCGGGCAGTCGCGTGAATTTTTATACCCTAGACTTTTAGTATAGGGTATATTGTTTTCGTCACGACGGAAATATGTAACACCTTAAAGGAGGCTCCGGAGGTATAGCAATGTATATATATAAATGATCAGGGTCACCTCCTGATTCGACTAAGCCATGTCTGTCCGTCAGTCTGTCCGTTCGCACGATAACTTTCGATAGAATGAAGCTATAACCTTGAAATTTTGGTCACATATTGGTAGTGTAATCCAGTTGGAAGGTATTAAAAATGGGCATGATCAAGCCAAGAGAACGCCTACCTCCCCTACATATGTAAAATACTTAAATGTATCTGTAACTCCCGACTAAATAAATATGAAAAGCTCTAGCTTTAGTAGATTACTCGTGAGGGTAATCTTATAAACTCCTGGGAAAATAAAATCGATCAGTTGAAAACTAACGGTAATTTTCTTACAAAAAACCACGTACTACCCAACTTTTCGGGTTTTTTGTTTATAACTCTTGAACCAATTGACATAGACGCCTGATTTTTAGCATGTAACCCAAGGGTAAGAAGATGCTTGAGTTCTAGTAAGTTGGGCATAATCGGATCAAAGGAACGCCTACCTCCCCTACAAATTTAAAAAAAAATCAATATTCCTTTAATTATGATAACTTTCGGTAGAATGACACTAGCGAGTTAAAAATTTGGTGGAATGTTGCTAGTAAGACCTACATAGTTGGTGTTGAATATGGGCAACATCCAACCCAAGGAACTCCCACCTCCCCTACACATGAAACTTCAAATAAGCGATAACATTTGATGGAATGAAGCCAGTTACTTGAAATTTTGGTCAAATGTTCGAAGTGAGATTGAGTTAGTTGGCATTAAAGCTGGGTAACATCCGACCAACGAAACCCCTACTTCCCCTACAAACGAAACTTTAAATAAGCGATAACTTTCGATAGAGTGAAGTTAGAGACTTGAAATTTTGTTTAAATGGTTGTAGGGTGATCTAATTGGTTGGTGGCAATGATGAGCAAGATCCGACCTAAGGAACCCTTACCTCCTTTACAAGTGAAACTTCAGATAAGCAATACCTTCCGATAGAATGAAGCTATCGACTTGAAAAATTCGACAAATATTGTAGAATGGGTTAGTTAGTTAATTGATTTTGAGAATGGTCAAGATCCTAATGAATGAGTGCCAACCTCTCCTATGAACTGGCCATATAGGAGACCCATTCGTATGGTAGTTGCCAATTGGTACTTTTGGTATCTCCACTAGGTCTGTACAAGTCTAGGGTATATACGCTTCGGACTCCGGGCCGAAGCCAAGCTTCGGCCTGGTTTTTTTGTAGCGATCACGAGGCAGAGTGACCAAACCAAAACCCCGCCCATACTACCAATAGCCGAGCTAGTTATCAAGCACGCGTCACCTCTGGTCATCTCTGAGGAGATATTGGCACTTAGGTGTCACGGCAGGTCCGTCCTCGGTTTGAGCCCAGCTCAAGCAAGCGAACTCATTACAAATGGCGCCCAACGTGGGGCCCAATAAATTACCGTTAGGGTTGATTTCGGTCACCCTAGGACCTCCCACCTTGAGGTCCCATTATCGGTCCCACAGCCGGAGTTTGACAGCTTTTGAGGTTTTATCCTCACTAAGATGCTGTACGCATCGAGGGACTTGCAAACTCCGGCTATATTTTTTTTAGCCCTTTTTTTTAATCCTTATCCCATCCATGTAGAGTAGAATATCCTATCCCCACCTATCCACCCAACAGGCAGTGCCTACGTTGTTTTGTCAAAGGATGCTTTTGCATCGTGGGCAAGACGAATCGAAAAAGGGACTCCTTGGAATTACCGGAATCGGGAGTTTACTCCTGATCTCCAATCCGGGTCCCTCGAACGTCTTCCCACCTTAGTGTGTAGGCACTGACCTCTTTTAGCTCGTTCTGATGACAAGTCCGATTTCGGAACTCGTCGATGCCTGGCTTATCCTTTTCCGATGGTCAAGCGAGTATGAAAATCGCATTTTGTAGGCGTTTACGCCTGTAAAATGACTCTACTTTCCCGAAACTTAGGAATAGGATAGGCTGGAGTATCGATGAAGAATGAATCCGTACTAATCCCCAATATTTTTTTCTGTAATTTTTCTCTTGGACGACGGAATTCCTTTTCGTCTCTGGAACTGGCATGTTTTTTTTTTATGAGAATAATTAGTATTGGGAAGTGTAAGGGAGAAGGAGTCCGAAAGGATTCGGGAAGCAAATTACATTCAGTAAGAAAATCATTTTTGATTTTTAGAGCAAAGAAAAAGAAAAACCAGGCCGAGGCCAAGATTCGGCCCGGAGTCCGAAGCGTATGTACCCTAGACTTGTACAGACCTAGTGGTGATACCAAAAGTCCCAATTGGCAACGACCATATGTACTAGAAGTGGGTCTCCTATATGGCCAGTTCATAGGGGAGTTTGGCACTCATTCGGTGGGATCTTGACCATTCTCAAAATCAATTAACTGACCCAGTCTACAAATATTTGTCGCAGTTTTCAAGTTGCTAGCTTCATTCTATCGAAAGTTAACGCTTATTTGAAGTTTCACTTGTAGGGGAGGTAGGGGTTCCTTGGGTCGGATCTTGCCCATCATTGCCACCAACCAATTAGATCCCCCTACAAACATTTAAAAAAAATTTCAAGTCTCAAGCTTCACTCTATCGAAAGTTATCGCTTATTTGAAGTTTCATTTGTAGGAGAAGTAGGGGTTTCGTTGGTCGGATTTTACGTATTTTCAATAATAGCCAACTGGATCATACTACAAACATTTGACCAAAATTTCAAGTCGATAGCTTTATTTTGTCGTTAAGTTATCGCTTATTTTAAGTTTCATTTCTAGGGGAGGTAGGGGTTCCTTAAGTCGGATCTTACCCATCCTTAATGCCAACTAACTCAATCTCACTTTAAACATTTGACCAAAATTTCAAGTTGCTGGCTTCATTCTATCAAAAGTTATCGCTTATTTGAAGTTTCATTTGTAGGGGAGGTGGGAGTTCCTTGGGTCGGATCTTGCCCATTTTCAATACCAACAAAGTAGGTCTTAATAGCAACATTTTGTCAAATTTTCAACTTGCTAGTATAATTTTTTCGAAAGTTATCGTAATCAAGGGAATATTTAATTTTTTGAAATTTGTAGGGGAGGTAGGCATTCCTTTGATCTGATTATGCCCAACTTACAAAACCTTAAGCAGCTTCTCACTTCAAGGTTACATGCCAAAAATCAGGTGCCTACGTCAATTGGTTCAGGAGTTATACACAAAAAACCTGAAAATTAGGGTAGTACGGGGTTCTTTGTAAGAAAATTACCGTTAGTTTCCAACTGATCGATTTTATTTTCCCAGAAGAGTATAAAATTACCCTCATGAGTAATCTACCTAAGCTAGAGCTTTTCACATTTATTTAATCGGGAGTTATAGATACATTTATGTATTTTACATATGTAGGGGAGGTAGGCGTTCTCTTGGTCTGATCATGCCCATTTTCAATACCATCCAACTAGATTACACTACCAATATTTGACCAAAATTTTAAGGCTCTAGCTTCATTCTATCGAAAGTTATCGTGCGAACGGACAGACGGACAGACTGACAGACAGACAGACAGACAGACGGACAGACAGACAGACAGACAGACAGACAGACAGACAGACAGACAGACAGACAGACAGACAGGCATGGCTAAATCGAATCAGGAGGTGACCCTGATCATTTATATATATACATTGCTAACCTTCGGAGCCTCCTTTAAAGTGTTACATATTTCCGTCGTGACAAAAACTAAACTAAAAGTCTAGGGTATAAAAAATATCTCGCGCATCTCATCAGATAGTTATCTTAGTCACTTATATTTATGTACATATTCCTTTTTTTTGTCTTATTCATATTCCTTTTTTTTTGTTATATTTTTTTTTCTCTCATTTTTTTTGCGGCAACATTAAGGCTAGTATCACGGTAGTGAACCATACACGGCCACCAGTAGGGCAGGCTAGGGGAGCCGTGAACCGTTCGCGGTCACTGGCCCAGCTCAACCCACACGCCGTCGAATTTCCGTCGGCGTTATTGCCAGACGGGGCCCAACTAGAAGAGCCACCAGCGCCTCAGGACCCGGGTCTACGAGCGCAGCCTCCTCCACCAAACGCGACTACGCAGGAGCGTTTATCTTACCCTAGATTGGACTTGACGGCAGAGGGATGGGTCCCTCTACAGCCATCCGACCAGCCACCCCAACAGTCCGTCACACAGCCGTGCGAACAGCCGTGTAATACGGCTAAGCAAGGGCGGGCCTCTTACCCGGGATGGGAGTTGCCACCACAGGGGTGGGGACAACAACAACCCTGCCCACAGCAACAACCACCGCCACCTTGGTGGGGCCAGAAGCCACCGTCGTGGTGGGGCGTACCGCCTCCAGCCTGGTGAGGTCAAGACAGGCCCTCTCCCCCGGCAACTACCGTACAAACACTTCCCCCGGCGTCACCCCGCTCAGACCAGGAAGCCGTCGGCAGAAGAGAAACCTACGGGAAGACGTAGGCCGAGCTGCTCTTCATGTCAAATTCGCCAACTTGCCGGATTTGCGAGAATTTGTACGAGACTTAGAAAATTATAACGAGCGTATGACTTCCCGACGTTCCTCTCACTACCCTCGTCAAGTCTCACGTCCTCGGGTTGCATAGCTGAACCGAGATGCCACCACCATTCCAAGAGACGTGCAGGCCGACATAGCGGCACTAAATGCCAATTCCACCTATTGGAATTGCCGAAGGCCCGGACATTCTTACGTAGACTGTCGGGAGGAACTAAAGGTGTTCTGTTTTGGATGCGGAGCTCCGGGAGTGGTTAAACCACAATGCGAGCATTGCGCACTTCAAAAAAACTACTCGCGCAGGAAACCTCAATACCACCAGAGGTCTTCCAAAGAAGTCCAAACAGAACCGACCTCCCACGAGATGCCGCGGTAAAATTGCAACCGCACCCGCAGAGTTCCGTTCCAAAGTGGAACGGCTTCGAGCCTCCTGCACGGTCTGCGTCGGAACCCTCCGACACGCCTTTTTCCCCTGCCACGTCTCTTGGAGCGGATTTGCCACTTTCACCGGATGTATCGCTATTACCGGACATGACCCTAACATCTGACAGTCCTATTCCCTTGACTGCTGAAGCAGGGACACAGACTTGCGTCCCGAGCAAGCTGCTGTCACGCGGACCTACCGATCAATCATCCGCTGAGAACATGGCAGTTAGGATTCTGAAATCTTGCCCTTTCACAACAATAACAAGAGCTACAAACCTATTGGTACCGAAGTCAGACACCACTCACTACAGCTTCAGACCACTACATGAGCGATAGAAGGATTACTTGGCAGCTCGACAACGAATTTTTGGCACCGAAGAAATCCAGCCTCGCCGACCAAAACGCTCGACCTTGCGTTGTCGGCGATTCTGGAACAAGGTGCAAGGTGGCAAATCGTCGTCGATATTGCGAAGTGATCCTGTTAGAGTGTCCGAAAGACGATATTCGGCCTTACGCCGCCGTCACGCTCCTCCAGTGAGTGGGTTGGTCGATACAGGTGCATCCTGTAGTGTGATTGCTTCCAGCTTTGCGGAAGCGGTTCTGAAGGATAGCCGTTATCCCTGGGATAAGTTTAGACTGGGAGTTACAACCGCTGATGGCACATGCCATACAGCCAAAGGTAAAATCTTAGCCAACGTCACGTTTCGTGGACGAACAAAAGCTCTCGAGTTTTTGTTAATGCCAACTCTCAGTCAGAACTTATACCTAGGAGTCGATTTTGTCCGGAGTTTCGACTTACTACTTTGCCTTAACCCCTAGCGGGGCATAGCACGTCAACTACTCCTGCGCGCCATCGTACTCTGTTCTGGGCAATGGGGCGTAACTCCCCAAAAGACTTACTCAGTGCCTGACACTTCTTTGCCACAGATCGACGCCATGTGACTCGAGGACCCCCTCTTGGTCGGCCTTGGTTGGAAATGGGGTTCCATTTCATGGCATGCAAAGCAATGCAGTTATCACTCTTCCGCAATGTGTGACCTATCCACTGCCATTTTCGCCTGCGTATCAATTCGTCGATTGGCATCTGACCCGTACGCCGACTTAACTCTTCATTTGACATTGTTTCGGGCCAGAAAATTCTTGAAATCCGACGAAGACATGAGTTGACGAAAACTTGCAGCTTTCTGGTAACTCCTACGGAAACTTTCCATGTACTGCTCCCATACAAAAGCACCGACAGTACCAGGGAACGAAACAGACCCAGCTTGGTCTTGATGCTGGGATAACTGCTCTGCCAGATTTTGGACAGCATGCCGTATGCACGTTTAGCCTGGTTGATACGACGAGCGATGTCCTGCTCCGTACCACCATTTTCGGCAACAATGCTACCCAGGTAGACGAAGTTGTCCACCTTCTCCACAGGCTGCCCATTAATATTGATGGCAATAGGTGTCGGATTTCTTTTTCGCAACGGCGGACTAAGAACCTTGGTCTTGTTGGTATTAATTTTTAGCCCAACCTTGCTTGCCTGCCTCTCGAGATCTAACGCCATTGCGGACAGATCCATGATTTTGTGGGAGAGTAGGCATATGTCGTTAGCGTAGTCAAGATGTTGTAGATAAACCCCCCGGAAGTTAGCACCAAAAGTTTGGAAAAGTTGAATTTTTTTAGAGTTCCCTGCTTATTAGCAATAGTTCTAGAGTTCTCGAGTTGGTGCGGCGATAGTTCTAGGGTTTTAATGGCTTTTTTTTAATAATTAAATTTGTGGGGTCAAATTCACGCAAAAATTTTTATCTTCCAAAAATAGTTCCAATGCTCAAAATCGATGGATAATAAAGAGTTCTAGAGTTCCTGAGTAATTTAAAAAAAAAATTTGCAAAAATAAAAATTTTATAAAAAAATTAAAATTTAGGGGTTGCAACCTGACGATATGTACTTTAACCAATGCAGGTTAGTTCCCATTCATCAAATCAAGATCCAAACTGTTTTTTAAATGAAAAAACCTCCTGCAGGTCAAGAATTCTCAGGTTATGGTAACCAACACACCCCCACTCACCCCTTAGGTGACTTCATAGGGATGAAAATATCCGAAAATGACATATTCCGGTTAGGCACTATCGAACTCATCGGAAAACTTAAAATCTTCAAACGTTTTTACAGCGCCCTTTAAAGGACCTAAGGACGAGCCCAGAACTCATTGGTGCTGATGTCTCTCACCCCCCACTCACCCCTAAAAAGACGTCAGAAATGTTTAAATTTCAAAAAAAGTACTCCACACTCGCTTCGAAACCCCCAAACTCACTGGAATTTGCAAAATCTTCAAACGTTTCTACAGCGCCCTTTTAAGGACCTAAGGACGAGCCCAGAACTCATTGGTGCTGATGTCTCCCACCCCCCACTCACCCCTAAAAAGACGTCAGAAATATTTAAATTTCAAAAAAGTACCCCACACTCGTTTTGAAACCCCCAAACTCACTGGAATTTGCAAAATCTTCAAATGTTTCTACAGCGCCCTTTAAAGGACCTAAGGACGAGCCCAGAACTCATTGGTGCTGATGTCTCTCACCCCCCACTCACCCCTAAAAAGACGTCAGAAATGTTTAAATTTCGAAAAAGTACTCCACACTCGCTTCGAAACCCCCAAACTCACTGGAATTTGCAAAATCTTCAAACGTTTCTACAGCGCCCTTTTAAGGACCTAAGGACGAGCCCAGAACTCATTAGTGCTGATGTCTCCCACCCCCCACTCACCCCTAAAAAGACGTCAGAAATATTTAAATTTCAAAAAAGTACTCCACACTCGTTTTGAAACCCCCAAACTCACTGGAATTTGCAAAATCTTCAAATGTTTCTACAGCGCCCTTTAAAGGACCTAAGGACAAGCCCAGAACTCATTGGTGCTGATGTCTCTCACCCCCCACTCACCCCTAAAAAGACGTCAGAAATATTTAAATTTCGAAAAAGTACTCCACACTCGCTTCGAAACCCCCAAACTCACTGGAATTTGCAAAATCTTCAAACGTTTCTACAGCGCCCTTTAAAGGACCTAAGGACGAGCCCAGAACTCATTGGTGCTGATGTCTTTCACCCCCCACTCACCCCTAAAAAGACGTCAGAAATGTTTAAATTTCAAAAAAGTACTCCACACTCGCTTTGAAACCCCCAAACTCACTGGAATTTGCAAAATCTTCAAATGTTTCTACAGCGCCGTTTAAAGGACCTAAGGACGAGCCCAGAACTCATTGGTGCTGATGTCTCTCACCCCCCACTCACCCCTAAAAAGACGTCAGAAATGTTTAAATTTCAAAAAAGTACTCCACACTCGCTTTGAAACCCCCAAACTCACTGGAACTTGCAAAATCTTCAAATGTTTCTACAGCGACCTTTAAAGGACCTAAGGACGAGCCCAGAACTTATTGGTGCTGATGTGTCTCACCCCCCACTCACCCCTAAAAAGACGTCAGAAATGTTTAAATTTCAAAAAAGTACTCCACACTCGCTTTGAAACCCCCAAACTCACTGGAATTTGCAAAATCTTCAAATGTTTCTACAGCGCCCTTTAAAGGACCTAAAGACGAGCCCAGAACTCATTGGTGCCGATGTCTCTCACCCCCCACTCACCCCTAAAAAGACGTCAGAAATGTTTAAATTTCAAAAAAAGTACTCCACACTCGCTTTGAAACCCCCAAACTCACTGGAATTTGCAAAATCTTCAAACGTTTCTACAGCGCCCTTTAAAGGACCTAAGGACGAGCCCAGAACTCATTGGTGCTGATGTCTCTCATCCCCCACTCACCCCTAAAATGACGTCAGAAGTATCTTTATCGGATAGAAAGAATTCTTCTCGGAGTGGTTGCAAAGGATAAATTCTAGTCGTGTTTGTATTTGCCTCAAAATATGCAAATGTAAAAATATACGCAGAAATCAAAAAGTTTTCTCAGAAAAAAAATTATCAAGTGCTTTCTGTTGTTGCCTGTCTATTAGTGGGCACATTTATAGCGTGGATATGAAAGACGTTTTAATTAAATCGTTTTAGTGCTAGTGCTTCCTCGTGGCGTGTTTATAACGACCATATAGAGAGGTACTAATAATGAAAGATGTTAGTTGTTGGTTTGTGACTTGGGTTTGAAAATCTCAAGAAGCAGTAACCTCCTAATAAAAGCGCGTTTATACCGCTTCAATCAAAGGATGAAGCGAATGCAAAATTGCCGAAAGGGATAGGTTATTTATATAACATATAAAATGGAATTATCACCAACAACACCATTATCGAAGACAGTAACACCACCTAGTCCCAGTAGGCCAGTTCTGCATCGCAAGTGGAGCTAAAAGTTAGCACCAAAATTAAATGAACCGATACGTTTACATCACCGTGAGTTAAATCGATTTAGTAAAACCTCGAAACCTCGCGATATAAACGTAGTGAGTGTTTCCCGAATCGCTTTTCACTACGGGCGGCAAAACAGTATCAAATCAATTTAAGGAGGAGAACAAATTGGTGTTGGAACAGTTAAAATAAGTTCAGGTCGGATTCGGCTGGTTTCTTGGGCGGCCGAGAAGTTTTGTCGGATGTTTGAAACGGGAGTGAAATTTTATGCGGTCGTGCTTGCGCAGTGTGTACGAGGCGGCGGCAATTTCTTTTCCGTTCTTCCCAGTTGTGAATATTGATGGTGAAACAAGGATGGCACCGGCATGCCGCAACCAATCAATCTTTGTTTGGAGGACATTGAGACCACATATGACCTTTTATGTGAATGCTCAGCGATTGCACGAGCTAGGTTAGCGCTACTCGGGCCGATCGTCACAAACTCTGCTGATATCAGGAAATCTCCAGCAAAAGACTTACTAGCCTTCGTAAGAGTGGTGGAAGGTCTTTTGCGATAATATTAAAGGCTATGGCACAATAGACCTCCTATGGTCGGAGTGCCCACCAATGAGGGTCAGTGGCCGCACCTCTTTTTTCTATTCTTCTAACCAATCAATCAACGAAAGTATTGGTCCTCACGGAATGGCATTTCGACTTAGGCGACCACGATTTAAGAACGCCAAGGAACGGGATAAGCTAAGTGCCGTGTGAATGTGTGGTGTGTGCTATTTTGTGTTTATTTGTCCAGTTATTTGTTTATATATTTATTTATTTGCCTGATTATGTTTTATGACTGCCTGTTTGAGTGAATTGTTGTTGCGGACCGAATGTCTGTGCGGGTGTGAATGGATCACTGTGTGAACGAGGTATGACTCTGAATGTGTGAGAATTGCGAGTGATTATTGTCCTTGTTACTTTTGTGAATGTTGCCTGAACGATTGAATGTGTGACTGCCTGTTTGAGTGTGAATGTGGTGAGCTCGTATGATAGTGGATGATTGCAAGGAATGAGTAAATGTATGAATGAATGTGTTGATTTATTTATTAATCTGTTTATATGTTCATTTATATATTTATTATTTATGTGTTTGTTTATTTATTGGTATTTGCTGTGGATTGCCTGTGCTAATGCAGCGCCGGGTCAAATTGATAGCTAAGAAGATTACGTAGCTGCTAATGTTGTTATAATATTCATGCAAAAATGATACACCTGTGTCATACAATAGAAATCGTGTTTTTCATGATTTTTGACAAGGTCTTATTGATGCACAGGCCGTGAATGTAGCTATTAACTTCGCTTTCCCACGTATTGTATTGAATTAGCGAAACACTTAGATACTCGTGCCATGGCAACAACTGCTGGCACTAATCTTAAAGATGACGCTATGCGAATCTATCTGCAAATACACTTGGCAATTGAAGTTTTAACGGAGCCAAATGATTTTCTGCATTAAGTGGCTCCTTATTATGGGAATTTAGGTGTTGTTTGTTTAGGGAGTTCCCCACATATTTTTGTCGGCCACGGGACCTCATGGTAGGGTAGGTGTAGAAGGCCGAGGGTTTAATAAGACCCATACCCAGTTGCGTGCGTGGGGCACCTGAGCCATCCGACAACCATTCCTTCCTTATCGCCCTTTTTTCTATCCAATTTTGTTTTCGCATTTGTTAGGGCTGTTTTCCCTAGGTCTATGAATTATATTAATATGTAAGGACAGGGGCAACGAGTGGCGAAAACAACGCCCACGTCTCCCGAACTGAGCTACAGCAAGCATAGGTAGTTGCTTACCTCGTTGAGGGGCCTATTTCTTCGTCAGATGGCAAGGCCCGACGTACACGGTCAAAATGCCACCTTAGGCTCCGTCCCCACGGGCATTTTCGAATGCAAGAGATGGGAACGACTCAAATGTTGCGCTGTTCGATCCTAAGATTCGAAGACCGGTTTTAGGTTTAAAAACGAAATTGAGTATGTACCTATACATGGCTATTTTCGCTTTCCTTCGCATACCTGATTTCGATTTGAAACCAAAATTGTGCATAGACCAAAAAAAAATGCTGGTTCCAGATATGCTAGGACGAAAGGGATGCGGGCAAATATAAAAGGAGTGATACGGGCGACCTAGGGCTGTATGTGGTTAGTAGCAACTCCCTAGGAGCGGAGCTATCCCAGTTCATTTCAAACCGAAATTGTCCATGCACACTTTGTGCCATACTGCGGGCTGTGAATCAACAGCCCCTGGTGTGGGGTTCCCCTCGCTACGCTGGATCCACGCTTAAGGGATGACAACCCCTCAGTGCCACACAAACATGAACGCTCGCTTCGCTCGCTCTGGACATTCCATGGCTATTCCGCCTACACAAGCAACTGTTGATTCACAACCGGAGTCCACACAAGATACTGTTGCGCCCAGAACGAGCGAAGTGAGTGTTCGTGTTTGAGCGATACTGAGGGTTGTGATCTCTTAAGCGCGTAGCGAGGGGAACCCCACACCAGGGGCTGTTGATTCACAGCCCGCAGTATGGCACAAAGTGTGCATGGACAATTTCGGTTTGAAATGAACTGGGATAGCTCCGCTCCTAGGGAGTTGCTACTAGCCACATACAGCCCTAGGTCGCCCGTATCACTCCTTTTATATTTGCCTGCATCCCTTTCGTCCTAGCATATCTGGAACCAGCATTTTTTTTTTGGTCTATGCACAATTTTGGTTTCAAATCGAAATCAGATATGCGAAGGAAAGCAAAAATAGCCATGTATAGGTACATACTCAATTTCGTTTTTAAACCTAAAACCGGTCTTCGAATCTTAGGATCGAACAGCGCAACATTTGAGTCGTTCCCATCTCTTGCATTCGAAAATGCCCGTGGGGACGGAGCCTAAGGTGGCATTTTGACCGTGTACGTCGGGCCTTGCCATCTGACGAAGAAATAGGCCCCTCAACGAGGTAAGCAACTACCTATGCTTGCTGTAGCTCAGTTCGGGAGACGTGGGCGTTGTTTTCGCCACTCGTTGCCCCTGTCCTTACATATTAATATAATTCATAGACCTAGGGAAAACAGCCCAAACAAATGCGAAAACAAAATTGGATAGAAAAAAGGGCGATAAGGAAGGAATGGTTGTCGGATGGCTCAGGTGCCCCACGCACGCAACTGGGTATGGGTCTTATTAAACCCTCGGCCTTCTACACCTACCCTACCATGAGGTCCCGTGGCCGACAAAAATATGTGGGGAACTCCCTAAACAAACAACACCTAAATTCCCATAATAAGGAGCCACTTAATGCAGAAAATCATTTGGCTCCGTTAAAACTTCAATTGCCAAGTGTATTTGCAGATAGATTCGCATAGCGTCATCTTTAAGATTAGTGCCAGCAGTTGTTACCATGGCACGAGTATCTAAGTGTTTCGCTAATTCAATACAATACGTGGGAAAGCGAAGTTAATAGCTACATTCACGGTCTGTGCATCAATAAGACCTTGTCAAAAATCATGAAAAACACGATTTCTATTGTATGACACAGGTGTATCATTTTTGCATGAATATTATAACAACATTAGCAGCTACGTAATCTTCTTAGCTATCAATTTGACCCGGCGCTGCATTAGCACAGGCAATCCACAGCAAATACCAATAAATAAACAAACACATAAATAATAAATATATAAATGAACATATAAACAGATTAATAAATAAATCAACACATTCATTCATACATTTACACATTCCTTGCAATCATCCACTATCATACGAACTCACCACATTCACACTCAAACAGGCAGTCACACATTCAATCGTTCACGCAACATTCACAAAAGTAACAAGGACAATAATCACTCGCAATTCTCACACATTCAGAGTCATACCTCGTTCACACAGTGATCCATTCACACCCGCACAGACATTCGGTCCGCAACAACAATTCACTCAAACAGGCAGTCATAAAACATAATCAGGCAAATAAATAAATATATAAACAAATAACTGGACAAATAAACACAAAATAGCACACACCACACATTCACACGGCACTTAGCTTATCCCGTTCCTTGGCGTTCTTAAATCGTGGTCGCCTAAGTCGAAATGCCATTCCGTGAGGACCAATACTTTCGTTGATTGATTGGTTAGAAGAATAGAAAAAAGAGGTGCGGCCACTGACCCTCATGGTGGGCACTCCGACCATAGGAGGTCTATTGTGCCATAGCCTTTAATATTATCGCAAAAGACCTTCCACCACTCTTACGAAGGCTAGAAAGTCTTTTGCTGGAGATTTCCTGATATCAGCAGAGTTTGTGACGATCGGCCCGAGTAGCGCTAACCTATCTCGTGCAATCGCTGAGCATTCACATAAAAGGTCATATGTGGTCTCAATGTCCTCCAAACAAAGATTGATTGGTTGCGGCATGCCGGTGCCATCCTTGTTTCACCATCAATATTCACAACTGGGAAGAACGGAAAAGAAATTGCCGCCGCCTCGTACACACTGCGCAAGCACGACCGCATAAAATTTCACTCCCGTTTCAAACATCCGACAAAACTTCTCGGCCGCCCAAGAAACCAGCCGAATCCGACCTGAACTTAACTGTTCCAACACCAATTTATTCTCCTCCTTAAATTGATTTGATACTGTTTTGCCGCCCGTAGTGAAAAGCGATTCGGGAAACACTCACTACGTTTATATCGCGAGGTTTCGAGGTTTTACTAAATCGATTTAACTCACGGTGATGTAAACGTATCGGTTCATTTAATTTTGGTGCTAACTTTTAGCTCCACTTGCGATGCAGAACTGGCCTACTGGGACTAGGTGGTGTTACTGTCTTCGATAATGGTGTTGTTGGTGATAATTCCATTTTATATGTTATATAAATAACCTATCCCTTTCGGCAATTTTGCATTCGCTTCATCCTTTGATTGAAGCGGTATAAACGCGCTTTTATTAGGAGGTTACTGCTTCTTGAGATTTTCAAACCCAAGTCACAAACCAACAACTAACATCTTTCATTATTAGTACCTCTCTATATGGTCGTTATAAACACGCCACGAGGAAGCACTAGCACTAAAACGATTTAATTAAAACGTCTTTCATATCCACGCTATAAATGTGCCCACTAATAGACAGGCAACAACAGAAAGCACTTGATAATTTTTTTTCTGAGAAAACTTTTTGATTTCTGCGTATATTTTTACATTTGCATATTTTGAGGCAAATACAAACACGACTAGAATTTATCCTTTGCAACCACTCCGAGAAGAATTCTTTCTATCCGATAAAGATACTTCTGACGTCATTTTAGGGGTGAGTGGGGGATGAGAGACATCAGCACCAATGAGTTCTGGGCTCGTCCTTAGGTCCTTTAAAGGGCGCTGTAGAAACGTTTGAAGATTTTGCAAATTCCAGTGAGTTTGGGGGTTTCAAAGCGAGTGTGGAGTACTTTTTTTGAAATTTAAACATTTCTGACGTCTTTTTAGGGGTGAGTGGGGGGTGAGAGACATCAGCACCAATGAGTTCTGGGCTCGTCTTTAGGTCCTTTAAAGGGCGCTGTAGAAACATTTGAAGATTTTGCAAATTCCAGTGAGTTTGGGGGTTTCAAAGCGAGTGTGGAGTACTTTTTTGAAATTTAAACATTTCTGACGTCTTTTTAGGGGTGAGTGGGGGGTGAGACACATCAGCACCAATAAGTTCTGGGCTCGTCCTTAGGTCCTTTAAAGGTCGCTGTAGAAACATTTGAAGATTTTGCAAGTTCCAGTGAGTTTGGGGGTTTCAAAGCGAGTGTGGAGTACTTTTTTGAAATTTAAACATTTCTGACGTCTTTTTAGGGGTGAGTGGGGGGTGAGAGACATCAGCACCAATGAGTTCTGGGCTCGTCCTTAGGTCCTTTAAAGGGCGCATTAAAGACGTTTGAAGATTTTGCAAATTCCAGTGAGTTTGGGGGTTTCAAAGCGAGTGTGGAGTATTTTTTTGAAATTTTAACATTTCTGACGTCTTTTTAGGGGTGAGTGGGGGGTGAGAGACATCAGCACCAATGAGTTCTGGGCTCGTCCTTAGGTCCTTTAAAGGGCGCTGTAGAAACATTTGAAGATTTTGCAAATTCCAGTGAGTTTGGGGGTTTCGAATCGAGTGTGGAGTACTTTTTCGGAATTTAAATATTTCTGACGTCTTTTTAGGGGTGAGTGGGGGGTGAGAGACATCAGCACCAATGAGTTCTGGGCTTGTCCTTAGGTCCTTTAAAGGGCGCTGTAGAAACATTTGAAGATTTTGCAAATTCCAGTGAGTTTGGGGGTTTCAAAACGAGTGTGGAGTACTTTTTCGAAATTTAAATATTTCTGACGTCTTTTTAGGGGTGAGTGGGGGGTGGGAGACATCAGCACCAATGAGTTCTGGGCTCGTCCTTAGGTCCTTAAAAGGGCGCTGTAGAAACGTTTGAAGATTTTGCAAATTCCAGTGAGTTTGGGGGTTTCGAAGCGAGTGTGGAGTACTTTTTAGAAATTTAAATATTTCTGACGTCTTTTAAGAGGTGAGTGGGGGGTGAGAGACATCAGCACCAATGAGTTCTGGGCTCGTCCTTAGGTCCTTTAAAGGGCGCTGTAGAAACATTTGAAGATTTAGCAAATTCCAGTGAGTTTGGGGGTTTCAAAGCGAGTGTGGAGTACTTTTTTTGAAATTTAAATATTTCTGACGTCTTTTTAGGGGTGAGTGGGGGATGAGAGACATCAGCACCAATGAGTTCTGGGCTCGTCCTTAGGTCCTTTAAAGGGCGCTGTAGAAACGTTTGAAGATTTTGCAAATTCCAGTGAGTTTGGGGGTTTCAAAGCGAGTGTGGATTACTTTTTTGAAATTTAAACATTTCTGACGTCTTTTTAGGGGTGAGTGGGGGGTGAGAGACATCAGCACCAATGAGTTCTGGGCTCGTCCTTAGGTCCTTTAAAGGGCGCTGTAGAAACGTTTGAAGATTTTGCAAATTCCAGTGAGTTTGGGGGTTTCGAAGCGAGTGTGGAGTACTTTTTCGAAATTTAAATAATTCTGACGTCTTTTTAGGGGTGAGTGGGGGGTGAGAGACATCAGCACTAATGAGTTCTGGGCTCGTCCTTAGGTCCTTTAAAGGGCGCTGTAGAAACATTTGAAGATTTTGCAAATTCCAGTGAGTTTGGGGGTTTCAAAGCGAGTGTGGAGTATTTTTTTGAAATTTTAACATTTCTGACGTCTTTTTAGGGGTGAGTGGGGGGTGGGAGACATCAGCACCAATGAGTTCTGGGCTTGTCCTTAGGTCCTTTAAAGGGCGCTGTAGAAACATTTGAAGATTTTGCAAATTCCAGTGAGTTTGGGGGTTTCAAAACGAGTGTGGAGTACTTTTTTTGAAATTTAAACATTTCTGACGTCTTTTTAGGGGTGAGTGGGGGGTGAGAGACATCAGCACCAATGAGTTCTGGGCTCGTCCTTAGGTCCTTTAAAGGGCGCTGTAGAGACATTTGAAGATTTTGCAAATTCCAGTGAGTTTGGGGGTTTCAAAGCGAGTGTGGAGTACTTTTTTTGAAATTTAAACATTTCTGACGTCTTTTTAGGGGTGAGTGGGGGGTGAGAGACATCAGCACCAATGAGTTCTGGGCTCGTCCTTAGGTCCTTTAAAGGGCACTGTAAAAACGTTTGAAGATTTTAAGTTTTCCGATGAGTTCGATAGTGCCTAACCCGAATATGTCATTTTCGAATATTTTCATCCCTATGAGGTCACCTAAGGGGTGAGTGGGGGTGTGTTGGTTACCATAACCTGAGAATTCTTGACCTGCAGGAGGTTTTTTCAATTAAAAAACAGTTTGGATCTTGATTTGATGAATGGGAACTAACCTGCATTGGTTAAAGTACATATCGTCAGGTTGCAACCCCTAAATTTTAATTTTTTTATAAAATTTTTATTTTTGCAAATTTTTTTTTAAAATTAGTCAGGAACTCTAGAACTCTTTATTATCCATCGATTTTGAGCATTGGAACTATTTTTGGAAGATAAAAATTTTTGCGTGAATTTGACCCCACAAATTTAATTATTAAAAAAAAGCCATTAAAACCCTAGAACTATCGCCGCACCAACTCGAGAACTCCAGAACTATTGCTAATAAGCAGGGAACTCTAAAAAAAATTCAACTTTTCCAAACTTTTGGTGCTAACTTCCGGGGGGTCTACCGAAAGCCTTTTCGAAATCGATGAAAAGCAAGTGAAGCGGAGAATCGTATTCGGCGCATTGCTCGATGATAATTCGCAAGTTGTGAATGTGATCGACACAGGAGAATCCGGATCGAAAACCAGCCTGCTCTTCGAGTTTCGACTTGGCTCCTGATCTGTTTGCTCCCTCTCAACAGATGTCGGAATTATTGTCCGATGACCCTGCGGCGACAGTCAGTCAACATTCACTGACAACTGCTCAACAAATGCGACTCAATACCGCCATTTAAATGTTTCCGTCTTTCGCCAAGGAGGGCTTAGGGCGTACGAATGTCACCTCGCACGCCATCGACGTCGGAAACAACAAACCGATCAAGCAGAGACATTTTCCGGTCTCTCCCGCTGTCGAAAAGCTCCTCTAGAAGGATGTCGATCGCATGCTTGAAATGGGGGTTATTGAGGATTCGCAGAGTGCGTGGACATTCCTTAGTAGTCAAACCCAATAAAATTCACATGTGCCCGGACGCACGCAAGGTCAATGTGGTGACTTTGAAGGATACTTACCCCCTGCCGCTCATCGATGGGATTATGAGCCACCTCCCCAAGGCTGAGTTCATCACGAGCTTAGACTTGAAGGATGCTTTTTGGCAAATTCCCCTCGATGAAGCGTCCAGGGATAAGACGGCCTTCACTGTCCCCGGTAGGCCGTTGTATCAGTTTGTGACCATACCTTTTGGCCTTTGTAATGCGCCACAAACGATGCAACGCCTAATGGACCGCGTGAATCCAGTGCACTTGAAGAACCACCAGCGGTCCCTCGCCCCGCATTCCGGGCAGCAGCAGCCGCCATCAACAACCTGGGTCCCCGATTTTCGGGCAAAGCTTCCAGCGGTCCCCTCGCCCCGCATTTCGGCAACGAGCCGCCGCCGCCAATTGGACGTGCGCAACCGACAGCGAGCGCACCAAAATTGGTTGTTGACAACCGGACAGCAAGCCGCCATTAATTGGGCGTCGGCAGCAGCCAGGGTACCAGCAGGTGTGTTAACAGTATACCCAGTTTTAATGCCATACCAGCCGTTTATCAAGACTACAGTGTGCAATGGATGTTCCCACTATTTGGCCTCAGAATTATCAAGGTAATTACGCTTACTGTTCTGGCAAACAAGTTATGTGTGCACAAACACACCCACTGGATAGTGCTGCTTGTTTTTATACCCTAGACTTTTAGTATAGGGTATATTGTTTTTGTCACGACGGAAATATGTAACACTTTAAAGGAGGCTCCGGAAGTACAGCAATGTATATATATAAATGATCAGGGTCCCCTCCTGATTCGATTAAGCCATGTCTGTCTGTCTGTTTGTCTGTCTGTCTCTCTGTCTGTCCGTCTGTCCGTCTGTCCGTCTGCCTGTCTGCCCGTTCGCACGATAACTTTCGATAGAATGAAGCTAGAGTCTTGAAATTTTGACTAGATGTTGGAAGTATGATCTAGTTGGTTGGTATTGAAAATGGGCATGATCAGGCCAAGAGAACGCCTACCTCCCCTACATATGTAAAATAATTAAATGTGTTTATAACTCCCGATTAAATAAACATGAAAACCTCTAGCTTCGGTAGATTGCTCGTGATGGTAATCTTATACTTCCCTGGAAAAATAAAATCGATCAGTTGAAAACTAACGGTAATTTTCTTACAAAGAGCCCCGTACTACCCTACTTTTCAGGTTTTTTGTCCATAACTCTTGAACCAATTGACGTAGACATCTGATTTTTGGCATGTAACCCTGGGGTGAGAAGCTGCTTAGGTTTTGGGAAGTTGGGCGTAATCAGATCAAAGGAACGCCTACCTCCCCTACAAAATTCAAAAAATTAAATATTATTTTAATTACGATAACTTTCGATAGAATGACACTAGCAAGTTGAAAATTTGGTAGAATGTTGGTAGTAAGGTCTTTTTAGTTAGCACTGAAAATGGGCAAGATCCGACCCAATGAAATCCTACCTCCCCTTCAAATGAAACTTCAAATAAGCGATTACTTTTGATACAATGAAGCCAGCAGCTTGAAATTTTTGTCAAATGTTTGAAGTGAGATTGAGTTAGTTGGCATTAAAGACGGGTTAGATCCGACCTAAGCAACCCCTACCTCCCCTAGAGATGACACTTAAAACAAGCAATAGCTTACGACAAAATAAAGCTAGCGACTTGAAATTTTGCCCAAATGTTTGTAGTAGGATCCAGTCGGCTAATATTGAAAATGCGTAAAATCCGACCAACGAAACCCCTACTTCCCCTACAAACGAAACTTCAAATAAGCGATATCTGTCGATAGAGTGAAGCTAGAGACTTAAAATTTTGTTTGTATGTTTGTAGGGTGATCTAATTGGTTGATGGCAATGATGGGCAAGATCCTACCCAAGGAACCCTTACCTCCCCTACAAGTGAGACTTCAAATAAGCAATAACTTTCGATGGAATGAAGCTAGCGACTTGAAAAATTCAACAAATATTTGTAGAATGGGTTAGTTAATTCATTTTGAGAATGGTCAAGATCTCCCTGAATGAGTGCCAACCTCCCCTATAAACTGGCTATATAGCAAACTCACTTTTAATGCATGGTCGTTGCCAATTATTAGTTTTGGTGTCACCACTAGGTCTGCACAAGTCTAGGGTATATACGCTTCGGCCTGGTTATACCCTAGACTTTTAGTATAGGGTATATTGTTTTTGTCACGACGAAAATATGTAACACCTTAAAGGAGGCTCCGGAGGTATAGCAATGTATATATATAAATGATCAGGATCACCTCCTGATTCGATTCAGCCATGTCTGTCTGTCTGTCTGTCTGTCTGTCCGTCTGTCCGTCTGTCTGTCTGTCTGTCCGTTCGCACGATAACTTTCGATAGAATGAAGCTAGAGACTTGAAATTTTGGTAAAATGTTGGAACTATAATCTACTTGGTTGGTATTGAAAATGGGCATGATCAGGCCAAGAGAACGCCTACCTCCCTTATATATGTAAAATAATTAAATGTATCTATAACTCCCGATTAAATAAACATGAAAAGCTCTAGCTTTGGCAGATTGCTCGTGAGGATAATCTTCTACTCCCATAAAAAAATTAAATCGATCAGCTGAAAACTAACGGTAATTTTCTTACAAAGAGCCCCGTACTACCCTACTTTTCGGGTTTTTTGTCTATAACTCTTGAACCAATTGACGTAGACACCTGATTTTTGGCATGTAACCCTGGAGTAAGAAGATGCTTAAGTTTTAGTAAGTTGGGCATAATCAGATTAAGGGAACGCCTACCTCCCCTACAAATTTCAAAAAATTAAATATTCTTTTAATTACGATAACTTTCGACAAAATGACACTACCGAGTTGAAAATTTGACAAAATGTTATTAGTAGGATCTACTTGGTTAGTATTGAAAATGGGTAAGATCCGACCCAAGCAACCCCTACCTCCCCTGCAAATGCAACTTCAATAAGCGATAACTTTTGACAGAATCAAGCCAGCGACTTGAAGTTTTGGTCAAATGTTTGAAGTGAGATCGGGTTAGTTGGTACTTAAGATGGGTTAGATCAAACCTAAGGAACCCCTACCTCCCAAAATGAAACATCAAATAAGCGATAACTTTCGATGGAGTGAAGCTAGAGACTTGCAATTTTGTATAAATGTTTGTAGCATGATTTTATTTGTTTGTAGCAATGATGAGCAAGATCCGACCCAAGGAGCCCCTACCTCCCCTACAAGTGAAACTTCAAATAAGCGATAACTTCCGATAGAGTGAAGCTGTGAAATTTTGTTTAAATGTTTGAAACATGATCTTATTTGTTGGTGGCAATAATGAGCAAGATCCGACCCAAGGAACCCCTACCTCCTCTACAAGTGAGACTTCAAATAAGCAATAACTTTCGATAGAATTAAGCTAGCGACTTGAAAAATTCGACAAATATTTGTAGAATGGGTTAGTTAATTGATTTTGAGAATGGTCAAGATCCTACTGAGTCATTGCCAACCTCCCCTATAAACTGGCCGTATAGGAAACTCACTTTTAATGCATATGGTCGTTACCAATTGGTACTTTTGGTATCACCACTAGGTCTGTACAAGTCTAGGGTATATACGCTTCGGACTCCGGGCCGAAGCGAAGCTTCGGCCTGGTTTTTTTTTCTCATTTGTGTTATGGCGACAAACATGCAATCGTTCTGAAAGTATTTATCCCTGTTAAGGTAGCTGATGGTACTACTATTTAATAACGCAAAGGTCTAATTAAAAAGAGAAAAAAAAGGGGATTCACCATTAACGAGAGCAACAACAAAACGGAATATAGTTAACAAACACACATAATGTAATTATAAAAATAATCAAAAGAACGACTTTGTTGTGGGTATATTTATTGCATGTATGATGTTGGAGTTTGAGAGAGACACCCATATACATACACAAAAAAATAATAATAAACAGGATTAGGTTTATAAGATACGGGAGAACAGCTCTTAGACAACAGAAAACAAAAAAAAAAAAAGAAAAATAACGAAAATGCATATTTATTAGAATACATTAGATATACACATATTTATCAGTAAAAAAAAAATATAAATAAAAATGAAGTCACTGTAACCTTTTGCTTCCTGAGCCCTCAAGGGCCTTTTCCACTCCACTCTCACCGCGTCGTTCTCATCGGTTTTCGCTATGGGGGTTGAGCAATATTGCGCCGTTCAACCCAAGGTCGGGGAGGGAGCGCGAAGCCCCATCCCTTTCAGGAGGGCTCCCGTGCTAGTGGCAGGGACGTTAGGGGAATTTCGCGGCCCAAATTTATTTTTTTGTAGGATATCCTTTGAGGGACAACCGTGGGCTTAGGCGCTCGGGCAGTCGCGTGTATTTTTTTTGTAGCGATCACGAGGCAGAGTGACCAAACCTAAACCCCGCCCATACTACCGATAGCTGAGCTAGTTATCAAGCACCCGTCACCTCTGGTCATCTCTGAGGAGATATTGGCACTTAGGTGTCACGGCAGATCTGAACGACCAGCCTCGATCTCCGTCCTCGGTTTGAGCCCAGCTCAAGCAAGCGAACTCGTTACAACTGCGTAACTAACGTGTTCTTCTTACAAGTCATTTGTTTTACGCATTTTGACACTCCGAAAGTGCAATTAATTATTACCTGCTATATATTTTCAATTAAGTAGGCTTTGGTTTGTTTTAGACACTAGTTTCTCTTCATATCAAACTACTGAAATATTTTACACACCATTAAACATTGAGATAAACTGTTTCTCGTCTCTCCTGTAAAATTTGCATTTTATCAGTTACGAGATTGTTCACTTTTAGCAGCGATATACGTATAACTTATACTGATACATATACATGTATATATTCTTTAAAACTATATGTACTTAATTATATTTAGCATGGGTAACAAATTATAATAAATTTGAAAATATTTATAAACTTTTCTTTTCATTCCATTTGACCTGGTATTTCCTATTCTAATTCACACTTTTACTACAGATAAACTACGAATTCCGTTAAAAGAATATACCGATTACACACACAATCGATACCTATTGCAAATATGAGCCCCCACAAAACGTACCAAAATCAGGAACGCCTACGATTTCATTTCAATTAACGCACTAATACCCAGCAAGACATTTGTCTCCGATTCGAGTGGAATCGAGATGTCTTCGATCCTATAGCGAAGCTGGAAAAATTCAAATGTTTTCAATTATGTATCGAGTTAGCCTGAAATTTGAATTCATTTGAAAGTATCTGGCATTTGGCGACGCATGTTGTCATATTATGAAATACAGAATATGCTTTGAATATATAGCCATGGAATGAGCTTGTCCTGTATGTCTCCATAGAAACAGTGGCTCCAAAATCTGGGTACTAAGTCGACAGTCAGCTAACTTAGTAGACTTACGAAATCAAATATTGACAATAATTGACGTTTGTTTATGCACAATTCGACATTGTGGTCAACATTATGTCAATATCGAAACGCCAACTGAGTAGGCTGATTGTCGATAATTTGACAAAAATTGACATTTGCTTATGCACAATTCTACAGAACAGTCCACATTTGTCAGTACATATTAAACGCCAACTGAGTAGGCTGATTGTCGACTTATTCACCAGATATTGGAGCCGGTGATAAACAGGATATGCTCATTCCATGTACTGTATGTTTTAAGAGAATATGTTTTTTTTTTCCATAAGCCTACAGAATATGTTGTTTTTTTTCCATAAGCCTAGAATACAATCCGCCGTTAAATTAAAAGTGCCGTGAAATCAATACATAAAGAGATTTCACGACACTTTTAGTTTCTGGACGAATTATATATCAGGCTTCAATAGATTCTCAACATTTATAGTCATCGATCCGAATCCAATCTCAGTGTCGATTCCTCGTTGGCTACAGTCATAGGTCCTCATTCGATTCCAGTCATCGATCCTGGTTCAATACCAGTCATCGATTCTGATCCGATTCCACGTTGACTACAGTCATCGATCACAATTCGATCCCAGTATCGATTCTACGTTGACTCCAGTCATCGATTCTCCATCGACTACCGTCATCGATTTTGGATCGATTCCTGTCCTCATGTTCGGTATTGCAAAAGCGGCCATGTCCATACAAATGTCTCCGACGTGTCCTCGATAAAGTCATCGATTCCTTAGTAGTTGGGGGGCAAAAACTCCTCTTCCATAGTCCTCCGCGTGGGCGCCCCCTGGAACGGCAGTGGTCACTGACCATTGCCAACCAACGTCAAGCCGCCAGTGATGGCGGTGCGATGATTTGGTTGAGGTACCCCTGTGGTGTGGGGTGTGAAAAAAATACCACGGCCTTTCCCTTTGAGGGCCTGTCGTTAAAACCGACAATCAAAGGACAGGATGTGTATGCCAGCAACTTGCACTATCCGAAATCTTTATATGCTAACGAAACGTCAACTATGCCTCGGATAAGGACTGACTCAACGGTTACGACTTTTAGCTATCGTACAATGACAAAGATTGGATTCTGGAATGTGCGTACTCTCCTGGACAATGGATCAGAAGGTCCCCAGAACGCACGATTTCTTCAATTAGAGAGTGAATTTCTGAGGTACAAATTAAATATCTTAGGAGTTAGTGAGATAAGATGGTGGAACAGCGGAGAATTCATCTCTCCAACGGGCAGCACTGTAATGTTGTACTCCGGTAAAGCTACCGGTAGTCGCCGTGAGTCAGGTGTGGGGCTCCTTTTAACCAGAGCCGCGCGAAACTGTCTCTTATCCTGGGAACCGGTCTCTGACAGGGTCTTGACCGCCAGGTTCCGGACCAAAATGAGGAACATCTCAATAATACAATGTTATGCCCCTACTGAACCAGACAATGTCTTGGCAAAAGACTCCTTCTACGAAGAACTAAACGCCGTTCAGAGCAGAACACCTAAAGGTGACATTATAATGGTTATGGGTGATTTGAATGCGAAAGTTGGCGCTGATAACTATGGGCTCAGACATGTGATGGGGAGACACGGTCTTGGTGATCGTAATGACAACGGTGAAAGATTTGTGGAGTTCTGCAACTTTCACAGTCTCTTCATCGGTGGTACTATGTTTGAGCATAAGGACCACCACAAAATCAGTTGGTCCTCTGTTGATCGGCGCAGAACACAAAATCAAATCGACCATTTTGCCATTAGTAAAAGATTCAAGAGTTGCCTCCTGGACGTGCGAAACAAGAAGGGTGCCGATATTGGGATGGGAAGAGACCATTATCTTATGATCGCTAATGTTCGATTGCGTATTGCAGCCGTGCGCCGCCCCAGCGACGAAAGATCCAGGCCCCGCAAATTCAACACCGCTCGACTAAAAAATCCAGCTGTCTTACAACAATATAATGACCATCTTGCGCAAAAAGCGGCTGAGATAACTAGTCACCCAGATAGTGACATAAACGAAAACTGGGATGCCATAAAAAATGCGTACATTGATAGCGCAAATACCATCCTTGGCCCAAACCCGGATTGCCGGAATAAGCCCTGGATGTCCGACGCTTCATGGCAGCGGATTGTTGAAAGAAAGGAGCTGAAAGTTCGTTTGGCTGCAGCCTCAGACGACAATCGAAGTAGCATCGAACTCCTTTACCGTCAGAAAGCTCGAGAAGTTCAGCGTAGTGTGCGACGCGATAAAAGAGTTTATGCCAATTCTCTTTTAGCGTCAGCAGAAGAAGCCGCTAGAAGTAACAACTTAAACGCCGTATACGGTGTCATCAAGGAGTTTACAGGTGGTCGTAACTCCTGCCAACATCCGGTGAAAGATAGTGATGGAAAGCTACTTATCTTGGAAGAAGATCAAATGAGGCGGTGGAAAGAACACTTCGCCGCGGTCTTGAACCGTGTAACCTCTGGTGAAGTTCCCCCTCATATAGATAATTTAGCTAACCATCAAAATGTGCGTATACGGTCCACTGCCCCGACTAAAGAGGAAATAGTCACTGCAATTATTGCACTAAAACGAGGAAAGGCCGCCGGACTTGACGGCATCCCTGCCGAACTTTATCAAGCAGCCCCAAGCGTAACTGCCGATTTGCTGCACCCACTTGTTGATAAAGCGTGGAATACAGAGACCTTTCCCACTGAGTGGAAGGAAGGTTTGATCATCAAACTTCCAAAGAAGGGTAGCCTCACAGACTGTAATAATTGGAGAGGCATTTGTGTGCTTCCTGCCGTTGCCAAGATAATAGCTAAAATCGTCCTGGAAAGACTAAAGGCCCACTTAGAAAGCACAATTGATGAAGAGCAGGCTGGCTTTCGATCCGGATTCTCCTGTGTCGATCACATTAACACCTTGCGAATCATCATCGAGCAATGCGCTGAATACGATTCTCCGCTTCACTTGCTTTTCATCGATTTCGAAAAGGCTTTCGATAGTGTGAACCGGGATTCTATATGGGCGGCCTTGCGCAGGAGAGGCATCCCTGAGAAGCTTGTGGCTATTATTAAGGCAACCTATGACGGCGCGAAATGTCGCGTTCTGCATAAAGGTAAGGTGTCGGGGGACTTTGAGATTCGCAGTGGAGTTCGGCAGGGGTGCATCCTCTCACCGATCCTATTCCTCATTGTGATCGGCGATGTGTTGCATGCAGCCCTATCCGGACTCGACAGAGGAATTCAATGGACTTTGACATCTTATCTACAACATCTTGACTACGCTGACGACATATGCCTACACGGTTAGAAATTTTGGTATAAAATGAATACGATTTAGCATTCATATAAATCCTTCCGAAAATTCTTATTACTTATATACTATCGGAGCGGATAAGTTTGCTTAATATGAATTCAAATAAAATCAATAAGAAAATAATATAAAATTATTTTATATGATTTTGGCATACATTTTATACGAAGATAGTTTTATGCATGTATATGATAACCGGATAAAATTTAGAATATATTCGGATAGATGGAAATATCGGAGATCGTATTCAATACATCCCATTTGAGTATAGAAAGTGGCCTAGTGCCATGGGTTATAGGCCTTAGTTACACCCAACACAAGGAGCATTTATTAGAACTCCGCTATATTAAAGTATTAAATAAAAAACCTTTTATCGTTGTAATATGTTTATTTGTCATTTTATCATATTGCAAACCAAATATATTTTAATTTCCTATCTGCAATATACGCACTATTTTCTTAGAAGATTCACAAACGATTGGAACAAAAAGACCGGAATTCATATTCACTTTTATCACGGACAACACTTCACAGCACAAAACTCTAACAGCGACTGCAAAATTATGCGTCGCTCTTAGAAAATCGTAATGAAAACAAAACACAGGCAAACATGTGCCATAAACTCAACGCTGGGATAAAGTTTATCCCAATTTCCTATAAGTTGAATACTGTATCAGATAAGTTTGATATTTCTTGTAGATAGATATGTTTATACTTTTCTGAAGGATAAAATTTTATACGAACTTATGATAAAAAGTTATACGTATAAGATAAATTTTAAACTAATTTTCTGAGATTGGATTATGAATCTGAATTTCGAATAAGGTTTATACAATTTCCTATAATGAACCTTTATACATTGGAATATATCGGGGTTTATATTGAAAATCGCATACATAATTCTATAAATTGGAAAGTATAGAAAATACACCAAGATTTCTAACCGTGATACTCTCCCACAAAATCATGGATCTGTCCGCAATGGCGTTAGATCTCGAGAGGGAGGCAAGCAAGGTTGGGCTAAAGATTAATACCAACAAGACCAAGGTTCTTAGCCCGCCGTTGCGAAAAAGAAATCCGACACCTATTGCCATCAATATTAATGGGCAGCCTGTGGAGAAGGTGGACAACTTCGTCTACCTGGGTAGCATTGTTGCCGAAAATGGTGGTACGGAGCAGGACATCGCTCGTCGTATCAACCAGGCTAAACGTGCATACGGCATGCTGTCCAAAATCTGGCAGGGCAGTTATCTCAGCATCAAGACCAAGCTGGGCCTGTTTCGCTCCCTGGTACTATCAGTACTTTTGTATGGGAGCAGTACATGGAAAGTTTCCGTAGGAGTTACCAGAAAGCTGCAAGTTTTCGTCAACTCATGTCTTCGTCGAATTTTAAGAATTTTCTGGCCTGAAACAATATCAAATGAAGAGCTAAGTCGGCGTACGGGTCAGATGCCAATCGACGAATTGATACGCAGGCGAAAATGGCAGTGGATAGGTCACACATTGCGGAAGAGTGATAACTGCATTGCTTTGAATGCCATGAAATGGAACCCCATTTCCAACCAAGGCCGACCAAGAGGGGGTCCTCGAATCACATGGCGTCGATCTGTGGCAAAGGAGTGTCAGGTACTGGGTAAGTCTTTTGGGGAGTTGCGCCCCATTGCCCAGAACAGAGTACGATGGCGCGCAGGAGTAGTTGACGCGCTATGCCCCGCTAGGGGTTAAGGCAAAGTAGTAGTAAACATTGAGATAAACTGTTTCTCGTCTCTCCTGTAAAATTTGCATTTTATCAGTTACGAGATTGTTCACTTTTAGCAGCGATATACGTATAACTTATACTGATACATATACATGTATATATTCTTTAAAACTATATGTACTTAATTATATTTAGCATGGGTAACAAATTATAATAAATTTGAAAATATTTATAAACTTTTTTTTTCATTCCATTTGACCTGGTATTTCCTATTCTAATTCACACTTTTACTACAGATAAACTACGAATTCCGTTAAAAGAATATACCGATTACACACACAATCGGTACCTATTGCAAATATGAGCCCCCACAAAACGTACCAAAATCAGGAACGCCTACGATTTCATTTCAATTAACGCACTAATACCCAGCAAGACATTTGTCTCCGATTCGAGTGGAATCGAGATGTCTTCGATCCTATAGCGAAGCTGGAAAAATTCAAATGTTTTCAATTATGTATCGAGTTAGCCTGAAATTTGAATTCATTTGAAAGTATCTGGCATTTGGCGACGCATGTTGTCATATTATGAAATACAGAATATGCTTTGAATATATAGCCATGGAATGAGCTTGTCCTGTATGTCTCCATAGAAACAGTGGCTCCAAAATCTGGGTACTAAGTCGACAGTCAGCTAACTTAGTAGACTTACGAAATCAAATATTGACAATAATTGACGTTTGTTTATGCACAATTCGACATTGTGGTCAACATTATGTCAATATCGAAACGCCAACTGAGTAGGCTGATTGTCGATAATTTGACAAAAATTGACATTTGCTTATGCACAATTCTACAGAACAGTCCACATTTGTCAGTACATATTAAACGCCAACTGAGTAGGCTGATTGTCGACTTATTCACCAGATATTGGAGCCGGTGATAAACAGGATATGCTCATTCCATGTACTGTATGTTTTAAGAGAATATGTTTTTTTTTCCATAAGCCTACAGAATATGTTGTTTTTTTTCCATAAGCCTAGAATACAATCCGCCGTTAAATTAAAAGTGCCGTGAAATCAATACATAAAGAGATTTCACGACACTTTTAGTTTCTGGACGAATTATATATCAGGCTTCAATAGATTCTCAACATTTATAGTCATCGATCCGAATCCAATCTCAGTGTCGATTCCTCGTTGGCTACAGTCATAGGTCCTCATTCGATTCCAGTCATCGATCCTGGTTCAATACCAGTCATCGATTCTGATCCGATTCCACGTTGACTACAGTCATCGATCACAATTCGATCCCAGTATCGATTCTACGTTGACTCCAGTCATCGATTCTCCATCGACTACCGTCATCGATTTTGGATCGATTCCTGTCCTCATGTTCGGTATTGCAAAAGCGGCCATGTCCATACAAATGTCTCCGACGTGTCCTCGATAAAGTCATCGATTCCTTAGTAGACAGTCATCGATCCAGGATCGATCAAGTGTCGATTCTTGTCCGACTGGGTACCCATACAAATGTCTCCGACGTGTCTCCGATAAAGTCATCGATTCCTTAGTAGACAGTCATCGATCCAGGACCGATCAAGTGTCGATTCTTGTCCGTCTGGGGTACACCGTTGCGAGTGCCAATGAATCACGACTGATAAGCACACTCTTTTCGGTGAGAACGTTTCGAATTTTCGTCCGCTGGTGCTATTTTGTAGCGACACCGAAAACTTATAAGTACAATAGGACTCCTCTCAAGGATAGCGGGCTGCCTTGACCCTTGTACAAATAGTCCGTATCATCATTCCCTTCACGGATGTGATAAGGTATATTAACTTTGTCATGAAGTTTGCAACGCACAGAAGCAAGCATCTCCGACCATATAAACTATATATATAACACGGGCATCGTATGTCTTTCACCTGCAACGACACCTGACACCAGCGCAATTCTTGGGAATACGCGAACATGCCATTTAGCGTGAGTCAGTCAGTGACGAGTCAGTCAGCAGGTACAACATTATAAATTAGACTTAAGCAAACATTGTAAAGTAGTCGTAGTCAGATACTTGTACGAAATAAATATTTTTTTTAACTTTAACCGATCGCTGTTCTTATATGTTCTTATATTCTTAGTCGGTATGATGAGACTAGTTGATTAAGCTTTGTCCGTCTGTCCGTCTATCCGTCTATCCGTCTGTCCGTCTATTTCTATGCAAACTAGTCCCTCAGTTTTAAAGCAATCGAGCTGAAATTTTGTACAAAGCCTTCTTTTTATTGCACGCTGTATATATGTCAGAACCAACGGAATCGGACCACTACGTCATACAGCTGCCATAGGAACGACCGGTCCAAAAATTCGTCTTTGTGAGAAAAACTTTTTTATTTCTAAAGATATCTTTTTCAAATTTCGTAGAAGTCAATGGTATCTATAGCTTAATCACATTCACGAATTTGGTTGAAATCGGACCACTACGTCATATAGCTGCCATAGGACCGGTCCAAAAATTCGTCTTTGTGAGAAAAACTTTTTATTTCTAAAGATATCGTTTTCAAACCTCACACTAATCAATAATATCTTTAGTTAAATCACATTTCTGAATTCGGTTGAAATCGGACCACTACGTCATATAGCTGCCATAGGAACGACCGGTCCAAAAATTCGTCTTTGTGAGTAAAACTTTTTTATTTCTAAAGATATTGTTTTCGAAATTCACAATAATCAATAGTATCTTTAGTGAAATCATATTTCCGAATTTGGTTGAAATCGGACTACTCTATCATATAGCTGTCATAGGAACGACCGTCCCAAAAGCAAGTTTTTGTCAGAAAAACTTTTTTATTTCTGAAGATATCTTTACGAAGTTGTATATTTTTCAATCGTATTGACTGTTAAGCCACGTTCCTATTGATTGAAATCGGCCCACTATTTCATATACCTCTTATAGGAACAGTGAAATCGGAACAAGTTTTACTACTAATTTCAAAAAGGCAAATGTACCACAAAACACAACGAAGGTATGATACCTTCGGCAAGCTTTTTTTATTAAGTATCGCGCTGTCGCATTCATAGTGTAGGTCTAGGTCTTTGGGCACTTACCGACTCTATTGAATCGACCGATTAGACGGTGTATATCTTTAAGACTCTGATAACTCCGAAGCGGCTTCAAATAACATATTCGGTGAATTATCGTACGGAATAGCTATGTTAGTTTGATTTCACGAGTATGAACTGAGTATGAAGGATTTGAACACCACTCGGGGATAAATGATATTATTTGTATATTTTTTTCCCGTTCTTGCTGCTCTCAAATTACAACTAACAAGTTAGACTAGAATTGTAATCGCACCTTATCTTCAGTATTTTAAGATTTAAGTATAAGTTATAAGACCGTAATTTTTTCTAATCTGAAAATCTGTAAGACCTTGTGTCATAGTGTATAAGGGTTTCCAAGATTATTGCGTTGTAAATTCTGTAGTAATGGAACACGGAGCACGAGGGTTGGTGTGACCGTGAAGGCCAGAAAACACAAAGTGCTGAAAAACCACTCTCTGATGACTACCCATGACGTGCACTGGCAGACCAGCTCAGCTGTCGGGAGTAGCGGGTGGGCGAAGCACGGCAGTCATCAGCCTCCTCCATTAGCGTACAAGAAATTACTCGCACCGGGCAGACGTGCGAGTAATTTCTTGTATTCTTATCAACAAAACCAAATAAACTAAAAACCCGCGATAGACTACCTAGCCAAAAACCAAGAAAATCTAATAGGGGTGCCTACGCACCAAACTCCCTGAAACTCAAAACAACAAGTCCCGTGCAGGGACAAAGGGCTGCATCAGCCAATCTACAAAATCGGGCACAAAGGCCAACAAAAAATATATTTACGGAGGGAAACCGTCCAATCAGGACAGATCCTTTTCCCCTTCAAGCTGCACGAGCCTACGGTGGTGTTCAGCTCTTAATGTGGGCACCATGATGGTACGGGCCCGGCGCGTCACTACCCCCCCTACCGTGGGTTTCGGGCGCCATTTAAATTCGAAACCCCCAAGTAATTTTAATTCTAGCGCGAGAGGGAGAGGGAAAAATCTGCTTCTAAGCCCTTCATGGGCATATTTTCATTTTTCACAAGAAAGAAAGAGAAATGTATTTGTATTTGGGAAAAATCTGCTTCTTAGCCCTTCATGGGCATATTTTCATTTTTCACAAGAAAGAAAGAGAAATGTATTTGTATTATTCATGAACTAATATACGATTATATTTTTCTATATATAAAGCATACCCATGCGATATATAGCCTTATACGGTTAGCATGGATATGTATCCAATAGTAAGGTAATAAATCCTATAAATGCCTTAAAACTAAGATACTTCATTTTTCTGTTTATGTTCCACATATATTAAATGTAGGTTAGCTGCTATTGCCTTTAGAAGATAATTATACAATATTACGTGATAGAAAGAAATATTCTTAAACCGTTCTTAATATATACTTGTTGTGAATTTTCCACAAAAAGTAGAAGTGTATAAGCCAATTTTGTAAGACAAAAAAAAAATTGGTAAGTTGAAATCCAAACCTTGCTTTGTTTAAAGTGGCCAACGAACCTTCAGATACATGTATAACGGGGATCATCACACTGAGCCTTTGCGTGTGTGATGCTCAGCCTCGTGAGATAGATGCTATAATAAAATGGTGAATATAAATGAAGCCAATGAAATACGATATTAAATCCCTTTCTGGACCCAATGAAGAGAGAAAGAAACTATAGATCGATAGGCCACGCCTACAACACTGTTATATGTAACATATGCATTCCGCTTTATTTCTGCGAAATTCCGAAATTCTAATTCGGCCCGGTGTCCGAAGCGTATATACCTTAGACTTGTACAGATCTAGTGGTGATACCAAAAGTACAAATTGGCAACGACCATATGCATTAAAAGTGAGTTTCCTATATGGCCAGTTTATAGGGGAGGTTGGCATACATTCATGAGGATCTTGGCCATTCTAAAAATCAATTAACTAACCCATTCTACAAATATTTGTCGAATTTTTCAAGTCGCTAGCTTCATTCTATCGAAAGTTATTGCTTATTTGAAGTTTCACTTGTAGGGGTGGTAGAAGTTCCTTGGATCGGATCTTGCCCATCATAGCCACCAACCAATTAGATCACCCTACAAACATAAAAAAGATGTCAGGTGTCTAGCTTTACTCTATCGGAAGTTATCGCTTATTTGAAGTTTCATTTGTAGGGGAAGCAGGGGTTTCATTGGTCGGATTTTACGTGTTTTCAGTATTAGCCAAGTGGATCCTACTACAAATATTTGGCCAAAATTTAAAGTCGCTAGCTTTATTTTGTCTTAAGTTATCGCTTATTTAAAATTTCATTTCTAGGGAAGGTAGGGGTTCCTTAGGTCGGATCTAACCCATCCTTAATGCCAACTAACCCAATCTCACTTCAAACATTCGGCCAAAATTTCAAGTCGCTGGCTTCATTCTATCAAAAGTTATCGCTTATTTGAAGTTTCATTTGTAGAGGAGGTAGGGGTTCCTTAGGTCGGATCTTGCCCATTTTCAATACCAACTAACAGGATGTTACTACCAACGTTCTGCCAAATTTTCAACTCGCTAGTGTCATTCTATCGAAAGTTATCGTAATTAAAGAAATATTTAATTTTTTAAATTTTGTAGGGGAGGTAGGCGTTCCTTTGATCTGATTATGCCCAACTTACTAAAACCCAAGCAGCTTCTCACCTCAGGGTTACATACCAAAAATCAGATGTCTACGTCAATTTGTTCAAGAGTTATGGACAAAAAACCTGAAAAGTAGGGTAGTACGGGGCTCTTTGTAAGAAAATTGCCGTTAGTTTTCAACTGATCGATTTTATTTTTCCAAGAGAGTATAAAATTACCCTCACAAGCAATCTACCAAAGCTAGAGCTTTTCATATTTATTTAATCGGGAGTTATGGATACATTTAAGTATTTTAGATATATAGGGGAGGTAGGCGTTCTCTTGGCCTGATCATGCCCGTTTTCAATACCAACCAACTAGATTATACTTTCAACATCTGACCAAAATTTCAAGGCTCTAGCTTGATTCTATCGAAAGTTATCGTGCGAACGGACAGACAGACAAACAGACAGACAGACAGACATGGCTAAATCGAATCAGGAGGTGATCCTGATCATTTATATATACACATTGCTATACCTCCGGAGCCTCCTTTAAGGTGTTTCATATTTCCGTCGTGACAAAAACAATATACCCTATACTAAAAGTCTAGGGTATAAATATGAATGAAATGATTGTAAGCTCCAAGTATTGTCCCCAACTTGTAAGATCAAACCTAAATACTCATTCATTCCTTCCTGTCGTCTACAACAAACAATCAATACGAGACATCAAAAAAATAATGTGTACGTATCATTCCGAAATTTCTTAAGTTTAAGGGTAAGCCAACTTATCTATTAGCTTTTCAGAGGTGGGTCGATCGACACTTTGTCCGATGAGGTACGCCAATTTATGGGCATTCTGACAATATGCTGGCACACTTACGGTTCTCGGCCCATTATAGTACAGGAAGCATAGCTTATAACTGAACCTTTGGATAATATCTGTGATAAATTTGCTTCGTCCTTACCAACAATAAAAAGGTGTTGGTGTCACTGTATCTTGTCGGCAAATTGTGAAACCAAAAAGAATTCATATAAATATTTCCGTGTACTGCATGATCCAATACGAAACCATGATTTGAAGTAGGAGTGGGAGTAGGAGTAATACCACCCGCTAATAGAAAGAAAAATTGGGTCTTCACGAAAATTTGCATTTGGCTGGGTAACTTTTCCATAACCATATATCCCTGTTCCCGAAAATAGTGCGCCTAACGACTGCTGATAATACCAGTTCCACCAATTCACTCCACCACGTAGAAAACGGATGGTTTCCAGATTGGATTCAATACATTGTAGTCACTTCGCTCGAAATTTCATCACGACTCCGTCGACCGTCCCCATCGCCGGTCAAATCCGAATTCCCCGTTGCTGTCTCGCTGCTCACTTCCAGTAGCTAGCAAGCTTCTTTGTATATAAAATACCATTAAACCAGGGACCTTTCACCTTGCATGCAAAAGTATACCAACTGTATCGTACCACTGTTGTTAGCCAACATACAGAACCAACGAACAAGATAGATTTTCTTGATGCCGGCTCGATAAATTATTTTTGAGAATTATCGGTAAATTATCGATCTTCTTCCTGGGGCCCCCCAATGAAAGCGAACGTATTTAAATAACAACTAGAGAATGATTGTCGCGTATTGTACAAGATAGTGCAATGTATTTTCGTACATCTGCTATTTAGACAACCAATTTTATCCACGATTTTCGTTCGAAATGACGAGAGCATCGCCATCCGAAAGCGCCACACTCTCAGTCGACACCAGCTCAAAAATTGCACTCCGATCGAAATGGTTCCTGCACCTTTCAAGGGCAACCCCGTGCGGATAAAAATCAATTTTCTGTCGTCAATGACAGCAAATTGCCGCCCAAATGACTGCAGATGCACGAGCCAATGCCACAAAAAAAATGGCGTTGCCGTAGCATACCAAAAGCGACGACGATCCACGTTGAAACCGGGAACGCTGCGACTCACGGACTTTGCTTTATCTCCCCACTCACCTGGGGGCTCACGCGCTGGTGGCGGAGCCCTCCACGCACAAAGCAATCGGACCTTGCTTGTCCTGTTCGCCTTCGCGGGACCGATTCTCAACGTGTGTCCTGTTCGCCTTCACTGGGCCGATTCTCCACGTGTGTCCTGTTCGCCTTCGCTGGAACGATTTCCACGTGTGTCCCTGTTCGCCTTCGCTGGACCGATTCACAACGTGTGTCCCTGTAGAATCAGAGGCAATCAACGAGAATCCTTCTGCCGCCCGCAAACTCCCACGTTCGACTTGATCTCTTACCTGTTCACATTAGCTGGACCGATTCACACCGTGTGTCCCTGCAGAATCAGAGGCAATGACTTTTTATTTCCGGCCTCCTCTCCCCCACGACCTGAAGTTGGCGCCGATCGCGAGTTCTGCGCATTAGTGCTGCCCCATTTACCAGCTCGGCGTATCGAATTTGCTCATTATTGGCGGGACTAGCTGGATTTTAAAAATTCGTAGCAGGATGTACTACAAGATGTTGTTTGGTACAATGGTATCAATGGTGGTGATGAAGAGAATTTTGTTCCTCTAAGTGATGGTTGAGAAATTTTTTTAAGGAATCGAGTCTGTGAAATTCGAATTACCTGTGAGCAATTTTCCACGGCAAAATATCGAACAAATTCACCAAACTCCACCATTGACACCATTGACTCATTACAATTCTAAATTGAATTGTTAGTTTACTATGAAGTCGGGCTCGCAAATAACATAAGTTTTATATTACTGTATATTGAAAGGAAACTTTGAATGTATTTCGGGTGGGGCAAGAGAAAACAAGAGCCAGTCCGAAGCGTACATACCCTAGACTTGTACAGACCTAGTGGTGATACCAAAAGTACCAATTGGCAACGACCATATGCATTAAGAATGGGTCTTCTATATGGCCAGTTCATAGGGGAGGTTGGCACTCATTCAGTTGGATCTTGACCATTCTCAAAATCAATTAACTAACTAACCCATTCTACAAATATTTGTCGAATTTTTCAAGTCGCTAGCTTCATTCTATGGAAAGTTATTGTTTATTTGAAGTCTCACTTGTAGGGGAGGTAGGGGTTCCTTGGGTCGGATCTTGCCCATCATTGCCACAAACCAATTAGATCACCCTACAAACATTTAAACAAAATTTCAAGTCTGTAGCTTCACTCTATCGAAAGTTATCGCTTATTTGAAATTTCATTTGTAGGGGAAGTAGGGGTTTCGTTGGTCGCATTTTACGTATTTTCAATATTAGCCAACTGGATCCTACTACAAACATTTGACCAAAATTTCAAGTCGCTAGCTTTATTTTTTCGTAAGTTATCGCTTATTTTAAGTTTCATTTCTAGGGGAGGTAAGGGTTCCTTAGTTCGGATTTTACCCATCTTTAATGCCAACTAACTCAATCTCACTTCAAACATTTGACCACAATTTCAAGTCACTGGCTTCATTGTATCAAAAGTTATTGCTTATTTGAAGTTTCGTTGGTAGGGGAGGTGGGGGTTCCTTGGGTCGTATCTTGCCCATATTCAATACCAACTAAGTAGGTCTTACTAGCAACATTCCACCAATTTTTTAAGTCGGTAGTATCATTTTATCGAAAGTTATCGTAATTAAAGGAACATTTAATTTTTTTAAATTTGTAGGGGAGGTAGGTGTTCCTTTGATCTGATTTCGCCCAACTTACAGAACCTTGAGCAGCTTCTTCCCTCAGGGTTACATACCAAAAATCAGATGTCTACGTCAATTTGTTCAAGAGTTATGGACAAAAAACCTGAAAAGTAGGGTAGTACGGGGTTCTTTGTAAGAAAATTGCCGTTAGTTTTCAACTGATCGATTTTATTTCCAGAAGAGTATAAGATTACCCTCACGAGCAATATACCAAAGCTAGAGCTTTTCATGTTTATTTAATCGGGAGTTATGGATACATTTAAGTATTTTACATATGTAGGGGAGGTAGGCGTTCTCTTGGCCTGATCATGCCCATTTTCAATACCAACCAACTAGATCATACTTCCCACATCTGACCAGAATTTCAAGGCTCTAGCTTCATTCTATCGAAAGTTATCGTGCGAACGGACAGACAGACAGACAGACAGACATGGCTAAATCGAATCAGGAGGTGACCCTGATCATTTATATATATACATTGCTATACCTCCGGAGCCTCCTTTAAGGTGTTACATATTTCCGTCGTGACAAAAACAATATACCCTATACTAAAAGTCTAAGGTATAAAAAGAGACAAAAACTGAAAAAAAAAGAATAAATGAAATGAATATCATCGGTTAATTAAACATTGTTTTTTGCTTCCTGAGCCCTCAAGGGCCCTTCTCCACTCCACTCTCGCCGCGTCGTTTGCATCCGTTTTGCTAACGGGGTTGAGCAATATTGCGCGGCTCAAGCCAAGGTCGGGGAGGGAGCGCGGAGCCCCATCGCCATCAGGGGGCTCCCGTGCTAGTGGTAGGGACTTTGAGGGAATTTCGCGGCCCAAATTAATTTTTTTTGTATGATATCCTTTGAGGGACATTTGTTGGCTTAGGCCCTCGGGCAGTCGCGTGAATTTTTTTTGTATTTAGCAATCACGTGGCAGAGTGACCAAACCAAAACCCCGCCCATACTACCGACAGCTGTGCTAGTTATCAAGCACGCGTCACCTTTGGTCATCTCTAAGGAGATATTGGCACTTAGGTGTCACGGCAGGTCTGAACGACCAGACTCGATCTCCGTCCTCAGTTTCAGCCCAGCTCAAGCAGCCAATTCGTTACACTGTAATGGCAATAAAAGCATGAAACTTCATCGAAAGATGCATAGCTCTGAGAAGGTAAACTATTATTCCTGTAGGGATGGCATCGTTTCTCAACCTCAGGTTCGCATCCCGCAGAGGGGTCGCGTTTAAATCTAAGGGGGGGGGGTCACAATCGGTCAAAATAAAGACCTGTATACGAAGCACTCTTTTATTGAATTATAAATCTTTTCATTGAGTCGAAAAATTAAAAATAATTTTACCAGGTGATGGCACTTGCGCAAAGTAAAGCAGAGCCTTTTTCGCATTAAAGGCGAAATTATTGTACAGGCGGATGAAAGCGATAGACGGACGGCAACATTCCATTGCGTAAATTTTGTTCAATTATTCTTATACGCACTCAGTTCAGCACATAAGATGTTTGAGCTTTTTCGTAAATTATGCAAATTACATATGGACATACAGGCACGTAGCCAGGGGGGGTCCATGGGGTCCATGAAATTTTTTCAACATGCATTACACTAGTGATGATAACGTGAAAACATAAACATATGTAAACTAAACTAATACACACCAATCCCCATTTCATTGTTTTCGGTGTTCTTATAGCCCCCATATACGATGCAATCCGTCGTCAGATCGATCTGACGAATTTGTGATCGTCAGATCGATCGCACCGTGTATGTGACTATCGTTGACGATTTTTTTGACAGTTCCATATAATTTCGATCGTCAGATATTTTGTGGCGATCCATCGTCAGATCGATCTGACGATGAATCGCACCGTTTATGGCGGGTCTTAGATAGAATAGTTGAATTTTACGCTCTCCGCAATATTCAGTGAGTTGTGAAAACTGAAAAGTACTTACGGAATAGTGACCACAAGTGTGTATACGCATTGATAAAATAACGGTACGTGTTGGTACATATTTCACTAAATAGCGGTTTGAACGTCTGAGCTTATAACGTTGGATGTTGGTATTTGACAAAATTATCGTCTGATGACTGATTTTAGGTATACGTGCAGACGTTAACGTTTTTGTATGAGAATACAAATTATAACGAATGCGAAATACGTATCGACCTCCGGTTGGTATGTGAACATACTCTAATAGTTATACGAATAGTTCATAATCATGAAGCGATCGACCGTTCCTGCAAAAATAACATCTTTTTTTGCAAAACAGAAGAAACTTTCAACAGGTAAGTTTTATAGAACGACTGTAACGGACGGTTTGGTGGGCATCCGAAGATGCCCGTGGGGACGGAGCCTAAGGTAGCATAATTGACCGTGAAGGTCGGGCCGTGCCATCTGGCGAAGAAAAAGGCCCCTCAACGAGCTAAGCAGCGGCCTATGCTTGCTGTAGCTCAGTTCGGGAGATGTGGGCGGGGTTTTCGCCGCTCGTTGCCCCTGTCCTTTACGTATTAACAAAAATTCATAGGCCTGGGGAAGACAACACAAACAGGGGAGGTAAAAATGGGGAATAAAAAAAAAATAGTCGATACGAATGGAATGGTTGTCGGACGGATCAGACGCCACACGGTCGCACCTGGGTCCGAGTGTAATGGGACCCTCGGCCGATGGTTTCGTACCACCAACAGATCACTACTCATCAGGTGCTGCCTCGATCTGCTGGTGGGAGCAGCACTACCAGACCATAATATGGTTCATTACAGGTGGTTCATTACACGACTCTGTTCCAAGGTTTCTAGGTTAAATTTTGAGAACATGATTGATGGTTACATTCGTACCAACAATAAATATTTCTACGTAAACCAAAACTGGTAAATGCACCGGAATTTGTATACATGTGTATATGATGTTTAAAAATAAGTACAGTTTAGTCGTGATAATATCAACCCGCGATAATATAAACTCTCTCAAATTTCGTAAAATTAAACATTCTATAGTTAGTTTGAATTCTAACTAAAGAATGCTTAATTTTACTTTCAATAAAAAAAAAGTCAACTTTTTAAAATTTATCAATCTGCAGATTCCCCTTTCAACCAAAGAATTGTTGGTTTTGGTCCAGTTTTCAGTGAGAGTAAACTCTTTCGATGCAAATACATAATATGTACTTCTGGTGAAGCGAAGCAGTATTTAGTTAAATGAGTTTACTGGATCCAATAATTCTATTTTAACTATCATCAAATTTTGATGTTGATGTTATCCCGACTGCACTTTCATTGCTTCATTCTGAAATTCAACATAAAATTTACCCAAATAGTATTGTGCCTACTATTATTGTTAGATCTATAAATTGACAGTATGCCCTATTTCCATTTTTATTTCATGTCATTTCGGCTCTATCATCGTCACTACAAAAGTCTACGGAAGTAACCAATATTTCTGAAGGCGGTGATATGTGTTGGAAAAGAACTGCAAGTGCCATATTCGCTTTCAGCTCCTACTGAATTAGGGACAAAGACAGGCGTAATTAGTGTTGAGCGCACATTTTCCACAATAAAGCGAGTGAAGACGATGCTCAGGAACAAGACCAGCAATGATAGGCTCAGTGCTCTTGCGCTCTTGTCGTGTCACTGAGATATCGCGGTTGACCCAGACCCTGTTTTAAATATCATGGCAAAGAAAAAAGGCCGGAGGATTTTTTTATAATTCTATATTTACTCAACTTGTTTATGTTTCTGTTTCAACTTTTGCTAATATATAATTTTGAATCGATTTGAAATTGATTATAATGGACCCATTCTTCCATATGAAGAAGTTGTTACATGTGCATTTCGAAGCTTGACCACATGACGCGTCGAAATGCAAAAGTAACAACTTTTTCATATGGAAGCATGTGTTCATTATAAGCAATTACAAATTTTTGACTAAATGTGACTTGGATCACTCTTGCTCCAAGCCCTTCATATACATAGTGTTAATACGCCACTAATTTCTATAAACAGTCGCCGATATTTAGATCCTTTATTACTTCTTCACATTAAAACTCTACATAACATCAGATTAGCAACATACCCCGTTAGCCGTCAAATTCCCAATACGACTGATCTTGTTATTTGCCTGTTCTCGCCAGAATCTGGAAGTCTGACTCTCGCCGAAGCTATATGAAATATTCGAAGATCCATGCGTTTATAATACTTGACCATCAATGTCAAATTTATATCTGAAATACCTTGTCATGATTTTTCATAGAGTCTTGTACATTCCTATACGCCCTGTTTCTCCGAACTGCGCCATTAAGCTTGCATCAGTTCAAAATTTGATAATCCAGTTGATCCATAACAATATATTTCTTTGGCTATGTGTCCTCCTTGAATTTATCAATATTTTTATTAGATCGCAAAGACTAAGTAGATTTTGCTAGCACACAATTTCGCGAAACATTTTTTAGGGTTTTGTAGTAAATACAAAACCCTTATGAAATCGGTCAAATATCTGTCTGTCCGTCTGTCCGTCTGTCCGTCTGTCTGTCTGTCCATGGAATATCTCACGAACGGCTGAAGCTACATACATGAAATTTTGTAGGATGTGTAGAATTACTATAATTCGCCGGAGAAAGCGAATCGTCGTACTAGGTCAACTTTAAGGGGAGGTCCCCATAGAGGGGAAATGAAGGTCGAAATTTTTTTTCGTTTGGTACAGGCAAGTGGGGTGTCATAAAAAAGGTACCGTTGAGTACATTCCATTTCTGGAATTTTTTTCAAATTTGAAGAAACGGGAAAAGAGGGAGAGGGGAAAATATGTCATCCGAGTTTGTCTCCCCCCCCCCCCCCATTGTATTTCGAGACCGTTATACTTAGAAATATGAAAATTTACAGAAAAGCGCCATTTTACTAGCGTAGAAAACCTAGATTTCTAAAATTTTGAAATTTTATCAGAAAAGGTTAATAATAGTACATTTCCATAGTTGCAGTTAGCACACCCCTGCACCCCTAACGCACACCCGAGGTCAAAAGTATTGATGGCTAATGATAACCAACATCATAGGCAATAGTACTTCCAAGTTTCATAGCAATCACATAATATTTAATAATAGTACATTCATTTAAATTTTGAGATTTTGATGCCATTCATACAAAAAATGCACATAACCGGTTACATACTAGTACTGCACACTTGAATATTGTTTATTGTTTTTCGTAAAGTGAATTGGAGTTAACCACTTCTGAAAGGGTGGAGATTGGTGGTATAGGAGTGGTAGGGGAGAGAAGTTTAAGGGGGGAGGTAGGTGGGTTGCTGCGTTAAGGGAGGTTCCCATAGAGGCGAAATTAAGGTCAACATTTTTATACCCTAGACTTATAGTATAGGGTATATTGTTTTCATCTGATATAGGCAAGTGGGGTATCATGAGAAACGAACTACAGAGTACATTCCATTTTTGGCGACTTCATCAAATTCGAAGAAAGGGTAAAAGAGGCAGAGAGGAAAATATGAGATCATATTGTAATTTGTCCCACCCCCCTTACCATTTCGAGACCGTTACACTTAGAAATATGAAAACATACAGGAAGAAGGCTTTCAACCAGCACAGAAAACAAAAAAATTATGGAATTTTGATATCTTCTCAAAATAGGTTAATAATAGTATATTTCTATAGTTACAGTTAGCACACCCCTGCATTTCTCAAACTCATCCGAGGTCGACAATATTGATGGCCGACGATAATCAACACCATGCGCAATAATATCTCCAAATTTCGTAATAATCACGTAATATTTAATAGTAGTACATTCATTTAGATTTGGTCATTTTGATATCATCCATACAAAAAATGCACATAACAGGTCTCTTGTATTACATACATACTAGTACTACGAGTACAACATAATTGCATATTGTTTTCCGTAGAGCGAATTGGAGTTAACCATTTTCAAAAGGGTAATGAAAACATAAATGCTGAACATAAACGAAAACTTAGCTAATAGGAACACCAGACAAGCGTACAAACTAGTAAATACAATTAAGAACGGCTACCAACCCAGGATTAGCCGTTGTAAGGACAAGCATGGAAACATCATCAGCGTCACCGATGGCATTAACAAACGATGGGCCTCTTATTTTGAAGAGCTTCTAAACCGACCATCTAACATCCCCACACAGGAAGCTCTCGACGATATGGTTGATCTAGGCCCCCCCATTCAACCCCCGACAGTAGAGGAAGTTGATCTCGCGTTGCGGTCACTAAAACGAAATAAAGCGCCGGGCGCTGACGATATTCCAGCTGAACTGCTAAAATTCGGTGGAACGAGTCTAGTTGATGCCATACATCAATTACTCCTGCGAGTATGGGAGAACGAGGAGATCCCAGACGATTGGCGCAGAAGCATCATCTGTCCAATCCATAAAAAGGGAGATAAATTGCGGTGTGAGAACTACAGGGACATCTCACTAGTTTGTACGTCCTATAAAATTTTGACGAAAATTCTGGAAAATAGAATAAAACCGTACGCAGAACGAGTCATTGGCGAATATCAAAGCGGTTTCAGACCTGGTCGCTCCACAACCGATCAGCTCTTCTCAGTCAAACTGATACTCCAGAGGTGCTGGGAATACAACGTAAACGTATACCAAATCTTTGTCGACTTCAAGCAGGCATACGACAGTATCGATCGTGGAGTACTGTACAACATCATGCTGCAATTTGGTATACCAGCAACATTAGTGCGACTGACAAAGATGACGATGACCAACTCCGTGTCACAAGTCAGGATCCAGAATAGACTTACTGATCTATTTGAAACACGCACTGGTTTGAAACAGGGCGATGGACTGGCACCGACGCTCTTCAACCTAGCACTGGAATACGTTATTCGGGCCATGAATATGGACAACAGCAAGACGCTGCTCATCAAGTCGACACAATTGGCAGCGTACGCCGACGACATCAACATCATGTCCCGAAGATTGGCTGACGCAGAAGAACTTCTGCATACGCTCGATACCGCTGCAAAGGAAGTTGGATTACGTATTAACGAGGGTAAAACTAAAATAATGATGCAATCGGTGACAAGAACACCTGCACATCAACGTGGGGGACCTCAACATCGAGTTCGTGAACAACTTCATTTACCTGGGTTTCTCGGTTCTCCCCATAATGAAATCGAAACATGTGCACAGAAACACGAAGCTCCGCGTGTACAAAACCATTATACGACCAGTGCTATGCTATGGCTGCGAAGCATGGACCCTAACTCAAGCCTCCGAAAACATGCTAGACACTTTCGAACGTAAGGTTCTACGGCGAATTTTCGGGGCTGTTTGCGATCGAGATGGATGGCGCATCCGGTACAACCATGAGTTGTATGAAATGTACGATGAGCTGCAAGTCTCGAAAATCGTCAAACTACAACGACTTCAATGGGCAGGGCATGTACAAAGAATGGACGATGATCGCATGCCTAAGAGAGTAATGAATGCAGAACGAGTCGACGGAGCGAGACTGCGAGGACGACCGAGATCTCGTTGGGAGAGCTCAGTAGGTGTGGACGCCGCGCAACTGCTGGGCTCCCAAAATTGGAGGACACGGTCACGTGACCGAGATAATTGGAGGACAATGATCCAGGCGGCCAAGGCCCGACGTCGGGCTGTCGCGCCACTATGATGATGAAAAGGGTAATGATTGGTAGGAGAGGTGGAGGAGGGGGAAGGGGGAGGGGGGTATGCTCGTCGCTGACTCTATTCTCTATAATTATTCAAACAATTTATTTTCAATATTTTTTATGCAAACTTACAATTTGCAATATTGTCTTAACATGAATGGTTAAGCATCTCCAAAAGTAGGACAGTTCATCTCCTATTGGCATGGGACACTACAAAACCCTCGGATTGCGGGCGTAGCCCTCTATATTCCGGTTTCATTTCATTAGAAATATATTTGATTTAATATTATGAATCTAGGCAATTTTAATAGGCGTATTTCAGCTGATTTTTTTTTAGCTTTTTTATTAGGAAAATATTTTCGGTATCCAATGAGTGGACCCCCCCCCCCCCCCCGACACAAAATCCTGGTCACGTCCCTGTGGACATACCACATCCCCCTTCCAACCATTTGTGCAGCTAGCTAGTGCGTGCAATCACATTTCATTGCTCTCTTAAGATCTATTTTTCCATCAGTGACAGCAAGTTTCTAATCGGTAATCATCTTGAGGGTGGCAAATGCAATCAGAAAGCTTAAAAATGTTCGCTATAAAAAAATGCCATACGGCGCAACGTCCCATGTCGGCAAGCTTTTGAAAAAAAAATATGGTGGGCGAGGCGAGGGGAAAGAACTGATTGCCATTGAATGAAATTGAAAATAAATGAGTTCAATTGAACCATGTACGTTTGCATTGATCCCGTGATAATGTCCAAATACAGTTATGTCCCTCCGTCGCATCGACGCATCCATCTGCATCGTCCGACCATGAAGTAACTGCTACCAGATATGGAACTTCATGCGATTTAAATAAAAGCGCGCTACCGATTGAAACGCAAATAATGCAAATGAAAGTCACCTTTAGAGGGATAGGGACTATTAAGAGAGAGAAAGAAGGAAATGAAATTACTCGAGAAAAATGAAGCAATTGTTTGGCAGCATTCTCTATTAGTCAAGATTCCGGGATTCTCCGTGGAAAACTCGCGGAACACTGTTAATATTGGCTGCGTTCCTGCGAACGAATCAGGATTTGACATTTCTCGAGTTCTCTTCCATATGCTTTCTCCTCAAGTAAAATTTGTACAGACAACTGTCAATTTTCGGATCTAAAAAGTATTCTGATCCGGAGGGAAAATTTTGAGTTCCGAAAATTTCCAGTTGTCTGTATAAATGTTATCAGAAGGGAAAGCATATGGAGGAGAATTCGAGAAATGTCAAATCCTGATTCGTTCGCAAGAACGCAGTCATTTTGTGTGGAAAATAGATAGGCAGTCGGGACAGAATTCCTCGCTTCTCCTTATTTACACTTTACGATGAATCGGAGCATTCTTCAATCGTTCTCATATATGAGTAGAGGGTAATTATCTCCCAAAAACAACCCTGTTGTAAAAAAATCACCGCCAAGAAAAACTCTTCAGCCGCAAAAAGGATTGATATGAACACAATACCGCCAAAGTACTCGTAGCTTCGCGCCTCGCTCTAGGGTATGCATATTGAACCCTGATTGAATTAGTTAATTTCTTTCAACGCTGATTGGCGGGGAGCTTCCATCAAACAAAATAAATTGAACAATCTGAAGAAGAACGGAGTAGAAAATAGTCTATTATTCACTTCTGGACTGAAGTGTATTTTTAGTCTTTTATAAGGTGGGAGCTTTATCAGGAACGAACCCAGGATTTTTTTTTCGGGGGGGGGGGGGGGGGGGGGGGATGTTTTCGGATAATCGAAATCATATAAAGGCACTTACATTTTGACAATAAAATGAGCAATTCACAAAGAATGATTTACATATAACTGAAAGTCGCTGTTCACGAAAAAATAATTTGAGTTTTTGTTTAATTCTTTCATTAGAAAAAAAAACTGGTTTCGATAACCGATCGCTACGAAAATTTGTTGAGAGGGGCACTGAATTATGTACTTCATTGCAATTATTGCAAATTAATTTAATTTTTTTTATACATCCCATGCAGATTATTATTTAGCTTCATATAAGCGGAATGCGCTAACTGAGCCATGTAGGCAATACCAAAGAGGATTGATATTCTACAAGAGCTTTCACTCCATAGAACTTTCCCCTCTGCCAGAAGATTTGTACGGATATGTATTGGCAAATTGTATAGTACACAGTATAGATACACGAGAGAATCAATACATACACAAGAAAGCTGACTCCGCCTCCGTCGGTAGATTTGTGTGTATTAATTCTCTTGTGTATCAATACTGTGTAGTTTATACTATTTGTCAATACATACAAATCTTCAGAGGGGAAAGTTCTATGGAGTGATAGCTCTTGTAAAATATCAATCCTCTTTGGCAATACCTTAGAGCCGTGGTAATTGCATAGTAGTTTTGATGAAATATCTAGGGCTATCATCCTTTTTGAATACTGTACCTCCGATTTGTAGCCTTTTTATACCCTAGTTTAAACTAGGTATGTACGAGCCTTGCAGAATGTTAACAAGCTTAACCTTTTTTCATCGATCATTAGGGACTTTAAGGTCAATCTGTACCATAGGTAAACTTATCTAAACCTTTTTTTTGACAAAAATTACTAGGAAATGGCTCCGGGATTGCTACTGCTTGCCTGGATTGATTAGCGCAGTTCCCCAATATGAAATCAATCGCAAATTTACGGAATATTTCAAAAAATAAATCGAAAGGCAGCACCAAACAGCAGTGGTCTGACGTTCATAAAGACGGAATCGGGATTAGCCAATAAATATTGGACAAACGAGAGTATTCCTAAGGGGATGCGATTCACCAATAAACTCAAAATCTTATCAGCAAAAACAAATGTTTTCAAATTAAAGTTTCTTATTCAAGAGCAAAATTTTTCATTTAAAAGTAAGTATTCAATTAGTAATTAAATGAAAATAGCAAACAAAGTATTTTAAATTAATTTGTAATATTAATTGCAAAAAAAATATTGAAGAAAAATATTATTTATATCTCTTGCAACAAATGTTGGATGAATATTCTCGCAAAAATATAATATGAGTAAGTATAGGTATATACAAGATGTCGCGCTCGGTGGCCGTGATCGTTCGGTCACCGCTCTAGGATACTAATCTCGAGCTCAGAGATCAAATCTCGGCGTGATCAAAAACTGCCTGTGAGTACTAGTACATTGAACTCTCACAGTGCTCGAGCTTGTCAGTATAAAGACGGCGCGGATAGGAGGTGCATGCTAGCAACTGCACTTCCGAAAAGTATATATGCTATTGGAACGTCAACAAGGCATAGAAATACTAGAGATGTTGACACGCCGATGCCCCTGGAGGGGTCAAGGCAACAGAAGAAGAAGATATACAAGATAATAGTTTTATTTAAAATACTATCTGAATAGCTGTAAAGATTAATTGACTTAAGGATTAAAAAACCTTAATCAAAAAATTTCGGGGGGGGGGGGGGGAGGGGGTGTTTATCCCCCCTGGGTTCGCCCCTGAGCTTTATAACGAGATTCGGGCGAGAAGACAACAGTACTTGGAATAAGAGCTTTAAGCACGCAACTACTTATCCATCATTTTATCGCATTTTAAATCGTGGTAATGCACCCAACAATGCACTGGAATTCTGTTAATGGCATAATAGCATTTTGAGTCCTTCGACCACGACTGATGGCATTTTGCGTCCTTTAGAGAAGGAAAAGAACATTTGGAAAAGAAGTGATATCAAGGGATGATGGGTATGATATGACTGGGGGTGGTGAGGCGAATGCAGGAGACTATTGTTGAAGGCACTTTGAGTCCTTTGAACTAGAAAAATGATATTCTTGGCAAGGAAGCGCTCTACTTACTTTTTTGAAATCATTCGGATCTTCAAAAGATTTAACACACGTTCATATTTCAAGTACTTCGAGCAGGTGGGTTCTTTAATTGTTAAAGATAGGGCTTATTGAGATGTTAATACAGGTATTTACAATTATTGCATATAAATAGTTGATAGATAAACGAAAAACAAGTTTCGCATGAAAGGTATCATACCTTCGTTGTGAATTATGGTGCCGTATTCAACCAAATTTAGGAACGTGATTTGGCAGTCAATGTGATTGAATAATATGAAATTTGGTAAAGATATCTTCAGAAATAAAAAAGTTTTTCTAACAAAAACTTGCGTTTGGAACGGTCGTTCCAATGACGGCAATACGATAGAGTAGTCCACTTTCAACCAAATCTGGGAATATGATTTGACTAAAGATATTATTGATCAGTGTGCAATTTGAAAAAGATATCTTCAGAAATAAAAAAGTTTTTCTAACAAAAACTTGCTTTAGCAACGATCGTTCCTATGACAGCTATACGATAGAGTACTCCAATTTCAGCCAGATTGAGCTATTATTGATTAGTATGAAAGAAGAATATACACTTTCTATTCAAATCGTGGCCGTAAATTTTTCAGGCTTGGTCATCAAAAATTGGAATACTACTATAAAGAGGAGAAGCTACTCTAAAATATGACATTTCCACTTTTGGCGGCCAAGCATGAGAAAAAAAATCATAAGCGAATGAAAAAGAGTAAAAATGGCGGAGAAAAAAAATCCAGCAAAAACCACGCAGAATGCACGGAAAAGTGCTGCAGCGAAATCAAAACCGTAAACTTTCTCAGGCTTGGCCACCAAAGGCGTGGATACCAGCTTAAAGGGGAGAAACTGCTCTAAAAGATGCCATTTCCACCTTTGGTGGCCAAGGCTGAGAAAAAAAATCATCAGCGAATGAAAAAGAGTAAAAATGGCGGAGAAAAAAAATCCAGCAAAAACCACGCAGAATGCACGGAAAAGTGCTGCAGCGAAATCAAAACCGTAAACTTTCTCAGGCTTGGCCACCAAAGGTGTGGATACCAGCTTAAAGAGGAGAAACTGCTCTAAAAGATGCCATTTCCACCTTTGGTGGCCAAGGCTGAGAAAAAAAGTCATCAGCGAATGAAAAAGAGTAAAAATGGCGGAGAAAAAAAATCCAGCAAAAACCACGCAGAATGCACGGAAAAGTACTGCAGCGAAATCAAAACCGTAAACTTTCTCAGGCTTGGCCACCAAAGGTGTGGATACCAGCTTAAAGAGGAGAAACTGCTCTAAAAGATGCCATTTCCACCTTTGGTGGCCAAGGCTGAGAAAAAAAGTCATCAGCGAATGAAAAAGAGTAAAAATGGCGGAGAAAAAAAATCCAGCAAAAACCACGCAGAATGCACGGAAAAGTACTGCAGCGAAATCAAAACCGTAAACTTTCTCAGGCTTAGCCACCAAAGGTGTGGATACCAGCTTAAAGAGGAGAAACTGCTCTAAAAGATGCCATTTCCACCTTTGGTGGCCAAGGCTGAGAAAAAAAGTCATCAGCGAATGAAAAAGAGTAAAAATGGCGGAGAAAAAAAATCCAGCAAAAACCACGCAGAATGCACGGAAAAGTACTGCAGCGAAATCAAAACCGTAAACTTTCTCAGGCTTGGCCACCAAAGGTGTGGATACCAGCTTAAAGAGGAGAAACTGCTCTAAAAGATGCCATTTCCACCTTTGGTGGCCAAGGCTGAGAAAAAAAGTCATCAGCGAATGAAAAAGAGTAAAAATGGCGGAGAAAAAAAATCCAGCAAAAACCACGCAGAATGCACGGAAAAGTACTGCAGCGAAATCAAAACCGTAAACTTTCTCAGGCTTGGCCACCAAAGGTGTGGATACCAGCTTAAAGAGGAGAAACTGCTCTAAAAGATGCCATTTCCACCTTTGGTGGCCAAGGCTGAGAAAAAAAGTCATCAGCGAATGAAAAAGAGTAAAAATGGCGGAGAAAAAAAATCCAGCAAAAACCACGCAGAATGCACGGAAAAGTGCTGCAGCGAAATCAAAACCGTAAACTTTCTCAGGCTTGGCCACCAAAGGTGTGGATACCAGCTTAAAGAGGAGAAACTGCTCTAAAAGATGCCATTTCCACCTTTGGTGGCCAAGGCTGAGAAAAAAAGTCATCAGCGAATGAAAAAGAGTAAAAATGGCGGAGAAAAAAAATCCAGCAAAAACCACGCAGAATGCACGGAAAAGTACTGCAGCGAAATCAAAACCGTAAACTTTCTCAGGCTTAGCCACCAAAGGTGTGGATACCAGCTTAAAGAGGAGAAACTGCTCTAAAAGATGCCATTTCCACCTTTGGTGGCCAAGGCTGAGAAAAAAAGTCATCAGCGAATGAAAAAGAGTAAAAATGGCGGAGAAAAAAAATCCAGCAAAAACCACGCAGAATGCACGGAAAAGTACTGCAGCGAAATCAAAACCGTAAACTTTCTTAGGCTTGGCCACCAAAGGTGTGGATACCAGCTTAAAGAGGAGAAACTGCTCTAAAAGATGCCATTTCCACCTTTGGTGGCCAAGGCTGAGAAAAAAAGTCATCAGCGAATGAAAAAGAGTAAAAATGGCGGAGAAAAAAAATCCAGCAAAAACCACGCAGAATGCACGGAAAAGTGCTGCAGCGAAATCAAAACCGTAAACTTTCTCAGGCTTGGCCACCAAAGGTGCGGATACCAGCTTAAAGAGGAGAAACTGCTCTAAACGATGACATTTACACCTTTGGTGGTCAAGGCTGAGAAAAAAATCATCAGCGAATGAAGGACAGACAAATTGATGGTGAAAATCGAGTAATAACCCCTCAAAATGCGTGAGAAAGTGCTGGGGCCTCCTATATAAATGCCCACAACTTACAGAGTAAGTAGAAGCGCAGAAAAATGCGTTTTTTTTTTAATTTTTGATCGAAGGTCAATCAACTGCCCTAACCTGATGTTTATTACATCATCAACTGGTAACCTGAGGCATGGCGTGTAAATAACTTTATTCAAAGCGAATTATTAACAAGTGATAAGCTACTGTTAAGCACGAGTAAGCGTTAGATGAGGCAGAAAAGTCAATAAGCGTAAGATAAACAAAGAAAGCAAAGCGAGGCGAGACGATGCAGTGAAGATGGAGCGAAGCACTGATAAAGAAGAAAGCGAAGCAGTGTTAAACGTAGAAATTGAAGCGAAGGATTCATAAGCTGTGATAATGAAGGAAAGCGAAGCGAAACGAAGCAGTAATAAACGAAAACTGATCATCGAAGCAAAGCGCTGCTAAGCGCTGAAGCAGAACTGTGATAGGGAAGCGAAGCCAAGACTTGGGAAGCGAAGCAGTGATAAGCGAGCAGGAAAAAGGAAGCAAGTGTAAGTAAAAAAAGACGAAGCAACGGTGAGCGATAGATGCCAAGCGAACCGAAACTTGGGGAAATGATTGGTGGAAACCAAGTAGTAATAAGAGAGACAACCAAAGCGAATCGAAGGGCTGATAGGCAAGGACAGCAAATGGAAGCTGGAATAAGTGAGAAAAGCGAAACAGTGATAAGCAAAGAAGCTGAAGCAGTGACAAACGAGAGAATTAAAGCGAAGCAAAAAAACCAAGCCAAGCAAATCACTGATAAAGGTTCTAAGATCAGTTTTTCGCGCGAAGTCACATACAAAAACTGTCAAAAGTTGTGTTCCCACGAAAGATTTTCGCTCTGTCAGTGCTAACATATATCATTCAAAGAGACATTATTAGGAGAAATTTTCACGCGAAAAAAATTACTTTGTTCTTTATTTCGCTTGAAAACCGGTCCTTGGAGTAGAAGGGAAAATCATGTGTTGTGTAGAGCGCCGCGGTAATGTGCTGTCTGCAACTCTACACTGTCACTTTTTCGTGGGAGAGATGAGTGTAACATTTTCGCACGAAGAGGTTAATACCAGCCTTAAGCGAGGAAAGTGAAGCAAAGCAGTGATGAGAAGAGAAATATTAAATTCAGAATAAAACGTTGATAAGAAGAAATGTCAGATAGAGAAAAATATGACACCGAACATGTGCACGGGTTTTGGTAACAGCCGTCAAATAGTAGGCCGGTTCACTGAACTGAAACCCTGGTTTCAGGCTTGTTGTATAGATGGTTTTGTGTGCACGTATTTCTTGAGCCTTCGTTGAGCAAGAAAACAACCACTTGAAAGCAACGAGATTAGTAGTAACACGGATAGTGAACAAACGAACACTATGCAAATTTTTCTCTTGAAACGTCAAAATAAGCCGCAATAAACAAACACCTAAATGCCGTAATATAATACCATCAAGGCTAAATCGTTCGACAACAAGGAAATGTTCATAAAGGTTTGATTCACATTCACAGCGGGGAGAGAATTTCACACAAGGAAAGGAACACGCACCTGTGAAAACCAAATGTTCCGTCGAGATTTGTGTTTTTCTGCAAAAATGCAATCACGTTGCGGAATGTCAGTTCTAGTGCGTTAACAGCTAATAACAAAGTGTTTTGTTAATTACCCTGTTTGCAGTTTCGGTTCCTCCCTGAAATTGCAATTTGTTCGCCCGAAAATTAAAATTCAGCACGTTACTACTTTACTTTAACACCTAGTGGGGTTTAGCGCGTCAACTACTCCTGTGCAACAATGAACTCTGTTCTGGCCAATGGGACGCATCTTCTCCCATGACTTACCCAGCGACGCACAGACTTTCGCCACAGATCAGCGCCATGAGACTTTCAGACGCCCCATTGGTCGGACGTCACTGGGAATGGGGTCCGATTTTAAAGCATGTCTAGCAATGCAGTTGTCACCCTTCCGCAATGTGTGACCTATCCACTGCCGTTTTCACTTGCGTATCAATTCGTCGATTGACGAGTGACCCGTACGCCGACTCAGCTCTTCATTTAATATTTTTTCGGGGCAGAAAAAAAATCTTAAAATGCGACGAAGAGATGAGTTGACTGGATCTTGCAGTTTGTTGGTAACTCTTACGGAAATAGCTGTGTGCTACTCCCATACAACAGCACAGAGAGTACCAAAGAGCGTAACAAGCCCAGTTTGGTGTTAATACTAAGACAATTGCTTTGCCAGATTTGGTAAGCGTGCCGAATGCACATTTAGGCAAGTTAGGACGAGCGATGTCCTGCTTCGTACCACCATTTTCGGCAACAATGCCTCCTTGGCAGACGAACTTGTCCAGTCTGGACAGACTGTCAATTGACTTTAATATCAAAAGGAATAGGATTTCTTTTTCATAACGGTGGGCTAAGAACTTTGGTTTTGTTGATGCCCATCTTTAGCCCAACCTTGCTCGTCTCTCGATATCTAAAGCCATAAAGTTTAGGTCTGATTTTGTTAGAGAGTAGCAATATGTCGGTAGCGTAATCAAGATGTTGCAAACAATATGTAAAGGTGTATCGAATTCCTCTGTGTGGTCCGGATAGGGCTGCATGCTACACCCGCCAATCACTACAAGGAATAGGTGAGAGAAAGCACCTCTGCCGAACTCCACTCTGAATCGCAAAGTTCCTCGACAACTTACCTTTATGTATAATGCGACATTATGCGCTATCATAGGTCGACTTAATAATAGCCACAAGTTTCTCAGGGATGCCTATCCCCTGTGCAAAGCCGCCCATATATAATCGCGGTCTACACTATCGAAAGTCTTCTCGAAATCAATGAAAAGCGAGTGAAGCTGAGAATCGCACTCGGTGCATTCCAGGACGCAAGGTGCTAATGAATCGATCGGATCGAAAGTCGGCTTGTTCTTCATCAATTGTGCTTTCTAAGTGATTGTTTTGTCTTCCAGGACAATTTTAGCTATTATTTTGGCAAAGGCAGGAAGCACGCAAATGCTTTTTCAATTATTACAGTCTGTAAGGCTATTACGTGGGGAAATGTTCTTTTCACCGCCTCATCTGATTATCCCATAAGATAAGTAGCTTTCCATCACTATCCTACACTGGATGTTGCTAGGAGTCACGACCATATTTAAACTCCTTAATGACACCGTATACGTCCTTGAAGTTGTTGTTTCTTGCGGCTTCTTCTGCCGAGACGAGAGAGTTAGTATACCCTCTTTTATCGCATCGCACAATACGTTGAAGTTCTCGAGCTTCCTGATGATAAAGGAACTCGATGCTACCTCGATTGCCGTTTGATTTTTGAGCTAAACCTACCTTCATTCGCTTCCTTTCAACAATCCGCTATCATGATACGTCGAACATCCAAGGCCTATGCCGGCAATCCGGGTTTATCCCGACGATGATATCTGCGCTGCCGATATACATATTTTTGATGAGACTAGCTATCTAAGCTGCTTTTCTGCGCAAGGCGGTCCTTGTGTTGTTGAAAGACAGCTAGATTTTTTAGTCGGTCGGTGTAGAATTTGCGACCCCTGGATCTTTCGTCGCTAGGACGGCGCACGGCAGCCATACGTAATCGAAATTAGCGATCATAAGATAATGGTCTCTTCCCATCCCAATATCGGCGCCCCTCTTATTTCGCACGTCCAAAAAGCAACTTTTGTATCTTTTACTAATGGCAAAGTGGTCGTCCTCATTTTGTATTCTGTGCCGATCAACTGGCCCTCTGTTGATCTGAGGTGATTTTGTGGCAGTCTGTATGCTCAAGTATAATCCCACCGAAGAAGAGACCGTGAAAGTTGCCGAACTCTACAAATCTTTCACCATTGTCATTACTATCACCAAGGCCGTTTCTTCCCATCATATGACCGAGTCCCTTGTTATAAGCACCTAGCAAGGCTTGGAAAACAAGCCTTTAAGCAGCATCACGGAATACCTTGCAAATTGTCATCGGGTAATGCGTCGAGTATCAATCTCACTTCACTTGCTTTTCATGGATTTCGAGAAGACTTTCGGCAGTGTTGATCAGGAATCTATGTACATATGTAAGCAGCTATGGAGGCATCCCTAAAAACTTTGTGACTATTAAAGGTGTATGCAAGGCGCCTTTTCGAAGCTGCGGTTTAACAAGCTGTTTGAGCAGCGGCACCCGCTGTCTATAAAGGCAAACAACCGGCAGCCTCTGCGGTTTTTAAATACAATGTCACAGCTCAGCAAACCGGCAGCTTTTCACGGATTTCCAAAAGGCTTTCGGCGGTGTGGATCGAAAATCTATATGAGCGGCTCTGGAGGGATCCCTATGAAGCTTATGGCTATTGAAGGTGTATATAAAGTCTAGGGGGACTTTTAGACTGGAAGTGGCTGTCGTCCAGGGTATCCCCTCTCCAATCCAATTTCAATCGCGTTCGGTGTCCGTGGTCGTTCGGTCACCGCTCTACGATACTAATCTAGAGCTCGGAGTTCAAATCTCGGCGCGATCGAAACTGCCTGTGGGTACTAATAGAATTCTCACTGTGCTCCGAGCTTGTCAGTGTAAAGACGGCGCGGATAGGAGGTGCATGCTAGCAATTGCAGTTGATCGAAACGTCATCAAGCCATGGAAATGCTGGAAATGTTGACGCGCCCATGCCCCTGAAGGGATCAAGGCAATTAACAACAACAACTCTATCCAGATAACGCAGTAGAAATGAATACATCTTATCTGCAACATCTTGACTACGCGGACGACGTATGCTTGCTCTCTGACAAAATCATAGATCTGAACGGAATGGCTTCAAATCTCGAGAAGGAGTCCCCTACCCCTATTGTGAAATATTAACGCCAACAAAACCAAGGTGGTTGTGCTGCCAACTAAAAATCCGGCCCATTGGTATTATGGACAGCCTGTGGATAAATTCGACTACCTAGGTGGCAGTACATATTTCCAAAGAAGCTCGTCGTTAAGGGGGCAAAATGGGCCTATTTCGCTCCCTGGGGTTGTCTGTGTTATTGCAAGGGAGCAGAACATGGAAACTATCCGTAAATAATACTAGTGAGGTACAATATTTCGCCGACTCTTGTCTTTGTCGAATTTTAAAAATTTTCTGGCCTAGAACAATATTAAAAAATGAAGTGCTGAATCGGCGTACAGGCCAGATGATTGACAATCAGAGTTTTGATATGCACGCGAAAATGGCAGTGGCTTACATTGCGTAAGGGCCATAACTACTATACTGGAAGTGTTATGAAATGAAACGCCAATGAACTCAACTACACAATTTATGTCGACGTTTGGAACGTCCTTGAATCGCCGATCGGTGGCCGACAAGCGTGCGTTGTTGGGTGTGTCATGGAACGAGATTAGACTTATTGCCTGATGGCAAATTCGATGGCTAATTAGAGAAGTTGACGCGCTGTATCCTACTGGGATATAAGGCAAACTAGTTGAATTATAGGTATATCACAGCAGCACTAGCCGATCTGATTAGTCAAATGCGTTTCCAAATATTCGAGGGTATTAGTGCGGCTCCTCGCGTCGTAGCAAATAAAACTGAAGTTGTATGTTACGTGTTGATAGTGAGTCAATTGACCAATGTGGTTGCATTTCCAAGCCTCTCACTTAGCTACACATCCACTGACCAAACCCTTCTTGCTAGGTTTCTGATAATCAAGCTTCCAGTTTCAGACATTTGGGAACTTAATAACTTAGTTATCTTCGAGGTAGAACACGTCTAAATAATATAATCTGAATATAAGCTGTCTACTTCAAGTAAGCTTTCTTCCTTAGATCTCATTGCATATTTTTTATTTGCAAGTTACAAATCCCTTTGCCTTATGAAAAATCCGATTGTTTTTAATGCACTGCGCTCCGGCTCGATTCCTACTGAATGCAGTAGTTTTCGATAAAAAATGGGACTTACGTGTCGGACTATGAGCCCACTCAGCTGTTAAATGAGTACCCATTTATTGGGTAAATAGCTCGGTTGAGTGTGTTGCTGATTCCACACGTCCACACAAGACACACCGTCATGATCTAGAAAATGAGGCGATGCTAACTCATCTGGAGGCCTTGGAGATTGGACTGTTGCGACAGTTATTTATTTTTAATGTTGAGATCCCCGATGGTAATGTTCGATTGTGGTGGCGTCCTAGTCCTTGATTGCATCATTATTTTCGTTTTGCCCTTGTTTATTCGTAGTTCAACTTCTTTTGTTTGTTGATCGACCAGGCCACCTTTACACTCTCCAATTGATTCTGTTTTCCAGAACTTTCTACAGTATTTTATAGGACGGACAGACTAGTGAGATGCCTCTATAGTTTTCACACCGAAGCTTATCCGTCTTCTTGCTTATGGGGCAGATAAGCTCCCGCGCCAATCCTTTACAACGATTTCGTCCTGCCGCAAGGAGCGTATAAGGTGTTATCAAGGAGTTTGTGGTTGTAACTCCCGCCAACACCCGGTAAAGGATAGTAATGAAAAACTACTTAAGTATCTCAGAGGAAGGTCAGATGAGGCGAAGCAAGGAACACTTCGTCACTGTCTTGAACCGTGTAACTTCTGGTGAAGTTCCCTCTCATGTAGATAATTTAACTAAACAAAATGCGCGTATACGGTCAACTGCACGGACTAAAGAGAAAATTACCTCTGTAATTATTGCACTAAAACTAGGAAAGGCCGACGGACTCGACGGTATTCTTGCCGAACTTTATTAAGCAGCGACAAGCATAACTGCCGAGCTGCTGCACTGAAATTGTTGATATAGCGTGGAACACAGACACCTTTCCCACTGAGTGGAAGGAAGGATTGATCATTGAACTTCCGAAAAATGGTGGTCTTGCAGACAATAATTTGAAAAGCACGTGCTTCCTGCAGTTGTCAAGATAGTAGCTAAAATTGACATCAAAAGACTAAAAGTTAATTTAGGAAGCAATTTCTTTTGCAGCTATCCAGGTCAAGGATAGTTAACCCGAGCTTTTGTGCAAATAAAAACGATGTATCTGACTCATACAGCATGTATTTGACATGAAATGGATTTGATCTCAGAGAAAGTTTGGATTTTAAGTGGTAGCATAATTCCACTCTTTGAAAAATATTAAAAATAGACTTCATTCTATTGCATCAAGAGCAAGCATTGAACCTATCAAACGCAACTGTGCTAGATGAAACTAATTGATTCCGAGTAGTTTCCTAATATTTCGACAAAAATGACTATTCCAATTTGAAAAAGTGTGGAATTCGATTGATTCTAATTGAAGTCAACTGAGGTGAAAATAGAGTGGACATCGTGGAATGAGCGAACTTCTTCTACCAACCGCTAGATGCGTCCTAAATCAAAGCTTAACTTGTGCGCTATCCAGATCAGGATCTCCTCTCCATAAATCACTGGACTAAGCGCCAATCTACAATATATAGGGTAGCATTGTTGTTGTATTGCGTGTTATTTCACTAACCTATACAGGTTGAGAAAAGCAAAAGAACGCGCCTATTGATGAAGAGCAGGCTGGGTTTCGATATGGATTCTCCTGAGTCGACCACATCAACACCTAACGAAACATCTCCGAGCAATGCGTTGAGTATGATTCTCTGCATTACTTGCTTTTCATTGATTAAGAAGCCTTTCCTGGTGTGAACCGAGATTCTATACGGATGGCTTTGCGCAGGAGAGGCAAGTCGCGCTCTGCATAAATGTCAGGTGTCTGAGGACTTTGAGATTGGGAGTGCAGTTCGACAAAGGTACATCCTCTCACCGATCTTATTCGTCATTGTAACCAGAGTTACATGCAGCCCTATTTGGACTAGACAGAAGAATCGAATTGAGAGAATTCTCCTGATTTTTGCAAAACAGAAATATTCAAAAAAAACTGCTGGGACCTTCAGGAACCCCAGTGTGCAATCTGAGGGTTGACTCTGGTACAGAGCTACCTAAATTACAATGGCAGCAACACACTTTACGATAATTATTTTGAAAAATAATAACAGAAAGAAATTGCTGGGGTCGTTAGGGACCGTGTGTAATTCGAGGGTTAACGTTTGCACAAAGCAACCTAAATTACAAAGGCAAGTAAACAACTTACGATAATTATTAACAACCAAAACTATGAAAAACCGAAAGTCCGAAACGTATATCCCCTAGACTTGTACACACCTAGTGGTGATACCAAAAGTATCCATTGACAACGACCATATTATAAGTGAGTTTTCTGTATGACTAGTTTATAGGGGAGGTTGGCGCTCATTCAGAAGGATCTTGACCACTCTCAAAATACACTATCTAGCCCACACTACAAATATTTGTCGAAGTCACTAGCTGCATTCTATCGAAAGTTATCGCTTATTTGAAGAGTCGCTTGTACGGGAGGTAGAGGCTTTTTTTGTCGGACCTTGCACATTTTCAATAACAACCAACAAGGTCCTAGTACAAACATTTGACCAAAGTCACTAGCTTCATTTTATCGAGAGTTTTCGCTTATTTGAAGTTTTATTTGTAGGGGAAGTAGGGGTTTCGCTGGTCGGACTTTACGTACTTTCAATATCAATCAACTTTACCCAACTACAACCATTTGACCACAATTCCAGGTCACTAGCTTCATCGGAAGTTATCGCTTATTTTAAGTTTCATTTGAAAGTTATCATCCGAACGGACATACAGACAGACAGAGTGACATGGCTAAATCGAATCAGGAGGTGACCCTGATATTATATATTATATATATACATTGCCATACCTCCAGAGCCTTCTTTAAGGTGTTACATATTTTCGTTGTGAAAAAAACAATAAACCCTGTACTTATAAAGTCTAGGGTATAAAAATGCTCGAGTCTACAGTGACCCCAGTGTGTAATCCTCGGGTTAATTCTACTACAAAGGTCATATTCTCTATTATCTATTATTTTCTATTATTCAATAGAATAATCCCTCAAACCGAATTTATCCAACAGTATTCTGTGTAATGTTGCAAATGTTTCATATTTTTAGTATCCGCACGGCCAAATTTGTTTATATGGGTGTCATAGTAACGTTATTGTGAAAACGGCCACGGTTTGTATGGAAAGTGTATATTCTCCTTTGAAAAAGATATCTTTAGAAATAAAAAAGTTTTTTTTTTCACAAATACGAATTTTTGAACCGGATGTTCCTATGGCAGCGATAAGACGTAGTGGTCCGATTCCGTTGGTTCCGATATATATACAGCGTGCAATAGAAAGAAGGCTTTGTACAAAATTTCAGCTTGATAGCTTTAAAACTGAGGGACTAGTTTGCATAGAAACAGACGGATAGACGGACAAAGCTTAATCGACTCGTCTCATCATACTGACTAAGAATATATCTGGTTTATATGGTCGAAGATGCTTCCTTCTGTGCGTTGCAAACTTCATGACAAAGTAAGTATACTCTATCACATCCGTGAAGGGTATAATGAGAAGTAATGTTAAGATTTATGTAAGGCGTAAAAGGAAATTTTAAAGAATTGTGTGCAAATTGTTTAAAACGACAATTTTAAGCCATCTGAATATTTTATGATTTATGATGATTTATATGGGAAAATTAAATGTACAGCATATGAAACGCGATTCTTGCAACTGTTGCATTGCAAATCTGATCGAAAAATGATTAAATGAGATCTGTTATCGAACATTAAGCAAAATCATATCTGCCCTAAATTTGCGTCCACGAATAAGATACTAATAAAGGAAGCATCATTAATGAGGGAATTCTTCTGTTCTATTAGAAGTGATAAAATACGCTAAAAGTGCACTTTTAACGTAAACAAAGTCTACAAGCAGATCAAATGACAACAACTATATTTTAGGGACAATTAAAGAATTCCGGATTTTATGACCGGTTTGTATCTTCATCCACACCGTTTTATGTTTTTTCGTGTGTTGAAAATTGTCGTTTCTTTAATTAGTAATTAATTATTAGCCAGTAAATTAACATACAGTCCTGGAAAATTAAGTGTTAATATAACTCCAACCTCCTCTTGGTCCTGCTGGATGGAAATAAGGCAATAGTGTTTTTTTTTAACTAATTTACTTAAATATGTTTTTCCGAAAAATGTTTCATTGCCTTCTCTCCAACTGGTGGAGTTTTCCTTCTTGTTCTTAATTGTATCTCTAGGGAAACGGTTATTTGGACTAGACTGACATAACAAACAAAATTCAATAAATAATATGTAACTAATAAATAGCAAAATATTAAATAGTTTTATTAAAAACGCAAACATATCATATATAAAAAATAAAAACCTACACGAAAGTAAAACACTTTCATACATATGCTCAACCAAGTTATTAACCCCAAACGGGTACTCATAGTCCGACTCGTAAATCCCCTTTTCCTATCGAAGACTACCGCTTTCCGTAGGAATCGAATCGAACCGGAGTCCAGTGTATAGAAGGCGAACGTGCTTACCGTTGTGCCATCTGGATTACTAATACTATTATGAAAAAAATATGATATCTCCCAAAAACAACCCTGACGCACATCTCTAGCAGCACTAAAATATAACCGCTTTGTACTTAACAACCAAAGCAAGCTATGTACCAAATTTAGTTGAACCACGGACCACGGGTAATACCTGAAAGAGTTTTTATACCCTTCACGAATGTGATAGGGTATATTAACTTTGTCATGAAGTTTGTAACGCACAGAAGGAAGCATCCCCGACCATATAAACTATATATATTCTTGGTCAGTATGATGAGACGAGTCGATTAAGCTTTGTCCGTCTGTCCGTCTGTTTCTATGCAAACTAGTCCCTCAGTTTTAAAGCTATCAAGCTGAAATTTTGTACAAAGCCTTCTTTTTATTGCACGCTGTATATATGTCGGAACCAACGGAATCGGACCACTACATCATATAGCGCCATAGGAACGTCTTGTGCGAAAAACTTTTTTATTTCTAAAGATATCTTTTTCAAATTTGATACTAATTAATAATAGCTTTAATCGAATCATAGTTGTGAGTCTCGTTGGAATTGGAATACTCTATCGTATAGCTGTCATAGGAACGACCGTTCCAAAAGCAAGTTTTTGTTAGAAAAACTTTTTTATTTCTGAAGATATCTTTTTCAAATTTCACACTGATCAATAATATCTTTAGTCAAATAAAACTCCCGAATTTGGTTGAAATTGGACTACTCTATCGTATAGCTGTCATTGAAACGACCGTTCCAAAACCAAGTTTTTGTTAGAAAAAGTTTTTTTATTTCTGAAGATATCTTTACCAAATTTCATATTATTCAATCACACTGACTGCCGAATCACGTTCCTAAATTTGGTCGAATACGGCCTACTATTTCATATACCTCTCATAGGAAGAGTGAAATTGGAACAAGTTTTACTACTAATTTCAAAGTGGCAAATGCACCATAAGTCACAACGAAGGTATTATACCTTCGGCAAGCTAGCCGATTCATTCATTTCATTGAAATCATTAAAAAGACTTCGAGAAAGCGTGAAACTCTATATTTTTTTCTCACATTTTTGGATGTATCTTTTTATCTACTGCACGGATCAGAGCAAATGAAAGAAAAGGCACACCTTTGGGACACAGTCAATCCGTGAGAAAAGAAACCAGACCTCGATACGCTCACTACGAGGCTGTAGCCCTGTCAACGAACAACAAGATCAACGAGAACAAGGATAATTTGAACCAGTCCGAAGCGTATATACCCTAGACTTGTACAGACCTAGTGGTAATTTTTTTAATTTACTTAAATATGTTTTTCCGAAAAATGTTTCATTGCCTTCTCTCCAACTGGTGGAGTTTTCCTTCTTGTTCTTAATTGTATCTCTAGGGAAACGGTTATTTGGACTAGACTGACATAACAAACAAAATTCAATAAATAATATGTAACTAATAAATAGCAAAATATTAAATAGTTTTATTAAAAACGCAAACATATCATATATAAAAAATAAAAACCTACACGAAAGTAAAACACTTTCATACATATGCTCAACCAAGTTATTAACCCCAAACGGGTACTCATAGTCCGACTCGTAAATCCCCTTTTCCTATCGAAGACTACCGCTTTCCGTAGGAATCGAATCGAACCGGAGTCCAGTGTATAGAAGGCGAACGTGCTTACCGTTGTGCCATCTGGATTACTACTACTATTATGAAAAAAATATGATATCTCCCAAAAACAACCCTGACGCACATCTCTAGCAGCACTAAAATATAACCGCTTTGTACTTAACAACCAAAGCAAGCTATGTACCAAATTTAGTTGAACCACGGACCACGGGTAATACCTGAAAGAGTTTTTATACCCTTCACGAATGTGATAGGGTATATTAACTTTGTCATGAAGTTTGTAACGCACAGAAGGAAGCATCCCCGACCATTTAAACTATATATATTCTTGGTCAGTATGATGAGACGAGTCGATTAAGCTTTGTCCGTCTGTCCGTCTGTTTCTATGCAAACTAGTCCCTCAGTTTTAAAGCTATCAAGCTGAAATTTTGTACAAAGCCTTCTTTTTATTGCACGCTGTATATATGTCGGAACCAACGGAATCGGACCACTACATCATATAGCGCCATAGGAACGTCTTGTGCGAAAAACTTTTTTATTTCTAAAGATATCTTTTTCAAATTTGATACTAATTAATAATAGCTTTAATCGAATCATAGTTGTGAGTCTCGTTGGAATTGGAATACTCTATCGTATAGCTGTCATAGGAACGACCGTTCCAAAAGCAAGTTTTTGTTAGAAAAACTTTTTTATTTCTGAAGATATCTTTTTCAAATTTCACACTGATCAATAATATCTTTAGTCAAATAAAACTCCCGAATTTGGTTGAAATTGGACTACTCTATCGTATAGCTGTCATTGAAACGACCGTTCCAAAACCAAGTTTTTGTTAGAAAAAGTTTTTTTATTTCTGAAGATATCTTTACCAAATTTCATATTATTCAATCACACTGACTGCCGAATCACGTTCCTAAATTTGGTCGAATACGGCCTACTATTTCATATACCTCTCATAGGAAGAGTGAAATTGGAACAAGTTTTACTACTAATTTCAAAGTGGCAAATGCACCATAAGTCACAACGAAGGTATTATACCTTCGGCAAGCTAGCCGATTCATTCATTTCATTGAAATCATTAAAAAGACTTCGAGAAAGCGTGAAACTCTATATTTTTTTCTCACATTTTTGGATGTATCTTTTTATCTACTGCACGGATCAGAGCAAATGAAAGAAAAGGCACACCTTTGGGACACAGTCAATCCGTGAGAAAAGAAACCAGACCTCGATACGCTCACTACGAGGCTGTAGCCCTGTCAATGAACAACAAGATCAACGAGAACAAGGATAATTTGAACCAGTCCGAAGCGTATATACCCTAGACTTGTACAGACCTAGTGGTAATTTTTTTAATTTACTTAAATATGTTTTTCCGAAAAATGTTTCATTGCCTTCTCTCCAACTGGTGGAGTTTTCCTTCTTGTTCTTAATTGTATCTCTAGGGAAACGGTTATTTGGACTAGACTGACATAACAAACAAAATTCAATAAATAATATGTAACTAATAAATAGCAAAATATTAAATAGTTTTATTAAAAACGCAAACATATCATATATAAAAAATAAAAACCTACACGAAAGTAAAACACTTTCATACATATGCTCAACCAAGTTATTAACCCCAAACGGGTACTCATAGTCCGACTCGTAAATCCCCTTTTCCTATCGAAGACTACCGCTTTCCGTAGGAATCGAATCGAACCGGAGTCCAGTGTATAGAAGGCGAACGTGCTTACCGTTGTGCCATCTGGATTACTACTACTATTATGAAAAAAATATGATATCTCCCAAAAACAACCCTGACGCACATCTCTAGCAGCACTAAAATATAACCGCTTTGTACTTAACAACCAAAGCAAGCTATGTACCAAATTTAGTTGAACCACGGACCACGGGTAATACCTGAAAGAGTTTTTATACCCTTCACGAATGTGATAGGGTATATTAACTTTGTCATGAAGTTTGTAACGCACAGAAGGAAGCATCCCCGACCATATAAACTATATATATTCTTGGTCAGTATGATGAGACGAGTCGATTAAGCTTTGTCCGTCTGTCCGTCTGTTTCTATGCAAACTAGTCCCTCAGTTTTAAAGCTATCAAGCTGAAATTTTGTACAAAGCCTTCTTTTTATTGCACGCTGTATATATGTCGGAACCAACGGAATCGGACCACTACATCATATAGCGCCATAGGAACGACCGGCTCAAAAATTCGTCTTTGTGCGAAAAACTTTTTTATTTCTAAAGATATCTTTTTCAAATTTGATACTAATTAATAATAGCTTTAATCGAATCATAGTTGTGAGTCTCGTTGGAATTGGAATACTCTATCGTATAGCTGTCATAGGAACGACCGTTCCAAAAGCAAGTTTTTGTTAGAAAAACTTTTTTATTTCTGAAGATATCTTTTTCAAATTTCACACTGATCAATAATATCTTTAGTCAAATAAAACTCCCGAATTTGGTTGAAATTGGACTACTCTATCGTATAGCTGTCATTGAAACGACCGTTCCAAAACCAAGTTTTTGTTAGAAAAAGTTTTTTTATTTCTGAAGATATCTTTACCAAATTTCATATTATTCAATCACACTGACTGCCGAATCACGTTCCTAAATTTGGTCGAATACGGCCTACTATTTCATATACCTCTCATAGGAAGAGTGAAATTGGAACAAGTTTTACTACTAATTTCAAAGTGGCAAATGCACCATAAGTCACAACGAAGGTATTATACCTTCGGCAAGCTAGCCGATTCATTCATTTCATTGAAATCATTAAAAAGACTTCGAGAAAGCGTGAAACTCTATATTTTTTTCTCACATTTTTGGATGTATCTTTTTATCTACTGCACGGATCAGAGCAAATGAAAGAAAAGGCACACCTTTGGGACACAGTCAATCCGTGAGAAAAGAAACCAGACCTCGATACGCTCCCTACGAGGCTGTAGCCCTGTCAACGAACAACAAGATCAACGAGAACAAGGATAATTTGAACCAGTCCGAAGCGTATATACCCTAGACTTGTACAGACCTAGTGGTGACACCAAAAGTAATAATTGGCAACGACCATGCATTAAAAGTGAGTTTCCTATATAGCCAGTTTATAGGGGAGGTTGGCACTCATTCAGGGAGATCTTGACCATTCTCAAAATGAATTAACTAACCCATTCTACAAATTTTTGTTGAATTTTTCAAGTCGCTAGCTTCATTCTATCGAAAGTTATTGCTTATTTGAAGTCTCACTTGTAGGGGAGGTAGGGGTTCCTTGGGTCGGATCTTGCCCATCATTGCCACCAACCAATTAGATCACCCTACAAACATACCCAAGTAGCACATTCTAACCATGGTTAGAATATAACGATAATGACAAGTTATATTTTAGTCATTTTCCAACAACTATGTTTCGAAACGGTTTTGTTATATTTCTAACTCCAATATAACTATTTATTGTTGCATCCCTAAATCAAATTGTTATTTTTGTAACAATTATTTCATTTTGTTATAGTTTCAACAATTTGGTTTTTCTGTACCACTATTGTTACAATTATAACAATATACTTATAATGAAAGTGTTACAAAACTGTTAAAAAATGACAATATCGTTACGTTTTTAATCAAAATGTTTTATATACAACGATTTACTATTTATAACAACTGTGTTACTAAACAACTTTTCAGTGAGTTTAATAATAATATTGTTTGATTGATAACGTTGCACTATGGTAGACAAGCGACAATGTTGTAATATTTTGAAACCTGATTGTTATGTTTCAGACAATATTCGAGTTTGTTGAAATATAACAAATATGTTTTAATACAGCACTTTTTTGTTTATTTTATGATCATATTATTGGACCTATAACGTTATAAAATTGTTAAAAAGCAACCTTGATTGTTATTGGTTAACTAAAATGTTATATGTAAAATACAATATACTCTTTTCTAATTGTTCAATTTAAACTAATGTAAATATAATTAGAATGCATCAATGGGGGTAGTACTAATTTAGCCCTGTTTATACATATCTCAAGTCATACGGAGTAAATAGACTAGTACAACGCTTACTTCCAGCCTAATCAATATCACCGCTTGTCTAAAATTTGAGAAAACACGATGCTGATGTTTTCTTGTGGCAAACCCAAATTCATTTGTACTCTAGTTTACACCCAGATAATTTGAATCTAATCCGGTACATCGACATAATTCATATTTCATGAGTGGTGAAAACTCGAACGCTTGTAAAGTGAAATCATTGTAAATTGGTCTTCCAGTGAATTTGAAGTAATTTGTAAAGATCAATAATACATTTTGTCTGCTTTGTAGAACCTTCTGCCTAATGCATTATAATATTGCCCGAATGGCGCCGTTTCCCTTTGTTTCTCGCACCCTTGTACCTATCCTTTCCATTTTCTTGAGAAATATGATAAGATACTTATCGTTCGTTTACCAGGAGAGCTGAAATATCATATGATAATGAAGCAATATTGCATCCCTCATTGCAGCATTTCGTCTTTCTCATTATTTCCTGCCCGAAAATATCTCCTGTACCATGCCATGTTCTCATGTACTAGGCTCATACTCGTTTTCAATAGTCTTCGCGTCATAATCATCTACCTGTTTATTCCACAGAGGTAAAACAAAAGAGGACCTAATAACAAACTGGTATGTTCCGGACTACATACTTTGCTTCTACGATGTGCGACAAGAAAATGACTAAGTAGGCAAAAGAAAGTACGCCCAAGAAACTAAACAGGAAAAATGCTCCAGATGGTCGACACATTTTCAAATCACATATGTATACTTTATGGCTTTGTGAATTCCAATTTTTGTCCTTTCTTCATTTCATCTTCCCTTTCTTCGTACTGTCGCTTCATTCCCAAGTGTCTTCAGACGATAATAAAGTATATATTTAACAGTTGAAATTTGTCCTTCCTGCCATGCCGAAGTGTTCTCATCTTTTAAGTTCGGTATCTATCTGATTTTAATTTCGAACGCGACGTTTTGTGTGAGTAGCCATAGAAAATATTTAACCGCCAAGTCCGCGAATTTTATAAGTTAAAACTTCGTACGCGAAGTTTTGTGTGAGTTTAACGTGAAAAACAAACGTGTGTGCCAAGGTGTAAAAAGTGATTTGGTGATTTTTCCGTGCCCGTCAGTGGAAATCTTCATATAAAAGGCGCAGGCATCAAAGTCGAAGGCCCACATATTCAAGTCAGCGAAATTTTCAGGTAAGTAATGAATATACCAGGTTTTAAAAAATCTTCGTTTAAACGAAAAGTTAAGCGGACTATCGAGATTGCGAGAATGAAAGCAGCGAAAGATAATACACCTAGTCGCGCTCTGCCATTATCTCAATCGAATAATGCAACCGTTTCATTGTCCATGGATAATGAAGTACCTATATTGCCTTATTCAAATGGCTCTCAAGAGCTACTTGGTATGCCAACTACACATACCCATGATGTAGGGCCCTTTTTATTCTCGCCATCTCTGAATGCTGATGATCCTAGTTTTATATCGGATATTGACTGCTCTGATGTTTTATCTGATTATGATGAATCTTTTTCTAGTAGTGCTAGCGAAAATGAAAATACGGAAATTCGACATTGGTCACTTTCGCACAGAAATTTGTCAAATGCTTTTGCTTGTTGTGAGACGAAATTTTCCGAGCTTCACGGACCACGAGTTCCACAAATTTATGCAGGAGTTCCTCAAGCATACCAAATTCCGGTTGAAAGGGAAAACAAAGTAAGTTTTATTACATTTCGAATAAAAAAAATTTAACTTATTTGCATAAATCTAATTAACATATTAGAATTTTGATTTTAATGCCATTCGCTTTCAATTTTCAGAAATACAACGTGCAACGATGTCGATCAAGCAGCCAATTAGTTTTAAAATAGATAAGGGCATAGGATTATTTAAAAAAATATTTTTTTTTATTCTCTTAAATGTTTAAGTTAAATATTATAAGTTAACATTTTAGTATCGAAATGCATTTCAAGTACATTTAAGTAATATTTAATCTTAAGTATGTATTTACCTAAAATATAAGATTTTGATATTGAAATCATTTTTCCTTTTAATAATAAAGTATGTAAAATAAAATAATAACATTTTCTTTGTTATTTCTTTGGTGATCAATTTTCTAGATGGTTTTTTTTAGAATTTTTTAATCTCCAAATTCGATAGACAATTAACGCATTACACAAACAACATGTGACTAGTTATTTATGTAATACGCCAGTATCTTATCTTGCACTGGTTAAATACGTACAAATGTCTCTACGAAATTGACGTCTTCTCCACTTTGCGGAAATTCATTTTAATACATAAAAGAAAACTGAAAAACTTAGTCTTTTTCCACTATAAAATTTATTACGCGTTTCACTCTTTCGAGCATCTTCAGATGTTGCCCGAAAGAGTGAAATGCGTCAGGAGTAAAAAAAAATTTATATAAAAAGACAAAGTTTTTTATTTTTATTTTAGGTGTCTCTACAAAAGATCGTTGGTTTAGGGCTATTTGGTAACTAATTCGCTATATGTGCATATTGACTTAACGTTGTGTCAACGTTGCATATTCCCTTTTAAGTTTGTTCTAAACATTTCAATAACCTAAAATAAACATTTCGTTCTAACTAAATCGTTGAAAAATAATGGTAACAGAACGTTAAATTTGTAATTTAATTGTTAACAACTAACGTCGTAACATAGTTGCGTCAACGTGATATATGCACTATCTGATTAATTATGAACGTTAAAATATCGTGAAATAAACATTATAGTTCGAACTAAATTGTTAGAAAATAATGGTTACAGAACGTTGAGTTTATCACATGATTGTTAACAACTAACGTTCTTGAAACATTACCACAACATAACAGTTTAATATTATGGTTGATTTCTAACTGCCCAAATCCGGTTGGCAACACATAAATACAACGATTTGTCGACGTTATTATCTAACGTTGTCAAATCTAACCCTGGTTATGAGACGGTTATATAACCGTCCAATAACGATTTGTGCTACTTGGGTACATACAATTTCAATTCTCTAGCTTCACTCTATCGACAGATATCGCTTATTTGAAGTTTCGTTTGTAGGGGAAGTAGGGGTTTCGTTGGTCGGATTTTACGCATTTTCAATATTAGCCGACTGGATCCTACTACAAACATTTGGGCAAAATTTCAAGTCGCTAGCTTTATTTTGTCGTAAGCTATTGCTTGTTTTAAGTGTCATCTCTAGGGGAGGTAGGGGTTGCTTAGGTCGGATCTAACCCGTCTTTAATGCCAACTAACTCAATCTCACTTCAAACATTTGACAAAAATTTCAAGCTGCTGGCTTCATTGTATCAAAAGTAATCGCTTATTTGAAGTTTCATTTGAAGGGGAGGTAGGGGTTCATTGGGTCGGATCTTGCCTATTTTCAGTGCTAACTAAAAAGACCTTACTACCAACATTCTACCAAATTTTCAACTTGCTAGTGTCATTCTATCGAAAGTTATCGTAATTAAAATAATATTTAATTTTTTGAATTTTGTAGGGGAGGTAGGCGTTCCTTTGATCTGATTATGCCCAACTTCCCAAAACCTAAGCAGCTTCTCACCCCAGGGTTACATGCCAAAAATCAGATGTCTACGTCAATTGGTTTAAGAGTTATAGACAAACAACCTGAAATGTAGGGTAGTACGGGGCTCTTTGTAAGAAAATTACCGTTAGTTTTCAACTGATCGATTTTATTTTTCCAGGGGAGTATAAGATTACCATCACGAGCAATCTACCGAAGCTAGAGGTTTTCATGTTTATTTAATCGGGAGTTATAAATACATTTAATTACACGGGGGAACAGCATTTTGTTTATTTCGATTTGATATTCATTTCAAGCTAATTTTTGGTCGTAGAATCCGGAAATGCTAACCGTTTTTCTCCTATACGTCCAGGTTTTGAGATACAGGGGGCTCAAATTTTGGCCCCCATACAAACCTTCCCTTCATTGAAATCAAAACAAACGAAACTCGTTACAATTTTTTTATTTATAAATTTTGATTTTACATCTTAACAATATTACCTAAGAATTAAAAAAAAATTATGGCAAAAATTTTCGTTGCAGCTTTTCCTGGAGTGTTCAATTTCAGGACAGTCCCGGCGAAGGAGATACTTGATATACTGGCACTGGAACTTCAGGAGAATGACCAACTGGTCTTTTCGCCGATTCTAAATTGGGATACTGTATCTTATTTTTGTTTTTGTGTGTGTACCCTGTTGTTTTAGTACAACAAAAGTAACAATCATTTGTGTGGTTTGAGGGCTCTCGCCATATCATTGGCACACCAAATGGCAACTGAAGTCGTTCTGCTTTCGTCCAGGACCTCAAATGTGTGACACAGCACCTGCACACTTTATGAGGGACCCACCATTTATCCTGATTGCAAATTGGAGTTTTGAAGTAGGCAAGATATGCCTGGTGAACAAAGGGGCCTATTTTTGTCCTCTGACTTAGAAATGTATAACTGCCACATATATAGCAAAATGAGTCCGTAGCGTTGAGACACTTTCGACGAGAGATAGTAGAGGCTTCCATTACACAAGTTAAGAGCACAATAATAGAGTAATATACTGGAACAGAGGCTTTTAAATACATTTTTTTTTACATAAAAGAGCTTTAAAAATGGCCGAAGAATTTCACAACTTTTAACAAACAATCCAGGTAGCGAGAAATTAAAATACTTTTTTTTTATTGCTTTTAATTTTATTGTATACAGGTACTAGAAGGTCCTGCACAAGGATGCAGCCCCGTAGCTTTTAAAAAAAGTTGCTTTTAAGGGGGCCTTTTGTAATTTTCCGTAAAATTAAAAAACAAACGATATCTCGAAAACCTGACGTATAGGGGAAAAACGGACTGCATTTTTTGGAATCAGCGAGGCCGTTTTACTATAAATTAGGTGCAAAATTCAAAAAACAGAAAAAAGTGTCAAAATTGTTCTCCCGTGTTATTTTAAAATACATAAGTAGGGGAGGTAGGCGTTCTCTTGGCCTGGTCATGCCCATTTTCAATACCAACCAACTAGATCATACTTCCAACATCTAGCCAAAATTTCAAGGCTCTAGCTTCATTCTATCGAAAGTTATCGTGCGAACGGGCAGACAGACAGACGGACAGACGGACAGACAGATAGACAGACAGACAGACAGACAGACATAGATTAATCGAATCAGGAGGTGACCCTGATCATTTATATATATACATTGCTATACCTCCGGAGCCTCCTTTAAGGTGTTACATATTTCCGTCGCGACAAAAACAATATACCCTATACTAAAAGTCTAGGGTATAAAAATAGCGATTTTCAAACTGTCATATCCCGGTTGCTTTTCGTCATATCGACATCAAATTTGCAACACTTGGTAAGACGACCGGAGGGAATGGTCATACTAAATTTGATACCTCACAATCACCTGGAGCCGCAGCTACAGAGGTCCGAAAACCCGTACTTCTTGTGTCGCGTAAACATATTCTTGGTCACTTTTCCGAATTTTTTATACCCTTCACGGATGTGATAGGGTATATTAACTTTGTCATGAAGTTTGCAACGCACAGAAGGAAGCATCTCCGACCATATATTTTATATATATAACTATATATATTCTTGGTCGGTATGACGAGACGAGTCGATTAAGCTTTGTCCGTCTGTCCGTCTGTCTGTCCGGTTCTATGCAAACTAGTCCCTCATAAAGCCATCAAGCTGAAATTTTGTACAAAGCCTCCTTTTTATTGCACGCTGTAAATATGTCGAAACCAATGAGATTGGACCACTACGTCATATAGCTGCCATAGGAACGACCGTTCCAAAAGCAAGTTTTTGTGAGAAAAACTTTTTTATTTCTAAAGGTATCTTTTTCAAATTTCACACATATCAATAGTATTTTTAGTCAAATCAGATGCCCGAATTTGGTTGAAATTAGACTAGTCCATCATATAGCTGTCATAGGATCGATCGTTCCAAAAGCAAGTTTTTGCTAGAAAAACTATTTTATTTCTGAAGATATCTTTTCCAAAATTCATATTATTCAATCATATTAACTGCCAAACCACATTCCTAAATTTGGTTGAAATTGGCCAACTATTTCATTTACCTCTCATAGGAACAGTTAAATCGGAACAAGTTTTACTACTAATTTCAAAGTGGCAAATGCACCGTAAGTTGCAAAGAAGGTATGATACCTTCGGCTAGCTAGCCGAAGACTAGCTTGTTTTTTTTTTCGTTTTTCTTTGGCGGGCGGGAGGCTCCCGCGTCCCTAGATATTCCCGACTGAGATAGAATTATTCCTATGGAGAAATATAGTCGAAATTCAAACGAATGACGGTAGTTTAATATTGTTTTCTTAAAAATTGTTGCGTTATTCCGGATATCTTTTTCTCCGGTCACTAAAGTCATGGAAACTTAATGATTTGGTATTTCTTTGTCTTTAGTGACCGAAAAAAAAGATATAACGCAACATTAATGATATTTGTAGGACATGGCATGGCGTGAAATACCGCACGGCGACTTAAGATCAGGTTTTCGCATTGTCTGCTAATATAGAAGTGACGAGTTGTTTAGTAAATATAACGAAAATTGATTCGTAGTGGGGAAATGAGATTTTTATCATTACTACAAAATCGTGCTACGAACACCTTCTTAAAAATAGGTTTTGTACATAAGACCCGAGGAATTTGAGAGAGGTTCGGCTGGTAGGGTTGTTTTGGCTTGGTTCTTCTACTATATGGACCGGGCGGGTGTTCCGTGGAAATGAGATAGAATTGAGGAATATTAGTTTGACAGGTTCATGTAGTCCAGAAACACTACATGGACCGGGTGGGTGTTCCGGATAGACGGCGCGTGTCTCTCTGTTTACTTTTCAGCAAAAGGAAGGATTATCCTGCCTTATCTCTCTCTTCTTGGGATACGGAAGAAAATATTTCAAAAAGCTCTTCAAATAACATGACATTTTTTATTAAAGAATAGAGATTAAAAACAAGAAGTTGGACTCCATACGAATTAAAAGTGTCTGCCTATTAGTTGCATATGTAGTAGATTTTATCAGCACAGGGAGAGGCAGTGCCGAAAAACAAGCATGTTATTCATACAATTTTTGGTGTGTGTTGTCTCTATCGAAAGGTGACTTTCTTTTGATTATTTGCGTCTTAATTAATTCCGCGCCTTTTCCTAAATCTTATGAAGTTCCATCTCTAGTAGTAGTTACTTTATACTTTTATTCGGCCCCTTCGTGTACTGATTTAATCCAACAGATATACAACTAATATGTAGGCACTCTTAATTCGTATGGAGTCCCACTTCTTAGTAACAATATCTACTCTTAGGTCCGACCCGTGGTTCAAGAAAAAAGGCTACGCGATGAAGTGACAATTTTTTCACTCTTTCTGCGTTTGACATCAAAATTTCAATTTTTGACAGCTTTCAATGAATTTGGTATGAAATCACATACTTTTTGAAAGAGAAATAGCTTACAAATCTACAGTTTTAATGTGACTTTCATGAAATTTTGAAAATGGGACATCCAAGACTAGGGTTAACCTTCACATAATATTTAAAAAAAAAAACGCCCTCATCCGAAAACTAAGAATTTATCCACAGGTTTATTCTGATCTTGATGAAATTGTCTATATGAGACCTTCAAGGCAAGAGGAAGGTGATTATCTACATCCACCCTCGGGAAACCATCCCCAATCCCTTTCTCACCCCCAAAATAAATAAATAAATGGCGCAACAGTCCAATTTGAACCATAGCCTCGAGATGAGTTAGCATCATCTCATTTTCTAGATCGTGACGGTCTTGTGCAGAGGTGTGTGATCAGCAACACGCTCAATCGAGTTATTTACCCCATAAATGGGTACTCGTTTAACAGCTGAGTGGGGTCATAGTCCGACACGTAAATCCCCTTTCTTATCGAACCGCATTCAGTAGAAATCGAACCGGGGCCCAGTGCGTAGAAGTCGAACGTGCTAACCGTTGCGCCATCCGGACTCACCCCCAAAAGGAAATCCGCAAATTTATCTACGGTTTTATTCCGATCTTGATTAAATTTTTAATATTAGACCTTCAAGCCTAGGGCAAGGAAAACCTTTCAATCCTCCTTCTCACACCTGAAAGAAAATTTGCAATTTCAATTTTGGGAGACAAGGGGTGTTTTTTTTAAATATTTTGTAAACATTAACCTTCCAATATCCAATAATATACAAAGTTTCATCAGGATTGGAATGAAACTGTAGATACTTTTAGGAGTGGGAAGGGGGATGAGGTGGCTTTCCGAAATCTCATGTAGACAGTCACCTTCCCCTTGCCTAGAAGGTATAATTTTCAATTACATACAATATAAATTTCATCAAGATCGGAATAAAATTGTAGATAAATTTACATTTAGGGATAAGAAAGTGAATGAGGGCGGTTGTTTTTTTATACCCTAGACTTTTAGAATAGGGTAAATTGTTTTTGTCACGACGGAAATATGTAACACGAAGGCTCCGGAGGTATAGCAATGTATGTATACAAATGATCAGGGTCACCTCCTGATTCGATTTAGCCATGTCTGTCTGTCTGTCTGTCTGTCTGTCCGTCTGTCCGTCTGTCCATCTGTCCGTCTATCCGTCTATCCGTCTGTCCGTCTAACCGTCAGTCTGTCTGTTCGTCTGTCCGTCTGTCCGTCCGTCTGTCCGTTCGAACGATAACTTTCGATAGAATGAAGCTAGAGCCTTGAAATTTTGGTCAAATGTTGGCAGTATAATCTAGTTGGTTTGTGGGCATGATCAAGCCAAGAGAACGCCTACCTCCTTTACATATGTAAAATAATTAAATGTATTTATAACTCCCGATTAAATAGAGATGAAAAGCTCTAGCTTTAGTAGATTGATCGTGAAAGTAATCTTATACTCCCCTGGAAAAATAAAATGGATCAGTTGAAAACTAACGGTAATTTTCTTACAAAGAACCCCGTACTACCCTACTTTTCAGGTTTTTTGTCCATAACTCTTGAACCAATTGACGTAGACACCTGATTTTTGGCATGTAACCCTGAAGTGAGAAGCTGCTTGGGTTTTAGTTGGGCATAATCAGATCAAAGGAATGGCCACCTCCCCTACAAAATTAAAAAAATTGAATTTACTTTATTTACGATAACTTTCGATAGAATAACACTAGCGAGTTGAAAATTTAGCAAAACGTTGGTAGTAAAATCTAGTTAGCTGGCGTTGAAAATGGGCTAGATCCGACCCAATGAACCCCTACCTCCCCTTCAAATGAAACTTCAAATAAGCGCTAGCTTTCGATAGGTCTAGTCGTGAACGCCGAGCTGTCGACATCGTGGAGAATCGCTGCGCGGTTTACTTATCAGTTTTTCACCAGAAATATCCGTCATTTTATTTCTTTGTAACTATCTTCTCGTCGGGACCGGTAATGTGAGAGAGGCTGTTTCGAGTCGAATTTCGCGTCCCAATTGATGTTCGTGACGCGAGATTTTAGCGGAACATTAGCGTGGATCTTTCCTTTGTTCGTTACTGGAACGGCATTGCAACCGGTCGTCTGTAACTGTTTTGATGCTAGTGCTTTCGGATTCTATTAGCGACAGTGCACTGTGTATGGGCTTGTTGGCAATTTGGCCGTAATTCACATCTTTCGTCGGATAGGAATACGTGCGTGTGGCTTTTTGTATCTGAAATTTGCGTCCCAATTAGTCAGATCATGTAAAGGGCCCTGGGTATGATGAGCGCCTCCTCATACGGATAAGAGTTCTCGTTTCTCCGTTGCATGTGCTCCGAAGCTCTATAGCGAATCGTTTGTGATCTCTGCATAGTGTGATCTGTCGGCGGTATCGGTGCCGGTGTTGCTTTAGTCAACGAGCGGTTTCACTACTTTGAGCGGATAACGGTACTTGCGTATATACCGTTCATTTTCGGCGTCGTGCTGTGCAAGCTGATTGTGGCAAAACAGTGGCCATAGTGTTTTGTGTTTTTTTTTTGCATACGGTACGAGTGCAACAACTGGTTACTGGATAGCGGTTTGTGTTCGCGCTGCGTTTTTTGTCATGCTAGCAAAATTTTTTGTCCCTGTGGGCAATTATATGGTCAGGTATTTATACACCCTCTATATATTTTTGACCGTTCCATGGGATCGTCTGGGGCACCGCCTAGGAAGGGCGGCGCGCCCCCCATCCTAAGGGCTTGTCTGGAACTGGTCTACATTCCTCGTGAATGGTCAGTGACCGAGGTCGTTTTTATCCCTAAGGCGGGGAAAAGCTCACACGCGCGTCTTAATGACCTTAGACCAATTAGCCTATCTTCCACTGTGCTAAAGGTTTTGGAGCGCTTGATTGATGTTCACCTGCGTGCTACTATTCCAACACGACTTCTGTCTTCATCACAGCATGCCTACTGGAAAGGAAGGTCGGTGGACACGGCCTTGCACTCTCTGGTAGGTTACATTGAGAGGTCTCTCGATTGTAAAGAATTTACCTTGGTTGCCTTCCTGGACATCGAGGGCGCTTTCAATCATGCTGCACCTGAGGCTATAACCAATTCTCTCATCGGTCTAAATGTAGATGGATCGCTCTGTAGGCTTATAGACCAACTACTAACAACTAGGGTCATTTGTACTCGCCTGGATGCAGCATCTGAGCGTAGGAGTGTTAATAGGGGAACTCCTCTGGGTGGCGTACTATCCCCCCTTCTTTGGAATCTGGCGGTTAACAAACTGCTTCTGGACCTGGAGGGTGTGGGATGCAAAGTTATCGCGTATGCGGACGATATTGCCATCGCAATCTCTGGGAAGTTCCCCTCGGTTCTCAGTGATATTATGCAGAATGCCCTCTCAATTCTGACGAAGTGGGCTAGGCAAGCTGGGGTTGGTGTTAATCCGGAGAAAACGGAACTTGTTCTATTTACTAGGAAACCCAGGCCACCAATATTCGATCCACCATTGCTGAACGGAATGAAACTTATTCTCTCGGAAAAAGCCAAGTTTCTGGGCGTCATCCTGGACAGGAAACTGGGGTGGAAACCCAATATACAGGAGCGAGTAGCTAAGGCGACTGTTGCGCTGTACTCGTGCAAGAAGGCCATAGGTAGGAAGTGGGGCCTGAAACCGAAGATTGTTTTCTGGCTCTATGTCTCAGTCCTGCGGCCTATACTTCTGCATGGTATTATTGTCTGGTGGACTGCCCTTAATTTTGCGGTTTACCGAAGTATGCTGGAGAAATTCCAAAGAATGGTGAGCATCACCATCACGGGGGCTTTTAGAACTACGCAAACAGCTGCTCTTGATGTCCTGCTCAATTTGTTCCCCCTGGATATTTTGACATGGATATGTCTTATAGCTGGGGGTCATCCTTAAAATCTGTCCGTCACACGAAATGTCTGTTTTTCTACTCGGGGGTCAGAAGAGGAAACAAGCCCATTGAAAATTTTTCTTTTCTGGTTGTGCATGTCATTTGAGTGAAGTGGTCATTGTGCATGGCTGTTGCTTGTAGATCCGCGCGGGCGGCGCGCTTGCGGGGATCCTGTGTGTACATGTTGGGATGTTGATTTGATAGCGATAAAGGTTGACGTTTTGGACGGCAAGAAATAACATAGTGTACGGGTGAACAGGCGCTCTCTGTCCCACGCTCTCAGTCAACGCGACGCCATAATCAAAGCTCCTACATACACACCATACCATACATTACAAATCCTCAAAAATATAGAGTACGCTCCGTACTACCTAACTTGACTAGGCCCCCAGAACACGTCGCAAGAAGTCGTCTGCTCTCCTCGCTCGACATGCTCACACGCAATTTATGGTCTCTGAATGTATGCGAAATTTCGCTAAGGGCAGCGGACCTCCTCCTCTCATTCATTCATATCATTCTCATTCTCACCATTTCATTAAACAAATTGTGCACTCCCGACATGCACATGCATAAACCCAATCTGAGGTCACAATGGATGAAATTTCATTTTAACTCATTATTTAGGTCAAGGACGTCCAACGACTTTCAATGACCTTCAATTTCCGCCAATTCCCATTCATCATTTAATAAAATAGCCCGTGTTGTACTATCTGAATCACTAGGGTACCAGAAAAAGTAGCAAGTAGTAGTAGTCGACTAACATTTGGACATGCGCAGACGCAATTTGAGAGAGTGTACATAGTTCCCGCCCCCCGAAGATGAGCGAGAGCGGATGAAGTTCATTCGAGCCAAATCGGGTGATCCAGTGACTGTGTTTGTGCATTTGCAATGGCGGCAATTTGAGGTCTGACTGGTCCACAATGTGGGCCCCCACCACACGTGCAATAAACAAATAGAACAAAATGGCGGATTTATACTAGGGGAGTTAGAATCTCTCAAGCCCCGAAATAAAGAAATATTCGTCGCAGGTGTTATATGTTATGATGTACATTCAGAGGTCTGCAGAAAATCAAATGCCCCCCTTTCGCAAAAATTCCAAAATGTTTAAAATGGCTGGAATCCAAACAAATAAAATACCGCGCGTTGTACTACATATCTGAATCAATAGGGTCCCAGAAAAAGTAGCAAGTAGTCAGTCAGTTCGACTAACATTTGGACATGCGCAGACGCAATTTGAGAGTGTGTACATTACATAGTTCCCGCCCCCCGAAGATAGAGAGCGAGAGCCATCGCGGATGAAGTTCATTCTATCCAAATCGGGTGATCCAGCAACTGTGGTTGTGCATTTGCAATGGCGGCGATTTGAGGTCTGACTGGCCCACAATGTGGCCCACACCACACGTGCAATAAACATATCATAAAACAAAATGGCGGATTCGTACTGCGCGAGTTAAAATCTCCCAAGCCCCGAAATAGAGAAATATTCGTCGCAGGATGTTATAGTTCCGGGCAGCTCATCGTGACATGATGTACATTCAGAGGTCTGCAGAAGATCAAATGACCCCCCCCCCCCCCCTCTGCAAAAATTCCAAAATTTTTCTTGTGCATTCTCTTTGTGCGTGTGTTGGAATGTTTTGTTTACTTTTGTGAGTTTCCCTTTCTGTTTGCCGGACACAATCGCATAGAGTCGCACGCGTTACTTGAGAAACGGATTGTGTGTGCCGGACCCGGACTGTTGATTAAAGGGGCGGGATGAGGCGGATAGTGTGGGAGCGATTTTGCAATTGATACACAAACACAATACACGTCCGATTGGGAAAAGATGGTGGGAAGCGTGATTGCGATTAGCAGAAACATACTCAGAGAAATGTCGATAGGCTGCAGTCTGCAAACTGTACCGAACGGGTAGATGGAACAGAGTGCACGAGAGGAGGTGAATATTGCACACACGCGATGCAAACGAAAACGAAACGATCCCGCGAGAGAAAGGAGCCCGAGCGGACAGGGCAAAGCAAAGCAGAATTTATGACGAGTATCTACACTGCCACCAGATACATCGATACATGGATATGTCTTATGCCTACCGAAAGCGTGGGACGTGTTTTTTCGAATGATTTCATCCAGTATAACTATACTAGGATCTTTATAAAACTTACGTCGATATCTTCAACACAACCGGTTCCACGCAGTCGGTAGTCATAGACATATCCATGTTCCGATGTATCTGCATGCAGTGTAGATACTTTGTATCTTTTGCTAAGCAGCTGGCCTCTAACGTAGCCATTCGTCTTCGGGAAACTGGACAGTTGACTGTGGCAGCTACGGGACACTCGTCTGTTCTTAGCAGCTTGGGTTTTCCTGCGGTGACGGATTACACTCTTCCCAAGTATCTGTTCGGTAAGAATTTTGTAAGCCAAATCCCCTCACGGGACGAGTGGGAAGCCAACACTTTCCAGGAGTCTAATGCTGTAAGTTTATACACTGATGGTTCTAAGACGGATAAAGGAGTGGGAGTGGGGGTGTACTCGGACAAGTTGAATTTAAACTTGTCACTACATCTCCCTGACTTTTGCAGCGTTCTTCAGGCAGAGATTGCGGCTATTTGGGAGGTTCTCATATGGGTCGGGCGTAATGTCATAGCTGTTAAGGATATTATCATTTTTACGGATAGTCAGCCGGCGATTAAGTCCCTTTAATCTGTGATTACAAACTCAAAGATTGTTGCCGCATGCCGCACCTGTATCCTGGAGATGGGAATTTTTTTTAACATCTCCCTCTATTGGATTCCGGCCCATAGTGGCTTCGATGGAAATTGCAAAGCGGATGAACTAGCTAGAAGAGGCTCTATTGGGGGGACCGGGTTTAGTCACTGCCATCTCGGGTGGTCTTTATCAGCCTGTAAAGTGTTGATGAACAATGTCGCGTTGAGTGCTGCCAACACGAGGTGGAGTAATGGTAGCACTTGTACTGTTACTAGGCAACCTAGGATCGATCCCAAACGCTCTGAGGAGCTGCTGGCGTTGAATAGACGTAATCTACAGACTCTTGTGGGGGTGATTACAGGGCACTGCCTGATCGGTGAACATGCTAGGAGATTGGGGCTTCCACACAATGACCTCTGTAGAAGTTGCGAGAATGAGGATGAGGAGGAAAGTACCTTTCATCTGTTATGTGAGTGTCATGCCCTGGCTAGAAGAAGAAGGATTACGTTGGGGTCTTTCTACTTTGGCGATCTGGACGACCTTAAGGATGTTAGCATCGGCCGGCTCCAGCGCTTTATCAACAGCTCAGGCTGGTTCAATGAATAGGTAGGACTCGGGTTGTGGAGTCGATGGTGGTATCACAAAGGACCCAGTGGTGGTCTATGTGTGCTGTGAGTATCACGGCAGCCCCTTTAACCTAACCTAACCTTCGATAGAATGAAGCCAGCGACTTGAAATTTTGGTCAAATGTTTGAAGTGAGATTGAGTTAGTTGGCATTAAAGATGGGTTAGATCCGACCTAAGGAACCCCTACCTCCCCTAGAAATTAAATTTTAAATAAGCGATGACTTACGACAAAATAAAGCTAGCGACTTGAAATTATGGTCAGATTTTTGTAGTAGGATACAGTTGGATAATACTGAAAACACGTAAAATCCGAATAATGAAACCCCTGCTTCCCCTATAAATGAAACTTCAAATAAGCGATAACTTTCGATAGAGTGAAGCTAGAGACCTGACATTTTTATACCCTAGACTTATAGTATAGGCCACAGCCAGGGCGCTGGTGAGGGAGTGGTCTGCGGGTGAAAGGCTGCGGCACTGGAATAATCTCCCGGGACTACGACAGTCCAAAGATCTTATCAACCCCTACGGTCTCACAGAAGCCAGCCGATTGGGCAGAGCTGACCTGAGACTGGTCGTTGGTTTCCTCACGGGTCACCACTGGGTGAGATATCACTTAAACAAAATGGGCCTGTCCACTGAGACGGAATGCCGACTTTGCCTGGAGGATACTGAGTCCATCAAACACCTTCTCTGTGAATGCCCCGCGGTTGCTCGCGCCAGATTCTTGTTTCTTGGAGATTCCATCGTGAGCTCCGGTGTCATTAAGAGTACTGCTACAAAGGACCTACTGGCCTTTATCAGGTTGGTTGAGGGTCTTTTGGATTAGTTAAGGCTATTATGGCACAATAGATCTTATGGTCGCAGTGCCTACCAGCTGGGTACCTTAGCCTGCCTTTATTTATTATTATTATTATAGGGTATATTGTTTTTGTTTTATTTCTTATTGGTTGGTGGCAATGATGGGCAAGATCCGATCCAAGGAACGTCTACCTCCCCTACAAGTGGGACTTCAAGTAAGCGATACCTTTCGATAAAATTAAGCTAGTGACTTGACATTTTGGTAAAATATTTGTACTGGGATCTAGTTGGTTTTTATTAAAAATGTGCAAGATTCACCAAACGAAACCTCTACCTCCCCTACAAGTGAGACTTCAAATAAGCAATAACTTTCGATAGAATGAAGCTAGCGACTTGAAAAATTCGACAAATATTTGTAGAATGGGTTAGTTAATTGATTTTTAGAATAGCCAAGATCCTCCTGAATGTGTGCCAACCTCCCCTATAAGCTGGCCATATAGGAAATTCACTTTTAAAGCATATGGTCGTTGCCAATTGGTACTTTTGGTATCACCACTAGGTCTGTACAAGTCTAGGGTATATACGCTTCGGAGTCTGGTTTAATCCTATTTTATCATTAACCTTCCCCTAATCTTGGAGGTCCAATATACAAAATATCGTAAAGATAGGAATAAAACTGTATATAAAAATGCAAATTTCTTTTAAAGTGGGAAAGAGTGATAGGGGTCGATTTTCAAAATGCCTTTCAAAGGGTAACCTTCCCATTGTTGTGGAGGTCTAAATTAAAAACTACATCGAAATCCGTAGATTTGGAAGCAATTTTCGCTTCAAAAGCATAAGAAAAATTGAAACTGTGACGTTATGAGCTTTCTCACTCGTTCGTTGGCACTTTTTTTAATGATTAGCGACAAAACTGGTTTATCCACAACTAATTAGCGACAAATTAACTGCAAATTATTGACTTACTGTTATTTTATATGGTAGCACTTTTCACCGTTTGTTTCGCTAACTTCATTTAAACTTAGCGAAATACCAAATTTTTTCTTAAAATGAACAAGGGCAAAATTGATTTTTCCACATCTAATTAACGACAAAATAGCGACAAATTATTGCGCATTTTCCGACTCAATCTGCGGAAGTTGTTTATACATATACATGTAAATTTTGGTTGTGTACATTCAATTCAACATGAACATGGGATAAGTCCGATAGCCAACTGATTTATGTACATGTGGATGTATTTCTATGTACTTTTACTTTACAGGGTGTAATTTAATTTTTATGCCAAATTTGATTGCAAAAAGTATTTTTTTTTTCTTAATGTTGATTTTAACAGATTTAACTGGCTAATAAGACTTTTTTTACCAGGCGGGCAAGGCCCGACGTCGGGCTGCCGCGCCACGATAATGATGAATAAGACTTTTTTCTCGGTTCTACCCATAGAGAAATCGAAGCATGTGCAGAAAAACACGAAGCTCCGCGTGTACAAAACCATCATACGACCAGTAGGCCTGTCCTTAAAACCGGTCCACCGGTTTAAAACCGGTCTTCTGTTAGTATCGGTCCCGAGATTCTCAAGGACCAGTTTCGAAAAAACCGACCCATTAAAAAAACCGGCTTATGGTCTTCTGTTAGTATCGGTCCCGATAAAAACCGGCTCATGACCGGTAAATAAACCGACTCATTAAAACCCCGATTCACCAAAAAACCGACCGACTTGTTAAAAACCGACCTGCTCTCTCTCAATTGCCCTAACCCCTTGTGGGGCATAGCGCGTCAACTGTTCCATGTGGCCCAGTTGACGTTTCTCGGCATAAACTGGTTTCGGAGAATGCAGTTGCCAGCATGCACCTCCTGCACATCCATGGCCACGAACGTCGTCGTGGACAGGATTCGAACCCGAAACGCCGGTAGTCAAACATGAGACTGATGCCTCAACACATTGCGCTATCGGTCGCCCCAAAAAAAACCGACTAACTAAAAAAACCGATTCACCAAAAATCCGACTGAGTACTCGAAAACCGACTTATTGAAAACCGACCGGCTCGTGGTTAAAAAAAACTAGGGTATAACGAGTTAAAAACCGACTCATTAAAAAAGCGATTCACCAAAAAACCGACCGAAAACCGACTTGTTAAAAACCGACCGGCTCCGACGAGTTAAAAACCTATTAAATAGGTCCCGGTATTAGGATCAGGACTGGTTTAAAGTATCAAATCATGTTTGCTCTGACATTTGAAAATTTTCCCTAGCATGCCGATAGATCACGGCAGCATTTTAGAATTACAAAAGCAAATCTGCTGCTGCTGAAATTCGTTTAAGGGGAATACGCTCATTCTAGCTAAACAAGTGAGCACTGCTGCCATGACTTCTACCGACATTGTAATTTTCGCATTAAACTACCGCTTTCAGTGCGGTATGCATGCGTATATGTATAGGTACATATTTTATAGACTTACATGGATTAAATTTCGTTCCAGACTTGCACGCGCCGTGGCACTCTGTGAAGTTAATAATAGGATCTTTATTCTTGCACAACCCGCGAGTTATTTCGTAAGATTGGATGACCCCTATAGTTTCCTCTTCTGTCACTTTCCTAGGGATGCAATTTTCTGGAAATTTTTAAATAAGGAATATATTCTCGCATATGAATGGATCATAAATAATTACATACGTTTAGAGTCAATTGGAAGTTTACATTTCTGGCAACATCCGTCATTAAATTTATCAGGCTCTGAACATTTTGAAATATCAGGACATGTAACTTCTGATGCCACGATAAAAAAATCAGACACCTACATTACAGAAAATTAAATAGTTTGTTAATATAATATCTGACCTACATATATATAGGTAATATCCTACATTTGTCTCGCATCTAAACGATGTACAGTTGTCTGTGCTGCTCCATACGGCTCCAGGTTTGTAATAATCGCCATTATAACTACACATGCTTTGAACACACGTTCCGCAACATTTGCTACCTTTTGTTGTATAAATAGTTCCTTTCGGACATATTTTATCACATACTTCCTTCTCATCTGAAATGATTGGTAATCCATCTGGCCCATATCCACATGTGTGAAATAAACACGCATTGTCTGAGGATATCCACTTTTCACCTATTTTCTTTTGTGAAATTATACCATTTGAAGATACTAAACAAAAATCTTTCGGTGGCTCTACAAAGGATTAAATATAATTTGATTTATTAATGTATTGCACATTGCAATTAAGGTTCTAATACACGGGACGCGTATAAGCAGTCGCGTAATTTTTACCCGAGTCGCGTAAATGCGACTAATGTTTACACATAAGTCAGGTTTACACGCTGACGAAACGTCAGAAACGGGTATCGAAACGCATTACTGACGCAGAAATAATGCACGTCGTTTATTTACATGAGGTGCGTTAGCGTTTACGATTAGACAACAATATGCGCGAGTACTGAGTACCTTTTTCATCAGTTTGTTGTTAGATTCATCGACTCTTCAACGGCGAATGAGTACCCCTCGGGACCCGTCGTCAGCTTACAAATAAGGAGTTGTCGTAAACCCGTTTACTATTTACACTAGACGTATATCGTAGATTTGACGCGCCCGATCCCCTTACGCGTCACGTGTTTTAGAACCTTTAAGCTCTCACTAAATCAGCGCGGTACGGTACAGCGCAGCGGTTCAAATTTACATGGCGGTATATGCGAACTCTCAGTGCATACGCGATATACTGCGGATTGGGGTATTGCAGCGATACACTTTTGTGTACCACGGCAAAGCTGCGGTACTGAACTTTTGTATCGCAGCCGGCACTATTAAACGCGATGTACCGCAGCCGGCACTATCGCGATGAACAATCAAGAGGAGACATTTACAGAAAAAAGATACAAAGTATCTACACTGCATGCAGATACATCGGAACATGGATATGTCTATGACTACCGACTGCGTGGAACCGGTTGTGTTGAAGATATCGACGTAAGTTTTATAAAGATCCTAGTATAGTTATACTGGATGAAATCATTCGAAAAAACACGTCCCACGCTTTCGGTAGGCATAAGACATATCCATGTATCGATGTATCTGGTGGCAGTGTAGATACTCGTCATAAATTCTGCTTTGCTTTGCCCTGTCCGCTCGGGCTCCTTTCTCTCGCGGGATCGTTTCGTTTTCGTTTGCATCGCGTGTGTGCAATATTCACCTCCTCTCGTGCACCCTGTTCCATCTACCCGTTCGGTACAGTTTGCAGACTGCAGCCTATCGACATTTCTCTGGGTATGTTTCTGCTAATCGCAATCACGCTTCCCACCATCTTTTCCCAATCGGACGTGTATTGTGTTTGTGTACCTATTGCAAAATCGCTCCCACACTCTCCGCCTCATCCCGCCCCTTTAATCAACAGTCCGGGTCCGGCACACACAATCCGTTTCTCAAGTAACGCGTGCGACTCTATGCGATTGTGTCCGGCAAACAGAAAGGGAAACTCACAAAAGTAAACAAAACATTCCAACACACGCACAAAGAGAATGCATAAGAAAAATTTTGGAATTTTTGCAGAAGGGGGGGGGGGGCATTTGATCTTCTGCAGACCTCTGAATGTACATCATGTCACGATGAGCTGCCCGGAACTATAACATCCTGCGACGAATATTTCTCTATTTCGGGGCTTGGGAGATTTTAACTCGCGCAGTACGAATCCGCCATTTTGTTTTATGATATGTTTATTGCACGTGTGGTGTGGGCCACATTGTGGGCCAGTCAGACCTCAAATCGCCGCCATTGCAAATGCACAACCACAGTTGCTGGATCACCCGATTTGGATAGAATGAACTTCATTCACGATGGGTCTCGCTCTCTATCTTCGGGGGGCGGGAACTATGTAATGTACACACTCTCAAATTGCGTCTGCGCATGTCCAATGCTACTACTTGCTACTTTTTCTGGGACCCTATTGATTCAGATATGTAGTACAACGCGCGGTATTTTATTTGTTTGGATTCCAGCCATTTTAAACATTTTGGAATTTTTGCGAAAGGGGGGCATTTGATCTTCTGCAGACCTCTGAATGTACATCATAACATATAACACCTGCGACGAATATTTCTTTATTTCGGGGCTTGAGAGATTCTAACTCCCCTAGTATAAATCCGCCATTTTGTTCTATTTGTTTATTGCACGTGTGGTGGGGGCCCACATTGTGGACCAGTCAGACCTCAAATCGCCGCCATTGCAAATGCACAGTCAGTCACTGGATCACCCGATTTGGCTCGAATGAACTTCATCCGCTCTCGCTCATCTTCGGGGGGGCGGGAACTATGTGCACTCTCTCAAATTGCGTCTGCGCATGTCCAAATGTTAGTCGAACTGACTACTTGCTACTTTTTCTGGTACCCTAGCGATTCAGATAGTACAACACGGGCTATTTTATTAAATGATGAATGGGAATTGGCGGAAATTGAAGGTCATTGAAAGTCGTTGGACGTCCTTGACCTAAATAATGAGTTAAAATGGAATTTCATCCATTGTGACCTCAGATTGAGTTTATGCATGTGCATGTCGGGAGTGCACAATTTGTTTAATGAAATGGTGAGAATGAGAATGATATGAATGAATGAGAGGAGGAGGTCCGCTGCCCTTAGCGAAATTTCGCATACATTCAGAGACCATAAATTGCGTGTGAGCATGTCGAGCGAGGAGAGCAGACGACTTCTTGCGACGTGTTCTGGGGGCCTAGTCAAGTTAGGTAGTACGGAGCGTACTCTATATTTTTGAGGATTTTTAATGTATGGTATGGTGTGTATGCAGGAGCTTTGATTATGGCGTCGCGTTGACTGAGAGCGTGGGACAGAGACCGCCTGTTCACCCGTACACTATGTTATTTCTTGCCATCCACAACGTCAACCTATATCGCTATCAAATCAACATCCCAACATGTACACACAGGATCCCCGCAAGCGCGCCGCCCGCGCGGATCTACAAGCAACAGCCATGCACAATGACCACTTTACTCAAATGACATGCACAACCAGAAAAGAAAAATTTTCAATGGGCTTGTTTCCTCTTCTGACCCCCGAGTAGAAAAACAGACATTTCGTGTGACGGACAGATTTTAAGGATGACCCCCAGCTATAAGACATATCCATGTCAAAATATAGGTTAAATGGGTTGTAGGTTAAATGCCATCCTACGTTGACCCGAAATGTGTAAAGTTTAAAAATGTGCGGGCGAAAGACAGGACTTGGAAGGAGATTTCAAAAACACTAGATACAGACTAGTTTAAATGTACTCGCTGAGGATGACTATTTATGTCGAAATCCATCCAAACTAAATAAAATTATAATAAATTTGTTAAAAAGCAAAGTCATAAAGGTGGTTTAAATAATTATTATTTTAAAATTCATGGACTTTGCGGATTTAAAACTTTTATCGTTTTTCTAACATAACACAGACTATGCTACTTTTGACATTAGTACAGCGTCAACAGTATCGTGCTCGTACCGCGATGGCTTGAATGGGCACGCAGTATACTGCTACTACTGAGTACCGCATACCACTACCGCTATCTCGTACCGCGCTGGTTTGGGGAGACTTTTATAATGACAAAAAAACAATACCACAAACAAATTCGCTGCAACAATTACTGCTTTCTCTTTTTTCAACTATGGAATAAAATGGATTTTCACACTTTTTTGGTATAGCAGGACACTCTAATTTGTCACATTTTATTTCAAACTTCGGGCAACATCCGACTGTGCTATTTACAATAACTTCACCTTCATTTAATTTGCGTTCAATCGTTGCTGGTGGACATTCCGAAATCGGTTTGCATTCTTGAAATATAGAAAGAATATTACAATATAATAATGAATTATCTAACGGGAAATATTACCGCAATAGTATTGAATGCATCCATAATGGTCTGTCTTTGTTTTTGTTATTTGATCGAGACTGCAAGTGGGGATTAGAGCATTTGAACATTCAATTGACGGCATCATCGTAGGACGGGGAACTACAAAAATAAGTATTAAAAAAGTTGGGTAATATCTAAAATGTTTTAACTTTTTAAGTATTACCACACATGTATTTGGGACAGCAATGCTTTGGATCATTGATTTCAAAAGGCAAATAGTCCTCTGCACACACCTGTTCAACACTCGGACATTCCTGTTTCATGCAAACAATTTTTGCATTTTCATTACATGTACATTTTTTACATTTGTCGATAATCCAAGTTTCGCCAAAATAATGACCATCGTCGCATTTAATACAACTTTGTTTGGGGACGCAATTCGTTCCATTTAAAGCCTGATTTTCGGGACATGCGCACCCTTCCAACTCCTTGGTTATACATGTATCAGAAATACTGCCATTCGAATAAAAATTCGTTGTTTGAATGATATTACAGGTTGGAATACATTCACATGATTTATAATTCATATATGAAGGGCATTTGAACGAGCAAAAATCTGGACCTCGCCAATTAATGCATATGCCGTGACGGAAACAAGATTTAACGTAAGCTAGTATTGAATCACATAAAGCAACATAATTTAAATCGGACTTGCATATATCATCTTCACATGCCGATATATACATGCTGGGATCAACGACTGCATGGCATAGACCAAACATACTTTTATCCATTATTTTTTGGCAAGAATCGATTTCAGCGGGCGATCGTATACACTGAGCACTTAACGTTGGTTCTTCTAAACAAGATCCGATTTCATTGAATTTTAATTTTTCAGATCTCCAACTTTGAATAATATTCTCTACTGATTCTTCTACATCCCCTTGTTGGTTGGAATTTATTTTAAGGTCATCGTTAGGATCTCCATTACAATTTCCACACAATCCTACGAGGCCAGATTTATATTTAATGCTAGGAAGTCGAATCTGCAAGGAAAAAAAATATTGAAAAGTGAAATATTATAGAACAAGCAGTAGTTGGCCATACACACACGTTCTATCATTTGGAAAAGTCTTTCGCCTGAAAATAAGCATCATATGATGGTAGACCGAGAAGTGATTTTAAAAATTATTTTGCCCGAGCTATGATTTCTCAGATGAAATACATACCTATACTTTTTCATATTAGGGCAGTCAAATTAAGCCGATTTTGGGGCTTTTTAATAATAATGACGGAAATATCTGGAAATAATTTTAATCCCTTCTATAGATACTGAATACAGACTTTTACAGACAAGCTTTTCCATTTGGACGATCCGTTGCAAAGATCTGTGAGCTTGAAAAGTGAAAAAGTGTGATTTTGCTCGGGAGCCTCGAAAATTGTCATTTTTTGATTATCGATGTTGCCTACGCTACTGAACCGAATTTCAACTTTGAGCAGTGCATTGAACGCAGAATTCAACGGTCTTTAATTTACTCCTGCAAGGTTTTTCGACTCGAGGCACCGTTAAGGATTTATAACGATAATATTTAAAAAAGGGCTCAAATTTCTCGGATTTTCGCCCTCCAAAAGTTAAGCTCACCTTCTACGACCGTATAAACTCAGTTTTTATGTACTCAGTATCTATAGAAGGGATTAAAATTATTTCCAGATCTTTCCCTCATTATTATTAATAATATTTAATTTGACTGGCCTATATTGGGAGAAAAGCAAAATTTGTATTGCGCACAGTCCTGTTGAAATTTTAAAGGTGAAAGCTGGAATCCTTGACGGTTTCTTCACCGCGTGTGCCAACGGCCACTAACGAATATGATTTTCGAAAATAGGTTGTTCGGGCCATTTTTTCCGCATGAAAGAACTCGTGTATATGTGTAGCTATTAATTCAAGTACATACCGTAAAAGATAAATCTACAATATTGATTGCTGTCTCTACACCTGCTTTCTGAAGTGTCACTAGTATATCCCTTTCTACATTTTCATTTACTTCAAGCCAGTCAGTGGAAAAAGGAAGCAATCCTGTATCTTTTTTATCAATATTAATTATAAACTTGTCTTTATTATGCAGCTGAATTGTGTGATTGTTATAAAATATGTGTAGAGAGTTTATGCAACGCGAAAAAGTCATCGAAGATTTTCGTTGTTTCGATTTTGATTGATTTTTAGGTAAAACATTTTCTCCCATTGGTGGACAATTTCCAACAGTGACGTATATCTGCAAAAATATAAATATTTAAATGTTACTACGGCTCCGATACATGTGACGGACAGATTTAATAAAATATCGTCAAGAGCTAAATTCTCTGCATCGCTAATTCTTGAAATACATCAGTACATGATGACCGCTGAGCTTAATGCTTATTGATAAGAAGCTGTGGTTTAGCAAGCAGTTAAATCGTAGCTTCTAAACGGCGCAATTGGAATTGTAGCCCGAGCAGATTGAAGGAGCTCATTATATAGAACCAGGCCGAAGCGTATATACCCTAGACTTGTACAGACCTAGTGGAGATACCAAAAGTACCAATTGGCAACGACCATATGCATTAAGAATGGGTCTGCTATATGGCCAGTTCATAGGGGAGGTTGGCACTCATTCAGTAGGATCTTGACCATTCTCAAAATCAATTAACTAACTAACCCATTCTACAAATATTTGTCGAATTTTTCAAGGCGCTAGCTTCATTCTATCGAAAGGTATTGATTATTTGAAGTTTCACTTGTAGGGGAGGTAGGGGCCCCTTGGGTCGGATCTTGCTCATCATTGGCACCAACCAATAAGATCACCCTACAAACATTTAAACAAAATTACAAGTCTCTAGCTTCACTCTATCGAATGTTATCGCTAATTTGAAGTTTCATTTGTAGGGGAAGTAGGGGTTTCGTTGGTCGCATTTTACGTATTTTCAATATTAGCTAATTGGATCCTACTACAAACATTTGATCAAAATTTCAAGTCGTTAGCTTTATTTTGTCGTAAGTTATCGCTTATTTTAAGTTTCATTTCTAGGGGAGGTAGGGGTTCCTTAGGTTGGATGTAACCCATCTTTAATGCCAACTAATCCAATCTCACTTCAAACATTTGACCAAAATTTCAAGTCACTGGCTCCATTGTATCAAAAGTTATCGCTTATTTGAAGTTTCATTTGTAGGGGAAGGTGGAAGTTCCTTGGGTCGGATCTTGCCCATATTCAATGCCAACTAAGTAGGTCTTACTAGCAACATTCCACCAAATTTTTAAGTCGGTAGTATTATTCTATCGAAAGTTATCGTAATTAAAGTAATATTTAATTTTTTGAAATTTGTAGGGGAGGTAGGTGTTCCTTTGATTTGATTATGCCCAACTTACAGAACCTTAAGCAGCTTCTTCCCTCAGGGTTACATGCCAAAAATCAGATGCCTACGTCAATTGGTTCAAGAGTTATAGACAAAAAACCTGAAAAGTAGGGTAGTACGGGGCTTTTTGTAAGAAAATTACCGTTAGTTTTCAACTGATCGATTTTATTTTCCCAGGAGAGTATAAGATTACCCTTACTAGCAATATACCAAAGCTAGAGCTTTTCATGACTTTTTAATCGGAAGTTATAGATACATTTAATTATTTTACAAATGTAGGGGAGGTAGGCGTTCTCTTGGCCTGATCATGACCAATTTCAATACCATCCAACTAGATCATACTACCAACATTGACCAAAATTTCAAGGCTCTAGCTTCATTCTATCGAAAGTTATCGTGCGAACGGACAGACAGACAGACGGACAGACAGACAGACAGACAGAGAGACAGACAGACACACAGACGGACAGGCAGACAGACGGACAGACAGACATGGCTAAATCGAATCAGGAGGTGACCCTGATCATTTATATATATACATTGCTATACCTCCGGAGCCTCCTTTAAGGTGTTACATATTTTCGTCGTGACAAAAACAATATACCCTATACTATAAGTCTAGGGTATAAAAACGAAACCGGAATATAGAGGGCTACGCCCGCAATTCGAGGGTTTTGTAGCACGCGCTTATCTTGGTATCTAAATATTGGCTCCCTGCTCTTCTTGGTACCACTCAGCTGAATACAATAAAAACACCATAATTAATTGTCTTACCCATGATATAGTATCTTACATGCCAATTCACAAAAAGACTGCATCTGTCACCTCTCAAAGTAATAGTTTTAATACGAGAAGCTGTAGATAGATATGTATGTATACGAGATAAACTGTCCTACTCTTCGAGATGCTTAACCATTCATGTTACGACGACATTGCAAATTGCAAACTTGTGTAACGGCTTCGAAATTCAGGGCGGCGGGGACAAATTACGGTCTAATATTTTTCCCTCCTCCACTGTTCCCTTTTCTACAAATCTCAAGAAAATGCCAAAAATGGAATGTACTCAACATTACCTTTCTCACGACACCCCACTTGGCTATACCAGTGGATAAAAAAAAATTGACCTTAATTTCGCCTCTATGTGGACCCCCCCTCCCCCCTCTTAAAGTTGGCCAATTACAACACAACGCTATCTCCAGCAAATTATAGCATTTCTAAACATTCTCGCCGAATTATGTGTGCAGCTTCAGCCGTTCGTAAGATATTCTATGAACAGACGGACAGACAGGTATTTGACCGATTTTGTAAGATTTAAGACACAAAACCCTAAAAAATTAACTGTGTGAATAGTTATTGTTAGGATCGCCAATCACCAATTACCAATCTTCACTCTTCCAAAGTTGGTTCATTAAATAACTGCAATTCGCACTACGAAAAACAACATGCAAGTAGTACACGCATATCTATGCGTGAGGCCGGTAGGTGTATTTTTTGTATGGATAGTGTCAAAATGCCTAACTTTAAGTCAATGTACTATTATTAAATATCATGTCATTGTAATGAAACTTAAAGGTATTATTGCCTATGATGTTAGTTATCATTAGCTATCAATATTTTTGGCCTCAGGTGTGCTTGAGGGGTGCAGAGGTGTGCTAACTGCAACTATAGAAATGTACTATTATTAACCTTTTTGGATGAGATTTAAAAATTCTCTTATTTTTTGGTTTTCTATGCTAGTGAAATGCCGCTTTTCTGTAAATTTTCATATGTCTAGCTATAACGGTCTCGAAATGCAAGGGGGGGGGGGGGACAAACTCGGACCACATATTTTCCCCTCTCCCTCTTTTCTCCTTTCTTCAAATTTGAAAAAAAATCCAAAAATGGAATGTACTCGACGGTACCTTTCTTACGATACCCCACTTGCCTATACCAAATGAAAAAAAATTTCGACCTTCATTTCCCCTCTATGGGGACCCCCCCTTAAAGTTGACTTATTACGACGCATCGCTTTCTCCAGAGAATTATAGTATTTCTACATATTTCCACCAAATTTCATGCATGTATCTTCAGCGGCTCGTGAGATATTTCATGGACAGACAGACAGACAGACGGACAGACGGACGCATGACCGATTTCATAAGGGTTTTGTTTTTATACAAAACCCTAAAAATGCTCAGCCATAGAGTTTGAGTCGCTGTGATCAGTCCGAGCAAGGTGTACTTCTAAACGACTAATCATAACGCCTTCGGGGGCTATGGTTGGTGATTATACCCTAGTTATACCCTAGACTTTTAGTATAGGGTATATTGTTTTTGTCACGACGAAAATATGTAACACCTTAAAGGAGGCTCCGGAGGTATAGCAATGTATATATATAAATGATCAGGATCACCTCCTGATTCGATTTAGCCATGTCTGTCTGTCAGTCTGTCTGTCTGTCTGTCCGTCTGTCCGTCTGTCCGTCTGTCCGTCTGTCCGTCTGTCCGTCTGTCCGTCCGTTCGCACGATAACTTTCGATAGAATGAAGCTAGAGACTTGAAATTTTGACCAAATGTTGGAAGTATAATCTACTTGGTTGGTATTGAAAATGGGCATGATCAGGCCAAGAGAACGCCTACCTCCCCTATATATGTAAAATAATTAAATGTATCTAGAACTCTCGATTAAATAAACATAAAAAGCTCTAGCTTTGGCAGATTGCTCATGAGGATAATCTTCTACTCCCCTAAAAAAATAAAATCGATCAGCTGAAAACTAACGGTAATTTTCTTACAAAGAGCCCCGTACTACCCTACTTTTCGGGTTTTTTGTCTATAACTCTTGAACCAATTGACGTAGACACCTGATTTTCGGCATGTAACCCTGGGGTAAAAAGATGCTTAAGTTCTAGTAAGTTGGGCGTAATCAGATCAAGGGAACGCCTACCTCCCCTACAAATTTCAAAAAATTAAATATTCTTTTAATTACGATAACTTTCGATAAAATGACACTAGCGAGTTTAAAATTTGACAAAATGTTGTTAGTAGGGTCTTCTTGGTTGGTATTGAAAATGGGTAAGATCCGACCCAAGCAACCCCTACCTCCCTACAAATGCAACTTCAATAAGCGATAACTTTTGACAGAATCAAGCCAGCGACTTGAAGTTTTGGTCAAATATTTGAAGTGATCGGGTTAGTTGGTATTTAAGATGAGTTAGATCAAACCTAAGGAACCCCCACCTCCCCTACAAAGGAAACTTCAAATAAGCGATAACTTTCGATGGAGTGAAGCTAGAGACTTGAAATTTTGTATAAATGTTTGTAGCATGATTCTTTTTGTTGGTAGCAATGATGAGCAAGATCCGAACCAAGGAAGCCCTACCTCCCCTACAAGTGAAACTTCAAATAAGCGATAACTTCCGATAGAGTGAAGCAAGAGGCTTGAAATTTTGTTTAAATGTTTGAAGCATGATCTTATTTGTTGGTGGCAATAATGAGCAAGATCCGACCCAAGGAACCCCTACCTCCTCTACAAATGAGACTTCAAATAAGCAATAACTTTCGATAGAAAGAAGCTAGCGACTTGAAAAATTCGACAAATATTTGTAGAATGGGTTAGTTAATTGATTTTGATAATGGTGGTGGTGGTGGTTGATGGTCGTTACCAATTGGTACTTTTGGTATCACCACTAGGTCTGTATAAGTCTAGGGTATATACGCTTCGGACTCCGGGCCGAAGCAAAGCTTCGGCCTGGTTTTTGCCTTCATATCTGTTGTGTGCGTATTATTATTGTAGCCTAGACTTTTAGTATAGGGTATATGGTTTCTGTCACGACAAAATTATGTAACACCTTAAAGGAGGCTCCGGAGGTATAGCAATGTATATACTTATATATAAATGATCAGGGTCACCCCCTGTATCTGTAAATGTATCTATAGCTCCCGATTAAATAAACATGAAAAGCTCTAGCTTTGGTAGATTGTTTGTGGGGGTAATCTTATACTCTACTGGGAAAATAAAATCGAACAGTTGAAAACTAACGGTAATTTTTTACAAAGAGCCCCGTACTACCCTACTTTTCAGGTTTTTTGCCTATAACTTTTGAACCAATTGACGTAAACACCTGATTTTTGGCATGTAACCCTTGGGCGTAATCAGATCAGAGGAACGCCCACCTCCCCTACAAATTAAAAAAAAAAATCCTTTAATTATGATAACTTTCGATACAATGACACCAGCAAATTGAAAATTTGGTAGAATGAGGCCAGGAAGATCTATTTAGCTGATATTGAAAATGGACAAGATCCCGTCCAAAGAACCCCTACCTCCCCTACAAATGAAACTTCAAATAATCGATAGCTTTTGACAGAATGAAGCCAGCAACTTGAAATTTTGGTCAAATGTTTAAAGTAAAATAGATTAAGTTAGTTGGTACTAAAGATAGGCCAGATCCGACCCAAGGAAACCCCTACCTCCGCTACAAATGGAACTTAAAACCAGGCCGAAGCGAAGCTTCGGCCCGGAGTCCGCAGCGTATATATCCTAGACTTGTACAGACCTAGTGGTGATACCAAAAGTCCCAATTGGCAACAACCATATGCATTAAAAGTGGGTCTCTTATATGGCCAGTTCATAGGGGAGGTTGGCACTCATTCAGTGGGATCTTGACCATTCTCAAAATCAATTAACTAACCCATTCTACAAATATTTATCCAATTTTTCAAGTCGCTAGCTTCATTCTATCGAAAATTAACGCTTATTTGAAGTTTCACTTGTAGGGGAGGTAGGGGTTCCTTGAGTCGGATCTTGTCCAGCATTCCATATACCAATTAGATCTCCCTACAAACATTTAAACAAAATTTCAAGTCTCTAGCTTCATTCTATCGAAAGTTATCGCTTATCTGAAGTTTCTTTTGTAGGGGAAGTAGGGGTTTCGATGGTCGGATTTTACGTATTTTCAATATTAGTCGACTGGATCATACTACAAACATTTGACCAAAATTTCAAGTCGCTAGCTTTATTTTGTCGTAAGTTATCGCTTATTTTAATTTTCATTTCTAGGGGAGGTAGGGGTTCCTTAGGTCGGATCTTACCCATCTTTAATGCCAACTAACTCAATCTCACTTTCAACATTTTACCAAAATTTCAAGTTGCTGGCTTCGTTATATCAAAAGTTATCGTTTATTTGAAGTTTCATTTGTAGGGGAAGTGGGGGTTCCTTGAGTCGGATCTTGCCCATTTTCAATACCAACAAAGTAGGTCTTATTAGCAACATTCTTTCAAATTTTCAAGTGGCTAGTATCATTTTTTCGAAAGTTATCGTAATTAAAGTAATATTTATACCCTAGACTTTTAGTATAGGGTATATTGTTTTTGTCACGACGGAAATATGTAACACCTTAAAGGAGGCTCCGGAGGTATGGCAATGAATATATATAAATGATCAGGGTCACCTTCTGATTCGATTTAGCCATGTCTGTCTGTCTGTCTGTCAGTCCGTCTGTCTGTCCGTCTGTCCGTCTGTCCGTCTGTCCGTCTGTCTGTCCGTTCGCACGATAACTTCCGATAGAATGAAGCTAGAGCATTGAAATTTTGACTGGATGTTGGAAGTATGATCTAGTTGGTTGGTATTGAAAATGGGCATGATCAGGCCAAGAGAACGCCTACCTCCCCTACATATGTAAAATAATTAAATGTATTTATAACTCCCGATTAAATAAACATGAAAACCTCTAGCTTTGGTAGATTGCTCGTGATGGTAATCTTATACTCCCCTGGAAAAATTAAATCGATCAGTTGAAAACTAACGGTAATTTTCTTACAAAGAGCCCCGTACTACCCTACTTTTAGGGTTTTTTGTCCATTACTCTTGAACCAAACGACGTAGGCAGCTTATTTTTGGCATGTACCCCTGAAGTGAGAAGCAGTTTGGGTTTTAGTAGGTTGGGCATAATCAGATGAAAGGAACGCCTACCTCCCCTACAAAATTTAAAAAAATTAAATATTACTTTACTATAATTACGATAACTTTCGATAGAATAACACCAGCGGGTTAAAATTCGCAGAACGTTGGTAGTAAAATCTAGTTAGTTGGCATTGGAAATGGGCAAGATCCGACGTAAGGAACCCCTACGTCGCCTACAAATGAAACTTCAAATAAGCGATAACTTTTGATAGAATGAAGCCAGCGACTTGAAATTTTGGTCAAACGTTTGAAGTGAGATTGAGTTAGTTGGCATTAAAGATGTTTTAGATCGACCTAAGGAACCCCTACCTCCCTAGCTAGCGACTTGAAATTTTGGTTAAATGTTTGTAGTAGGATCCAGTTGGCTAATAATGAGCATACGTAAAATCCGAGCAATGAAACCCCTGCTTCCCCTAATACAACTTTCGATAGAGTGAAGCTAGAGACCTGACATTTATTTTAAATGTTTATATGGTGATCTAATTTGTTGGTGGCAATGATGGGCAAGATCCGATCCAAAGAACCTCTACCACCCCCAGAGAATGGAAATAATAATTTTTCAATTAAATAATAAATACTTATTATGAAAATTTCGGTGAATATTTATAGTAATTATTATCATTTCATCAAACATCAAATAGAAGTAATAATAATAATATTAATAATTACAAATGAATAATACAGGTAGCGGATTCTTCAATAACTATTATTTCTTCTGAAATAACAATTATTTCTTTCTAGACACAGACGTAACATGTGTTGCCCAGATTACTTTCAGTGGAACAAACAAAAGGAATTCCATTTCATCGACACTGCGCGTGGGCATGTGTTTTGGCCGCTGTACTCGCTTTCTTACTCAAATAAACATCGCAGACGCAGCCGCAGTCGCATACTCCTAAAAGTGTTCATGCTTGTTCATTAGCCGGTCCGTGATATTGTGCAGACTTCTTTAATAATTCTTCTTTCTTCACTGTGTGTTGTCGCGCTTCTTGTACACCCCCTTCATGTTTTTTTCCGTAGTTGAACTGATTTAAAAAAACATAAAAGAACTACGATTGGGGTAAACCCCAATCATGCAATCCTCTAGATGAATTTGAACCTGGTTAAAGCCAATAAATAATTTTGGTTGCAATCTCGGATGCATCGTTAAGACGTAAGACGTAAGTCGTTAAGACGTTAAGACGTATTTCATGAAATAGTGCAGTTTGTATGGGAGGGGGTAGAAGGAGGGTGAGGATTACAATAAATTTTATAATGTAGTTTACAATTATCATAAAAGTGATATATTCAAAATTTCAAAGCAATATGTTTTATAGTTTCTGAGAAAATCTGATTATTGAAAATTATCAAAAATGTGTCATTTTGTATGGGAGGGGGTAGACGGAGTAAGGGTAATCGATTAATTTTTTTGAATCTAACTGATATTGTTAATTAAGTGTTAAGTACAAAATTTCAGCCCGATAAATTGTATACGTACTGAGTAAATTGGCTTAACGTATTTCATGAAATAGTGCAGTTTGTATGGGAGGGGGTAGAAGGAGGGTGAGGATTACAATAAGTTTTATAACATAGGTTACAATTATTATAAAAGTGATATGTTAAAAATTTCAAAGCAATATGTTTTATAGTTTCTGAGAAAATCTGATTATTGTAAATTTTCAAAAATGTGTCATTTTGTATGGGAGGGGGTAGAAGGGGTGGAGCGATTTAGCCCGTTCACGAACTTAGCCTTCATTTTTTGTCAAAAATAACGTGTGCAAAATTTGAACTTCATAGCTTAACGCGTTCTCGAGCTAGAGAGGTCACGGACGGACGGACGGACAGACGGACAGACGGACAGACGGACAGACGGACAGACGGACATCCGGTTTTGAGATATTCGAGTGATAATATGAACTCCTGTATCATTCATTTTTTTCTGCGAGCCTTATTTCTTAGCGTTACAAACTTTGTGGCAAACTTATAATACTCTCAGATTTCATCTAGAGTATAAAAACGCTACCGGCTTACTTTTTCCAATTGTTTGGGCAGTATTCCAATAAGTTAGTCCGAACTCTTTATAAGCAACTATTTAGCTTTTATCTTCCTGTGTCAAAACCTTTCCTCGACTCGTTGTTTGCAAGATCTTTTAAAATGCACCACTAATGACAAAAAACAGTATTTATAAAAATCGTATATGTAGGTATAATAATCGTATAATCGCAGGATGAACAGTCTTGACTTCGTGAACAAAATAATAAAAAAATAATAATAAAAAAAAACCAGGCCGAAGCTTCGCTTCGGCCCGGAGTCCGAAGCGTACATACCCTAGGCTTGTACAGACCTAGTGGTGATACCAAAAGCACCAATTGGCAACGACCATATGCATTAAGAATGGGTCTTCTATATGGCCAGTTCATAGGGGAGGTTGGCACTCATTCAGTAGGATCTTGAACATTCTCAAAATCAATTAACTAACTAACCCATTCTACAAATATTTGTTGAATTTTTCAAGTCGCTAGCTTCATTCTATGGAAAGTTATTGCTTATTTGAAGTTTCACTTGAAGGGGAGGTAGGGGTTCCTTGGGTCGGATCTTGCCCATCATTGCCACCAACCAATTAGATCACCCTACAAACATTTAAACAAAATTTCAAGTCTCTAGCTTCACTCTATCGAAAGTTATCGCTTATTTGAAGTTTCATTTGTAGGGAAAGTAGGGGTTTCGTTGGTCGGATTTTACGTATTTTCAATATTAGCCAACTGGATCCTACTACAAACATTTGACCAAAATTTAAAGTCGCTAGCTTTATTTTGTCACAAGTTATCGCTTATTTGAAGTTTCATTTGTAGGGGAGGTGGGTGTTCCTTGAGTCGGATCTTGCCCATTTTCAATACCACCAAAGTAGGTCTTATTAGCAACATTCCACCAAATTTTTAAGTCGGTAGTATTATTTTATCAAAAGTTATCGTAATTAAAGGAACATTTAATTTTTTTAAATTTGTAGGGGAGGTAGGTGTTCTTTTGATCTGATTTCGCCCAACTTACAGAACCTTAAGCAGCTTCATCCCTCAGGGTTACATACCAAAAATCAGATGTCTACGTCAATTGGTTCAAGAGTTATGGACAAAAAACCAGAAAAGTAGGGTAGTACGGGGCTCTTTGTAAGAAAATTGCCGTTAGTTTTCAACTGATCGATTTTATTTTTCCAAAAGTGTATAAGAATAACCTCACGAGCAATCTCCAAAAGCTAGAGCTTTTCATGTTTATTTAATCGGGAGTTATGGATACATTTAAGTATTTTACATATGTAGGGGAGGTAGGCGTTCTCTTGGCCTGATCATGCCCATTTTCAATACCAACCAACTAGATTATACTTCCAACATCTGACCAAAATTTCAAGGCTATAGCTTCATTCTATCGAAAGTTATCGTGCGAACGGACAGACAGACAGACAGACAGACAGACAGACATGGCTAAATCGAATCAGGAGGTGACCCTGATCATTTATATATATTTACATTGCTATACCTCCGGAGCCTCCTTTAAGGTGTTACATATTTCCGTCGTGACAAAAACAATATACCCTATACTAAAAGTCTAGGGTATAAATATTTATTACAAATTTGAACAAATAATTCTGATTGTAATAATTATTTTTCCTCTGGGAACTGATTATGTCAAACAATAATTATTATTTGAAAATTGAAAAACGAATAATAATAATGTAATAATTATTGATTTGAATAATTTTGTCCAATCTCTGACCACCCCTACAAGTGAAACTTCAAATAAGCCATAACTTTCGATAAAATTAAGCTAGTGACTTGAAATTTTGGTAAAATATTTATACTGGGATCATGTTGGTTGTTATTAAAAATGCGCAAGATTCACCAAACGAAACTTCAACCTCCCCTACAAGTGAGACTTCAAATAAGCAATAATTTTCGATAGAATTAAGCTAGCGACTTGAAAAATTCGGCAAATATTGGTAGAATGGGTTAGTTAATTTATTTTTAGAATGGCCAAGATCCTCCTGAATGTGTGCCAACCTCCCCTATAAACTGGCCATATAGAAAACTCACTTTTAATGCATATGGTCGTTGCCAATTGGTACTTTTGGCATCACCACTAGGTCTATACAAGTCTGGTTTTCTTCTAAACGGAAGAGAAGATTGCTCTCTTCCGTTATCTGAATTCGATGAGAATGGTTTCTAACATATCCAGTTCTATTCCATCTTTTACTTTTCCCCGACAGTGTGTTTTCTGTTTATTCGTTCACTTTCTTCCGACAGTGTCCTCTTTTAACAAATATGCGAACCTGTGAGTGAAACTACTTTATGGACAAATTTTTGTTTTTGTTTATGTTGGTTTGCGTGCATGATAGGTAGCCAGGTCGACCCTTCGGAGCCTCCGTCACTCGGTCGAAACCAAACTAATTTAAAGCAAATAATGAAATGCGATTTACCTTAGTTGATGAATTAGAAACTGAGCTCCGAGCAGAGGTTGGACAAAATTATTCAAATCAAGGATTATTATATTTTTAATATTCGTTTTTCAATTTTCAAAATAATAATTATTGTTTGACATAATCATTTCCCAGAGGAAATATAATTATTACAATTACAATTATTTGTTCAAATTTATAAATATTTATTTTTTTTATTACTTTTTTTTCACACGAAGTCAAGACTTAGACTATTCATCCTGCGATTATACGATTGCTATTTATACGATCTTGATACAAAAAAAGTGCAATCTCTGCCCTGATTTTTGCCATTAGTGGTGCATTTTATAGGATCTTGCAAACAATGAGTCGAGGAAAGTTTTTGACACCAGAAGAAAAAGGCTAAATAGTTGCCTTTAAAGAGTTCAGACTAACTTATTGGGATACTGCCCAAAAATTGGAAAAAGTAAGTCGGTAGTGTATTTTTTTTAAATCAGGGGTCGAATCATAAGTTCCGTGAACGGACTACTTGTCACGTAAAAACGAGTATTTCGTATTGCACACCCCGTGAACGTATCGTAATTGGTTATTATGGTTTCCGTCAACGTATACGATATCGTATCAATTATTCGATCCCCCATTCGATTGCATTAAACCGATCGTATAGCACAAATTTCGCAAGAAAAATGGAAGTAAATGATTGTAAAACGCACGTTTATTGGTTATTCTTCAATAAATTAAATTTAAATTAAATTAATTAATTTAAACACTAAACTTAATAATGAGCAAAAAATATTTTGGGTGAGTTCAACTCTGTAAAGGTGCGTTCAGATCAAGTGAAATCACTCGCGCAACTGGCTCGCGAGGGAAAATTGCGTGTAGTATGAACATGTTCTTCGCCCGAAATTAATCTCTCGAGGGGAACCTGCGGTGTGACGCACCTGGTTGCTCATTGTTAGTTGCTCGCGCGCAACTACTCAGCCTCATATTTTACCTTGTGTGAACGCTGCGCGGGGATGTTTCGCGTGAGGATGAAAGCATTGATTTTTAATTTAAGCTTGTAAGTTCAACCCTGTACAGGTGCGCTGAGATTAAGCGAAGCCATTCGCGATTGAAGCTTGTAAGTAAGCTTGGTCATAGTGTTCTCGATGTGATGTAAAGCATTTGTTTTACACCGCATTCGGCCACCGCAAAGCAGATTTGGTTCACAATTCGTACTTGTGTTACTGTCGAGGCACATACCACTGTCGAAAAGTTCCAACTCTTCAGTCTACCATAAAGGCGGAGGTATGGGTCTTAAGACCTGGATCCATGCCATCTGCACTCATAGTAGCACGTTCCTCATTGCAAACACTTCCGAATAGCGAACTGATTGGTTTCTTCAATTCCAACTATTGGACGATTGAAGAGTCTCCCCTCAGCCACTTACGTAAAAGTGCTATGTAAAATCGAGTTCATGTGTATTGACATGAGAATCCACCGTAACCACTGCACCACACAAAACAATATTACCATTCCATACCCGGTAAAGACTTACAATCACAGACTAGCCGAATTCAAAAACATGACGAGGACGCCATGGTTAACTCATCCAAACTGCCGTCTCACCCTCTCTAGTGTCTGTTGTACGCAACATTGCGCGTTGTGTGAACGGAAAGGGTGAGACTGGCCTTCAGGGGGTTTCGCGTAAGTTACCTCGCGCAACAGTTACGCGAGTGGTTTCGCCAAATCTAAAAATACCTTTAAGCAATTCCTCTGCCTTCCGTCATACAAACACCGCGTCGAGCCATTACCGCATGTTCGCTTCTATTCGTTCCATCTTTAATATAAACACACGCACACAAATCAATCACAAATTAAGAAAAAAAGACAAGAATTTACACAAACCTTCTGTTTTAGTTCTCCTTTTTAGGGTTTTGTATTAAAAACAAAACCCTTATGAAATCGGTCAAATGTCTGTCCGTCTGTCCATGAAATATCTCTCTAACGGCTAAAGCTACATACATGAAATTTCGTGGGAGTATGTAGAATTATTATAATTCGCCGGAGAAAGCGATTCGTTGTAATAGGCTGACTTTAAGGGGATGTCCCCATAGAGGGGAAATGAAGGTCGAAATTTTTTTTTTCATCTGGTATAGGCAAGTGGGGTATCATGAGAAAGGTAACACCGAGTACATTCCATTTTTGGAATTTTTTTTCAAATTTGAAGAAACGGGAAAATAGGGAGAGGGGAAAATATGTCATCCGAGTTTGTCCCCCCCCCCCTTGCATTTCGAGACCGTTATACTTAGAAATATGAAAATTTACAGAAAAGCGCCATTTTACTAGTGTAGAAAACCTAGATTTCTAGAATTTTGAAATTTCATCAGAAAAGGTTAATAATAGTACATTTCTATAGTTTCAGTTAGCACAAAACTGCACCCCTTACGCGTACCCGAGGTCAAAAATATTGATGGCCAATGATAACCAACATCATTGGCAATAATATCTCTAAGTTTCATTAGAATCACATAATATTTAATAATAGTACATTGATTTAAAGTTAGGCATTTTGACACTATCCACACAAAAATTACACCTACCGGCCTCATAAGTGTGAGTACTACTTTCATGTTGTTTTTCGTAGTGCGAATTGCAGTTATTTAATTAATCATTTTTGAAAGGGTAAAGATTAGTCGGGGGCGCTGCGTCGTAATTGGCAAACTTTACCGGGTGGAAGGGGGGAGGGGTCCATATAGAGGCGAAATTAATTTCAATTTTTTTTTTATCGACTGGTATAGGCAAGTGAGGTGTCGTGAGAAAGGTAATGTTGAGTACATTCCATTTTTTCGCATTTTCTTGAAATTTGTAGAAAGGGGAATAGTGGAAGAGGAGAAAATATTGGTTCGTAATTTGCCCCCCCCCCCCCCCCCCCTGGCATTTCAAGACTGTTAGAATTATGAAAACTTACAGGAAGGTGGGTTCGGAATAGCATATAAAATGGAAAATAATGGAATCTGTATATCTTCTCAGAATAGGTAAATAATAGCTTATTTCTGTAGTTACAGTTAGCACACCCCTGCATGCCTTAAACACTTTCGAGGTCAAAAGTACTGATGGCCAACGATAACCAACACCTTAGGGCTTACGCAATAATATGTTCTAAGTTTCGTTACAATCACGTAATATGAATTGGCATGTAAAATGTAAGTGGGTAAGACATTTTAATTAAGTTTTTTTTTGTCCATTTAAGTGGTATCAAGAAGAGCAAGGAGCCGATATTTATATACCAAAATAAGCGCTTGCTACAAAACCCTCGGATTGCGGGCGTAGCCCTCTATATTCCGGTTTCATTAATATTTTTATTTTTTTGACATTAACTTGTCATATGTATTTCCAATACGATTAGCTTTGAATCTACTGCATTCCTTGAAAAATTACGTTCCGTTAGCAATCGTATATGATAATTCCAATGTATTCATTCGTACGAACAGTAACGAATTTTTTTTCATACGATTGTCGTTCCGTTCACGGAACTCATAATTCGACCCCAGTTCAACTACGGAAAAAACATAAACGGGGTGTACAAGAAGAGCGCGACTACACACAGTATGAAGAAAAAAGAATTATTAAAGAAGCCTGAAATTCCCACTGCTCTGCACAATATCATAGACTGGCTAATGAACAAAATCCACTTTTAGGAGTGTGCGGTGCGTCTGCGATGTGTATTTGAGTAAGAAAGCAAGTACAGCGGTAGCCAAAACACATGCCCACACGAAAACGATGCGTCGTAATACGCTGAATTTAAGGGGAAGTCCTCATAGAGGGGAAATGAAGGTCCAAACAAGTTTTTCATCTGGTACAAGCAAGTGGCATATCATGAGAAAAGTAACACCGAGTACATTCCATTTTTGGCATTTTCATTTTGTTTGAAAATCATGCAGTTCCTACAACCCTGAAGATTTTAGACAGCTGCTGAAGCATGAAGAAATTACCCTTTCAGTGACTAAACTTACTCAATTGCCCTAACCCCTTGTGGGGTATATCACGCCAACTGTTCCATGTGGCCCAGTTGACGTTTCGTTGGCATAAACTGGTTTCGGAGAATGCAGTTGCCAGCCCGCACCTCCTGCACATCCATCGCCACGAACGTCGTCGTGGACGGCAGGTTTAAGGTTCTAATATGTATACGTGACGCGTAAACCCGTCGGACGCGTTTAATCTACGATACCCGTAACCTGTAAAAAGCAAATGAGTTTACGACACCGCGTAACTTATTGGCTGACGAAGCGTAAATAACTTTCTCGTATAAATACCAATCGGGTTTACAATTCTGATGCGTGAACGCTTTCAAACCCGTTGGAGTCGTACGATCGCGTAAAATCGCTGTTATCTTGATTATACAGGCCGGCTTGTATGTACATTGTGATAGATGGTTGCAAGCAGCCAAGATGGATCTCATGAGCTGTTCCGGGATTTTGTATGTCGAGTTATTTTTGGTGAAGTTTTAGCCCGGTTTCGCATGGCACTGTAACGAGTCGTTTGCTTGAGCTGGGCTCAAACCGAGGACGGAGATCGAGGCTGGTCGTTCAGACCTGCCGTGACACCTAAGTGCCAATATCTCCTCAAAGATGAACGAGGTGCCGCGTGCTTGATAGCTAGCTCAGCTATCGGTAGTATGGGCTGGGTTTTGGTTCGGTCTCTCTGCCTCGTAATCGCTACAAAAAAAAAATCCACGCGACTGCCCGAAGACCTAAGCCAACGGATGTCCCTCAAAGGATATCATACAAAAAAAAAATTTGGGCCGCGAAATCCCCTCAAAGTCCCTGCCACTAGCACGGGAGCCCCCTGATGGCGATAGGGCTCCGCGCTCCCTCCCCGACCTTGGGTTGGGCCGCGCAATATTGCTCAACCCCCATAGCGGAATCGATGGAAACTACCGAAGAGAGTGGATTGGAGTGAAGAAGTGAGAAGCAAACAATCTTGATTTAATGTGAATGCATTGCTTTAATTTCTTTTGCACTCATTTTCTTTACAACCAATCAAATTCATTTACAGAACGAAAACTTATTTTTATGCATCGAGATTCCGAATATATATGTAAATAAAATTGATACGTCTACCTATACTATCTGCAGGACTAGACCACGCCTTCTTCTATATATATTTATACCCTAGACTTTTAGTATAGGGTATATTGTTTTTGTCACGACGGAAATATGTAACACCTTAAAGGAGGCTCCGGAGGTATAGCAATGTATATATATAAATGATCAGGGTCACCTCCTGATTCGATTTAGCCATGTCTGTCTGTCTGTCTGTCTGTCTGTCCTTCTGTCCGTCTGTCTGTCTGTCCGTTCGCACGATAACTTTCGATAGAATGAAGCTAGAGCCTTGAAATTTTGGTCAGATGTTGGAAGTATGATCTAGTTGGTTGGTATTGAAAATGGGCATGATCAGGCCAAGAGAACGCCTACCTCCCCTACATATGTCAAATAATTCAATGTATTTATAACTCCCGATTAAATAAACATGAAATTCTCTAGCTTTGGTAGATTGCTCGCGGGGGTAATCTTATACTCCCCTGGAAAAATGCAATTGATCAGTTGAAAACTAACGGTAATTTTCTTACAAAGAAACCCGTACTACCCTACTTTTCAGGTGTTTTGTCCATAACTCTTGAACAAATTGACGTAGAAATCTAATTTTTGGTATGTAACCCTGAAGTGAGAAGCTGCTTGGGTTTCAGTAAGTTGAACATAATCAGATCAAAGGAACGCCTACCTCCCCTACAAAATTTAAAAAATTAAATATTAATTCAATTACGATAACTTTCGATAGAATAGCACTAGCGAGTTGAAAATTTGGCAAAACGGTAGTAGTAACATTTTGTTAGTTGGCATTGAAAATGGGCAAGATCCGACCTAAGGAACTCCTACCTCCCCTACAAATGAAACTTCAAATAAGCGATAACTTTTGATAGAGAGAAGCCAGCGACTTGAAATTTTAGTCGAATGTTTGAAGTGAGATTGAGTTAATTGGCATTAAGGATGTGTTAGATCCGACCTAAGGAACCCCTACCTCCCCTACAAATGAAACTTCAAATAAGCGATAACTTTTGATAGAGAGAAGCCAGCGACTTGAAATTTTGGTCGAATGTTTGAAGTGAGATTGAGTTAGTTAGCATTAAGGATGGTTTAGATAAGACCTAAGGAACCCCTAGCTCCCCTACAAATGAAACTTCAAATAAGCGATAACTTTTGATAGAATGAAGCCAGCAACTTGAAATTTTGGTCGAATGATTGAAGTGAGATTGAGTTAGTTGGCATTAAGAATAGGTTAGATCAGACCTAAGGAACCCCTACCTCCCCTAGAAATGAAATTTTAAATAAGCGATATTTTACGACTAAATAAAGCTAGCGACTTGAAATTTTGGTCAAATATTTGTAGTAGGATCCAGTTGGCTAATACTGAAAATACGTAAAATCCGACCAATGAAACCCCTGCTTCTCCTTCAAATGAAACTTCAAGTAAGCGATAACTTTCGATAGAGTGAAGCTAGACAACTGACATCTTTTCTTTAATGTTTGTATTGTGATCTAATTGGTTGGTGGCTATGATGGACAAGATCCGTTCCAAGGAACTTCTACCACCCCTATAAGTGAAACTTCAAATAAGCGTTAATTTTCGATAGAATGAAGCTAGCGACTTGAAAAATTGGATAAATATTTGTAGAATGGGTTAGTTAATTGATTTTGAGAATGGTCAAGATCCCACTGAATGAGTGCCAACCTCCCCTATGAACTGGCCATATAAGAGACCCACTTTTAATGCATATGGTCGTTGCCAATTGGTACTTTTGGTATCACCACTAGGTCTGTACAAGTCTAGGGTATATACGCTTCGGACTCCGGGCCGAAGTTTTTTTCTGATAATTGCGCAACTATTAGCAGCTCCCACACTTAAACTTCTGGGAAATTATACAAAATGGCGATTATTAGGAATGTGGCCCAAGTCCTACCTATTCTTTACTTCAAAGTTCGCGTGTTATCTAATTCCGAAATATTTCTATACTATGGGATCTAATTCCTCTTTTGTTTTTGTTTTAATATACTGTATTCTAAATTCATTATCGTTAAATATATTTCAATTGACCGATTATGACGATGGCGTTGCACCATTTATATTTCTATACGCCATTTCAAAAATATTTTTTTTTTTCTGGGTACACTTTCTTTGTATCACTAATATTATTTTCAGTTAACAATCCTTGGAAACACCTGATACATATTCGGAAAATCGTACTATCGTCCCTGTTCGAATCTCTCGAAGAGAAAAAATGTGAAATGCTAAATGATTACTACGTACAAATGATTGTCGTCTATTCGTGTCGAATCAACGTCATGACAAATGCGACTTCCAACGTAATTATTTCTTGTAAATATATTCTTTTTTTTTATACCCTAGACTTATAGTATAGGGTATATTCATACCCTAGACTTATAGTATAGGGTATATTGTTTTTGTCACGACGGAAATATGTAACACCTTAAAGGAGGCTCCGGAGGTATAGCAATGTATATATATAAATGATCAGGGTCACCTCCTGATTCGATTTAGCCATGTCTGTCTGTCTGTCTGTCTGTCTGTCCGTCTGTCTGTCCGTTCGCACGATAACTTTCGATAAAATGAAGCTAGAGCCTTGAAATTTTATTCAAATGTTGGAAGTGTGATCTAGTTGGATGGTATTGAAAATGGGCATGATCAGGCCAAGAGAACGCCTACCTCCTCTACATATGTAAAATACATAAATGTATCTATAACTCCCGATTAAAGAAACATGAAAAGTTCTAGCTTTGGTAGATTACTCATGAGGGTAATCTCATACTCTCTTGGGAAAATAAAACTGATAAGTTGAAAACTAACGGTAATTTTCTTACAAAGAACCCCGTACTACCCTACTTTTCAGGTTTTTTGTCTATAACTCCTGAACCAATTGACGTAGACACCTGATTTTTGGCGTGTAACCTTCAAGTGAGAAGCTGCTTAAGATTATGTAAGTTTGGCATAATCAGATCAAAGGAACGCCTACCTCCCCTACATATTTCCAAAAATTCAATATTCCTTTAATTACGATAACTTTCGAAAAAATGATACTAGCAAAGTTGAAAATTTGAAAGAATGTTGCTAATAAGACCTACTTTGTTGGCATTGAAAATGGGCAAGATCCGACTCAAGGAACCCCCACCTCCCCTACAAGTGAAACTTCAAATAAGTGTTAATTTTCGATAGAATGAAGCTAGCGACTTGAAAAATTGGATAAATATTTGTAGAGTGGGTTAGTTAATTGATTTTGAGAATGGTCAAGATCCCACTGAATGAGTGCCAACCTCCCCTATGAACTGGCCATATAAGAGACCCACTTTTAATGCATATGGTCGTTGCCAATTGGGACTTTTGGTATCACCACTAGGTCTGTACAAGTCTAGGGTATATACGCTTCGGACTCCGGGCCTGGTTTTGTTTACAATCGCAAAATAGCTTCCCTAACTTTAAACCTTACAAAGTTCTACGTGTTCTACATTTCTTCCTAATGGTCATCTCACTTTGTCCATTATATGAATTTCATCAAAAATAATTCACATTAAACGTCTATTCATTAATTCCGCCGAAATCGGATTAGCGGAAATAAAAATTAGCTAAATAGTACGTTCCCAACCGAAACTGAAAATCCTTTTCTATGTTATGTTTAAGCTTTAAATATTTTTATACCCTAGACTTTTAGTATAGGGTATATTGTTTTTGTCACGACGGAAATATGTAACACCTTAAAGGAGGCTCCGGAGGTATAGCAATGTATATATATAAATGATCAGGATCACCTCCTGATTCGATTAAGCCATGTCTATCTGTCTGTCTGTGCGTTCGCACGATAACTTTCGATAGAGTAAAGCTAGAGACTTGAAATTTTGGTCAAATGTTGGAAGTATAATCTAGTTGGTTGGTATTGAAAATGGGCATGATCAGGCTAAGAGAACGCCTACCTCCCCTATATATGTAAAATAATTAAATGTATCTATAACTCCCGATTAAATAAACATAAAAAGCTCTAGCTTTGGTAGATTGCTTGTGAGGATAATCTTCTACTTCCCTGGAAAAATAAAACCGATCGGTGGAAAACCAACGGTAATTTTCTTACAAAGAGCCCCGTACTGCCCTACTTTTCGGGTTTTTTGTCTATAACTCTTGAACCAATTGATGTAGACACCTGATTTTTGGCATGTGACCCTGGGATAGGAAGATACTTAAGTTCTGGTAAGTTGGGCATAATTGGATAAAAGGAACGCCTACCTCTCCTATAAATATCAAAAAAATTAAATATGTTTTAATTACGATAACTTTCGATAGAATAACACTAGCGAGTTGAAAATTTGACAAAATATTGCTAGTAGGATCTACTTGATTGGCATTGAAAATGGGTAAGATCCGACCCAAGCAACCCCTACCTCCCCTACAAATGCAACTTCAAATAAGCGATAACTTTTGACAGAATCAAGCCAGCGACTTGAAATTTTGGTAAATGTTTGAAGTGAGATTGGGTTAGTTGGTATTCAATATGGGTGAGATCCGACTTAAGAAACCCCTACCTCCCCTAGAAATGAAACTTAAAATAAGCAATAACTTAAGACAAAATAATGCTAGCGACTTAAAATTTTGGTCAAATGTTTGTAATAGGATCCGGTTGGCTAATATTGAAAATACGTTAAATCCGACCAACGAAACCCCTACTTCCCCTACAAATTAAACTTCAAATAAGCGATAACTTTCGATAGAGTGAAGCTAGAGACTTGAAATTTTGTTTAAATGTTTGTAGCATGATCTTATTTGTTGGTGGCAATGATGAGCAAGATCCGACCCAAGGAACCCCTACCTCCCCTACAAGTGAAACTTCAAATAAGCGTTAATTTTCGATAGAATGAAGCTAGCGACTTGAAAAATTGGATAAATATTTGTAGAATGGGTTAGTTAATTGATTTTGAGAATGGTCAAGGTCCTCCTGAATGATTGCTGCAACCTCCCCTATAAATTGGCCATACTGGAAACTCAATTTTAATGCATATGGTTGTTACCAATTGGTACTTTTGGTATCACCACTAGGTCTGTACAAGGCTAGGGTATATACGCTTCGGACTCCTGGTTTTGTTTTCAATTCAGTCATTGAGCCGAAGTGAACCAACACCCCTTAAAGAAAAAAATCCGCCCTAAACCATAGCTTCTGCATATGCGTCGCCGTTCCACTTCACGGAATAATTCGTATCACTCATCACCCTTGGTCCAGTGTTGAAAATAATTAGCTATTGTAGGAATCCGTACCTCCTATCTTAAAAAAATGGAGTCCGTTTTGCTAGACTGTGACGTGGTAGAGTCGCTAGCACAGGAACCAACGCAGGGATCAACACCACCCTCAGCCATACGTGGCCTCTTGTGAGGCTGAATTGGTGACTCGTAGTCGGAAAGATGATAATTGGACGAGTGTCGCAGATCCCTGACGTAGGTGTCAATGTCCCTTTGACGGTGACCGTGTATTCCTCACCAGAGGTCGAGAATGCAATCTAACGACTGCTGGATTTGCTGGGTTGCCATCAGCTGTAACCGCTGCCGTATACACTCTGGCGGCCGATGACCCGCTCTTCCCCGCGACACTCCTGAGATCCACCCCGCAGAATTTCGACAGGTGGTCTACGAGCACTATTGCTCCTATATTGCCGCCTTTGGATCTAGGAAACGGTCCTAGTAGATCCATGTACAGCCGTTGAAAGACGCGGTCGGAAACGAAGTGATTTAGGATCGGAACTCGGAGGGACTGGTTGGGAGCTTTCGACTTCTTGCAGATGTCGCAGGAGGAGACGTAGTTGCTGACCTATTGGGCCATTTTCGGCCAGAAAAACAGGGTTCTCAGGCGTTGCAACGTCTTAGCGACTCCTCCGTGCGCGCTTAGCGGGTGTTCATGTGCGCGCTTTATCAAATCCATCGAAAGCTCCGACGGAACCCACAGTTTCCAAGCCTGTTGATCCTGTATTTCGTCCCCGCTCGCGTACTCACTGCGTTTGTACACGAACCCATCGACCGTTTTCAGATCCGGCAATTGATGTTGGTTTTGTTTGACACTACCTGTCAAATCCTTGTACTCGGGAGAGAGGAAATGTGGAGAACTCAAATCGATTTCGACTGAGCTCTCGAAGGGGTCTTGAATTGTCAGAGACTCTGTGCAGTGGACTCGAGAAAGAGTATCCGGCACAACGTGTTGACTTCCTTTCCGATGCTCAATCTCGAAGCGGAAGCCCTGTAGTTTTAGGGACCAACGAGCCAGCTTTCCGTGCAAATCTGGCTGGCTCATCAGCCACTTCAAGGAAGCGTAGTCCGTGATGATTTTGAATTCCTGCCCTTCCACATACGCTCTAAACTTTTTGACTGCTGTCACCGCTGCCAGACATTCTTGTTCGGTGACTGTATAATTTCGCTGGGCTGAATTGAGCTTCCTGGACATGAAAGCTATGGGCACTTCGGAACCGTCTTCGGTTGTCTGTGTTAACACGGCGCCGATGCCATGTTGACTTGCGTCGCACTGGATGGCAAACGGACGCGAAAAGTCAGGAGGCCCGAGTCAAGCAGTCTTTCAGAGCTTGAAATGCCAGAAGGCTTTCTTCAGTCCAGACGAAACCACGGCCTTTCCGAAGCAGGTCTGTCAGCGGGGAAAAGACGGAAGCGTAATTTGGTACAAACCTATGGTGCCAACCGCACATTCCCAAAAAACGGTGAAGTTGTTTGGCTGTCGATGGTCGTGCGAAGTCGGTTATTGCTTCCACTTTACTAGAATCGGTCATGATGGTACCGTTACCGATTATATGTCCTAAGTACCGAACATGGGTCATGACGAACTTACTTTTCTCAACATTTATCGTAAGTCCTGCCTTACGAAGACACAGTGCCACTTCCTGCACCAGCAACAAATGGTCGTCGAAAGTTGTCGAGATCAGCAACAGATCATCTAAGTAGACAAACACCCTGGTCTTCAAGTGCGCTGGAATCACGCGGCCCATTAGGCGTTGCATCGTTTGTGGCGCATTACAGGGGCCAAAAGGCATGGTCACAAACTTATACAACTCCTGCCGGGGACGGTGAAGGCTGTCTTATCCCTTGACGCTTCATCGAGAGGAATTTTCCAAAACGCATCCTTCAAGTCTAAGCTCGTGTTGAACTCAGCCTTGGGGAGGCGGCTCAAAATCCCATCGATGAGCGGCAGAGGGTAAGCATCCTTCAAAGTTCAGGCACATGCGAACCTTATTGGGTTTGACCACTAAGGTGACTGGTGATGACCACGCACTCTGCGACTCCTCAATAACCCCCATTTCAAGCATCCGATCGACCTCCTTATAGAGGAACTTTCGACGGCGGGAGAGACCGGGAAGTGTCTCTGCTTTATGGGGATGTTGTTTACGACGTCGATGGCGTGCGAGATGACATTTGTACGCCCTAAACCCTCCTTGGCGAAAGACGGAAACATTGAAATGGCGGTATTGAGACGCATTTGTTGAGCAACTGTCCGTGAATGTTGACTGACTGTCGCCGCAGGGTCATCGGACGATAATTCCGATATATGTTGAGACGAAGCAAATAGGACAGGAGCCAAATCGAAACTCCGAACAAAATCGACCCCTAGGTATAAGTTTTGACTGAGAGTTGGCATTAGCAAAAACTTGAGAGTTTTGGTACGTCCGCGAAACGTAACGTTTGCCAGGATTTTACCTATAGCTGTATGGCAGGTACCACCAGCTGTTGTTACTCCCAGTCGAAACTTCTCCCAAGGATAATGGCTATTCATCAAAACCGCTTCAGCAAAGCTGTGTGCAGAGACATTTATGGGGAAAGTTCGGCAGCGGATACCCCCGCTTGAACTCCTTTTGAAACCTTCTGCTGGGGGTGAGGTCTCCGACGTGGTGAGTTTTTTGCTAGTGCACAGCGATCACACTGAGGTCTGCGCACACCAGGAGCTCCGCATCCATAACAGAACACCCGCAGTGTGTCTAGGCAATCTGCGTAGGAATGGCCAGATTTGCTGCAGCTCCAGCAAAGCGAGTGGGGACTCAACTCCGCTATCTGTACATCCGATTCAGTTTCTTCCGCGGTGTGGGGATTATCAACTTCCAGCTGCGAGACATGCTGTCTCGAGAGTTGACGAGTATGCTGCGGTGGACGTCGAGCTTCCTTCCGCTCCAAGTGGTTTTCGATTTCGCGGACGCACTGCCGCAGCTCCCTCAGGTTGATAGTCTCGGCTAGAATCATTCTGTCGGAGATATCATCTCGCAGATTCCACCGCACCATCCTAGTCAACTCTCGATCCGTCAGTTTATCCCGCATCCGGTCGTTGATCGCATGAACTTCCTCCAAGAAGTCGTCAAACAACTGCCCTGGCTTCTGCAGGCACCGGCGTATGGATTCAATTATGTAGATCTGCATCGGCGTGACGATCACCGAATTGCTCCCTCATTGCAGTCCTCAAAGAACCCCAATTGTACCGATTCCCTGTGCTGGCAGCGTACCGGCAGAACCATCCGGCAGCCTTGCCTTCAAACAAGAGGTGTGCGAAAAGGCAGACGCAGTCAAAGTTGCCTTCAAGGGTACGGTCGGTGAACCATTCGACTTGACGAATGAATTCGTCGACCGCAGTACTCTTGAAGACCAACCCCCAATTGCTCATAATTCTCAGCACATAGTTCGGAGGCATGTTTTGTCGGGGGACTGTTGGCTGATTCCGCCGATTCTCCGACTCAGCTCGAGGAATCGGTACCTCCGGCTCGTAATGGGCTAATAGTTGGGACATGCGCTTAGCACATTCCAGGTCAATCAATTTCTGCAAGGATTCATCGAATCCTTGCAGGAATTGATTGGCGTGGGAATGCGCCGGCGTTTTGTTCAAGTCCTCATACGGGGACCTACTGTGCGCGCCCTGATCTGAGCGCGGGGACTCAAGGGGGGCAGGTTGTGGTGGTTGTGTCTGGGGTGATTTCTGGCCCCACCAAGGTGGAGGTTGTTGGCCCCACCAAGGTGGTGGTTGTTGGCCCCACCAAGGTGGTGGTTGTTGGCCCCACCAAGGTGGTGGTTGTTGGCCCCACCAAGGTGGTGGTTGTTGGCCCCACCAAGGTGGTGGTTGTTGCCCCCACCAAGGTGGTGGTTGTTGCCCCCACCAAGGTGGTGGTTGTTGGCCCCACCACGGTGGTTGTTGGTGTGGGGGCGGCTGTTGGCCCCAGCCAATAGCCGATGGTTGTGGGGGCTGTTGTTGTCCCCAACCATAAGTCGTTGGTTGACCCCAACCGGGGTAGGATGAGCGCCCTTCCTTTGCCGCGTTTTGCGGCAGTGGCTGCAGTGGTAGGCGTTGGTCCTGAGGCGATTGCTCATCGACCGGAGCACCATCTAACGACAACGCTGGAGGGAATTCCTCCGCGTTCGGGTCGAGCGGTGCCGTTGCCATCGATCGGATCACCATGTTGCCCTGTCTTGGCACAGCTCCTCTTCCGTGTCCTATCGGTGGTGGCGTGTGGTTCAGTGGCATTTCCGTTATATCTATTTATTTAGTTTTTTTTATCCTATTTTATTTTAATGTAATTATTATTGTCACGTCTATTTACGTTATGTTTTTTTTTTTGTAAATGCAGGTATAGTCAAAAAATTAAGCAAAAAACAAAAAAAAAACCCACAAGCGATACAAGAGGTTGTTCTTTTTCGATTAAATGTTTGCTTCCTGAATCTTTCAGACTACTCCCCCCTTCCACTCTCAGTACCCCTCATTCTCATCATAAACAAAACGTGCTAGTCCCAGAGACGAAAAGGAATTCCGTCGCCCAAGAGAAAATTTAAAGCAAAAACCAGGCCGAAGCGAAGAGTCCGAAGCGTATATACCCTAGACTTGTACAGACCTAGTGGTGACACCAAAAGTAATAATTGGCAATGACCATGCATTAAAAGTGAGTTTCCTATATAGCCAGTTTATAGGGAAGGTTGGCACTCATTCAGGGAGATCTTGACCATTCTGAAAATGAATTAACTAACCCATTCTACAAATATTTGTTGAATTTTTCAAGTCGCTAGCTTCATTCCATCAAAAGTTATTGCTTATTTGAAGTCTCACTTGTAGGGGAGGTAAGGGTTCCTTGGGTCGGATCTTGCCCATCATTGTCACCAACCAATAAGATCACCCTACAAACATACAAACAAAATTTTAAGTCTCTAGCTTCACTCTATCGACAGATATCGCTTATTTGAAATTTCGTTCGTAGGGGAAGTAGGGGTTTCGTTGGTCGGATTTTACGCATTTTCAATATTAGCCGACTGGATCCTACTACAAACATTTGACCAAAATTTTAAGCCGCTAGCATTATTTTATCATAAGTTATCGCTTATTTTAAGTTTCATTTCTAGGGGAGGTAGGGGTTCCTTAGGTAGGATCTAACCCATCTTGAATACCAACTAACCCAATCTCATTTCAAACATTTGACCAAAACTTCAAGTCGCTGATTCTGTCAAAAGTTATCGCTTATTTGAAGTTGCATTTGTAGAGGAGGTAGGGGTTGCTTGGGTCGGATCTCGCCCATTTTCAATACAAACTAAGTAGATCTTACTAACAACATTCCACCAAATTTTCAACTTGCTAGTGTCATTCTATCGAAAGTTATCGTAATTAAAAAATATTTAATTTTTTTAAATTTTGTAGGGGAGGTAGGCGTTTCTTTGATCTGATTACGCCCAACTAGAAATCAAGCAGCTTCCCACCTCAGGGTTACATTCCAAAAATCAGGTGTCTACGTCAATTGGTTCAAGAGTTATAGACAAAAATCCCGAAAAGTAGGGTAGTACGGGGCTCTTTGCAAAAAAATCAAAGTTAGTTTTCAACTGATCGACTTGATTTTTTCAGGAGAGTAAAAGATTATCCTCGCGAGCAATCTGTCAAAGTTAGAGCTTTTCATGCTTGTATAATCGGGAGTTATTAATACATTTAACTACTGAACATATGTAGGGGAGGTAGGCGTTCTCTTGGCCTGATCATACCCATTTTCAATACCAACCAACTAGATCATACTTCCAACATCTGACTAAAACTTCAAGGCTCTAGCTTCATTCTATCGAAAGTTATCGTGCGAACGGACAGACAGACAGACAGACGGACAGACGGACAGACGGACAGACGGACAGACGGACAGACGGACAGACGGACAGACAGACAGACGGACAGACGGACAGACGGACAGACAGACATGGCTGAATCGAATCAGGAGGTGACACTGAGCATTTTAATATATACATTGCTATACCTTCGGAGCCTCCTTTAAGGTGTTATGTACATGTTTCCGTCGTGACAAAAACAATATACCCTATACTAAAAGTCTAGGGTATAAAAATATTCGGGATTAGTACGGATTCATTCCTAATCGATACTCCAGCCTATCCTATTCCTAGGTTTCGGGAAAGTAGAGTCATTTTACAGGTGTTTACAAAATGCGTTTCTCATACTCCCTTGACCATCAGAACAGGATAGGCCAGGCATCGACAAGTTCCGAAATCCGACTTGTCATCAGAACGAGCTATAAGAGGTCAGTGCCTACACAAAAAGGTGGGAAGACGATCGAGGGACCCGGATTGGAGATCGGGAGTAAACTCCCGATTCCAATAATTCCAAGGAATCCCTTTTGTCGGTTCGTCGTGCCCACGATGCAAAACCATCTTTGGACAACCACTACGTAGGCACTGCCAGTTGGGGGATAGGTGGGGATAGGATATCCTACTCTACATGGATAGGGTACTCTACATCAATGGGATAAGAATTTAAGAGAAAAAAAAAGAGCTAAAAAAAAATATAGCCGGAGTTTGTAAATCCCTGGGTGCGTGCAGCACCAAAGTGAGGATAGGACCTCAAAAGCTGTCAAACTCCGGCAGTGGGACCGATAATTGGACCTCAAGATGGAATGAGGTCCTAGGGTGACCGAAATGAACCCTAACGGTAAATTATTGGGCCCCACGTTTTGCGCCATTTGTAACGAGTCGTTTGCTTGAGCTGGGCTGAAACCGAGGACGGAGATCGAGGCTGGTCGTTCAGACCTGCCGTGACACCTAAGTGCCAATATCTCCTCAGAGATGACCGAGGTGCCGCGTGCTTGATAGCTAGCTCAGCTATCGGTAGTATGGGCTGGGTTTTGGTTCGGTCTCTCTGCCTCGTAATCGCTACAAAAAAAAACCACGCGACTGCCCGAAGACCTAAGCCCTCAAAGGATATCCTACAAAAAAAAAATTTGGGCCGCGAAATCCCCTCAAAGTCCCTGCCACTAGCACGGGAGCCCCCTGATGGCGATAGGGCTCCGCACTCCCTCCCCGACCTTGGGTTGAGCCGCGCAATATTGCTCAACCCCCATAGAGGAATCGATGGAAACTACCGAAGAGAGTGGATTGGAGTGGCAGCTTTCAAGGACTCAAGAAGCAAACAATCTTGATTTAATGTGAATGCATTGCTTTAATTTCTTTTGCACTCATTTTCTTTACAACCAATCAAATTCATTTACAGAACGAAAACTTGTTTTTATGCATCGAGATTCCGAATATATAAATAAAATTGATACGTCTACCTATGCTATCTGCAGGACTAGACCACGCCTTCTTCTATATATATATGTATATTTTTTGATAATTGCGCAACTATTAGCAGCTCCCACACTTAAACTTCTGGGAAATTATACAAAGGGGCGATTATTAGGAATGTGGCCCAAGTCCTACCTATTCTTTACTTCAAAGTTCGCGTGTTATCTAATTCCGAAATATTTCTATACTATGGGATCTAATTCCTCTTTTGTTTTTGTTTTAATATACTGTATTCTAAATTCATTATCGTTAAATATATTTCAATTGACCGATTATGACGATGGTGTTGCACCATTTATATTTCTATACGCCATTTCAAAAATATTTTTTTTTTCTGGGTACACTTTCTTTGTATCACTAATATTATTTTCAGTTAACAATCCTTGGAAACACCTGATACATATTCGGGAAATCGTACTATCGTCCCTGTTCGAATTTCTCGAAGAGAAAAAATGTGAAATGCTAAATGATTACTACGTACAAATGATTGTCGTCTATTCGTGTCGAATCAACGTCATGGCAAATGCGACTTCCAGCGTAATTATTTCTTATAAATATATTCTTTTTTTTTAGGGTTTTGTATTAAAAACAAAACCCTTATGAAATCGGTCAAATGTCTGTCCGCCTGTCCATGAAATATCTCACGAACGGCTGAAGCTACATACATGAAATTTTGTGGGAGTATGTAGAATTATTATAATTCGCAGGAGAAAGCGATTCGTTGCAATAGGCTGACTTTAAGGGGATGTCCCCATAGAGGGGAAATGAAGGTCAACATTTTTTTTTCATCTGGTATAGGCAAGTGGGGTATCATGAGAAAGGTAACACCGAGTACATTTCATTTCCGGTATTTTCATTAAATTTGAAAAAAGAGGAAAAGAGATAGAGGGGAAAATATGTGATCCGAGTTTGTCCCCCCCCCCCTTGAATTTCGATACCGTTATACTTAGAAATATGAAAATTTGCAGAAAGGCGGCATTTTACTAGTGTAGAAAACCGAAAATCGTAGAATTTTGATATCTCGACAAAAAAGGTTAATAATAGTACATTTCTATAGTTGCAGTTAGCATACCCCTGCACGCCTTAAGCACAGCCGAGGTCAAAAATATTGATGGCCAATGATAACCAACATCATAGGCAATAACATCTTTAAGTTTCATTACAATCACATAATATTTAATAATAGTACATTCATTTAAAGTTGGGCATTTCGACACTATCCACACAAAAATTACACCTACCGGCCTCATAGGTGTGAGTACTATTGTACTTTCATGTTGTTTTTCGTAGTGCGAATTGCAGTTATTTAATTAATCATTTCTGAAAGGGTAAAGATTAGTTGGGGGCGCTGCGTCGTAATTGGCAAACTTTACCGGGTGGAAGGGGGAGGGGTCCACATAGAGGTGAAATTAAGGTCAAATTTTTTTTATCGACTGGTATAGGCAAGTGAGGTGTCGTGAGAAAGGTAATGTTGAGTACATTCCATTTTTTCGCATTTTCTTGAGATTAGTAGAAAGGTGAATAGTGGGGGAGGAGAAAATATTAGTTCGTAGTCCCCCCCCCCCCCCCCGTGGCATTTCGAGACTGTTAGAATTATGAAAACTTACAGGAAGGTGGGTTCCGAATAGCATATAAAATGGAAAATAATGGAATCTGTATATCTTCTCAGAATAGGAATAGAATGCAGTGCAAAATTGGTGCAATGATAACGGCCTACGTGTTAACCCGGCTAAGGCAGTTATCGTCCCTTTTTCAAGGAAAAGAAACATCAAACCAATGAGGCATCCCACTATGTACAACACCCCAGTGCTCCTGGCAGACACCGTCAAACACTTAGGTGTTACTCTAGATAAGAAGCTACTTTGGTCGGCACACCTGAGGACAATCTCGGACAAAGCCACCAAAGCTCTATGGATCTGTAGACAGTTTGTAGGTAAAACTTGGGGGACAAGCCCTCGAATAGTACTATGGATCTATAAGGCAATTGTGAGACCCATAATTGAATATGGGGCTATCATCTGGTGGAAGAAAGCTACCACCAAAGAAGGAATGGCTATATTAGGAAAGATTCAAAGACTGGCCTGTCTCACAATTACTGGGGCTATTCGCAGCTGCCCCACGGCTGCCCTTGAGGCGTTGTTAGATCTTCCGCCGCTCCACATTCACCTAAAGGCAGAGGCAAAATCAGCAGTAGCTAGGCTTAAAGCTAATCAAACTAACATCAAGTTTAATTTGGAGCAGGAACACTGGCTTCACGAGGATAATGAATTAGGCTTGCCATCAGACCACATAACAAGGGAACTCCGCTTCAATCACCTCTTCTCTACAACCATATGGAGCAGAGAAGAATGGGAAATGAAGCACTCAACCCTTCCTTCCAGTACCGTTAAATGGTTTACGGATGGCTCCAAAACTGAAGAAGGCTCAGGGGCGGGTATCGCAGGCCCCTCAATTAGAGTGTCTATTCCTATGGGGAAGTACACCACGGTTTTCCAGGCTGAAGTTCACGCGATTGAGGTATGTGCGAACTTTTGTCTGGAAGCTGGCTACCGTAACAGTAGGATTGCAATCTTCACTGATAGTCAAGCTGCAGTCAAGGCGCTTAGCAAATTCTCCTTTTCATCGAAACTGGTTCTGAATTGCTTTGAAGCTCTGCAAAGAATTGGCATTGCTAATATCGTTACCATCTATTGGGTCCCTGGACATGTTGGTATTGCGGGTAACGAAACCGCTGATGAGCTAGCCAGGACGGCCTCTGCAAGTCCGTTTACAGGGCCTGAACCCTTCTGTGGTATCCCTCTATGTAGGGTGAAATCACACATAAGAGAGCAGGAACAGTTAGAAACCACTACACATTGGGAAAACCTCCCTGGCCTGAGACAATCGAAATTGTTTATTTCAGCTCACTCACCCAAGCGCTCCTTGGAATTGGTGTGCCTTGGCAGAAGCAGAGTGAGAATCATTTGCGGTCTCCTTTCAGGGCATTCCACTCTCAGGGGTCACCTATACAGAATGGGGATTGTCTCTAACCCCAACTGTCGTTTTTGCGAAAGCGATGATGAGACTTCTCAGCACATCCTCTGTGAGTGTGAGGCACTCGCCCGTCGCCGCTTAGAGAGTCTCGGTGAGGCATTCCCTGAAGTGGAAACGATCGCCTCTTTCAAACTTGGGCAGCTGAGCAGATTTGTGGGATCGATCAAACTCGATCGCCCACTCTAGATTTACAGGGCTATAGCACAATAGACCCTATGGTCGCAGTGCTCGTGGGCCCTTCGGGCCCACTGCCCACAAACTAATCTTAATCTTAATCTTAAGGGTAAAGATTAGTTGGGGGCGCTGCGTCGTAATTGGCAAACTTTACCGGGTGGAAGGGGGAGGGGTCCACATAGAGGTGAAATTAAGGTCAAATTTTTTTTATCGACTGGTATAGGCAAGTGAGGTGTCGTGAGAAAGGTAATGTTGAGTACATTCCATTTTTTCGCATTTTCTTGAGATTAGTAGAAAGGTGAATAGTGGGGGAGGAGAAAATATTAGTTCGTAGTCCCCCCCCCCCCCCCCGTGGCATTTCGAGACTGTTAGAATTATGAAAACTTACAGGAAGGTGGGTTCCGAATAGCATATAAAATGGAAAATAATGGAATCTGTATATCTTCTCAGAATAGGAATAGAATGCAGTGCAAAATTGGTGCAATGATAACGGCCTACGTGTTAACCCGGCTAAGGCAGTTATCGTCCCTTTTTCAAGGAAAAGAAACATCAAACCAATGAGGCATCCCACTATGTACAACACCCCAGTGCTCCTGGCAGACACCGTCAAACACTTAGGTGTTACTCTAGATAAGAAGCTACTTTGGTCGGCACACCTGAGGACAATCTCGGACAAAGCCACCAAAGCTCTATGGATCTGTAGACAGTTTGTAGGTAAAACTTGGGGGACAAGCCCTCGAATAGTACTATGGATCTATAAGGCAATTGTGAGACCCATAATTGAATATGGGGCTATCATCTGGTGGAAGAAAGCTACCACCAAAGAAGGAATGGCTATATTAGGAAAGATTCAAAGACTGGCCTGTCTCACAATTACTGGGGCTATTCGCAGCTGCCCCACGGCTGCCCTTGAGGCGTTGTTAGATCTTCCGCCGCTCCACATTCACCTAAAGGCAGAGGCAAAATCAGCAGTAGCTAGGCTTAAAGCTAATCAAACTAACATCAAGTTTAATTTGGAGCAGGAACACTGGCTTCACGAGGATAATGAATTAGGCTTGCCATCAGACCACATAACAAGGGAACTCCGCTTCAATCACCTCTTCTCTACAACCATATGGAGCAGAGAAGAATGGGAAATGAAGCACTCAACCCTTCCTTCCAGTACCGTTAAATGGTTTACGGATGGCTCCAAAACAGAAGAAGGCTCAGGGGCGGGTATCGCAGGCCCCTCAATTAGAGTGTCTATTCCTATGGGGAAGTACACCACGGTTTTCCAGGCTGAAGTTCACGCGATTGAGGTATGTGCGAACTTTTGTCTGGAAGCTGGCTACCGTAACAGTAGGATTGCAATCTTCACTGATAGTCAAGCTGCAGTCAAGGCGCTTAGCAAATTCTCCTTTTCATCGAAACTGGTTCTGAATTGCTTTGAAGCTCTGCAAAGAATTGGCATTGCTAATATCGTTACCATCTATTGGGTCCCTGGACATGTTGGTATTGCGGGTAACGAAACCGCTGATGAGCTAGCCAGGACGGCCTCTGCAAGTCCGTTTACAGGGCCTGAACCCTTCTGTGGTATCCCTCTATGTAGGGTGAAATCACACATAAGAGAGCAGGAACAGTTAGAAACCACTACACATTGGGAAAACCTCCCTGGCCTGAGACAATCGAAATTGTTTATTTCAGCTCACTCACCCAAGCGCTCCTTGGAATTGGTGTGCCTTGGCAGAAGCAGAGTGAGAATCATTTGCGGTCTCCTTTCAGGGCATTCCACTCTCAGGGGTCACCTATACAGAATGGGGATTGTCTCTAACCCCAACTGTCGTTTTTGCGAAAGCGATGATGAGACTTCTCAGCACATCCTCTGTGAGTGTGAGGCACTCGCCCGTCGCCGCTTAGAGAGTCTCGGTGAGGCATTCCCTGAAGTGGAAACGATCGCCTCTTTCAAACTTGGGCAGCTGAGCAGATTTGTGGGATCGATCAAACTCGATCGCCCACTCTAGATTTACAGGGCTATAGCACAATAGACCCTATGGTCGCAGTGCTCGTGGGCCCTTCGGGCCCACTGCCCACAAACTAATCTTAATCTTAATCTTAAGGGTAAAGATTAGTTGGGGGCGCTGCGTCGTAATTGGCAAACTTTACCGGGTGGAAGGGGGAGGGGTCCACATAGAGGTGAAATTAAGGTCAAATTTTTTTTATCGACTGGTATAGGCAAGTGAGGTGTCGTGAGAAAGGTAATGTTGAGTACATTCCATTTTTTCGCATTTTCTTGAGATTAGTAGAAAGGTGAATAGTGGGGGAGGAGAAAATATTAGTTCGTAGTCCCCCCCCCCCCCCCCGTGGCATTTCGAGACTGTTAGAATTATGAAAACTTACAGGAAGGTGGGTTCCGAATAGCATATAAAATGGAAAATAATGGAATCTGTATATCTTCTCGGAATAGGTAAATAATAGTTGATTTCTATAGTTACAGTTAGCACACCCCTGCATGCCTTAAACACTTTCGAGGTCAAAAGTACTGATGGCCAACGATAACCAACATGTACCATGTAAAATGTAAGTGAGTAAGACATTTTAATTATGTTTTTTTTGTCCATCTGAGTGGTATCAAGAAGAGCAAGGAGCCGATATTTATATACCAAAATAAGCGCTTGCTACAAAACCCTCGGATTGCGGGCGTAGCCCTCTATATTTCGGTTTCATTTTTTGTTTACAATCGCAAAATAGCTTCCCTAACTTTAAACCTTACAAAGTTCTACGTGTTCTACAATTCTTTCTAATGGTCATCTCACTTTGTCCATTATATGAATTTCATCAAAAATAATTCACATTAAACGTCTATTCATTAATTCCGCCGAAATCGGATTAGCGGAAATAAAAATTAGCTAAATAGTACGTTCCCAACCGAAACTGAAAATCCTTTTCTATGTTATGTTTAAGCTTTAAATATTTTTTTGTTTTCAATTCAGTCATTGAGCCGAAGTGAACCAACACACCCCTTAAAGAAAAAATCCGCCCTAAACCATAGCTTCTGCATATGCGTCGCCGTTCCACTTCACGGAATAATTCGTAGCACTCATCACCCTTGGTCCAGTGTTGAAAATAATTAGCTATTGTAGGAATCCTTACCTCCTATCTCAAAAAAATGGAGTCCGTTTTGCTAGACTGTGACGTGGTAGAGTCGCTAGCACAGGAACCACCGCAGGGATCAACACCACCCTCAGCCATACGTGGCCTCTTGTGAGGCTGAATTGGTGACTCGTAGTCGGAAAGATGATAATTGGACGACTGTCGCAGATCCCTGACGTAGGTGTCAATGTCCCTTTGACAGTGACCATGTATTCCTCACCAGAGATCGAGAATGCAATCTAACCCTGGATTTGCTGGGTTGCCATCAGCTGTAACCGCTGCCGTATACACTCTGGCGGCCGATGACCCGCTCTTCTCCGCGACACTCCTGAGATCCACCCCCCAACACTGTTGGGGAAAGAAGCAATTATCTCGGTGTCAAGCCTAAAGTACTCAGCATCACTTGAGGGGTGCACACAGTACGAGTACTACCATATACCATTTAATCACATACCTTATTCTTGCCACTAACTTGCAAATGCACGTAATTTTTGGGTCGATTTACGCCCCAATCCATCCCCCAAACGTCGCACGCACTTTTCGGTGATAAGCGAATCACTGACTTTCCTTAACGATCCCGAATTGCCGTCGAGGGACTTGCTGTCCTGTCCTGCAGTCGGCCGCCACGTTGCACGAAAATCCTCTCCACTGACATTTCAACTCCCGGAAGTCCAATTGGAATTCCGCGAGTTGAAATTTCAATTGCTGAAACTAATTCAGCAATCCAACATGGCTGCTGTGACTGGTATAATGGTTGTGTTCACCAGACACCGCTCTGAATCGCCCGGATCGGTGTTTAGTGGACGCCGCCATTATTTGGGTTGGGTTGGTGCAAACAATTGCAGGTATGTCTGGCGAATAATTTTGCTCGACTCACCTGCAACTGAGTCCACCGCCAGGGACCGGTCGAACGAGTAGGCACTCGTTACAGCACGCAGGGTATATCATCATCATCGTGGCGCGACAGCCCGACGTCGGGCCTTGGCCGCCTGGCAGGGTATATGAGGTACTAGCAAAAATAACTAATGGCAGCAAGCTTTATATACAAATGTGCAATTTTAATTCATTCGTCGCACATAAAAAACTCTCTCATTAAAGGCGCTTCTTGGGGGAAAGCTCGTGTTTTATGCGTTCCGTGTCCAACTGGCCTTACAGCGTTTTCCCACTTGCCGACATTTTCCCGGGATGCCGGCCGACATTCTTAAGCTGGAAACGCACAGTGTACGCTGAAAGCTTCAGACGGGGAAACTCCGTACACCAATAATGCACGATACGACGATCGTGTATTGGGGACAATTTAATTTCCCCACGGTCTCTCTGAGCGATTGTATGCGAAGCTTTCTTTGTATACGAAAATTCTGCACATGTACATTAACTTTCAAAATTATTTAGATAAGACAAATTTTCTCTAAAAATTAAACTGACATCCGAACAATAAATTTTACTCAGACCCTATTTGCTAAGTCTCAAATCATTAATCTAAATAAGAGTCAAAACACCTCATAGCAAAGGCCTCCTAACAACCTGTGTTTTGTCGTGAAGCCCAATGCACGATATTGTGGTCGTAAATTTGCTACGTAAATTTGTTTTTCCCCAATATACGAGCACAATACCGTGCATTGAGCTTTCACGACAAAATACAGGTTGTTAGGAGTCCCTTCATTTGCAGGAATAACTGATTATGTTCCGACAGTCCAGAAGAATAATAATTTTCCGTTACATGTACGTATGTTTTTAATTTCGTCTGCATTATGATTCTCTTGTGCAAATGATCTTACAACTGACTTCACCTTGCCAACTCCTCTTCAAATATTTTCCCTTTGCTATGAGTTGTTTTGACTCTTATTTAGATTAATGATTTGGGACTTAGCAAATGGGGTCTGAGTAAAATTTATTATTCGGACGTCATTTCAATTTTTAGAGAGAATTTGCCTTATCTAAATAATTGTGAAAGTTAATATATGTACATGCAGAACTTTCGTATACAAAGAAAGCTTTGCACAAACTCGCTCAGAGACACCGTGGGGAAATTAATTGTCCCCGATACACGATCGTCGCATCGTGTATGATTGGTGTACGGAGCTTCCCCGTCGTAAGCTTTCAGCGTACACTGTGTGTTTCCAGCTTAAGAATGTCGGCCGGCATCCCGGGAAAATGTCGGCAAGTGGGAAAACGCTGTTAGTGTTTATTACTTTTGCCACAACAAAAGTACAATATATACATTAAGAGGCTCGGCAGATATGCCAATATAACAGATTTTTTTTGAAAAAACCACTCATTTGGTACCAACTTGCAAATGTATGCAAATTGCACCTAACAACAATATATGTCTTTTAAAAATGGAGACAAGTAGAAAGAAATGAGCGACCAACAACTGAACCATAACAATAATAATAACATATAATATTTTTGACAATACATTCACTGTCGACTCGTAAACGCGACACGTGTAAACAAGGCGTCACGTTCATTATTTCCGCGTCAGCCATTTGCGCTTCGATAGCCGTTCGATTCGTTTCGAGCGCATAAACCCGTCCCTCTCGCCAACGGGTGAAAATTTCGGGAACGCTTTGTAATGAACCACCTTTGTTGTTAATTGCCTTAACCCCTCCAAGGGCATGGGTACATCAACATGTAACGAGTGCCTAAGGACTGGGTCGACCGGTCCCTGGCGGTGCATTCAGTTGCAGGTGAGTCGAGCGAAATTATTCGCCCGACATACCTGCAATTGTTGGCACCAACCCAACCTAAACGTCCACCAAACACCGATCCGGGCGATTCCGAGCGGTGTCTGGTGAACGCAGCCATTATACCAGTCGCAGCAGCCATATTGGATTGCTGAATAAGATTCAGCGATTGACATTTGACAGAGGAGGCGAGAGTGATCGTCGAGTGCCGGAGGAGAAAAGAAGAGTTCGCGAGCCACGAGGAAGCGGGACGTTTTCCGTCGCTTGTGCAAGCGCCCGGATTATTGTGGGCATCCTGTTTCTAAACTGCGCGCGGTGAAAAAGATAAAATCCGAAAAAATGAAAAGTGGGCGTTATCGGAACATTTGTAGTAGTTGGTGCCTTTTTTTTTGGTTTTCAATTGCGTATCGATAGTGGTGAATCGCAGCGCCCCGTGAGTGTGTGTGCACGCGATTCCCCCTGTGTGTTACGAAAGTTGCGTGGGTGAATAACAGCAGCGCACACTGAAAGGCACTTGAATCAATCCATTTGGCGTCTTCAAGCAAACAGCGAACCTTCCGAGGGAAGTGGAACGCGCGATCCCATTTTTGTTTGTCAACAATCGACGGAGACTGGCGAAACAGTACAGGATGCGCTAGAGGCAATTCTGAGCGGTTTCTTTTGCTGTGTGATAGCACAACCGAAGCTACTTTCGGTCGGGTCTACTTGCTCAGGAGGTGTGTTGTTTTCGAGATCCTACTAGGGAATCCTTGCGCCCCGGCACAGTGCTCAGTGATGTTATGTGCTCAATAACGAGTTGGGGAGCCTTTGAAGAAGGTTGAATTTTGAGTGTCATCTAGAGGTGGTCCCTTGTATTGTTCTCACTGAGTGTAATCAGTGAACTTCATGTCCAGTAGCTTCGTATACTGAGTGCGAGTTGCGTGCGGCTGAAGTCGTCCGGTATCATTCCCTGCACTTTTCTATGCGGCTTCCCTCCGGGGGTCTCACCAGACAATCAACAGGAACCCCTTTTTGATGCTGGCCTCTCGGGAGTGTATGAATTCCCCGATCTATATTGAACGGATATATTGGAGCTGAGCCGAGTTTCAGGCGATCCGTGCGCAAATCATCAATCTAACACCCGAAAAGCATACAAAAATGGGAAGAACCATGTATTGGTGATGGTCACGGACATCATTAAAATTTATGTTGTGCTCGCATAAGTTATTCAGGTAACAATCTAGCGCTCCGTCGAGGACACAGAGTAGCTTATCTTACGAAAAGGCTCAGTCGTAGGGCATTTCCGTATACAATTTTTATGATATTTAACCTAAATTAAATGGTATATAACGTACACACCGGTAATGCACTCATGCTAAAATACGCTATACAAAATAAACTTTTGAACAGGATAAAGAAATTCGCTAGATAGTAGAGTCGTATTACGTTTTACATCTTTCGCCATTGATTCGTGAGATTTTACTGAATTGTTGTTATTATGTAAGAGAATCTTAAGCACTTAGAAAAAAAAGGAAACAATATCAGTGGAAGATTTATATAATATTATATGAATTTATTATACGTACATAAAAATTTGTTATCAGAGCAAAAAACAAACAAAGAGAACGTTCTAGAATTAAAAATGGTAAGGACACCTAATTAAATTGTAAAAAAAAAGAATCAAAGGAAAAAAATACAAAATTTATAATGACTGCACTCTAAAAAGAATCTTTTTTGCTTCCTGATCCCTCGAGGTTCCTTCACTCTTCCACTCTCGTCGCGTATATTCGTCATTTCGCTATGGGGGTTGAGCAATATTGCGCGGCTCAACCCAAGGTCGGGGAGGGAGCGCGGAGCCTCATCGCCATCAGGGGCCTCCCGTGCTAGTGGCAGGGACGTTAGGGGGAATTTTGCGGACCAAATTTTTGCTTATGTATAGATCTGTTGAGGGACATCCGTTGGCTTAGGTCTTCGGGCAGTCGCGTGCATTTTTTTGTAGTGATCACGAGGCAGAGTGACCAAGCCTAAACCCCGCCCATACTACCGATAGCTGAGCTAGTTATCAAGCACGCGTCACCTCTGGTCATCTCTGAGGAGATATTGGCACTTTGGTGTCACGGCAGGTCTGAACGACCAGCCTCGATCTCCGTCCTCGGTTTGAGCCCAGTTCAAGCAAGCGATTCGTTACAAATGGCGCCCAACGAGGGGCCAAATAATTTACCGTTAGGGTCGATTTCGGTCACCCTAGGACCTCATTCCATCTTGAGGTCCAATTATCGGTCCCACTGCCGGAGTTTGACAGCTTTTGAGGTCCTATCCTCACTTTGGTGCTGCACCCAGGGATTTACAAACTCCGGCTATATTTTTGACTGATTTTTTAAGAAAAAATCAGTTATTTGACCCTCCCTCGATAACGAATTTCGACCCCGGAGTTGGTTTTCTTTACGTTTCATGACCCCAGGAATCGATTGGCATCATTAGATTTTTTTAGTGTCCCTTATATATATATATATATATATCCGCAAAATGTTGTGGACACGATAACAGCCGAACGGAATTTGTTAGCGAGGTGAAACTTTTCCAGTTGATAGATGTCAGTGGGGAGCCGGCTGCTATTGAAATCCAGCTATATCGATAAAGCGGTTAAAAAGTTACAGCTATGTAACCGCAAAAGTATCTAAGCCTAATAACTCCATAACGGAAAAAGCTATCTGAACCAAACTTGTCCAGTAGGTAGATGTCAATAAGTACTAGCTTATTATTGAGTTTTAGCAAACTTCCATCAAGCAGTTAAAAAGTTTTACTTATATAACGGCGTAATTTTATAAACCAAATAACTTTATAACGGAAACAGCTAGCTCATCGAAACTTCTTCAGCTGGTAGAAACTAATATGGACTACTTTTCAACCGAATTCCAGCAAAATCCGCCAAATGGTTAAAAAATATACCGCTATAAAACTGCCAAATTTTGAAGACAAAATTACTCTATAACGGAAAAGGTAAACTAAACGAAATTGGAATGGAAGTAAATGAGGAAGAGGTATTTTACTGATTTTAAAAAAATCCATCAAATTGTTTCAATGTTAGAGTATATATCAGCAAAAATATGTAAGCAATGCAACACTCGTAACTAAAAAGCTTGCCAGGCGAAACTTATCGATAGTGGAAAAAAAATCCCCATTTACGCACAATTTCAAGAAAATTTTTCGATCATTTAGAAAGTTACAGCTTTTAAAATTTTTAGAACTCAATTATCAGCATAAGTCTATATCATTTTATTATTGTCGGTTAGTTCACCCAAACAAGCTATCGGTGGGTTGATGATCTCTATGACGTCATCGAGAAATGTCGACATACTCGTACATCTGTATATTCAAGTTTTGCTGCTTTCAACAGCGATTTTAGGAATTGTATGTGTCCTTCAGTCGAGTAACAAAGTCGAGCGGTCTTCATATAATATAATTGGTACATTTAAGAATCCTTCATCAACAACAGTAAATACTAGTGTCGCTAAGTAAATGTTGCGCGTATTTCGAGACAGTCCCGTCAAATTTCATTTACATTTTCTACAGGATTCACCAGAAGGGAATGACACATATATGTTTCACTATGTGCCGTCTTTGAGGAAACATCTTCCAGACATACTAGCCGATATAACCTTCCTTTCAGCCAGTTGATTATTTTTTGTAGAGACTTGGTTACTACCAACCGATAACGTTGACATCGCTAACAATAATTTGATTTATAAATACAACTTCTTACTAGGCGAAAAGGTTTTGGCATTTTTTTATAATGCAACTCAACAAAGGAACAATTTCAGGTTTGCTTCGAATATAATGGCAAGAGCAAGTCTACGAATTTCGTTTCAATAACCTGGAACGAATTTGGTATATACATATGCTATAAGTTACCTAGTACTTCTTATAGTGAAGTAAAAGTAAATTTATAGAAATGCTTCATTTTGTAAGCTCTCTGAGGTCAAAGTTAGTTGTTCTAGGCGATCTCAACATAGATTTTTTCGCCAAGCCAAATCATACCTTCTTTAGAGAATTACAAAGTTTCGGTGTCCGGTATGGTATGCCAGAGGGATTTTTAACAAATAGTTCCACAAAGATTAATGTTAAATTTTGTAACTTCAGTGAGAATGTGCAATTTCATTTTTATGAATCCTATTTCAGCCATCACTAGCCAATAGCTTGTGTATTCATTAACGGAAATGAGATGGAGCAATGCGCCATTGATAACTCGGCAATCATGCCACCTTTGAATAGTCAAAATTTACAAACAAGAAGAACCGCATATTATGTTCCTACAGGCTTTGAAATCGGAGACGGTGTACCTTGTTATGCAAATACCGTATGCAAGATCCTATTAAACAATAGAAACAATAGGTATAAATGTAGTCAATGTCCCCAAGCGGATAATAAATATATTGTATGTAAAATGTTTATTGACGACAAATTAATTTGTTTTTCATTCCCTGAAAGTTTACCTAGATTACTCACTTCCCGAGAATTACGGAATATGGTAGGGAGTTATTGTATGCAGCAGTAATAGCAAGACACACATAAGTTTCTTTTGGCTATCATTATCAGATCACTCGTCCTCAAAGAAAACTTTAACATACTATGCGATGTTTTCGCTGTTTTGCTGGAACGACAACTACCGAGCTTGCCTTATGGTTGTCCATTAAAATCCATAAGGATACGTATGGTTTGGACTCATTCGATGAACTGATCAGCCAATTCTGCAACTGGTGCCCGATTCCTGATTCGCAGTGTGATAGCGTTTCGTAATCGGAGAAAGAAAGCGACATTCTCAAATATTGTTAGATTTCCCAATATAATGATTGTCCAAGTCATTCCATTGGGACAACAAATTGGCAATGTTATCCGCAAATGTAAGGTAATCTTTAAAAGTAAAATTTTAAGAATGCCATTCGCTTTTTTTTATTCCATATAAAGTAAACTCTTTAATTTGTCATTTCAGAGAAACATTAAATTCTGGCCATTATATATTTTGGTTGAAATCATTTCAAAATTGTATGTGGTAAGCGGCAAATCACAAGGAAATTAAAATTTACAACAAGCGATTGCCTAAGGTAATTAAGGATCCCACTATTTTCATTTTACATAAACTTAGAGATAATCCAGAGTAAATACACATCAAAAATCAGTTTCTCTGCCTTCACTGCGCCAGGTGTCTTTTTTATACCCTAGACTTTTAGTATAGGGTATATTGTTTTTGTCACGACGAAAATATGTAACACCTTAAAGGAGGCTCCGGAGGTATAGCAATGTATATATATAAATGATCAGGATCACCTCCTGATTCGATTTAGCCATGTCTGTCTGTCTGTCTGTCTGTCTGTCTGTCCGTCTGTCCGTCTGTCCGTCTGTCCGTCTGTCCGTCTGTCCGTCTGTCCGTCTGTCCGTCTGTATGTCCGTTCGCACGATAACTTTCGATAGAATGAAACTAAAGACTTGAAATTTTGGTCAAATGTTGGAAGTATAATCTACTTGGTTGGTATTGAAAATGGGCATGATCAGGCCAAGAGAACGCCTACCTCCCCTATATATGTAAAATAATTAAATGTATCTAGAACTCTCGATTAAATAAACATAAAAAGCTCTAGCTTTGGCAGATTGCTCATGAGGATAATCTTCTACTCCCCTAAAAAAATAAAATCGATCAGCTGAAAACTAACGGTAATTTTCTTACAAAGAGCCCCGTACTACCCTACTTTTCGGGTTTTTTGTCTATAACTCTTGAACCAATTGACGTAGACACCTGATTTTCGGCATGTAACCCTGGGGTAAAAAGATGCTTAAGTTCTAGTAAGTTGGGCGTAATCAGATCAAGGGAACGCCTACCTCCCCTACAAATTTCAAAAAATTAAATATTCTTTTAATTACGATAACTTTCGATAAAATGACACTAGCGAGTTTAAAATTTGACAAAATGTTGTTAGTAGGGTCTTCTTGGTTGGTATTGAAAATGGGTAAGATCCGACCCAAGCAACCCCTACCTCCCTACAAATGCAACTTCAATAAGCGATAACTTTTGACAGAATCAAGCCAGCGACTTGAAGTTTTGGTCAAATATTTGAAGTGATCGGGTTAGTTGGTATTTAAGATGAGTTAGATCAAACCTAAGGAACCCCCACCTCCCCTACAAAGGAAACTTCAAATAAGCGATAACTTTCGATGGAGTGAAGCTAGAGACTTGAAATTTTGTATAAATGTTTGTAGCATGATTCTTTTTGTTGGTAGCAATGATGAGCAAGATCCGACCCAAGGAAGCCCTACCTCCTCTACAAGTGAGACTTCAAATAAGCAATAACTTTCGATAGAAAGAAGCTAGCGACTTGAAAAATTCGACAAATATTTGTAGAATGGGTTAGTTAATTGATTTTGATAATGGTGGTGGTGGTGGTTGATGGTCGTTACCAATTGGTACTTTTGATATCACCACTAGGTCTGTATAAGTCTAGGGTATATACGCTTCGGACTCCGGGCCGAAGCGAAGCTTCGGCCTGGTTTTTAGCTCTTTTTATACCCTAGACTTTTAGTATAGGGTATATTGTTTTTGTCACGACGGAAATATGTAACACCTTAAAGGAGGCTCCGGAGGTATAGCAATATATATATATAAATGATCAGGGTCACCTCCTGATTCGATTAAGCCATGTCTGTCTGTCTGTCTGTCTGTCTGTCTGTCTGTCTGTCTGTCTGTCTGTCTGTCCGTTCGCACGATAACTTTCGATAGAATGAAGCTAGAGCCTTGAAATTTTGGTCAAATGTTGTTAGTCTAATCTAGTTGGATGGTATTGAAAATGGGCATGATCAAGCCAAGAGAACGCCTACCTCCCCTACATATGTAAAATACTTAAATGTATCTGTAACTCCCGACTAAATAAACATGAAAAGCTCTAGCTTTGGTAGATTACTCGTGAGGGTAATCTTATAAACTCCTGGGAAAATAAAATCGATCAGTTGAAAACTAACGGTAATTTTCTTACAAAGAGCCCCGTACTACCCTACTTTTCGGGTTTTTTGTCTATAACTCTTGAACCAATTGACGTAGACGCCTGATTTTTGGCATGTAACCCTGGGGTGAAAAGATGCTTGAGTTCTAGTAAGTTGGGCATAATCGGATCAAAGGAACGCCTACCTCCCCTACAAATTTAAAAAAATTCAATATTCCTTTAATTACGATAACTTTCGATAGAATGACACTAGCGAGTTGAAAATTTGACAAAATGTTGTTAGTAGAATCTACTTGGTTGGTATTGAAAATGGGTAAGATCCGACTCAAGCAACCCCTACCTCCTCTACAAATGAAACTTCAAATAAGCGATAACTTTTGATAGAATGATACTACCGAGTTAAAAATTTGGTGGAATGTTGCTAGTAAGACCTACGTAGTTGGTGTTGAATATGGGCAAGATCCAACCCAAGGAACCCCCACCTCCCCTACATATGAAACTTCAAATAAGCGATAACATTTGATGGAATGAAGCCAGTGACTTGAAATTTTGGTCAAATGTTCGAAGTGAGATTGAGTTAGTTGGCATTAAAGCTGGGTAACATCCGACCAACGAAATCCCTACTTCCCCTACAAACGAAACTTTAAATAAGCGATAGCTTTCGATAGAGTGAAGTTAGAGACTTGAAATTTTGTTTAAATGGTTGTAGGGTGATCTAATTGGTTTGTGGCAATGATGAGCAAGATCCGACCTAAGGAACCCTTACCTCCTCTACAAGTGAAACTTCAAATAAGCAATACCTTCCGATAGAATGAAGCTAGCGACTCGAAAAATTCGACAAATATTGTAGAATGGGTTAGTTAGTTAATTGATTTTGAGAATGGTCAAGATCCTAATGAATGAGTGCCAACCTCTCCTATGAACTGGCCATATACGAGACCCATTCTTAATGCATATGGTCGTTGCCAATTGGTACTTTTGGTATCTCCACTAGGTCTGTAGAAGTCTAGGGTATATACGCTTCGGACTCCGGGCCGAAGCGAAGCTTCGGCCTGGTTTTCTCTTAAATTCTCATCACATCCATGTAGAATACCCTATCCATGTAGAGTAGGATATCCTATCCCCACCTATCTCCCAACAGGCAGTGCCTACGTTGTGGTTGTCCAAAGATGCTTTTGCATCATGGGCAAGACGAACCGACAAAAGGGATTCCTTGGAATTATTGGAATCGGGAGTTTACTCCCGATCTCCAATCCGGGTCCCTTGATCGTCTTCCCACCTTTGACCTCTTGTAGCTCGTTCTGATGACAAGTCGGATTTCGGAACTTGTCGATGCCTGACTTATCGTGTTCCGATGGTCAAGGGAGTATGAGAAACGCATTTTGTAGGCGTTGACGCCTGTAAAATGACTCTACTTTCCCGAAACCTAGGAAAAGGATAGGCTGGAGTATCGATGAGGAATGAATCCGTACTAATCCCCAATATTTTTTTTCTTTATTAAATTTTCTCTTGGGCGACGGAATTCCTTTTCGCCTCTGGGACTAGCACGTTTTGTTTATGATGAGAATGAGAGGTACTGAGAGTGGACGGGAGGAGGAGTCTGAGAGATTCAGGAAGCAAAAATTTAGTCGAAAAAGAACAACCTCTTGTATCGCTTGTGCGGTTTTATACCCTAGACTTATATTTTAGTATAGGGTATATTGTTTTTGTCACGACGAAAATATGTAACACCTTAAAGGAGGCTCCGGAGGTATAGCAATGTATATATATAAATGATCAGGGTCACTTCCTGATTCGATTTAGCCATGTCTGTCTGTCTGTCTGTCTGTCTGTCCGTTCGCACGATAACTTTCGATAAAATGAAGCTGGAGCTTTGAAACTTTGGTCAAATGTTGGTAGTATGATCTAGTTGGATGGTATTGAAATTGGGCATGATCAGGCCAAGAGAACGCCTACCTCCCCTACATATGTAAAATAATTAAATGTATCTATAACTCCCGATTAAAAAATCATGAAAAGTTCTAGCTTTGGTATATTGCTAGTGAGGGTATTCTTATACTCTCCTGGGAAAATAAAATCGATCAGTCGAAAACTAACGGTAATTTTCTTACAAAGAGCCCCGTACTACCCTACTTTTCAGGTGTTTTGTCTATAACTCTTGAACCAATTGCCGTAGACACCTGATTTTTGGCATGTAACCCTGAGGAAAGAAGCTGCTCAAGGTTCTGTAAGTTGGGCATAATCAGATCAAAGGAACACCTACCTCCCCTACAAATTTAAAAAAATTAAATGTTCCTTTAATTACGATAACTTTCGATAAAATGATACTACCGACTTAAAAATTTGGTGGAATGTTGCTAGTAAGACCTACTTAGTTGGTATTGAATACGGGTAAGATACGACCCAAGGAACCCCCACCTCCCCTACCAACGAAAATTCGAATAAGCAATAACTTTTGACACAATGAAGCCAGTGACTTGAAATTTTGGTCAAATGTTTGAAGTGAGATTGAGTTAGTTGGCATTAAAGATGGGTAAAATCCGAACTAAGGAACCCCTACCTCCCCTAGAAATGAAACTTAAAATAAGCGATAACTTGTGACAAAATAAAGCTAGCGACTTGAAATTTTGGTGAAATGTTTGTAGTAGGATCCAGTTGGCTAATATTGAAAATACGTAAAATCCGACCAACGAAAACCCTACTTACCCAACAAATGAAACTTCAAATAAGCGATAACTTTCGATAGAGTGAAGCTAGAGACTTGAAATTTTGTGTAAATGTTTGTAGGGTGATCTAATTGGTTGGTGGCAATGATGGGCAAGATCCGACCCAAGGAACCCCTACCTCCCCTACAAGTGGAACTTCAAATAAGCAATAACTTTCCATAGAATGAAGCTAGCGACTTGAAAAATTCGACAAATATCTGTAGAATGGGTTAGTTAGTTAATTGATTTTGAGAATGGTCAAGATCCTACTGAATGAGTGCCAACCTCCCCTATGAACTGGCCATATAGAAGACCCATTCTTAATGCATATGGTCGTTGCCAATTATTACTTTTGGTGTCACCACTAGGTCTGTACAAGTCTAGGGTATATACGCTTCGGACTCCGGGCCGCAGCGAAGCTTCTGCCTGGTTTTCTTGCGTTTGCTTAATTTTTATACCCTATACTAAAGGGTATATTGTTTTTGTCACGACGGAAATATGTAACACCTTAAAGGAGGCTCCGGAGGAATAGCAATGTATATATATAAATGATCAGCGTCACCTCCTGATTCGATTAAGCCATGTCTGTCTGTCTGTCTGTCCGTCTGTCCGTCTGTCCGTCTGTCTGTCCGTTTGCACGATAACTTTCGATAGAATCAAGCTAGAGCCTTGAGATTTTGGTAAGATGTTGGAAGTATGATCTAGTTGGTTGGTATTGAAAATGGGCATGATCAGGGTCAAGAGAACGCCTACCTCCCCTACATATGTACAATAGTAAAATGTATTTATAACTCCCGATTAAATAAACATGAAAAGCTCTAGCTTTGGCAGATCGCTCGTGAGGATAATTTTTTACTCTCCTGAAAAAATAAAATCGATCAGTTGAAAACTAACGGTAATTTTCTTACAAAGAGCCCCGTACTACCCTACTTTTCGGGTTTTTTGTCTATAACTCTTGAACCAATTGACGTAGACACCTGATTTTTGGCATGTAACCCTGGGGTGGGAAGTTGCTTGAGTTCTATTAAGTTGGGAGTAATCAGATCAAAGGAACGCCTACCTCCCCTACAAAATTTCAAAAAATTAAATATTATTTTAATTTAATTACGATAACTTTCGATAGAATGACACTAGCAAATTGAAAATTTGGTAGAATGTTGTTAGTAAGATCTACTCTGTCGGTATTGAAAATGAGCAAGATCTGACCCAAGCAACCTCTACCTCCCCTACAAATGCAACTTCAAATAAGCGATAACTTTTGACAGAATCAAGCCAGCGACTTGAAGTTTTGGTCAAATGTTTAAAGTGAGATTAAGTTAGTTGGTATTGAAGATGGGTTAGATCCGACTTAAGGAACCCCTACCTCCTGTAGTGATGACAGCCGGAGGACGAGGAGTATTGGTTGGCCGTGAAGGCCGAAAGGCACCAAGGGTGCAAAAATCCTCTCCAAGTCGCTGCAGGTGATGTGCGCTGGCAGACCAGCTCAGTTATCGGGAGTTGCGGGGTGAGTCACGCAGCTATTGGCCTCCGTCATCAGCGTACAACTTAAGTATCGCACATCAGGCCCGAGACACGAAAAAGAGACACAAGCAAAATTCGCAAAAAGAAAATAGCAAAAGTGGAACTGAAGGTGCACGTCAGAACGGCAAACTCCCATCAAACAACAACAAACTCCCGTGAAGGGACAAAGGACTGCATCAGTCAAACTACTCATATAAAGCACAAAGGCCAGATAAACAGAAAAGGAAACCGTCCATTCAGGACAGATCCTTTCCCCTTCCAGGTTGTGAGAGCCTACGGTGTTGTGCGGCTCATATATGGGCCCCAGATGACATGGGCCCCGCGCTCACAACCCTCCCTACCGTGAGATTTCATGGCGCAATAATTTGAGAGATCTCCCAATTTAAATTCAATTTATGCGCAGCTGAGAGGAGGGGGAGGGAGGAACAATCTTAACTTAGCCCTTCATGGGTCTGTTTAATCCAAAACCTACGCGGAAGAAAATTAATTCAATTGGATATGCGCATGAAATTTTAATATGTAACTTTTTTTTTTTTTGTTTTTTTTTTTTTTAGTTTTTTTTTTCTTTTTTTTTTTTGTTTTTGTTTGTTTTAAAAGATTTCTTTTATCTTAGTGTAATATTAAGAAACAGCCTCGAAATGCAAAACTTAAGACTTCGCATTCGCAAAATTATAATCAGAATCGAACATAGCTTTGCGACCCACAAAATACTTGTATGTAATTTGTTCGGCCAATGGAAAATACTCTTTCAATGCCGTACTATCTATGGCTCGAATTTGCAAGCCACTTGCAAAGAGGTAGTTTGTTGATCCGAAAGTAAACTTTAGACAATTGTTTACTAAAGTTAACATTTCCAATCGTTTCGTATTTTCATCTGATGATCTGATCATCTGCCGCACACACTCAAACATAATCACCAAAAATCCTGCTTTTACATCACACTCGTTTGTACGTCACCAATGTACTTTGACACGATGGTCCACAGCTTACCGGTAGATGCAAATTGTCAATAACAAACAATATGGAATTTGACTAATTCCATATCGTTCCTCATGAAGAGCGTGGATGTAGTGTTTGTGGAATTGGCATTCCGACGGATGGCAATGGGCCTTCGTTGTTTGTGTGCATGTGTGGGTGTGTGTGTGTGCTCACCGAAGGTAGCACGATGCGGCTACTAATGTCGGCTTACGGCGATGGACACGGTGAACCGTTATCGGCGCCTCTTTCACTGCGGAGCACCCATGCCAACATAGGGCTGCTATGGCCTCCACAACATAGCTAAAAAAAAACGCTTACCTGGGTGCTCTGCGCTATGGCAGAACACAAAACATGAAATGCGTATCCAAAATTGTGGGGGGATATTTTTGGGGCCACTTAATGACAACCTACCGCACTTTTGCTTTCACGTTTACTTATTTAGGTTATATTATTTCCCTTTATTTCATTTCTTTATTTTTATTTATTTTATTATGTATTATTATTACTTTTTTTTTTTTTTTTTTTTTATTATTTTTGCACGCTTTTCACTTAATCACTTTTCCTTTTTTTCTTTTCTTTCTGCGACCGTTCCCTGTCCGCCTTTCAGCCCACAAAACTTGAACACGTTTCTCCTACACCAGCGAACTCTCCAATCCCCCGAAAAGATATTATTTAATATTTTGGCATGGAAAAAAAACTCGTGTTTCGAGTGTTAAGGCACAATTTGCGGTCCGGCGATGTTAATTATCGCGACGAAGTCGTTTTTTTCTTTCGCGTACGCGTCTCGTGCGTCGAGTTCACTAAAGGTCGCGAAATGCCCGATTTTATACACTCCCAATTGGCGCAAGGCTAATTCTCTTCACCAAAATCCACTGTCGTTATGTGCTCGCACCCGCGGTCAGGAAACAACTCCTCGACCATGCGGTAGAATCTCCCGATCCGCCCGCCTAGGGGGCGTTGTTTTCGAACATTTTTTTTCTGTTCTGGCCGCCAGGGAAGTTTTTCGGATTTTTTTTTTCAACCAGTCCGGTAGGATAAATTTTGGTGTATTTATTAAAAATATTACTACCGTGATCGCGGTAATATTTAAATAATTACACCAAACTTTCTCCTACCGGAAGGCAGTTTCTTTCCCTAAAGAAAAAATGGTCGACGCAGTGCCGAGTCAAGTTCGAGATCACGACGGCGGCAAAAACAATTCAAAAAATGTAACCGACAGAAATGACACCATATTCTGACGGTTACTACACAAGCAAGGGTCGGTGGGTAGAAAAATACTACACGACAATTTGCGATATTACATCACAAATGGATCTTGGCAGTGTAATGTATAAAGATCCAACTTGATGTGCTCATTCACTGCAAAGATACAATTGAATGTTGAACATTGATTTGAAGAAAAAGTTCTAGGGTTGCAGGTCCTTCGCGTGGAATTTTCCCACATATTTACCTTGCATATCAACGATATCGTAGCACGATTCTCCCACTCGACTTCTGACCCGGCCATTTATAAATTTGGGTGCCAATTTTGCATTGTAATGTTCAGCCGCTTTACTAGGAGCGAAGTTCCTATATAATACCCGATCACCGATCTTAAAGCTTGGGATTCTTGATCTAAGGTTGTAAACTCTAGCATTATTTTGGCCGGCGGCTTTGATGTTACCTTGGATCTTTTGCCGAACTAATTCAAGTTTCGCCTCAGCGGTTACAACGGCAGTGGGATCATCAAGTTGTCTGGATTGGCGTAAAATCGCGTAAGAGCTACCATGGAGTAACATGGTTTGCCCGAACAAAGAGAAATAAGGTGAAAATCCTATGGTTGAGTGGTAAGCCGACCGTAGGGCACAATTGATGCGAGATACTTTGACGTCCCAGTCTTTTTGATCCGGTTTAACATAGGCGCGGATAGCTGCCACCAACGAGCGATTCACGCGCTCGGATGCGTTGGCCTGTGGGGAATAAAGTGCCGTATAGAAATGTTTCACCCCATATCTCGTGAGTAAACTGTTAAAGGTGTGCGATTTAAACTGGACCCCGTTGTCGGAGACTACTGTCTCGGGCACTCCAAATACATGAAAAATCCTGTTCTCTAAGAACTCCACGACGACGTCTGCTGTGAGTTTCTTTATTGGCTCGATAAAGGGATATTTCGATAAACTGTCGAGAACTACGATAGCTCCCACATTTCCCGCCTTAGAGCGAGGATATGGACCTACTAAATCGATGTATACCCGTTGAAACGCGCGATCCGGCACTGAAAGTGTACCCATTGGTGGTCGTAATGGGTGATTCGTAGCCTTGGTTGCCTTGCAGGTATCGCACTGAGTAACGTAGTTATTGACCTGCTGGGTCATTTTGGGCCAGTAAAACAGAGATCGGAGACGATATATTGTTTTGCCTACACCTCCATGCGAGCATAGTGGGTGGTCGTGAGCCTTCTTGATAAGATCTCCTGTTAAACCTTTTGGAACCCACAGTTTCCAGGCGAGTTCCTCTTGAACAGCATTCCCTGTTGCATGTTCAGTACGCCTATACAAATATCCATCGATTATTTTAAGGTCCGGGAGAAGATGTTGTTTCTCTTGTATACGTTTGATCAAGTCGAGGTATTCCTCCGACTGGAAATGTGGTGATTTTAAATCAATGCTCAAGGGCGTGTCATCTTGGACAGTAATTTCTGCAATATCATTATCAAAGGCTCTCGATAAGGCGTCTGGTACCAGATTTTCAGTTCCCCTACGATGACGGATGGAAAATTTGAACCCTTGCAGCTTGAGGGCCCATCGAGCCAGTCGACCGTGTAGGTCCTTTAGGGTCATCAACCATTTGAGTGAGGCGTGATCAGTCACAACCTCAAACTCTTGGCCTTCGACATATGCTCGGAACTTGTTTATGGCTGTCACAGCTGCAAGGCATTCCTGCTCCGTCACGGTATAGTTACGCTGTGCAGTCGTAAATTTTTGTGACATGAACGCGATAGGGGCTTCTACACCGTTGTCCGAAATTTGTGCGAGGACGGCCCCGATTCCATCTTGACTTGCGTCACACTGAATGGAAAATGGGCGCAAAAAATCGGGGCTATGCAGGACGGGTGCAGAAGAGAGGCTCTCTTTGAGCACATTGAATGCGTTTAACGCCTCGTCAGTCCACAAAAATTTACGACCTTTGCGTAACATATCCGTTAGTGGAGCTGTCATCGCAGAGTAATTGGGAATGAACCTCCGGTACCACCCACAAACTCCCAAGAAGCGTCTTAGATGTCGTACAGACTTCGGTAGCGGGAAGTTTGAAATGGCTGTTACCTTGTCAGGATCGGTTCTAAGAGTACCGTGGCCAATGATATGCCCCAGATACTTAACCTCCTTCATAAGAAAGTGGCTTTTTTCCACGTTTATCGTTAAGCCGGCGACTCTCAAGCAAGAAGCAACCCGTTGAAGCAGGGTGCAATGCTCCTCAAACGTTGAAGAGACTATCAAGAGGTCATCCAGATATACAAAGACTTGATGGCGGATGTCAGGGGGGATTACCTTGTCCATAAGTCTCTGCATCGTCTGAGGCGCATTGCATAGCCCAAACGGCATGGTGATAAATTGGTAGAGAGGGCGTCCGGGTACCGTGAACGCGGTTTTATCGCGCGAATCCTCGTCAAGAAGGATTTGCCAAAAGGCATCCTTTAAGTCTAAGCTGCTTATGAATTCGGCTTTTGGCAGCCGGCTTAGAATTCCATCTATTAGAGGAAGCGGATAGGCGTCTTTGATGGTTAAGTCATTGACCTTCCTTGCGTCTAAGCATAGGCGAATCTTGCCTGGTTTAACAACCACCGTCACGGGTGAAGCCCAACTGCTCTGTGATTCTTCAATGACACCCATTTCCAACATCCGATCCACTTCCGCGAATAACAGTTTCTCGATCGCAGGTGACACTGCGAAATGTCGTTGCTTTACAGGTTTATTATGACCTACATCAATGTGATGTTTGATGAGGTTCGTTCGACCTAGTCCTTCTTTGGCGTAGGAAGGGAAGCTGGAAATGATGTCATTGATGATTGCAGTCTGTTCGGCTGACAAGTGGTGGCGATTGTCTTCGACAGCAAGTTCGCTAATAATGGGCGTGACTGATTGCTTCTCAATAGAAAATAAATCCGAGGCGAGATTAAAGGTGCGGACGAAATCTACCCCAAGATACAAGTTCTGGCTTAGCGTAGGGATTATCAAAAAGGTCATAGACTTCTTAATCCCTCGGAAGGTGATGTCCCCTGTTGCTTGACCTAGCGTGGAATGTCCGGTTCCGTCCGCCGTTGATATGGTGAGCTTAAAACGCTTCCACGGATGTTTACCATTCTCCAAAAATTTCTTGGCGAAATCCGACGCCATACAAGAATGTGAAGCCCCGGTGTCGATTAACCCAACGACTTCTTCACTGAAAAGTGAAACCTTAGCGTACGGTCTGAAATCGTCCATCGGCTGATCCACCAGAATTGCTGAGCAAATTTGTCGACGCGATTCTTTAACATTTTTCCAGAACTGCCGTCGCCGAAGTGTGGAAAATTTCGGTTTAGATTTGGCAAGTTCTTCAACGCCAAAAATACGTTTGCGAGCTTCTTCATAATTTTTCAGACGCATGTGGTATGGTACGAGTGGCCTCAAAGGTTTCAAGCAAGACACCGGGGTGGTTTGCGCAGGTGGTTCTGTGTCTGGTAAACCAGTCTGCACCGCGTGCGAGACCATTAGCTTAATTGGTCGTGAGTCAGTGCAGCATAGTGTGGTTTCCAACGCATTCGCCGTGGAGTCTAGAGAAGAAGCAGGGGATGATCCCATGGGTAACAATGAACCATCAGGTGTTGTGCAATCCGATAATAAAATTGTCTTGGCCTTAGCCGGGGAAGTCGTAGCAGGTAACATCGACGCATCAGGTAGTTTTTGGGGCTTATCCGGTGCAAATGACGAGTCTGGTACGTTAGTCTGAGTCGGTAAACAAGACACATCAGTTGAATAAGATACACTTGGTATAACTGACAATTCCGGTGACGCAGTCGTAACTGGTGACAATGCTGACTCATTAAAGAAAGAAGATGCGTTTGGAGTACCTTGACTAGAAAATGACGAATTTACGGCATTGGGTCGTACTGTGTCCCTTTGGAGGATGTCGAGCTGGTATGCATCCTCGCCGTCGTGTTTTTTGGCCTGCTGCATTTTTGACATTGGGGCTTCAGGACATTAGCTGCACCGCAGCCATAACAGAACAGTCTTCGTTCAGCAGAGCATTCGTCGTATCGATGTCCTTTCTGCCGGCAGTTCCAACAAACAAATGGTTTCGCCAATTCAGCAATTACAGGAGCCTCGTCGTACTCTTCCTGCAGAGCGTTTTCATCTACATCATCACGTGAAGGGTTTAGATCTCGCTGAGCTATCTCCGATATGTACGGACGTACAAACCGACGCGATAGATTACATCGCTTCATCTCCTCTTCGAAATTTTCCGATTTTCGAACGAAGGCACGTAGATCTCGAATGGAGTATATGAAGTCTTGATGTAAAACATCCCAGCGATGGTCTGGACGTAGGTTTTGTTTCAAGATTTCTAAAAGCTCTTGTTCAGGCATGGGACGAGCTAATCGGTCAGTTAGGCGGAGGACACTATCGTAGAATGTGTCGAAGGACTCATTGTGACGCTGCTGCCTATTTCGTATTAAGCCCCTGATCTCCAGATCTGTCCGTCGATCACGAAACTGGTCGCGAAGTGACTCGCGAATGAACTCCCACTCTAAGGACCCGTGTGCACGGTGGTATCGCCAGTACCAATCGTTAGCTTTCCCCACGAGCAGCACATGGAAGTGGTTTACCAAGGTTGCGTAATCGTTATGTAACATTTGTTCAGTAAGCGTTTGGACTTTGTACAGGAAATCGTCAACGGTGACATTGGGGTCTTCCCCACTAAATTTCAGATGCCATGACGCCAGAATCTGAGCGACATCGCCTGCTCGCCAGTTGATATGCCGCTGGTGCGTGGTTCGGCCGCGATAATGCCTCGGCGGTGTTGGGGCTGGAGTTACGACACGGTTGTATTGACCTGCCAATGGCGGTCGAACGGGAGGATCTGGTCTGGGTTCCGGAACCCAAGGTAAAGGCCCTTGTCCTTGAAAGTCAACCCTGGGATCATAAATCCTATGCGTGCGAGGTGGATCAACCGGAGGTCGCCCAGGCGGCGTATTTCCTACTGGCACTTGCGGGTTTGATTCGGGTACTGGAGTTATTGGGCTCTGTCTGACTTCTGCAAGTTGTTCCCGGATAGTGGACACAATAAGGGTCTGTATTCTAGGCACTAGTTGCTCCAGAATGCGGTCTTCGGAACGCCGCTGAGCTGTCCTTCCTTCTTGCCTGCGTGTAGCATTTGAGTCTGCATTTTCGTGGTTATCAGACCTGTTGGATTGTGCCGAGGAGTTAGCGCTTGTACCGCGTGTTAGTTGCGCATCAGAAGCATTCGCTGCTGCTCTGGCTTGGGATCTAGTTAGGGGCCTATATCGTTTGGAAACTGCTCCTCTAGACGGAGCTGGCGAAGTAGGGCGATTGTATCGTTCCACATCAGGCGGGTTGGGCTCATTCAGTGCCCTAGGCACTGACGCAGGGAACCAAGGAACCAGTTGCGCGCGCTCCACTCGTTTACGACAGATTGGACAAGTGTTGCCGTTTCCAAGCCAATTGTTTAAGCAAGATTGGTGGTAGGGATGACCACACGCAGTAGCTACCAAATCTTCGAGCGGGCGCATCTCGTTATGGCAGATGGTGCAACGCGTCAAATCGTCTCCAGACGCGTCCCCCGGTCTGGCGGGGTCGGGGCTGCGTTCTAAGGGCATTATGTGATGTAGTAATTCGTACTATCCAGTTGAATATAAAATAAATTCGATAAAAGCGTGAGGACTGAAGATGCTTCTAGTCCTTGTTAAACGTCAAAGTGTCTTTAAGCAGGTGCGCTGTACACCGCAATTGTTAACTTCGGTCTCTCAGTGTATACCGAAACCCAAACGTTGGAAGAAAGTTTATAGTATATTAGTTAAATCTAAGTACAAGAAAAAATTTTGAAAGTCCCAGCAGGATATTTGAATTCAACAACGGAACTAGGAATCTGCTAATAGCCTCAATGCTTCAATATGCCAATCTAAAATATATTGGTGCTGAACCTCTGAATTTAATTCACAGTCAGAACATCCAGCTAAAAATCAAAATTTATTTTATAGTTATATCATATAGAAAGGGCTAATAGATAGTTCAACAAATTAGGTCGAACCTGAACACTTCCGGTTAAGTGACCAATCAACAAAACGTATATTATATAAAAGAAGTCTTAGTTTATATATAGAGAATAAAAAGCATCAATCGACATAGGTAATTAAGAGAGTTCATACCTTTCATAAACTAGTTTAAGAGTAATAAACGTTGACAGGTTTTGCGATCAGGGCCTTTAAGTACTTCTGACCCCAAAATTTATTTTTAAGTATGGTTGCAGCAGTATCACGTGTAGCCTTAAGAACGGAATCTGCGTCTCAATTGAGCTCCAGCGCAAAACAAAAAAAAAAGAAAGAGAACGTAAGTCTATACTAATTTTCCAAGAAAAGGGGTAGATGCTCCTAACAAAACAAATCAATATCACAAGGTTTCTTCAACTTTACCAAAAAAAAAGAGTACCAAAAATTGTTGTATATAATTTGTGTACGTCGATTATAGGTATAAGTATATATCAATTACTTATCTCAATATCAAACTATTCCAATCCATAAAGTTCTTCCCTTCATCCCTCTCTCTCCATCTGCGCGTAATAGCAAATAATAATGCCAAAACACAAAAAAAACGAGTGATTGCTACAACCTGAAAGAAAAGAGAATCCATCCATCCTGGAGGCGAGAAAATTAAGTATCAAATAACAAAATATATAGCCGCGATCGCCATCTTTCTCCTAACTAGTCGTTTACCATAAACGGAACCAAGTCATGCTACTGGCAACATTGCCCATTTCATAGAATTCTCGCATTCCGAGAGAATGGCGAAGTCCAAGTTAGAAGGAAGGACGGTCCGGCTAGTGATTACAAGGGGGGGGGTGAAAAATTCTTGTTGAGAAAGGCGACTGATCCACTACAGAAAGGTGGTGCTGTTTCTTCCTGTCTTCCTAGTCTTCTAATCGGAAACCTACCAACCAGAGAATTCAAAAAGAAGACAGGAAGGCAGACACCACATGGTAAATGTACCATATTTGACAACACCAGTAGATCAGCGTCCTGTTGGGTGGGGGGCGAAGGATATGCTACTCTAAAAGGATGGGAAGGGTGAGGAACATCAGTTCTATGGTCTGCATGGGCCATTGGCGTAAAGCCGAATACCGAAAGGTCTGAAAAGTTTTAGAACTGATGCAGTGGGACCACAGTTTTGTGAGGACTCAAGGTGGTAGTGAGTCCTCGTCGTCAAAGGACGAACAACGGCATATTTTGGGGCCCCACGTTGGGCGCCAATTGTAGTGATGACAGCCGGAGGACGAGGAGTATTGGTTGGCCGTGAAGGCCGAAAGGCACCAAGGGTGCAAAAATCCTCTCCAAGTCGCTGCAGGTGATGTGCGCTGGCAGACCAGCTCAGTTATCGGGAGTTGCGGGGTGAGTCACGCAGCTATTGGCCTCCGTCATCAGCGTACAACTTAAGTATCGCACATCAGGCCCGAGACACGAAAAAGAGACACAAGCAAAATTCGCAAAAAGAAAATAGCAAAAGTGGAACTGAAGGTGCACGTCAGAACGGCAAACTCCCATCAAACAACAACAAACTCCCGTGAAGGGACAAAGGACTGCATCAGTCAAACTACTCATATAAAGCACAAAGGCCAGATAAACAGAAAAGGAAACCGTCCATTCAGGACAGATCCTTTCCCCTTCCAGGTTGTGAGAGCCTACGGTGTTGTGCGGCTCATATATGGGCCCCAGATGACATGGGCCCCGCGCTCACAACCCTCCCTACCGTGAGATTTCATGGCGCAATAATTTGAGAGATCTCCCAATTTAAATTCAATTTATGCGCAGCTGAGAGGAGGGGGAGGGAGGAACAATCTTAACTTAGCCCTTCATGGGTCTGTTTAATCCAAAACCTACGCGGAAGAAAATTAATTCAATTGGATATGCGCATGAAATTTTAATATGTAACTTTTTTTTTTTTTGTTTTTTTTTTTTTTAGTTTTTTTTTTCTTTTTTTTTTTTGTTTTTGTTTGTTTTAAAAGATTTCTTTTATCTTAGTGTAATATTAAGAAACAGCCTCGAAATGCAAAACTTAAGACTTCGCATTCGCAAAATTATAATCAGAATCGAACATAGCTTTGCGACCCACAAAATACTTGTATGTAATTTGTTCGGCCAATGGAAAATACTCTTTCAATGCCGTACTATCTATGGCTCGAATTTGCAAGCCACTTGCAAAGAGGTAGTTTGTTGATCCGAAAGTAAACTTTAGACAATTGTTTACTAAAGTTAACATTTCCAATCGTTTCGTATTTTCATCTGATGATCTGATCATCTGCCGCACACACTCAAACATAATCACCAAAAATCCTGCTTTTACATCACACTCGTTTGTACGTCACCAATGTACTTTGACACGATGGTCCACAGCTTACCGGTAGATGCAAATTGTCAATAACAAACAATATGGAATTTGACTAATTCCATATCGTTCCTCATGAAGAGCGTGGATGTAGTGTTTGTGGAATTGGCATTCCGACGGATGGCAATGGGCCTTCGTTGTTTGTGTGCATGTGTGGGTGTGTGTGTGTGCTCACCGAAGGTAGCACGATGCGGCTACTAATGTCGGCTTACGGCGATGGACACGGTGAACCGTTATCGGCGCCTCTTTCACTGCGGAGCACCCATGCCAACATAGGGCTGCTATGGCCTCCACAACATAGCTAAAAAAAAACGCTTACCTGGGTGCTCTGCGCTATGGCAGAACACAAAACATGAAATGCGTATCCAAAATTGTGGGGGGATATTTTTGGGGCCACTTAATGACAACCTACCGCACTTTTGCTTTCACGTTTACTTATTTAGGTTATATTATTTCCCTTTATTTCATTTCTTTATTTTTATTTATTTTATTATGTATTATTATTACTTTTTTTTTTTTTTTTTTTTTATTATTTTTGCACGCTTTTCACTTAATCACTTTTCCTTTTTTTCTTTTCTTTCTGCGACCGTTCCCTGTCCGCCTTTCAGCCCACAAAACTTGAACACGTTTCTCCTACACCAGCGAACTCTCCAATCCCCCGAAAAGATATTATTTAATATTTTGGCATGGAAAAAAAACTCGTGTTTCGAGTGTTAAGGCACAATTTGCGGTCCGGCGATGTTAATTATCGCGACGAAGTCGTTTTTTTCTTTCGCGTACGCGTCTCGTGCGTCGAGTTCACTAAAGGTCGCGAAATGCCCGATTTTATACACTCCCAATTGGCGCAAGGCTAATTCTCTTCACCAAAATCCACTGTCGTTATGTGCTCGCACCCGCGGTCAGGAAACAACTCCTCGACCATGCGGTAGAATCTCCCGATCCGCCCGCCTAGGGGGCGTTGTTTTCGAACATTTTTTTTCTGTTCTGGCCGCCAGGGAAGTTTTTCGGATTTTTTTTTTCAACCAGTCCGGTAGGATAAATTTTGGTGTATTTATTAAAAATATTACTACCGTGATCGCGGTAATATTTAAATAATTACACCAAACTTTCTCCTACCGGAAGGCAGTTTCTTTCCCTAAAGAAAAAATGGTCGACGCAGTGCCGAGTCAAGTTCGAGATCACGACGGCGGCAAAAACAATTCAAAAAATGTAACCGACAGAAATGACACCATATTCTGACGGTTACTACACAAGCAAGGGTCGGTGGGTAGAAAAATACTACACGACAATTTGCGATATTACACTCCCCTAGAAATGAAACTTATAATAAGCGATAACTTATGACAAAATAATGCTAGCGGCTTAACATTTTGGTCAAATGTTTGTAATAGAATCCAGTTGGCTAATGTTGAAAATATGTTAAATCCGACCTGCGAAACCCCTACTTCCCCTACAAATGAAACTTCAAATAAGCGATAACTTTCGACAAAGTGAAGCTAGAGACTTGAAATTTTTTTAAATGTTTGTAGCATGATCTTATTTGTTGGTGACAATGATGAGCGAGATCCGATCCAAGAAACCCCTACCTCCCCTACAAGTGAAACTTCAAAGAAGCGATAACTTTCGATAGAGTGAAGCTAGAGACTTGAAATTTTGTTTAAATGTTTGTAGCATGATCTTATTTGTTGGTGGCAGTAATGAGCAAGATCCGACCCAAGGAACTCCCACCTCCCCTACAAGTGAAACTTTAAATAAGCAATAACTTTCGATAGAATGAAGCTAGAGACTTCAAAAATTCGACAAATACTTCTTGAATGGGTTAGTTCATTGATTTTGATAATGGTCAAGATCCTCCTGAATGATTGCCAACCTCCCCTATAAACTGGCCATATAGGAAACTCACTTTTAATGCATATAGTCGTTACCAATTGGTACTTTTGGTATCACCACTAGGTCTGTACAAGTCTAGGGTATATACGCTTCGGACTGGTTTTTATTGATACTATACATACATTAAAAACAAAAAAATTTTTACGTAAATAGTAACGGTAAATTAAATTACGTGAGAATAATAATCACATTTTAAAATAATTAGTATAGAAACAAATAAAATAACTTTAACGGAAATGCCACTGAACCATACGCCACCACCGATAGGACACGGAAGAGGAGCTGTGCCAAGACAGGGCGATATCATTACCCGATCGATGGCAACGGCACCACTCGACCCGAACGCGGAGGAATTCCCTCCAGCGTTGTCGCTAGATGGTGCTCCGGTCGATAAGCAATCGCCTCAGGACCAACACCTACCACCGCAGCTACTGCCGCAAAACGCGGCAAAGGAAGGGCGCACATCCTACCCCGATTGGGGTCAACCAACGACTTATGGTTGGGGACAACAACAGCCCCCCACAACCACAACCATCGGCTTTTGGCTGGGGCCAACAGCCGCCCCCACACCAACAACCACCGTGGTGGGGCCAACAACCACCACCTTGGTGGGGCCAACAACCACCACCTTGGTGGGGCCAACAACCTCCACCTTGGTGGTGCCAGAAACCACCCCAGACACAACCACCACAACCTGCCCCCCTTGAGTCCCCGCGCTCAGATCAGGGAGCGCACAGTAGGTCCCCGTATGAGGACTTGAACAAAATGCCGGCGCATTCCCACGCCAAACAATTCCCGCAAGGATTCGATGAATCCTTGCAGAAATTGATTGACCTGGAATGTGCTAAGCGCATGTCCCAACTATTAGCCCATGACGAGCCGGAGGTATCGATTCCTAGAGCTGAGTCGGAGAATCGGCGGAATCAGCCAACAGTCTCCCGACAAAACCTGCCCCCCAACTATGTGCTGAAAATTATGAGCAACTGGGGGTTGGTCTTCAAGGGTACTGCGGTCGACGAATTCATTCGTCAAGTCGAATGGTTCACCGACCGTACCCTTGAAGGCCACTTTGACTGCGTCTGCCTTTTCGCACACCTCTTGTTTGAAGGCAAGGCTGCCGGATGGTTCCGCCGGTACGCTGCCAGCACAGGGAATCGGTACAATTGGGGTTCTTTGAGGACTGCAATGAGGGAGCAATTCGGTGATCGTCACGCCGATGCAGATCTAATTGAATCCATACGCCGGTGATTGCAGAAGCCAGGGCAGTTGTTTGACGACTTCTTGGAGGAAGTTCATGCGATCAACGACCGGATGCGGGATAAACTGACGGATCGAGAGTTGACTAGGATGGTGCGGTGGAATCTGCGAGATGACATCTCCGACAGAATGATTCTAGCCGAGACTATCAACCTGAGGGAGCTGCGGCAGTGCGTCCGCGAAATCGAAAACCACTTGGAGCGAAAGGAAGCTCGACGTCCACCGCAGCATACTCGTCAATACTCGAGACAGTATATCACGCAGCTGGAAGTTGATGATCCCCACACTGCGGGAGAAACGGAATCAGATGAACATATAGCGGAGTTGAGTCCCTACACGCTTTGCTGGAACTGCAGCAAATCTGGCCATTCGTACGCAGATTGCCTAGATACACTGCGGATGTTCTGTTATGGATGCGGAGCTCCTGGTGTGCGCAGACTTCAGTGTGATCGCTGTGCACTAGCAAAAAACTCACCACGTCGGAGACCTTACCCCCAACAGAAGGTCTCAAAAGGAGTTCAAGCGGGGGTATCCGCTTCAGAACTTTCCCCATAAACGTCTCTGAACACAACGACAGTTCCGCTTCCAAGCAAAACGCTCTCGTGCTTCCGGCGCAATCGGGGTCGGAATGTCCCGATTTGCTCGGTCTACCAAAGGGGTCTTGTCCGTCGGACGAAACCTCTTCACCGGACATATCCTTTCCACTGTACCTTCCCCCATACTTGACAGTGGGAGCTGAAACACAGACCGAAACTCCTTGTGAGCCTCTTCCATGCAAGTTTGCTGGCTCAACGGACACTCGGTTAGCTCCCGTCAAGATTCTGAATTCCTGTGCTTCCACCAACACCACAACAAGTACAAACCCTATGGTATCGGCTTCGAAACCCACCCACTACAGTTTCCGATCACTACATGAGCGACAGCAGGATTACTTGGCAGCCCGACAACGAATTTTCAGCGCGGAAGAAATTCAACATCGTCGACCCAAGCGCTCCAGCGTGCGTTGCTGGCGATTCTGGAAGAAGGTGCTGGCCAATCGTCGTCGATACTGCGAAGTGATCCTGCCGGACTGTCCGAAAGATGATATTCGGCCTTATGCCGCCGTCACGCTCCACGGGCAAATAGTGAGTGGGTTGGTCGATACAGGCGCGTCCTGTAGTGTTATTGCTTCCAGCTTTGCTGAAGCGGTTTTGATGGATAGCCGTTATCCTTGGGAGAAGTTTCGACTGGGAGTAACAACAGCTGATGGTACCTGCCATACAGCTATAGGTAAAATCCTGGTTAACGTTACGTTTCGCGGACGTACCAAAACTCTCGAGTTTTTGCTAATGCCAACTCTCAGTCAAAACTTATACCTAGGGGTCGATTTTGTTCGGAGTTTCGACTTGGCTCCTGACCTATTTGCTTCGTCTCAACATATATGAGAATTATCGTCCGATGACCCTGCGGCGACAGTCAGTCAACATTCACTGGCAGCTACTCAACAAATGCGACTCAATACCGCCATTTCAATGTTTCCGTCTTTCGCCAAGGAGGGCTTAGGGCGTACGAACGTCATCTCGCACGCCATCGACGTCGGAAACAACATTCCCATAAAGCAGAGACATTTCCCGGTCTCTCCCGCCGTCGAAAGCTCCTCTAATAAGGAGGTCGATCGGATGCTTGAAATGGGGGTTATTGAGGAGTCGCAGAGTGCGTGGTCATCACCAGTCACCTTAGTGGTCAAACCCAATAAGGTTCGCATGTGCCTGGACGCTCGTAAGGTCAATGCGGTGACTTCGAAGGATGCTTACCCTCTGCCGCTCATCGATGGGATTTTGAGCCGCCTCCCCAAGGCTGAGTTTATCACGAGCTTGGACTTGAAGGATGCGTTTTGGAAAATTCCTCTCGATGAAGCGTCAAGGGATAAGACAGCCTTCACCGTCCCCGGCAGGCGTTGTATCAGTTTGTGACCATGCCTTTTGGCCCCTGTAATGCGCCACAAACGATGCAACGCCTAATGGGCCGCGTGATTCCAGCGCACTTGAAGACCAGGGTGTTTGTCTACTTAGATGATCTGTTGCTGATCTCGACAACTTTCGACGACCATTTGTTGCTGGTGCAGGAAGTGGCACTGTGTCTTCGTAAGGCAGGACTTACGATAAATGTTGAGAAAAGTAAGTTCGTCATGACCCATGTTCGGTACTTAGGACATATAATCAGTAACGGTACCATCATGACCGATTCTAGTAAAGTGGAAGCAATAACCGACTTCGCACGACCATCGACAGCCAAACAACTTCACCGTTTTTTGGGAATGTGCGGTTGGCACCATAGGTTTGTACCAAATTACGCTTCCGTCTTTTCCCCGCTGACAGACCTGCTTCGGAAAAGCCGTGGTTTCGTCTGGACTGAAGAAAGCCTTCTGGCATTTCAAGCTCTGAAAGACTGCTTGACTCGGGCCTCCTGACTTTTCGCGTCCGTTTGCCATCCAGTGCGACACAAGTCAACATGGCATCGGCGCCGTGTTAACACAGACAACCGAAGACGGTTCCGAAGTGCCCATAGCTTTCATGTCCAGGAAGCTCAATTCAGCCCAGCGAAATTATACAGTCACCGAACAAGAATGTCTGGCAGCAGTGACAGCAGTCAAAAAGTTTAGAGCGTATGTGGAAGGACAGGAGTTCAAAATCATCACGGACCACGCTTCCTTGAAGTGGCTGATGAGCCAGCCAGATTTGCACGGCAAGCTGGCTCGGTGGTCCCTAAAACTACAGGGCTTCCGCTTCGAGATTGAGCATCGGAAAGGAAGTCAACACGTTGTGCCGGATACTCTTTCTCGAGTCCACTGCACAGAGTCTCTGACAATTCAAGACCCCTTCGAGAGCTCAGTCGAAATCGATTTGAGTTCTCCACATTTCCTCTCTCCCGAGTACAAGGATTTGATAGGTAGTGTCAAACAAAACCAACATCAATTGCCGGATCTGAAAACGGTCGATGGGTTCGTGTACAAACGCAGTGAGTACGCGAGCGGGGACGAAATACAGGATCAACAGGCTTGGAAACTGTGGGTTCCGTCGGAGCTTTCGATGGATTTGATAAAGCGCGCACATGAACACCCGCTAAGCGCGCACGGAGGAGTCGCTAAGACGTTGCAACGCCTGAGAACCCTGTTTTTCTGGCCAAAAATGGCCCAACAGGTCAGCAACTACGTCTCCTCCTGCGACATCTGCAAGAAGTCGAAAGCTCCCAACCAGTCCCTCCGAGTTCCGATCCTAAATCATTTCGTTTCCGATCGTGTCTTTCAACGTCTGTACATGGCTCTACCAGGACCGTTTCCTAGATCCAAAGACGGCAACATAGGAGCAATAGTGCTCGTAGACCACCTGTCGAAATTCTGCTTTGTGGAGCCAGTGAGGAAATTTTCGTCAGAGATTCTGACCAGTTGGCTCGAGAAGAGAGTATTTCATGTGTTTGGCGTGCCGGAGTCCATTGTCACTGACAACAGGCAACAGTTCCGGGCCCACACGTTCAACTCCATGTTGGAACGCGACGGAGTACAGCATCTGTATACGGCCGTTTACTCGCCCCAAGCTAACGCTTCAGAGCGAGTCAACCGCTCTATCGTGGCCGCCATCCGGGCATATGTTAACCCGACGCAAAAAGATTGGGACGCACGCTTATCTCATATCAACTGTGCGCTTAGGTCGTCCCACCACGCTCCCATCAAGTCTTCGCCGTACTCCGTAGTGTTCGGATAGCACATGGTGACACACGGCACAACCTATGCCTTACTTCGGAGACTCCGTCTCCTAGGGGAGGGTACTATTCACCTGACCGACCTAGATCGACTTCACATCCTCAGACAGCAGGTACAGGAAAATTTACAAGCGGCATTCCAGAAATCCTCCCGCCACTACAAACTGCGCTCGAGACAAGTTGAGTTCCAGCCTGGCGATATAGGTTTTCAGGCGAAATTTTGCTCAGAGCGGTGCAGCTGCCCACTTTAAAGCCAGGCTGGACTTCAAGTTCATCAAGAGTCGTGTGGTTAAAAAAGTTGGCAATAACCGCTACCTGCTGTCTGATCCCCAAGGGAAGTCGATTGGCATATATCATGCAAAGGACCTCCACCGCTAATCCCTTGTCTCCACGAACTGGGATGCCTGCGCACGCTTGTACTGATGCCCCAGACTCTTTTCTCTCTGGGAAAAGCATCTGTTCTGTAACGAGTGCCTAAGGACTGGGTCGACCGGTCCCTGGCGGTGCATTCAGTTGCAGGTGAGTCGAGCGAAATTATTCGCCCGACATACCTGCAATTGCTTGCACCAACCCAACCTAAACGTTCACCAAACACTGATCCGGACGATTCCGAGCGGAGTCTAGTGAACGCAGCCGTTATACCAGTCGCAGCAGCCATATTGGATTGCTAAATAAGATTCAGCGATTGACATTTGACAGAGGAGGCGAGAGTGATCGTCGAGTGCCGGAGGAGAAAAGAGGAGTTCGCGAGCCACGATTAAGCGAACGTTTTTCGTCGCTTGTGCAAGCGCCCGGATTATTGTGGGCATCCTGTTTCTAAACGGCGCGCGGTGAAAAAGATAAAATCCGAAAAAAATTAAAAGTGGGCGTTATCGGAACATTTGTAGTAGTTGGTGCCTTTTTTTTGGTTTTCGGTTGCGTATCGATAGTGGTGAATCGCAGCGCCCCGTGAGTGTGTGTGCACGCGATTCCCCCTGTGTGTTACGAAAGTTGCGTGGGTGAATAACAGCAGCGCACACTGAAAGGCACTTGACTCAATCCATTTGGCGTCTTCAAGCAAACAGCGAACCTTCCGAGGGAAGTGGAACGCGCGATCCCATTTTTGTTTGTCAACAATCGACGGAGACTGGCGAAACAGTACTGGATGCGCTAGAGGCAATTCTGAGCGGTTTCTTTTGCTGTGTGATAGCACAACCGAAGCTACTTTCGGTCGGGTCTACTTGCTCAGGAGGTGTGTTGTTTTCGAGATCCTACTACTGAGTGCGAGTTGCGTGCGGGCTGAAGTCGTCCGGTATCATTCCCTGCACTTTTCTATGCGGCTTCCCTCCGGGGGTCTCACCAGACAATCAACAGGAACCCCTTTTTGATGCTGCCCTCTCGGGAGTGTATGAATTCCCCGATCTATATTGGACGGATATATTGGAGCTGGGCCGAGTTTCAGGCGATCCGTGCGCAAATCATCAATCTAACACCCGAAAAGCATACAAAAAATGGGAAGAACCATGTATTGGTGATGGTCACGGACATCATTAAAATTTATGTTGTGCTCGCATAAGTTATTCAGGTAACAATCTAGCGCGCCGTCGAGGACACAGAGCAGCTTATCTTACGAAAAGGTTCAGTCGTAGCGCATTTCCGTATACAATTTTTATGATATTTAACCTAAATTAAATGGTATATAACGTACACACCGGTAATGCACTCATGCTAAAATATGCTATACAAAATAAACTTTTGAACAGGATAAAGAAATCCGCTAGGTAGTAGAGTCGTATTACGTTTTACAGCTTTCGCCATTGATTCGTGAAATTTTATTGAATTGTTGTTATTATGTAAGAGAATCTTAAGCACTTAGAAATGAAACCGGAATATAGAGGGCTACGCCCGCAATTCGAGGGTTTTGTAGTAAGCGCTTATTTTGGTATATAAATATCGGCTCCTTGCTCTTCTTGATATCACTCAGATGGATAGAAAAAACGTAATTAAAAGGTCTTACCCACTTACATTTTACATGCTAATTCATATTACGTGATTGTAACGAAACTTAGAACATATTATTGCTTAAGGTGTTGGTTATCGTTGGCCATCAGTACTTTTGACCTCGAACGTGTTTAAGGCGTGCAAGGGTGTGCTAACTGTAACTATACAAATAAACTATTATTGACCTATTCTGAGAAGATATACAAATTCCACTATTTTCCATTTTATATGTTTTTCGAAACCTACTTCCTGTAAGTTTTCATAATTCTAAGTATAACGGTCTCAAAATGCTGGCAAGGGGGGGGGGGAGGTTAAATTACGAACTAATATTTTCTACTCCCCCACTGTTCCCCTTTCTATAAATTTCGAGAAAATGCGAAAAAATGGAATGTACTCATCATTACCTTTCTCACGACACCTCATCTGCTTATATCAATCGATAAAAAAATTTGACCTTAATTTCGCCTCTATGTGGACCCCCCCCCCCCCTTCCTTCCACCCGGTAAAATTGGCCAATTAAGACACAGCGCCCCCAACCAATCTTTACCCTTTAAAAAATGATTAATTAAATAACTGCAATTCGCACTACGAAAAACAACATGAAAGTATAGTAGTACTCACACCTATGAGGCCGGTAGGTGTATTTTTTGTGTGGATAGTGTCAAAATGCCGAACTTTAAATGAATGTACTATTATTAAATATTATGTGATTATAATGAAACTTAGAGATATTATTGCCTATGATGTTGGTTATCATTGGCTATCAATATTTTTGACCTCGGGTACGCGTAAGGGGTGCAGGGTTGTGCTAACTGAAACTATAGAAATGTACTATTATTAACCTTTTCTGATGAAATTTCAAAATTCTAGAAATCTAGGTTTTATACACTAGTAAAATGGCGCTTTTCTGTAAATTTTCATATTTCTAAGTATAACGGTCTCGAAATGCAAGGGGGGGGGGGACAAACTCGGATGACATATTTTCCCCTCTCCCTCTTTTCTCGTTTCTTCAAATTTGAAAAAAATTTCAAAAATGGAATGTACTCAACGATACCTTTCTTATGATACCCCACTTGCCTGTACCAAACGAAAAAAAAATTTCGATCTTCATTTCCCCTCTATGGGGACCTCCCCTTAAAGTTGACCTATTACGACGATTCGCTTTCTCCGGCGAATTATAGTAATTCTACACATTCCCACAAAATTTCATGTATGTAGCTTCAGCCGTTCCTGAGATATTCCATGGACAGACGGACAGACGGACAGACGGACAGACGGACAGACGGACAGACGGACAGACAGACATTCGACCGATTTCATAAGGGTTTTGTTTTACTACAAAACCCTAAAAAAGGGAAACAATATCAGTGGAAGCTTTATATAATATTATATGAATTTATTATACGTACATAAAAATTTGTTATCAGAGCAAAAAAAAACAAAGAGAACGTTCTAGAATTAAAAATAAGACACCTAATTAAATTGTAAAAAAAAAATTTATAATGACTGCACTCTAAAAAGAATATTTTTTGCTGCCTGATCCCTCAAGGTTCCTTCACTCTTCCACTCTCGTCGCGTATATTCGTCATTTCGCTATGGGGGTTGAGCAATATTGCGCGGCTCAACCCAAGGTCGGGGAGGGAGCGCGGAGCCTCATCGCCATCAGGGGCCTCCCGTGCTAATGGCAGGGACGTTAGGGGGAATTTCTCGGCCCAAATTTTTGCTTATGTATAGATCTGTTGAGGGACATTCGTTGGCTTAGGTCTTCGGGCAGTCGCGTGCATTTTTTTTTTTGCGATCACGAGGCAGAGTGACCAAACCTAAACCCCGCCCATACTACCGATAGCTGAGCTAGTTATCAAGCGCGCGTCACCTCTGGTCATCTCTGAGGAGATATTGGCACTTTGGTGTCACGGCAGGTCTGAACGACTAGCCTCGATCTCCGTCCTCGGTTTGAGCCCAGTTCAAGCAAACGATTCGTTACAAACATCTCTAGCATTTCTTTGCCTTGTTGATGCTTCGATAGCATTTCTACTTCTTCGGAAGTGCAGTTGCTAGCATGCACCTCCTATCCGCGCCGTCTTTATACTGACAAGCTCAGAGCACTGTGGGAGTTCTATTAGTGTCCGCAGGCAGTTTTTGATCGCGCCGAGGTTTAAACTCCGAGCTCTGTAATATCGCAGAGCGGTGACCGAACGATCACGGCCACCCAGCGCGTTGTAATGAACCACCTGTAAAGAACCATATTCTGGCCTAGTAGTGTTACTTCCACCGACAGATCGAAGACAGCACCTGATGATTAGTGATCTGCCGGTGGTACGAAACCAGAGGCCAATTTTATCATTACACCGAGATCCCGATGCGAGAGCGAGGGCATCAACGCGTCCGCCATTCCATCCTTATTGCCCCATTTTTCTTTATTCCCCATTTTTGTTTGTCTATCCCAGGCCAATGAATTTTATTAGTACGTAAAGGGCAGGGGCACGTCTCCCAAACTGAGCTACAGCAAGCATAGGCTGCTGCTTAGCTCGTTGAGGGGCCTTTTTCTTTGCCAGATGGCATGGCCCGAAATTCACGATTATGCTACCATAGGCTCCATCCCTACGGGCATTTTCGGATGCCCACCAAACCGTCCATTACAGCGTCTCGTGTGTTAGAGCCTCGAGGCTTTCGGGTGGGAAAAAGTTTGCATCTAAAGGCAGTTTTAGAGCGGACATTTGAGTACAAGTTATCATACACACGCATAATCAAGTGGCACGAGTAAGATCTAGTCTGTGGATTTCAAGCTTCAACACCAGATAATCTTGCTCAACTTGTGACCACGACCACTCCAGGCCTCCTCAATTCACAAAAAAATGTGTGTGCGATTCATAATTACACACATGTTCTTTCCTTCACGACTTCATGCGAGCACGCTTTCACGTTGAAAATACTGAACTTATTTTTTTAAGCATTATATTCACGGCAGATTATTTGCAGGGTTTTACTCAATAGTTGGGACGCTAAGCGACATAAATTGACTCCACCTTGCAAAATATGATAGAGAAATGCCGTTTGGTATGATTGTTAATGATCCCCATACATTCATTTTAAGCGATGGAGCCATCTTGTACCCCGCGGCAGAGCGGCTGTGCGGGCGAAAAATCGCGAAATTCGAGCTCTTTTTTTAATATTCTCCTCATAATTTGTAAACGGTGCCTCGGATCAAAAAACTTAATAGGATGTAAATTAAAGAGCGTTAAATTCTACATCCAATCTATCTATTACATTGGCCAGACGAAGCGGCTCATCACGACGAGGTTCCAGGAGCACATGAGGGAAGTGGTAAGCGGAGAAAAACGAGGAATTAACTCGGTTCGATCAGCAGTGGCAATACATATTGTCGAAGAGGGACATTCTGTGACAAAAGAAAATCTAAAATTGTTACGACATGTAAATAAACCCCACACTTTGGACGCCTGGGAGAGTTTAGAAATATTGCGGAACGATTCAAAAAAGTTGATGAACACAGACGAAGGAAACTGTTCATCCAAATTAATAAAACTACTCGCCAAAAAACGGAAGAACCGTGTTTTACACTAATCACTGTTTAATGTTTCGTTAATTACCTTTACCTTAGTTACGTATTTTCATATCCTTTACGATTTAATTGTATAACTGTAGCATCTAACTTTTATATTTTTTACCTGTATCTGTATCTTTAAATTTTTTACCGATTTAAGCACATGTAACCTTGCCAATGATTTAGTAGCTAGTACTGAAGAAGGGAGTAAATCGCTCCCGAAATACGTATATACTTAAATAAAATAATTTTGTAGTTGGAGAAGCTACGTATTCTATTATCATATAAGTTGCTTGAACTTTGAAATTACAGAGGAAATAAATCATTTAATTAATTAATTATTTAATTAATTAAATTAGTCTGACAAAAAACTTAGCAAAACTTTTATAAACAAGGTTAAAGTATCTACGAATTGAGGCTAAACCAAAGCTTTTAACTGTTATATTTACCGAGATAGAGCTATTAAGGCTCAAATCGCTAAAAAACCATTTCTGACTTTTTGCTCGCAACAACACTAAAAACGGGCCGATATGAAAAATATTGAGCTATTTGAACTTAAAATAGAAGTATCTTCAACTTTTCCTTACTGAGTTTTTCCATGTGTAGCATCGGTTTCCGAGATATGTGAGCTTGAAAAGCGATATAGTGTGATTTTTCTCCAAACCCTCAAAAAGGGACGTTTTTCGACTATCGATTTTGATTATACTATTAAACCGAATTTAACTTTGAGCAATGCTTTTGTTATAGAATTTGACGCTCTTTAATTTACATCCTATTAAGTTTTTTGATCCGAGGCACCGTTTACAAATTATGAGGACAATATTAATAAAAGGGGTCAAATTTCGCGGTTTTTCGCCCGCACAGCCTGTCTGCCGCGGGGCTCAAGATGGCTCCATCTCTTAAAATGAATTTACGGGGACCACCAACAATCATACCAAATGGTATTTCTCTATCATATTTTGCAAGGTCAAATCGCTTAGCGTCCCAACTACAAACGACAGCGTGTGGGAATGTAGTTTGACAGTATGAAACTTATGGATTTGATCCGCGTTGCGAGTAAAAAAAAAGACTAATTTGTTCAATTTTAACAATACTCGTATATTATTCCAATCCGACTCACAATAATGTTTACAATAGATTAATTTTTATACCCTAGACTTTTAGTACAGGGTATATTGTTTTTGTCACGACGGAAATATGTAACACCTTAAAGGAGCCTCCGGAGGTATAGCAATGTATATATATAAATGATCAGGGTCACCTACTGATTCGATTTAGCCATGTCTGTCTGTCTGTCCGTCTGTCTGTCCGTTCGCACGATAACTTTCGATAGAATGAAGCTAGGGCCTTGAAATTTTGGTCAGATGTTGGAAGTATGATCTAGTTGGTTGGTATTGAAAATGGGCATGATCAGGCCAGAAGAACGGCTACCTCCCCTACATAAGTACAATAATTAAATGTATTTTTAACTCCCGATTAAATAAACATGAAAAGCTTTAGCTTTGGTAGATTGCTTGTGAGGGTAGTCTTATACTCCCCTGGAAAAATTAAATCGATCAGTTGAAAACTAACGGTAATTTTCTTACAAATAGCCCCGTACTACCCTACTTTTCAGGTTTTTTGTCTATAACTCTTAAACCAATTGACATAGATAGCTGATTTTTGGCATGTGACCCTGAGGTGAAAAGCTGCTTCAGTTCTAGTAAGTTGGGCGTAATCAAATCAAAGGAACGCCTACCTCCCCCACAAATTTCAAAAAATTAAATATTACTTTTATTACGATAACTTTCGATATAATGACACTAGCAAGTTGAAAATTTATTAGAATGTTGCTAGTAAGGTCTACTTGGTTAGTATTGAAAATCGGCAAGATCCGACACAAGTAACCCCTACCTCCCCTACAAATGGAACATCAAATAAGCGATAACTTTTGATAAAATGAAGCCAGCGGCTTGAAATTTTGGTCAAATGTTTGAAATGAGATTAAATCAGCTGGTGTTAAATATATGGGTTAGATCTGACCTAAGAAACGCCTACCTCCCCTACAAATGAAACTTAAAATAAGCGATAACTTACTACCAAATAAAGCTAGCGACTTGAAATTTTGGTCAAATGTTTGTAGTAAGATCCAGTTGGCTAATATTGAAAATACGTAAAATCCGACCAACGAAACCCCTACTTCCCCTACAAATGAAACGTCAAAGAAGCGATAGCTTTCGATAGTGAAGCTAGAGACTTGAAATTTTGTTTAAATGTTTGTAGGGTGATCTAATTAGTTGGTGCCAATAATGGGCAAGATCCAACCCAAGGAGCCCTACCTCCCTTACAAATGAAACTATAAATAAGTGAGAAGTTTCGGTAAAATTAAGCTAGCGACTTGAAATTTTTAGTTGTAATTAAAAATGCGCAAGCTTCGACAAAAGAAACCTCTACCTCCCCTACAAGTGAGACTTCAAATAAGCAATAACTTTCGATGGAATGAAGCTAGCGACTTGAAAAATTCGACAAATATTTGTAGAATGGGTTAGTTAGTTGATTTTGAGAATGATCAAGATCCCTCTGAATGAGTGCCAACCTTCCCTATAAGCTGGCCATATAAGAAACTCACTTTTAATGCATATAGTCGTTGCCTATTGGTACTTTTGTTATCACCACTAGGTCTGTACAAGTCTAGGGTATATACGCTTCGGACGAAGCTTCGGCCCGGTTATAACTTAAATTAGTTGACTATGCAGCGCGTGTACAAGACTTTTCCCTATCCGCCGAAGTTCATTGCTTAATAGACATAATTGATTCTATGGAAATTGGATTTCATGAAAAATGGAAAAAAGTGCAACTCAGGCATATTACTTAAATTGGAGCATCGACCACGTAATTTAGGTTTAAGGGTGCCACGGCAGCTAGTTAATAGCTAAGTGGACCGCGATAACTTGAATGAATAGCATTCACAACCTGAACAATTTCACAGTATGCGCGAATGTGAATGTAATTGCTATACATATAAAAGGGACAAAAAGAGAGATGATGTTCATCGGCCCTTTTGGCCCTTCCCATGCAAATACATTTTAATTTTGACCCATTTGCTTTCAATTTTCCGTGATGTGCTTTGAAAAATGATGACGAGTACCAACACTGCATGTCTGGATATGTCTTACGGCTGCCGAAGGCGTGGAACGTGTTTTGTCGAAGATATCGACGTAGGTTTTATCAAGATGTCAGTATTGTTAATTATACTTGATGAAATAATTCGACAAAACATGTTCCACGCACTCGGTCCCCATTATGTACCAATGCATTGGCATACAATGCAGATATTCGTCGTCAGTTTACTGAGCATAAACTTTTTTTTGTTTTTTTTTTTTTCAATTAAAAGACTTGAAACGATTTCTATTTTAGATAAAAGTACAATCGATGCCATTAATTACGGACGATATCGTTAAAATGTTCGGACTTGAGCACACAAATCGGCCGAAATACCAGGAATCTCGCTTTCGATGTTGGCCTGCAGCTTTTCTAACATTGCTGGCTTATTGGCATATAACAGCGATTTAATGTAACCCCAAAGAAAAAAGTCCAAAGGGGTTAAATCGCACGAACGAGGCGGCCATTCGCGAGGACCGTTGCGTGAAATAACTCGCTCGCCGATCTTGGTCTTCAATAATTCGATACGTTGCAGGGCACGTTGTGCCGTCCTGTTGGAACCACATATCGTCCAAGTCCATAGCGTCGAGCTAGTCTCAAAAAATACCCCCAGATCATGGCTCTCTAGCGATCGCCGTTGACGATTGTTGGCACGCCGTTTTCATCAAAAAGAAAAATGCGCCCATGACGCCGCCAGCATGAAAACCGCACAAAACAGTTAATTTTTATACCCTTCACGGATGTGATAGGGTATATTAACTTTGTCATGAAGTTTGCAACGCACAGAAGGAAGCATCTCCGACCATATAAACTATATACATATATTCCTGGTCAGTATGATGAGACGGGTCGATTAAGCTATGTCCGTTTGTCTGTCTGTCTGTCTGTCTGTCTGTCTGTCTGGTTCTATGCAAACTAGTCCCTCAGTTTTAAAGCTATCAACATCATCATCGTGGCGCGACAGCCTGACGTCGGGCCTTGGCCGCCTGGATCATTGTCCTCCAGTTATCTCGGTCACGTGACCGCGTCCTCCAATTTTGGGAGCCCAGCAGCTGCGCGGCGTCCACACCTACTGAACTCTCCCAACGAGATCTCGGTCGTCCTCGCAGTCTCGCTCCGTCAACTCGTTCTGCATTCATTACTCTCTTAGGCATGCGATCATCGTCCATTCTTTGTACATGCCCTGCCCATTGAAGTCGTTGTAGTTTGACGATTTTCGAGACATGCAGCTCATCGTACATTTCATACAACTCATGGTTGTACCGGATGCGCCATCCATCTCGATCGCAAACAGCCCCGAAAATTCGCCGTAGAACCTTACGTTCAAAAGTGTCTAGCATGTTTTCGGAGGCTTGAGTTAGGGTCCATGCTTCGCAGCCATAGCATAGCACTGGTCGTATAATAGTTTTGTACACGCGGAGCTTGGTGTTTCTGTGCACATGCTTCGATTTCGTTATGGGGAGAACCGAGAAAAAAGTCTTATTAGCTAACTGTATCCGTCGCTTGATTTCGTCAGTTTCGTTGGCGTCCCTTGACAAGTTGCAACCCAGGTAAATGAAGTTGTTCACGAACTCGATGTTGAGGTCCCCCACATTGATGCTCGGTTGTGCAGGTGTCCTTGTCACCGATTGCATCATTATTTTAGTTTTACCCTCGTTAATACGTAATCCAACTTCCTTTGCAGCGGTATCGAGCGTATGCAGAAGTTCTTCTGCGTCAGCCAATCTTCGGGACATGATGTTGATGTCGTCGGCGTACGCTGCTAATTGTGTCGACTTGATGAGTAGCGTCTTGCTGTTGTCCATATTCATGGCCCGAATAACGTATTCCAGTGCTAGGTTGAAGAGCGTCGGTGCCAGTCCATCGCTCTGTTTCAAACCAGTGCGTGTTTCAAATAGATCAGTAAGTCTATTATGTATCCTGACTTGTGAGATGGAGTTGGTCATCGTCATCTTAGTCAGTCGCACTAATTTGGCCGGTATACCAAATTGCAGCATGATGTTGTACAGTACTCCACGATCGATACTGTCGTATGCCTGCTTGAAGTTGACAAGGATTTGGTATACGTTTACGTTGTATTCCCAGCACCTCTGGAGTATCAGTTTGACTGAGAAGAGCTGATTGGTTATGGAGCGACCAGGTCTGCAACCGCTTTGATATTCGCCAATGACTCGTTCTGCGTACGGTTTTATTCTATTTTCCAGAATTTTCGTCAGAATTTTATAGGACATACAAACTAGTGAGATGCCCCTGTAATTCTCACACCGCAGTTTATCTCCCTTTTTAGGGTTTTGTAGTAAAACAAAACCCTTATGAAATCGGTCATGCGTCCGTTTGTCTGTCTGTCTGTCTGTCCATGGAATATCCCACGAACCGCTGAGGCTACATGTATGAAATTTAGTGAAAATATGTAGAAGTACTATAATTCTCTTTAGGAAGTGATGCATCGTAATAGTTCAACTTTGAGGGGGGGTCCCCATAGAGGGGAAATGAAGGACGACATTTTTTTTTCATTTGGTATAGGCAAGTGGGGTATCGTAAGAAAGGTACCGTCGAGTACATTCTATTTCTGGAATTTTCTTCAAATTTGAAGAAAGGGGAAAAGAGGGAGAGGAGAAAATTTGTAATCCGAGTTTGTCCCCTCCCCCTTGCATTTCGAAACAGTTATACTTAGAGATATGAAAATTTACAGAAAAGCGGCATTTTACTAACATAGAAAACTATAAATAATAGAATTCCAAAATCTCAACAAAAAAGGTTAATAATAGTACATTTCCATTTTTTCAGTTAGCACACCCCTGCACCCCTTAAGCATACCCCAGGTCAAAAATATTAATGGCCAATGATAACCAATACCATAGGCAATAATGCTTCTACGTTTCATTACAACCATGTAATATTTAACAATAGTACATTCACTTAAAATTAGGCATTTTTACACTATTCATACAAAAAATACACCTACCGGCTTCAAAGGTGCGAGTACTAGGTACTTGCATATTGTTTTTCGTAGTGCGAATCGCAGTTATTGTTACATATTATGGTTAATCATATTTATGAAAGGGTAAAGATTGGTAGGGGGCGATGTGTGGTAATTGGCCAACTGTAACGGGCGGGGGAGAGGAGGGTGAGGGGCAAAATTAAGGTTAAATTTTGTTTATCGACTGGTAGGTATAGGCAAGTGGGGTGTTGTGAGAAAGGTAATGTTGAGTTTACTTTAGTTATATTTGATAAAAGGGGAACAATGAGGGAGGATAAATTATTAGATCGTAATTTGCCCCCCCCCCCTTGCATTTCTAGACCGTTACACTTAGAAAAATGAAAACTTCCAGGAAGGTGGGTTCCGAACAGTATATAAAACGGGAAATAATGGAATTTGTATATCTCCTCAAAATAAGTTAATAATAGTTTGTTTCCATAGTTACAGTTAGCGCATCCCTGCATCCCTTAAACACGTCCGAGATCAAAAGTATCGATGGCCAAGGATAACCAACACCATAGGCAATAATATGTTCTAAGTTTCATCACAATCACGTAATATGATTGGGCATATAAAATACTATATTATGGGTCAGACATTTTATTTTTTTTTATCCATCTAAGTGGTACCAAGAAGAGCAAGTAGCCGATACTTACATACCAAAATAAGTACTTGCTACAAAACCCTCGGATTGCGGGCGTAGCCCTCTATATTCCGGTTTCATTATGAATTGGACAGATGATACTTCTGCGCCAATCGTCTGGGATCTTCTCGTTCTCCCATACTCGCAGGAGTAATTGATGTATGGCATCAACTAGACTCGTTCCACCGAATTTTAGCAGTTCAGCTGGAATATCGTCAGCGCCCGGCGCTTTATTTCGTTTTAGTGACCGCAACGCGAGATCAACTTCCTCTACTGTCGGGGGTTGAATGGGGGGGCCTAGATCAACCATATCGTCGAGAGCTTCCTGTGTGGGGATGTTAGATGGTCGGTTTAGAAGCTCTTCAAAATAAGAGGCCCATCGTTTGTTAATGCCATCGGTGACGCTGATGATGTTTCCGTCCTTGTCCTTACAACGGCTAATCCTGGGTTGGTGGCCGTTCTTAATTGTATTTACTAGTTTGTACGCTTGTCTGGTGTTCCTATTAGCTAAGCTTTCGTTTATGTTCAGCAACTGCTTGTCAAAGTATTTACGTTTCGTACGTCTAATTATTCTATTCGATATTCTCCGTAGCTCGTCATATTTTTCTCTTCTGGCTCTGGTTCCTCGTTGAATCCATTGTCTGTAGGCCTCGTTTATCGCGTCAAGTGAATTTTTGCATTCTTCGTCGAACCAGTCATTTCGCGCTCGTCGGGCTTTATATCCCACGACTTTCTCTGCGACATCCTTGATGGTACCCTTGAGTTCTTCCCAGAACCCATGGACGCCTGTGTTGATGATGTTGTGTAGCATAGGTGATAGTCTTTCCTCAAGGGCGGTGGTATACGCCACCGCTGTAGCATCACTCAGAAGATTATCAACCGCAAAGATTTTTGGAGGGCTGATTCTCGATTGGTGCACTGAGAAATTTCTACATCTGTAGGACGTCTTCACCAAGTGATGATCTGAGTCGCAGTTCGCTCCTCGATAAGAGCGGATATCTATTACACTAGACGCCCATCTCCTGCAAATGAGGACGTGGTTAATTTGGTTAACGGTTAACGGTATGTGCGTCAAAGCTATCAAGCTGAACTTTTTAACAGAGCCTTCTTTCTATTGCACGCAGTATATATGTCGGAACCAACGGAATCGGACCACTACGTCTTATAGCTGCCATAGGAACGACCGGTCCAAAAATTCGTCATTGTGAGAAAAACTTTTTTATTTCTTAAGATATCTTTTTCAAATTTCACAAGGATCAATAGTATCTATAGTTAAATCACATTTCCGAATTTGGTTGAAATTAGACTACCTTATCATATAACTGTCATAAGAACAATCGTTCCAAAAACAAGTTTTTATTAGAAAAACTCTTTATTTCTGAAGATATCTTTACGAAATTCCATATTATTTAATCATATTGACTACGAAACCATTTTCCTAAAATAGGTTGAAATTGGCCTTCTATTTCATATTCCTCTCATAGGAACAGGAAAGGGTATCATACCTTCGGCAAGCTAGCCGAATGCTAGCTTGTTTCGGATAAAGTTGTGTCTTGTGCATCATTTTCGGCTGCTCACTCGACCAAATGCGACAATTTTGCTTGTTGACAGAACCATCGAGCCATAAGTGAGCTTTATCCGAAATGATGATTTTCTTGTGAAAGTCGTCGTCAGCTTGCGTCTGGTCCAGAAGAGCACAATTAGCAAATGTGCGACGCTTAAAATAGTCGGTTGGCTTCAGTTCTTGAGTCAACGCAATCTTATATGGGCGGAGAGCCAAATCCTTCCGCAAAATTCGCACAAACTGGTCACACTGATGTTCAACGCCTGCGATCGGCGTGGAATCGGCATCCTTGACTGCTCACGCACACTCTCTCGAACGGCCACGATATTTTCTTCACTTCGAGCATTACGTTGTCGCACAGGCACTGGGACATTATGCAATGCATAAGTTGTTCGAGTTTTTGCACCAAACCGGCCAATAGTCCGTCTTGTTGGACGGTTTCGTCGACCAAAAATTAGCGTAAGTGCGCGCAACGTAGTCGCGATAGATCGCGAATTTTGATAAAAAAGTTGATTAAATGGCATAGACTGTTGTTTCAACTTGTGCAAGAATTGCGAAGCCAACTTTACTCATATTCGAGAAATGGCAAAAAAAATGCGTCGTCCCTATTGTAAAACCCTATACATACTATAGTGCCAGCGCTTCCGCGATTTTCATAATTTCATAATTAATGGCATCGATTGTACTTTCACTTGAAATAAAAATCAATTCCATAATTAACCCACAAGTCTTTTAATTGAAAAAAAAAAAAACAAACAAAAAACAAAAAACCAAATGCATCGCTCTTAATGAAAAACCTTATAGTTAAGGCCGAAATGCATGCCGACGCGGACGGACGGACGTATTTTCACGGGGTAAGGGGTAGACGTGCATGATTTCAACTGAACCCATTTGTTTTCTCTAACGAAACAAAATTTTTCCTAAGTTAATTATGTTTGTTGCGGGGTGTTGCGAAGTATGCTACCTTCTCACGAGGCAAATGTTTGAGAGCTTTGTGCTTGGATTTACCACGCACTGATGAGAAACTCACTAGACGTGTTTTTTTGTACTGCGGTGGGGGTTAATTTACACATTACACAAGCAACAAGGATAAGCCCCAATCAACCTGCACCGCAGTACAAAAAAAAAAACGCCTACTGTTGATCATGGGGAAATAAATCTTCGGAGCCAAATGAATGCAGCATTTTCCAGACGGAGGTGCTTGCGAATCAAAAGACAGCCGAGGTGATGATATCATCCCGGAAAAAGGGTAGAATCGCTATACACCCGGACAGTCAAGCAGCACAAAAGACGCAACAGTCCGTTACTATCAAGTCGAAGACAGTGCATAGCTGCCTTACAGCTCTACAAGCATTGGGATCAGCTAGGACCGTGGAACTCAGAAGAGTTCCGGGCCATAGCGGAGTTCTAGGTAACGAAATAGCGGACGGACTAGCCAAACAGGGGGCGCTAGCCTCGAACGAGGGGCAGCCCAAAAGCTGCCGAGGCCAATACGAACATGTAAGTAGATGCTGGACGACAGTATGCGCGAAAAAGCCAATGCTAACTAGCTTAACACAAATTACTGCAGAGTAAAGAAAATATTCTGGAGTTCCTGCGACAAAAGGAAAACCAAAAGCCCCTAGGACTACCAAAGAGTCAGTGTGCACTATTAGTGGGTATAATAACGGGCCACTGCTTGATAGTGGAACACGCGTACAGACTAAAGCTAATAACTAACAAGCTAGCCTTGATACTCTTCACGCAAAGCGTTATGAATTATGGTGCATTTGCCACTTTAGTAGTAAAACTAGTTCCGATTTCATTGTTCCTATGAGAGGTATACGAAATAGTGGCCGTATGTGTAACCGCTATGGATTCCAGCGGTCTATGCGGCGCCGTCAGGCTGCCACTCTACCTAACCTAACCTAGAATAGATCTTCGGAGATCACCTTCGTAATGGTTAAAAACAGAGTGCCCAATTTGGTGTCAATTTACCACAAATGAACGGTACTATCTACCATTAAGGAATTTACCATCTGAAGCGGGGCACCCTGTACATGCTTGTTACCCTTATTTAATTATTTCATTTCGACTGTGAGGTGTATTTTCGAACTATTGAAGTTTATATAATTTTTTATGTACTAAGAAGAAACCAGACCTGGAGTCCGAAGCGTATATACCCTAAATTTTTATAGACCTAGTGGTGATACCAAAAGTACAAATTGGCAACGACCATATGCATGAAAAGTGAGTTTCCTATATGACTAGTTTATAGGAGAGATTGGCGGTCATTGAGAAGGATCTTGACCATTCTCAAAATCAACTAACTAACACACACTACAAATATTTGTCGTATTTTTCAAGTCGCTAGCTTCATTCCATCGAATGTTATTGCTTATTTAAAGTCTCTCATGTAGGAGAGGTAGAGGTTTCCTTTATCGGATCTTGTGCATTTTCAGTACCATCCAACTAGATACTATCCTGGTATAAACATTTGACTGAAATTTCAAGCCACTAGCTTCATTTTATCGATAGTTATACCTTATTTGAAGCTCCATTTGTAGGGAAAGTAGGGGTTTCGCTTATTTGAAGTTTCATTTGTAGGGGAGGTGGGGGTTCCTTTTGTCGGATCTTGCCCATTTTCATCGCCAACCAAGTAGGTCTTACTGACAACATTCCACCAAATTTTCAACTTGCTAGTGTCATTCTATCGAAAGTTATCGTAATTAAACGAATATTTTATTTTTTGAAATTTGTAGAGGAGGCAGGCGTTCCTTTGATCTGATTATGCCTAACTTACTAAAACTCAAGCAACTTCTCCCCAGGGTTTCATGCCAAAAATCAGGTGTCCACGTCAATTGGTTTAAGAGTTATAAACAAAAAACCTGAAAAGTAGGGCCGTACGGGGATCTTTGTAAGAAAATTACCGTTAGTTTTCAACTGATCGAATTTATTTTTCCATGAGAGTATAAGATTACCATCACGAGCAATCTACCAAAGCTAGAGGTTTTCATGTTTATTTAATCGGGAGTTATAAATACATTTAGTTATTTTACATATGTAGGGGAGGCAAGCGTTCTCTTGGCCTGATCACGCCCATTTTCAATACCAGCCAACTAGATCATACTTCCAACATTTCACCAAAATTTCAAGGCTCTAGCTTCATTTTATTGGAAATTATCGTGCGAACGGGCAGACAGACGGACAGACAGAAAGACGGACAGACAGACAGACACACACACAAACAGACAGACAAACAGACAGACAGACAGACGTAGCTTAGTCGAATCAGGAGATGACCCTAATCATTTATATATATACATTGCCATACCTCCGGAGCCTCCTTTAAGGTGTTACATATTTCCGTCGTGACAAAAACAATATACCCTAAACTAAAAGTCTAGGGTATAAAAATCACTATTGCCTTATTTCCATCTAGCAGGACCACGAGGAGATTGGAGTTATATTAGCACTTAATTTTCCCAGGCCTGTATGTTAATTCACTGGCTAATAATTAATTAATAATTAAACAAACGACAATTTTCAACACACGAAAAAAAACATAAAACGGTGTGGATGAAGATACAAACAGGTCATAAATTCCGGAATTCTTCAATTGCACCTTCTGCCCTAAAATATAGTTATTGTCATTTGATCTGCTTGTAGACTTTGTTTACGTTAAAAGTGTACTTTTAGCGTATTTTATCATATTTTCTAATAGAACAGAAGGATTCCCTCATTAATGATGCTTCCTTTATTAGCATCTAATTCGTGGACGCAAATTTGGGGCAGATATGATTTGCTTAATGTTCGATAACAGATCTCATTTAATAATTTTTCGATTAGATTTGCTATGCAACAGTTGCAAGAATCGCGTTTCATATACTGTACATTCCATTTTCCCATATAAATCATCATACATCAGAAAATATTCAGACGGCTTAAAATAATCGTTTTAAACAATTAGCACACAATTCTTTCAAATTTCCTTCTCCGCCTTACAAAAATCTTAACATGACCCCTCATTATACCCTAGACTTTTAGTATAGGGTATATTGTTTTTGTCACGACGGAAATATGTAAAACCTTAAAGGAGGCTCCGGAGGTATGACAATGTATGTATATATATGGTCTTGCCATAAATATTGATACAAGTGTAAACTCGGCTTTTGCGGTTGATAACCTGAACGCAGCCAAATGTTATGTTGGCAGTTTTTACAGTTAATATGTGCTCTACAAACGCGCCGAACCATTTCAGTATAGCTTGTGCTGTCATAATGGAATGGTCGGACAAAGAGAACCGTATTGCTGTTATTGCTCTTCATAAGTGTGGAATAGAAAGAGCTCGTATTTTTGATTTATTAAAACCGTTGAATATTACGCGTGTTTTTGTGTATCGTACTGTTAAGTTGTTTGCTGATACTGGAAATGTAAACGACCGTAAAAGATCTGGCCGGCCTCGCACGACTCGTACGCCACAAGCCATCAATGCTGTGAGGTCGCGAATCAATCGAAATCCTGTCCGCAAACAAAAAATAATGTGTCGTGAAATGAATATACCGCCGAGAACCATGAACCGCATCATTAAAAAAGACTTGGGACTTGGGGCTTTCAAACGACAAACAGGACAGCGCCTTAACGTTGAATTAAAAAAAAATAGGAAAAAAAATCAAAACACTTGTTGTCGCTGTACGGTAAAGAGCGTTATAAAAAAATCCTGTTTACTGACGAAAAAATCTTTACCGTGGAGGAATCTTTTAATAAGCAGAATGATAGGGTTTATGCACGGTCCTCCAAGGAAGCCAGTGAACTAGTGCCACGGATTGAACGAGGTCATTGTCCCGCCTCAGTGATGGTTTGGTGGGGAGCATCCTATGACGGCGTCACTTCTTTACATTTTTGTGAAAAAGGTGTTAAAACAGGGGCAAAAAACTATTAGCGAGACATTTTAAGAAATGTAGTGAAGCCCCTGAACCAAACCATGTTCCAAAACAAACATTGGATTTTCCAAAAAGACTCTGAGCCCGCTCATAAGGCCAAAACAACTCAACAGTGGCTTGAAAATCATGTACCGGCCAGCCCAGACCTTAATCCGCTCGATTACAAATTGTGGTCAGTTTTAGAGGACATGGTCTGTACAAGACGTCACCGAGACCTGGAGTCATTGAAGAACGCCTTAGTAGCAGCTGTGGACCATTTTCGCATGGATATCGTCCGTACAGCGATAAATATGTGGCCTGACAGACTTCGGCGTTGTATTAAGGCAAATGGCGGCAATTTCGAATAATTTCTTTTATATTTTGTAGTTTACTATTGTCACAATAAACTATCAAACCGGTCCGAAGCGTATATACCCTAGACTTGTACAGACCTAGTGGTGATACCAAAAGTACCAATTGGCAACGACCATATGCATTAAAAGTGAGTTTCTATATGGCCAGTTTATAGGGGAGGTTGGCACACATTCATGAGGATCTTAGCCATTTTAAAAATCAATTAACTAACCAATTCTTCAAATATTTGTCGAATTTTTCAAGTTGCTAGCTTCATTCTATCGAAAGTTATTGCTTATTTGAAGTCTCACTTGTAGGGGTGGTAGAAGTTCCTTGGATCGGATCTTGCCTATCATAGCCACCAACCAATTAGATCACAATACAAACATTAAAAAAAAGATGTCAGTTTTCTAGCTCCACTCTATCGAAAGTTATCGCTTATTTAAAGTTTCATTTGAAGGGGAAGCAGGGGTTTCATTGGTCGGATTTTACGTATTTTCAGTATTAGCCAACTGGATCCTACTACAAATATTTGACCAAAATTTCAAGTCGATAGCTTTATTTTGTCGTAAAATATCGCTTATTTAAAATTTCATTTCTACGGGAGGCAGGGGTTCCTCAGGTCTGATCTAACCTATCCTTAATGCCAACTAACTCAATCTCACTTCAATCATTCGACCAAAATTTCAAGTTGCTGGCTTCATTCTATCAAAAGTTATCACTTATTTGAAGTTTAATTTGTAGGGGAGGTAGGGGTCCCTTAGGTCTTATCTAAACCATCCTTAATGCTAACTAACTCAATCTCACTTCAAACATTCGACCAAAATTTCAAGTCGCTGGCTTCTCTCTATCAAAAGTTATCGCTTATTTGAAGTTTCATTTGTTGGGGAGGTAGGGGTTCCTTAGGTCGGATTAACCCATCCTTAATGCCAATTAACTCAATCTCACTTCAAACATTCGACCAAAATTTCAAATCGCTGGCTTCTCTCTATCAAAAGTTATCGCTTATTTGAAGTTTCATTTGTAGGGGTGGTAGGAGTTCCTTAGGTCGGATCTTGCCCATTTTCAATGCCAACTAACAAGATGTTACTACTAACGTTTTGCCAAATATTCAACTCGCTAGTGCTATTCTATCGAAAGTTATCGTAATTAAATTAATATTTAATTTTTTAAATTTTGTAGGGGAGGTAGGCGTTCCTTTGATATGATTATGTCCAACTTACTAAAACCCAAGCAGCTTCAATTCAGGGTTACATACCAAAAATCAGATGTCTACGTCAATTTGTTCAAGAGTTATGGACAAAATACCTGAAAAGTACGGTAGTACGGGGTTCTTTGTAAGAAAATTACCGTTAGTTTTCAACTGATCGATTTTATTTTTCCAGGGGAGTATAAGATTACCCCCACGACCAATCTACCAAAGCTAGAGCTTTTCATGTTTATTTAATCGGGAGTTATAAATACATAGAATTATTTTACATATGTAGGGAAGGTAGGCGTTCTCTTGGCCTGATCATGCCCATTTTCAATACCAACCAACTAGATCATACTTCCAACATCTGACCAAAATTTCAAGGCTCTAGCTTCATTCCATCGGAAGTTATCGTGCGAACGGACAGACAGACGAACAGACAGACAGACGGACAGACAGACAGACAGACAGACAGACGGACACACAGACAGACAGACATGGCTAAATCGAATCAGGAGGTGACTCTGATCATTTATATATATACATTGCTATACCTCCGGAGCCTTCTTTAAGGTGTTACATATTTCCGTCGTGACAAAAACAATATACCCTATACTAAAAGTCTAGGGTATAAAAATTATTCAAATCCAACCAGCAGTTTTATTTTTGTTGTTAAAAAATCTAAAATCAATATTTATGGCCAGACGGTATATAAATGATCAGGGTTACCACCTGATTCGATTTAGCCATGTCTGTCTGTCTGTCTGTCTGTTCGTCTGTCCGTCTGTCCGTCTGTCCGTCTGTCCGTCTGTCTGTCCGTTCGCACGATAACTTCCGATAGAAAAAGCAAGAGCTTTGAAATTTTGGTCAAATATTGGAAGTATGATCTAGTTGGTTGGTATTGAAAATGGGCGTGATGAGTCCAAGAGAACGCCTACCTCCCCTACACATGTAAAATAAATAAATGTATATATAACTCCCGATTAAATAGACACGAAAAGCTGTAGCTTTGGTAGATTGCTTGTGAGGATGATGTTCTACTCTCCTGAAAAAATAAAATCGATCAATTGAAAACTAACGGCAATTTTCTTACAAAGAGCCCCGTACTACCCTACTTTTCGGGTTTTTTGTCTATAACTCTTGAACCAATTATTGTAGACACTTGATTTTTGGCATGCAACCCTGGGGTGAGAAGCTGCTTGAGTTCTAGTAAGTTGGGCATAATCAGATCAAAGGAACGCCTACCTCCCCTACAAATTTCAAAAAATTAAATATTCATTTAATTACGATAACTTTCGATAGAATGACAGTAGCGAGTTGAAAATTTGCAAGAATGTTGCTAGTAAGATCTACTAGGCTGGTATTGAAAATGGGCAAGATCCGACTCCACCAACCTCTACCTCCCCTACAAATGCAACTTCAAATAAGCGATAACTTTCGACAGCATCAAGAAAGCGACTTGAAGTTTTGGTCAAATGTTTGAAGTGAGATTTGGTTAGTTGGTATTCAAGATGGGTTAGATCCGACTTAAGGAACCCCAAAATCCCCTAGAAATGAAGCTTAAGATAAGCGATAACTTACGACAAAATAATGCAAGCGACTTAAAATTTCGGTCAAATGTTTGCAATAGGATCCTGTTGGCTAGTATTGAAAATACGTAAAATACGACTAACGAAACCCCTACTTCCCCTACAAATGAAACTTCCAATAAGCGATAACTTTCGATAGAGTGAAGCTAGAGACTTGAAATTTTGCTTAAATGTTTGTAGGATGATCTTATTTGTTGGTGGTAATGATGAGCAAGATCCGACCCAAGGAACCCCTACCTCCCCTACAAGTGAAACTTCAAATAAGCAATAACTTTCGATAGAATGAAGCTGGCGACTTGAAAAATTCGACAAATATTTGTAGAATGGGTTAATTCATTGATTTTGATAATGGTCAAGATCCTCCTGAATGATTGCCAACCTCTTCTCGCTTCGGCCCGGTTTTTCGTTTATCTTTCAACTATTTATATGCAATAATTGTAAATACCTGTATTAACATCTCAATAAGCCCTATCTTTAATAATTAAAGAACCCACCTGCTCGAAGTACTTGAAATATGAACGTGTGTTAAGTCTTTTGAAGATCCGAATGATTTCAAACCAGACTGAAGCTTCGCTTCGGCCCGGAGTCCGACGCGTATATACCCTAGACTTGTATAGACCTAGTGGTGATACCAAAAGTACCAATTGGCAACAACCATATTCATTAAAAGTAAGTTTCTTTTATGCCCAGTTTATAGGGGAGGCTGGTGATCATTCAGAAGGATCTTGACCATTCTCAAAATCGACTAACTAACCCACACTACAAATATTTGTCGAATTTTTCAAGTCGCTAGCTTCATTTTATCGAAAGTTATGCTTATTTGAAGGCTCTCGTGTAGGGGAGGTAGAAGTTTCCTTTGTCGGATCTTGTGCATTTTCAACAACAACCAACTACATCCTAGTACAAGCATTTGACCAAAAATTCAATTCAATAGCTTCATTTATAGGGGAAACAGGGGTTTCGTTGTTCGGATTTTACGTTTTTTCAGATTAGCCAACTGGATTCTACTACACACATGTGACCAAAATTCCAGGTTAAAAGCTTCATTTTATTGAAAGTTATCTCTTATTATAAGTTTCATTTGTAGGGCAGGTAGGGGTTCCTTGGGTCGGATCTGGCTTATCTTTTAAACCGACTAAGTACATCCCACGTCAAACATTTTAAATGTCAAGTTGCTGGCTTCATTCTATCAAAAGTTATCGCTTATTTGAAGTTTCATATGTAGGGGAGGTAGAGGTTCCTTAGGTCGGATCTTGCCCATTTTCTATGCCGACCAATTAGATTTTACTACCAACATTCCGTCAAATTTTCAACTGGCTCGTATCATTCTATCGAAAGTTATCGTAACTAAATGAATATTTAATTTTTTGAAATTTGTACGGGAGGTAGGCGTTCCTTTGATCTGATTATGCCCAACTTACTTAAATTCAAGCAGCTTATCAACTCAGGGTTACATGCCAAAAATCAGGTGTCTAGGCCAATTGTTTCAAGAGTTACAGAGAAAAAACCTAAAGAGTAGGGTAGTTCGGGGCTCTTTGTAAGAAAATTACCGTTAGTTTTCATCTGATCGATTTAATTTTTCCAGGAGAGTGTAAGATTATCCTCACGAGCAATCTATTAAAGCTAGAGCTTTTCATGTTTATTTAATCGCGAGTAATAGATACATTTAATTATTTTACATATGTAGGGGAGGTAGGCGATCTCTTGGCCCGATCATGCCCATTTTCGATACCAACCAACTAGATACTTGCAATATTTGACCAAAATTTCAAGGCTCTAGCTTCATTCTATCGAAAGTTATCGTGCGAACGGACAGACAGACAGACATGACTAAATCGAATCAGGAGGTGACCCTGATCACTTATATATATACTTTGCTATACCTCCGGAGCCTCCTTTAAGGTGTTACATATTTCCGTCGTGACAAAAACAATATACCCTATAATAAAAGTCTAGGGTATAAAAAAATAGTAGAGCGCTTCCTTGCCACGAATATCATTTTTCTAGTTCAAAGGACTCAAAGTGCCTTTAACAATAGTCTACTGCATTCGCCTCACCACCCCCCGCCATATCATACCCATCGTACCTATGATATTCTTTTCCAAAAATGTCCTTTTCGTTCTCCAAAGGAGGCAAAATGCCATCAATCGTGGTCGAAGGACTCAAAATGCTATTACGCCATTAACAGAACTCCAGTGCATTGGTCTCATTACCACGACTTTGAATACACCCTTACCTACCAGCTTTGGTTTTTGTTTCATTTCATAATAATAGAGTCCTTTTATCCTGTCGCACATCTCCAGCAGCACTAAAATATAACCGTTTTGTACTTAATAACCAAAGCAAGCTATGTACTAAATTTAGTTGAACCACGGACCACGGCTAATACCTGAAAGATTTTTTATACCCTAGACTTTTTATACCCTAGACTTATAGTATAGGGTATATTGTTTTTGTCACGACAGAAATATGTAACACCTTAAAGGAGGCTCCGGAGGTATAGCAATGTATATATATAAATGATCAGGGTCACCTCCTGATTCGATTTAGCCATGTCTGTCTGTCTGTCTGCCTGTCTGTCCGTCTGTCCGTCTGTCCGTCTGTCCGTCTGTCCGTCTGTCCGTCTGTCCGTCTGTCCGTCTGTCCGTCTGTCCGTCTGTCCGTCTGTCCGTCTGTCTGTCTGTCTGTCTGTCTGTCTGTCTGTCTGTCTGTCCGTATGTCTGTCCGTTCGCACGATAACTTTCGATAAAATGAAGCTAGAGGCTTGAAATTTTGGTCAAATGTTGGAAGTGTGATCTTGTTGGATGGTATTGAAAATGGGCATGATCAGGCCAAGAGAACGCCTACCTCCCCTACATATGTAAAATACATAAATGTATGTATAACTCCCGATTAAAGAAACATGAAAAGCTCTAGCTTTGGTAAATTACTCATGCGGGTAATCTCATACTCTCCTGGGAAAATAGAACTGATCAGTTGAAAACTAACGGTAATTTTCTTACAAAGAACCCCGTACTACCCTACTTTTCAGGTTTTTTGTCTATAACTCCTGAACCAATTGACGTAGACACCTCATTTTTGGCATGTAACCTTGAAGTGAGAAGTTGCTTAAGGTTTTGTAAGTTGGGCATAATCAGATCAAAGGAACGCCTACCTCTCCTACAAATTTCAAAAAATTAAACATTCCTTTAATTACGATAACTTTCGAAAAAATGATACTAGCAAGTTGAAAATTTGAAAGAATGTTGCTAATAAGACCTACTTTGTTGGTATTGAAAATGGGCAAGATCCGACTCAAGGAGCCCCCACCTCCGCTACAAATGAAACTTCAAATAAGCGATAACTTTTGATAAAACGAAGCCAGCAAGTTGAAATTTTGGTGTTTGGAGTGAAATTCGGTTGGTTCGTATTAAAGATGGGCCAGATCCGATTCAAGAAACCCCTACCTCCCCTGCAAATGAACCTTAAAATAAGCGATAGCTTACAACAAAATAAAGATAGCGACTTGAAATTTTGGTCAAATGTTTGTAGTATGATCCAGTCGGCTAATGTTGAAAATACGTCAAATCCGACCAACGAAACCCCTACTTCCCCTACAAAAGAAAATTCAAATAAGCGATAACTTTCGATAGAGTGAAGCTAGAGACTTGAAATTTATTCATTATAGTTTGGACGGTAAGCGACATAAATCGACGCCAGCTTGCAAAATATGATAGAATGAAACCGGAATATAGAGGGCTACGCCCACAATTCGAGGGTTTTGTAGCAAGCGCTTATTTTGGCATGTAAATACTGGCTCCCTGTTCTTCTTGGTACCCCTCAGCTGAATAAAAACACCATAATCAAATGTTTTACCCATGATATACAATAGTATCTTACATGCCAATTCACAAAAAGACTGCATCTGTCACCTCTCAAAGTAATAGTTTTAATACGAGAAACTGTAGATAGATATGTACATATGTATACGAGATAAACTGTCCGACTCTTCGAGATGCTTAACTATTCATATTATAACGACATTGCAAATTGCAAACTTGTGTAACGGCTTCGAAATTCAGGGCGGCTGGGACAAATTACGGTCTAATATTTTTTCCTCCTCCACTGTTCCCCTTTCTACAAATCTCAAGAAAATGCCAAAAATGGAATGTACTCAACATTACCTTTCTCACGACACCCCACTTGGCTATACCAGTGGATACAAAAAATTGACCTTAATTTCGCCTCTATGTGGACCCCCCCCCCCCCCCCCCCCCTCTTAAAGTTGGCCAATTACAACACAACGTTATCTGCAGCAAATTATAGCATTTCTACACATTCTCGCCGAATTATATGTGCAACTTCAGCCGTTCGTAAGATATTCTATGAACAGACGGACAGACAGGTATTTGACCGATTTTGTAAGATTTAAGACACAAAACCCTAAAAAAATTAACTGTGTGAATAGTTATTGTTAGGATCACCAATCACCAATCTTCACCCTTCCAAAGTTGGTTCATTAAATAACTGCAATTCGCACTACGAAAAACAACATATACATAAGTAGTACACGCATATCTGTGCGTGAGGCCGGTAGGTGTATTTTTTGTATGGATAGTGTAAAAATGCATAACTTTAAGTCAATGTACTATTATTAAATATCATGTCATTGTAATGAAGCTTAGAGGTATTATTGCCTATGATGTTGGTTGTCATCAGCCATCAATATTTTTGACCTAGGGTGTGCTTAAGGGGTGCAGAGGTGTAACTGCAACTATAGAAATGTAACATTATTAACCTTTTTGGATGAGATTTAAAAATTCTATTATTTTCGGTTTTCTATGCTAGTGAAATGCCGCTTTTCTGTAAATTTTCATATGTCTAGCTATAACGGTCTCGAAATGCAAGGGGGGGGGGACAAACTCGGACCACATATTTTCCCCTCTCCCTCTTTTCCCGTTTCTTCAAATTTGAAGAAAATTCCAGAAATGGAATGTACTCAACGGTACCTTTCTTACGATACCGCACTTGCCTATACCAAACGAAAAAAAAATTTCGACCTTCATTTCCCCTCTATGGCGACCCCCCCTTAAAGTTGACCTATTACGACGCATCGCTTTCTCCAGAGAATTATAGTATTTCTACATATTTCCACCAAATTTCATGCATGTAGCTTCAGCGGTTCGTGAGATATTTCATGGACAGACGGACAGACAGACGGACAGACGGACAGACGGACGCATGACCGATTTCATAAGGGTTTTGTTTTTATACAAAACCCTAAAAATGCCGTTTGGTACGAATGTTGGTGGGGCCCATACTTTCAATTTAAGAGATGGAGCCACCTTGGATCCCGCGGCAGAGCGGCTGTGCGGGCGAAAAACCGCGAAATTTGAGCCCTTTTTTAGGGTTTTGTAGTAAATACAAAACCCTTATGAAATCGGTCAAATGTCTGTCTGTCCGTCTGTCCGTCTGTCCATGGAATATCTCACGAACGGCTTAAGCTACATACATGAAATTTTGTAGGAATGTGTAGAATTACTATAATTCGCCGGAGAAAGCGAATCGTCGTAATAAGTCAACTTTAAGGGGAGGTCCCCATAGAGGGGAAATGAAGGTCGAAATTTTTTTTTCGTTTAGTACAGGCAAGTGGGGTATCATAAGAAAGGTACCGTCGAGTACATTCCACTTTTGAAATTTTTTCCAAATTTGAAGAAACGGGAAAAGAGGGAGAGGGGAAAATATGTCATCCGAGTTTTCCCCCCCCCCCCCCCCCCTTGCATTTCGAGACCGTTATACTTAGAAATATGAAAATTTACAGAAAAGCGCCATTTTACTAGTGTAGAAAACCTAGATTTCTAGAATTTTGAAATTTCATCAGAAAAGGTTAATAATAGTACATTTCTATAGTTTCAGTTAGCACAACCCTGCACCCCTTACGCGTACCCGAGGTCAAAAATATTGATGGCCAATGATAACCAACATCATAGGCAATAATATCTCTGAGTTTCATTATAATCACATAATATTTAATAATAGTACATTCATTTAAAGTTCGGCATTTTGACACTATCCACACAAAAAATACACCTACCGGCCTCATATGTGAGAGTACTACTATACTTTCATGTTGTTTTTCGTAGTGCGAATTGCAGTTATTTAATTAATCATTTTTTAAAGGGTAAAGATTGGTTGGGGGCGCTGTTTCTTAATTGGCCAACTTTACCGGGTGGAAGGAAGGGGGGGGGGGGTCCACATAGAGGCGAAATTAAGGTCAAATTTTTTTATCGACTGATATAAGCAGATGAGGTGTCGTGAGAAAGGTAATGATGAGTACATTCCATTTTTTCGCATTTTCTCGAAATTTATAGAAAGGGGAACTGTGGGGGAGGAGAAAATATTAGTTCGTAATTTGACCCCCCTCCTTGCCTGCATTTTGAGACCGTTATACTTAAAATTATGAAAACTTACAGGAAGTGGGTTTCGAAAAACATATAAAATGAAAAATAGTGGAATTTGTATATCTTCTCAGAATAGGTCAATAATAGTTTATTTGTATAGTTACAGTTAGCACACCCTTGCACGCCTTAAACACGTTCGAGGTCAAAAGTACTGATGGCCAACGATAACGAACACCTTAAGCAATAATATGTTCTAAGTTTCGTTACAATCACGTAATATGAATTAGCATGTATCCGTCAAATGTAAGTGGGTAAGACATTTTTATTACGTTTTTTCTATCCATCTGAGTGATATCAAGAAGAGCAAGGAGCCGATATTTATATACCAAAATAAGCGCTTGCTACAAAACCCTCGGATTGCGGGCGTAGCCCTCTATATTCCGGTTTCATTTAATATTCTCCTCGTAACTTCTAAACGGAGCCTCGTATCGAAAAACTTAATAGGTTTTAAATTAAATAGCGTCATATTCTACATCTAATGCGTTGCTCAAAGTTGAAATTTGGTTTAGTAGTATAATCAAAATCGATAGTCGAAAAACGTTACTTTTTGAGGCTTTGGAGAAAAATCACACTATATCGCTTTTCAAGCTCACATATCTCTGTAACGGATACTCCAAATGAAAAACCGTTCAAGTAAAAAATAAAGATAATTTGATTTCCGGCTTAAGGTGCCCAATACTTTTTAAATCGGTTCATTTTTAGTGCAGTTGTGAGTGAAAATGCTGGGATGGTTTCTTACCGATTCCAGCTTTAATAGCTCTATTTCGCTGAAGTTTTGTTTTAGTCTCAGTTTACAGATAATTAAATCTTGTTCAGAAAGTCTTTGCTTGATAGCATGGCTTGATAGCTTAGGTCAGATTTACGCTTTTTAGGGTTTTTTAGAAAAAAACAAAACCCTTATGAAATCAATCAGATGTCAGGCTGTTCAAAGAGTATCTCGAAAACAGCTGAAGCTACAGATATGGAATTTGGTAGAAATATAAAGGATTACTACAATTTGTGTCATAAGGCTTTTCATTAGTGGCCAAATTGCAAGGGGGGGGGGGGGTAACCATAGAGGAGAGAGTTCTTCGCCGCTTAAAGCACATTTCATATATATGAAAATTTCCAGGATGGCGGCATATAATTAGGATAGCGACGTTAAATATCCAGGATGTTGATATCCTTAGGAAAAAGTTTAATAATAGTATATTTCGATAATTTGATTTACTACTCTCTGCATATCCCGTAACTGACCTTAAGAGAGAAGTAATAATGCCAATCCGTTAGCAAAGGGTGCAGGTATCTTGTTATAGATACAATTTGCATGTATTGTACATAGTCATAATTCATCAACTAGTCAAGAATAAAAAACAATAAAAATTATTTTTGTCCGCTATTACCACATTGTGCACCGTCGAGTCAGTAAGCGGATAGATTTGAAACTGATTTGTTTTGTGTTTCGTGACAAGTGGTAATGTGTTAGAGTTACCAAAAGTGATAGTGCGTATGATAGATGCTGATTTTTATTTGGTGAGTTTGAGGAACACCTGAAAAGGGCATCCCTTCAAGCCATGAAATTCTGGCAGGCTGTGGAAACGCAGCAACATATTCCATCTCCTGGAGATTGGGGGTGGAAACTAGAAGGAGAACGTTGGCTCCCATTATGGATAACAGCGCCAGTTGCTGCAAAGGCATGTGCCACTCTTCAGCGTTGCAGGTGCAAGACACTCTGCACGAGTAACTGTGGCTGCAGGGAAAAAGTGTGTCCTGCACAAAGAGGTGCACCTGCAGTTGTGAGTCAGCCGCTGTAGGGTAGCATAACATACTTATTGTGTATTTACAACGCTACATCTTTGCTGTTTCCTCAATGAAGTAAAATTTTCTTCATTTAAATTTTAAAAAATCCGGAAAAAATGCGAATATTATTGTAACTTATGGCCGCATGGAATCGTGGTTGCCTTCATTCGAGTCAGAATGACCAAATACATTAGGAATCAACTTAAAAGTGGCATAAAAACTTTTTATTTTCAAATTATTTGATAAAAAGCTTAATTAATAAAAAAAAAATAATCTGGGAAAAATGTGAATATCTTTTGAACTAATGGTCGTAAGGAATTGCGGTTAGTTTCATTCTACTTAAAATGATGAAATACATTAACAGCTAAGTTAAAAGTGGCATAAAATCTTTTTATTTTTAACTTATTTAATACGAAAGCTTATTTAATTAATCACAAAATCTGAAAAAATGTAAATATCTTTTGATTTAATGATCGTATGGAATTGCGGATGGTTACATTCGACTCAGAATGACAAAATACATTAGAAATCAACCTAAAATGGGCAGAAAAGCTTTTTATTTTTAACTTATTTAATAAAGCAGCTTACCAAACTAATATCTTTTTTTATTTAAATAAGAATATCTTTTGATATTATCGCATGGAATAGCGGTTGATTTCATTCGACTGAGAATGACCAACTAAACTACATTAGGAATCAACCTAAAAGTGGAATAAAAGACTTTTATTTTCAACTTATTTAATAAAAAAAATATTCAACAAAAAAAAAATCTGGAAAAATATTAATAGCTTTTGAACTAACTGTTGTATGGAATTGCCTTTAGTTTCATTCGACTCAAAATGATTAGATACATTAAGAAACAGCCTAAAATGTGCAGAAAAGCTTTTTATTTTCAACTTATTTAATAAAACATAAAAGAACTACGATTGGGGTAAACCCCAATCATGCAATCCTCTAGATGAATTTGAACCTGGTTAAAGCCAATAAATAATTTTGGTTGCAATCTCGGATGCATCGTTAAGACGTAAGACGTAAGTCGTTAAGACGTTAAGACGTATTTCATGAAATAGTGCAGTTTGTATGGGAGGGGGTAGAAGGAGGGTGAGGATTACAATAAATTTTATAATGTAGTTTACAATTATCATAAAAGTGATATATTCAAAATTTCAAAGCAATATGTTTTATAGTTTCTGAGAAAATCTGATTATTGAAAATTATCAAAAATGTGTCATTTTGTATGGGAGGGGGTAGACGGAGTAAGGGTAATCGATTAATTTTTTTGAATCTAACTGATATTGTTAATTAAGTGTTAAGTACAAAATTTCAGCCCGATAAATTGTATACGTACTGAGTAAATTGGCTTAACGTATTTCATGAAATAGTGCAGTTTGTATGGGAGGGGGTAGAAGGAGGGTGAGGATTACAATAAGTTTTATAACATAGGTTACAATTATCATAAAAGTGATATGTTAAAAATTTCAAAGCAATATGTTTTATAGTTTCTGAGAAAATCTGATTATTGTAAATTTTCAAAAATGTGTCATTTTGTATGGGAGGGGGTAGAAGGGGTGGAGCGATTTAGCCCGTTCACGAACTTAGCCTTCATTTTTTGTCAAAAATAACGTGTGCAAAATTTGAACTTCATAGCTTAACGCGTTCTCGAGCTAGAGAGGTCACGGACGGACGGACGGACAGACGGACAGACGGACAGACGGACAGACGGACAGACGGACAGACGGACAGACGGACATCCGGTTTTGAGATATTCGAGTGATAATATGAACTCCTGTATCATTCATTTTTTTCTGCGAGCCTTATTTCTTAGCGTTACAAACTTTGTGGCAAACTTATAATACTCTCAGATTTCATCTAGAGTATAAAAAGCTTCCTTAACTAATCCAAAAATGTGGAAAAATGTGCATATCTTTTGAACTAATGATCGTATGGAACCATGGTTAATTTTATTCTACTCAAAGTGACTAAATACAATACATTAGGAACCAACCTAAAACTGGCATAAAAACCTTTTATTTTCAACTTACTTAACGAAAAAGCTCATTTAACTAATTAAACAATCTGGAAAATTGCGAGTATCTTTTGAACTAGTGGTCGCAAGGAATTGCGGTTGGTTTCATCGACTCAAAATGACCAAATACATTAGGGACTATCCTAAAACTGGAATATCTTTTGAACTAATAGCCGTATGGAATTGTAGTGATGGTGACCGGAGGGCGAGGGTTGAAATGGCCGTAAAGGCCAGAAACCTCAACAGGGGCAAAAGACCCTCTCCGACGACCACCCGTGACGTGCGCTGGCAGACCAGCTCAGCTGTTGGGAGTGGCGGGGTGGTTCAACACGGCAGTCATCGGCCTCCTCCATCATCGTACAAGGAGGTATCGCACGTCTGCCCGAACAAAAAGACTCAAAAAAATAAAACTCGAAAAAACTAGAAACCCGCAATCCAATATACGCAAAACAGAAAAACTACTGGTGGTGCCTTTGCACCAAACTCCCAAAGACTAAAAAGAACAACAAAGTCCCGTGCAGGGACATGGGGCAGCATCAGCCAAACTAACAAAGCACAAAGGCCAAAAATATACAATTAACGGGGAAAACCGTCCAATCAGGACAGATCTTTTTCCCTCTCAGGTCATTGGAGCCTGAAGAAGTTTAACGGCTCTATATGGGCCCCAGATGTAGTGGGCCCGGCGCAACCTTGCCCTCCCTTCCATGGGTTTCCGGCGCCATTAACATTCGAAACCCCCAACAAAAATTCAAACACTAGCGAGAGAGAGGAGGGAGAGGGAAGAAATCGGTGACCTTAGCCCACCATGCTAACAATATTTCCTGCGCATACCTAAAAATTCAGGTGGTATACGCATTTAATTCCTTTTTTTTTTATAATATATAGGTATATACATATTTATTTATTTTTATACCCTAGACTTTTAGTATAGGGTATATTGTTTTTGTCACGACGGAAATATGTAACACCTTAAAGGAGGCTCCGGAGGTATGGCAATGTATTTATATAAATGATCAGGGTCACCTCCTGATTCGATTTAGCCATGTCTGTCTGTCTGTCTGCCTGTCTGTCCGTCTGTCCGTCTGTCCGTCTGTCCGTCTGTCCGTCTGTCCGTCTGTCCGTCTGTCTGTCTGTCTGTCTGTCTGTCTGTCTGTCTGTCTGTCTGTCTGTCTGTCTGTCTGTCTGTCCGTATGTCTGTCCGTTCGCACGATAACTTTCGATAAAATGAAGCTAGAGGCTTGAAATTTTGGTCAAATGTTGGAAGTGTGATCTTGTTGGATGGTATTGAAAATGGGCATGATCAGGCCAAGAGGACGCCTACCTCCTCTACATATGTAAAATACATAAATGTATGTATAACTCCCGATTAAAGAAACATGAAAAGCTCTAGCTTTGGTAAATTACTCATGCGGGTAATCTCATACTCTCCTGGGAAAATAGAACTGATCAGTTGAAAACTAACGGTAATTTTCTTACAAAGAACCCCGTACTACCCTACTTTTCAGGTTTTTTGTCTATAACTCCTGAACCAATTGACGTAGACACCTCATTTTTGGCATGTAACCTTGAAGTGAGAAGCTGCTTAAGGTTTTGTAAGTTGGGCATAATCAGATCAAAGGAACGCCTACCTCTCCTACAAATTTCAAAAAATTAAACATTCCTTTAATTACGATAACTTTCGAAAAAATGATACTAGCAAGTTGAAAATTTGAAAGAATGTTGCTAATAAGACCTACTTTGTTGGTATTGAAAATGGGCAAGATCCGACTCAAGGAGCCCCCACCTCCCCTACAAATGAAACTTCAAATAAGCGATAACTTTTGATAAAACGAAGCCAGCAAGTTGAAATTTTGGTGTTTGGAGTGAAATTCGGTTGGTTCGTATTAAAGATGGGCCAGATCCGATTCAAGAAACCCCTACCTCCCCTGCAAATGAACCTTAAAATAAGCGATAGATTAGCCAACTGGATTCTACTACACACATGTGACCAAAATTCCAGGTCAATAGCTTCATTTTATTGAAAGTTATCTCTTATTATAAGTTTCATTTGTAGGGCAGGTAGGGGTTCCTTGGGTCGGATCTGGCTTACTTTTTAAACCGACTAAGTACATATCACGTCAAACATTTCAAAGTTGCTGGCTTCATTCTATCAAAAGTTATCGCTTATTTGAAGTTTCATATGTAGGGGAGGTAGAGGTTCCTTAGGTCGGATCTAGCCCATTTTCTATGCCGACCAATTAGATTTTACTACCAACATTCCGTCAAATTTTCAACTGGCTCGTATCATTCTATCGAAAGTTATCGTAACTAAATGAATGTTTAATTTTTTGAAATTTGTACGGGAGGTAGGCGTTCCTTTGATCTGATTATGCCCAACTTACTTAAACTCAAGCAGCTTATCAACTCAGGGTTACATGCCAAAAATCAGGTGTCTAGGTCAATTGTTTCAAGAGTTACAGAGAAAAAACCTAAAGAGTAGGGTAGTTCGGGGCTCTTTGTAAGAAAATTACCGTTAGTTTTCATCTGATCGATTTAATTTTTCCAGGAGAGTGTAAGATTATCCTCACGAGCAATCTATTAAAGCTAGAGCTTTTCATGTTTATTTAATCGCGAGTAATAGATACATTTAATTATTTTACATATGTAGGTGAGGTAGGCGACCTCTTGGCCCGATCATGCCCATTTTCGATACCAACCAACTAGATGCTTGCAATATTTGACCAAAATGTCAAGGCTCTAGCTTCATTCTATCGAAAGTTATCGTGCGAACGGACAGACATACAGACAGACAGACAGACATGACTAAATCGAATCAAGAGGTGACCCTGATCATTTAAATATATACTTTGCTATACCTCCGGAGCCTCCTTTAAGGTGTTACATATTTCCGTCGTGACAAAAACAAAAAAAATAATAAAAGTCTAGGGTATAAAAAGTTAGTAGAGCGCTTCCTTGCCACGAATATCATTTTTTAGGGTTTTGTATTTTAGTAAATACAAAACCCTTATGAAATCGGTCAAATGTCTGTCTGTCCGTCTGTCCGTCTGTCTGTCTGTCCGTCTGTCCATGGAATATCTCACGAACGGCTGAAGTTACATACATGAAATTTTGTAGGAATGTGTAGAATTACTACAATTCGCCGGAGAAAGCGAATCGTCGTAATAGGTCAACTTTAAGGGGAGGTCCCCGTAGAGGGGAAATGAAGGTCGAAATTTTTTTTTCGTTTGGTACAGGCAAGTAGGGTATCATAAGAAAGGTACCGTCGAGTACATTCCATTTTTGGAATTTTTTTCAAATTTGAAGAAACGGGAAAAGAGGGAGAGGGGAAAATATGTCATCCGATTTTGTCCCCCCCCCCCCTTGCATTTCGAGACCGTTATACTTAGAAATATGAAAATTTACAGAAAAGCGCCATTTTACTAGCGTAGAAAACCTAGATTAATAGAATTTTGAAATTTCATCAGAAGAGGTTAATAATAGTACATTTCTATAGTTACAGTTAGCACACCCCTGCACCCCTTAAGCGCACCCGAGGTCAAAAATATTGATGGCCAATGATAACCAACATCATAGGCAATAATACCTCCAAGTTTCATTACAATCACATAATATTTAATAATAGTACATTCGTTTAAATTCTGACATTTTGATACCATCCATATAAATGAAACCGGAATATAGAGGGCTACGCCCGCAATCCGAGGGTTTTGTAGCAAGCGCTTATTTTGGTATATAAATATCGGCTCCTTGCTCTTCTTGATATCACTCAGATGGATAGAAAAAAGTAATTAAAATGTCTTACCCACTTACATTTTACATGCTAATTCATATTACGTGATTGTAACGGAACTTAGAACATATGATTGCTTAAGGTGTTGGTTATCGTTGGCCATCAGTACTTTTGACCTCGAACGTGTTTAAGGCGTGCAAGGGTGTGCTAACTGTAACTATGCAAATAAACTATTATTGACCTATTCTGAGAAGATATACAAATTAAACTATTTTCCATTTTATATGTTTTTCGAAACCCACTTCCTGTAAGTTTTCATAATTCTAAGTATAACGGTCTCAAAATGCAGGCAAGGGGGGGGGGGGTCAAATTACAAACTAATATTTTCTCCTCCCCCACTGTTCCCCTTTCTATAAATTTCGAGAAAATGCGAAAAAATGGAATGTACTCATCATTACCTTTCTCACGACACCTCATCTGCTTATATCAGTCGATAAAAAAATTTGACCTTAATTTCGCCTCTATGTGGACCCCCCCCCCCCCCTTCCTTCCACCCGGTAAAGTTGGCCAATTAAGAAACAGCGCCCCCAACCAATCTTTACCCTTTAAAAAATGATTAATTAAATAACTGCAATTCGCACTACGAAAAACAACATGAAAGTATAGTAGTACTCACACCTATGAGGCCGGTAGGTGTATTTTTTGTGTGGATAGTGTCAAAATGCCGAACTTTAAATGAATGTACTATTATTAAATATTATGTGATTATAATGAAACTTAGAAATATTATTGCCTATGATGTTGGTTATCATTGGCCATCAATATTTTTGACCTCAGGTACGCGTAAGGGGTGCAGGGTTGTGCTAACTGTAACTATAGAAATGTACTATTATTAACCTTTTCTGATGAAATTTCAAAATTCTAGAAATCTAGGTTTTCTACACTAGTAAAATGGCGCTTTTCTGTAAATTTTCATATTTCTAAGTATAACGGTCTCGAAATGCAAGGGGGGGGGACAAACTCGGATGACATATTTTCCCCTCTCCCTCTTTTCTCGTTTCTTCAAATTTGAAAAAAATTTCAAAAATGGAATGTACTTAACGATACCTTTCTTATGATACCCCACCTGCCTGTACCAAACGAAAAAAAAATTTCGACCTTCATTTCCCCTCTATGGGGACCTCCCCTTAAAGTTGACCTATTACGACGATTCGCTTTCTCCGGCGAATTATAGTAATTCTACACATTCCTACAAAATTTCATGTATGTAGCTTCAGCCGTTCCTGAGATATTCCATGGACAGACGGACAGACGGACAGACAGACATTCGACCGATTTCATAAGGGTTTTGTTTTACTACAAAACCCTAAAAATGCACATAACCGGCTACATACGAGTACTAGTATTGGATACTTGAATATTGTTTATTGTTTTTCGTAAAGTGAATTGGAGTTAACCATTTCTGAAAGGGTGGAGATTGGTGGTATAGGAGGGGTAGGGGAGAGAAGTTTAAGGGGGGTGGTAGGTGGGTTGCGGTTGCTGTTTTAAGAGGAGGTCCCCATAGAGGGGAAATTAAGGTCAACATTTTTTTCATCTAATATGGGCAAGTGGGGTATCATGAGAAAGGTACTACCGAGTACATTCTATTTTTGGCATCTTCATTAAATTTGAAGAAAGGGGAAAAGAGGCAGAGGGGAAAATATGAGATCATAATTTGTCCCACCCCCCTTACCATTTCGAGACCGTTACACTTAGAAATATGAACACATACAAGAAGATGGCTTTCAACTAGCACTGAAAACTCTACTTTCTATAATTATTCAAACAATTTTTTTTCAATATTTCTTATGCAAACTTGCAATTTGCAATATCGTCTTAACATGAATGGTTAAGCATCTGCAAGAGTAGGACAGTTCATCTCCTATTGGCATGGGACACTACAAAACCCTCGGATTGCGGGCGTAGCTCTCTATTTTCCGGTTTCATTTTTCTAGTTCAAAGGACTCAAAGTGCCTTTAACAATATCATATCATACTCATCGTACCTATGATATTCTTTTCCAAAAATGTCCTTTTCGTTCTCCAAAGTAGGCAAAATGAAATCAGTCGTGGTCGAAGGACTCAAAATGCCATTACGCCATTAACAGAACTCCAGTGCATTGGTCTCATTACCACGACTTTGAATACACCCTTACCTACCAGCTTTGGTTTTTGTTTCATTTAATAATAATAGAGTCCTTTTATCCTGTCGCACATCTCCAGCAGCACTAAAATATAACCGTTTCGTACTTAATAACCAAAGCAAGCTATGTACTAAATTTAGTTGAACCACGGACCACGGCTAATACCTGAAAGATTTTTTATACCCTAGACTTTTTATACCCTAGACTTATAGTCTGTCTGTCTGTCTGTCTGTCTGTCTGTCTGTCTGTCTGTCCGTATGTCTGTCCGTTCGCACGATAACTTTCGATAAAATGAAGCTAGAGTCTTGAAATTTTGGTCAAATGTTGGAAGTGTGATCTAGTTGGATGGTATTGAAAATGGGCATGATCAGGCCAAGAGAACGCCTACCTCCCCTACATATGTAAAATACATAAATGTATGTATAACTCCCGATTAAAGAAACATGAAAAGCTCTAGCTTTGGTAAACTACTCATGCGGGTAATCTCATACTCTCCTGGGAAAATAAAACTGATCAGTTGAAAACTAACGGTAATTTTCTTACAAAGAACCCCGTACTTCCCTACTTTTCAGGTTTTTTGCCTATAACTCCTGAACCAATTGACGTAGACACCTCATTTTTGGCATGTAACCCTGAGTTGATAAGCTGCTTGAGTTTAAGTAAGTTGGGCATAATCAGATCAAAGGAACGCCTACCTCCCGTACAAATTTCAAAAAATTAAACATTCATTTAGTTACGATAACTTTCGATAGAATGATACGAGCCAGTTGAAAATTTGACAGAATGTTGGTAGTAAAATCTAATTGGTCGGCATAGAAAATGGGCTAGATCCGACCTAAGGAACCTCTACCTCCCCTACATTTGAAACTTCAAATAAGCGATAACTTTTGACAGAATCAAGTCAGTGACTTTAAATTTTGGTCAAATGTTTGAAGTGAGATTGGGTTAGTTGGTATTCAAGATGGGTTAGATCCGACCTAAGGAACCCCTACCTCCCCTACAAATGAAACTTAAAATAAGCGATAACTTCCGACAAAATAATGCTAGTAACTTAAAATTGTGGTCAAATGTTTGCAATAGGATCCTGTTGGCTAATATTGAAAATACGTAAAATCCGACCAACGAAACCCCTACTTCCCCTACAAATGAAACTTCCAATAAGCGATAACTTTCGATAGAGTGAAGCTAGAGACTTGAAATTTTGTTTGAATGTTTATAGCATGATCTTATTTGTTGGTGGTAATGTTGAGCAAAATCCGACCCAAGGAACCCCTACCTCCCCTACAAGTGAAACTTCAAATAAGCAATAACTTTCGATAGAATGAAGCTAGCGACTTGAAAAATTCGACAAATATTTGTAGAATGGGTTAGTTCATTGATTTTGATAATGGTCAAGATCCTCCTGAATGATTGCCAACTTCTTCTATAAACTGGTCATATAGGAAAATCACTTTTAATGCATATGGTCGTTACCAATTGGTACTTTTGGTATCACCACTAGGTCTGTACAAGTCTAGGGTATATACGCTTCGGACTCCGGGTCGAAGAGAAGCTTCGGCCTGGTTTTATTTTATTTTTATACCCTAGACTTTTAGTATAGGGTATATTGTTTTTGTCACGACGAAAATATGTAACACCTTAAAGGAGGCTCCGGAGGTGTAGCAATGTATATATATAAATTATCAGGATCACCTCCTGATTCGATTTAGCCATGTCTGTCTGTCTGTCTGTCTGTCTGTCTGTCCGTCTGTCCGTCTGTGCGTCTGTCCGTCTGTCCGTCTGTCCGTCTGTCTGTCTGTCCGTTCGCACGATAACTTTCGACAGAATGAAGCTAGAGACTTTAAATTTTACTCAAATGTTAGAAGTATAATCTACTTGGTTGGTATGGAAAATGGACATGATCAGGCCAAGAGAACGCCTACCTCCCCTATATATGTAAAATAATTAAATGTATCTATAACTCCCGATTAAATAAACGTAAAAAGCTCTAGCTTTGGCAGATTGCTCATGAGGATAATCTTTTGCTCCCCAAAAAAAATAAAATCGATCAGTTGAAAACTAACGGTAATTTTCTTACAAAGAGCCCCGTACTACCCTACTTTTCGGGTTTTTTGTCTATAACTCTTGAACCAATTGACGTAGTCACCTGATTTTTGAGATGACACCCTGGAGTAAGAAGATGCTTAAGTTCTAGCAAGTTGGGCATAATCAGATCAAGGGAACGCCTACCTCCCCTACAAATTTCAAAAAATTAAATATTTTTTAATTACGATAACTTTCGATAAAATGAGACTAGCGAGTTGAAAATTTGGCAAAGTGTTGTTAGTAGGATCTGCTTGGTTGGTATTGAAAATGGGTGAGATCCGACCCAAGCAACCCCTACCTCTTCTACAAATGCAAATTCAATAAGCGATAACTTTGACAGAATCAAGCCAGCGACTTGAAGTTTTGGTCAAATGTTTGAAGTGAGATCGGGTTAGTTGGTATTTAAGATGGGTTAGATCAAACCTAAGGAACCCCTACCTTCTCTACAAATGAAACTTCAAATAAGCGATAACTTTCAATGGGGTGAAGCTAGAGACTTGAAATTTTGTATAAATGTTTGTAGCACGATTTGATTTGTTGGTAGCAATGATGAGCAAGATCCGACCCAAGGAACCCCTACCTGCCCTACAAGTGAAACTTCAAATAAGCGATAACTTCCGATAGAGTGAAGCTAGAGGCTTGAAATTTTGTTTAAATGTTTGAAGCATGATCTTATTTGTTGGTGGCAATAATGAGCAAGATCCGACCCAAGGAACCCCTACCTCCTCTACAAGTGAAACTTTAAATAAGCAATAACTTTCGATAGAATGAAGCTAGCGACTTGAAAAATTCGACAAATATTTGCGGAATGGGTTAGTTGATTGATTTTGATAATGGTCAAGATCCTACTGAATGATTGCCAACCTTCCCTATAAACTGGCCGTATAGGAAACTCACTTTCAATGCATATGGTCGTTCCCAATTAGTACTTTTGGTATCACCACTAGGTCTGTACAAGTCTAGGGTATATACGCTTCAGCCTGGTTTCCTCCTCCACTGTTCTCCTTTCTACAAATCTCAAGAAAATGCCAAAAATGGAATGTACTCAACATTACCTTTCTCACGACATCCCACTTGGCTATACCAGTGGATAAAAAAAAATTTACCTTAATTTCGCCTCTATGTGGATACCCCTCCCCCCCCCCCCCCCTCTCTTCAAGTTGGCCAATTACAACATAACGCTATCTCCAGCAAATTATAGCATTTCTACACATTCTCGCCGAATTATGTGTGCAGCTTCAGCCGTTCGTAAGACGTTCTATGAACAGACGGACAGACAGGTATTTGACCGATTTTGTAAGATTTAAGACACAAAACCCTAAAAAATTAACTGTGTGAATAGTTATTGTTAGGATCACCAATCACCAATCTTCACCCTTCCAAAGTTGGTTCATTAAATAACTGCAATTCGCACTACGAAAAACAACATGCAAGTAGTACACGCATATCTATGCGTGAGGCCGGTAGGTGTATTTTTTGTATGGATAGTGTCAAAATGCATAACTTTAAGTCAATGTACTATTATTAAATATCATGTCATTGTAATGAAACTTAGAGATATTATTGCCTATGATGTTGGTTATCATCAGCCATCAATATTTTTGACCTAGGGTGTGCTTGAGGCGTGCAGGGGTGTGCTAACTGCAACTATAGAAATGTAACATTATTAACCTTTTTGGATGAGATTTAAAAATTCTATTATTTTTAGTTTTCTATGCTAGTGAAATGCCGCTTTTCTGTAAATTTTCATATGTCTAGCTATAACGGTCTCGAAATGCAAGGGGGGGGGGGGACAAACTCGGACCACATATTTTCCCCGCTCCCTCTTTTCTCCTTTCTTCAAATTTGAAAAAAATGGAATGTACTCAACGGTACCTTTCTTACGATACCGCACTTGCCTATACCAAACGAAAAAAAAATTTCGACCTTCATTTCCCCTCTACGGCGACCCCCCTTAAAGTTGACCTATTACGACGCATCGATTTCTCCAGAGAATTATAGTATTTTTACATATTTCCACCAAATTTCATGCATGTAGCTTCAGCGGTTCGTGAAATATTTCATGGACAGACGGACAGACAGACGGACAGACGGACGCATGACCGATTTCATAAGGGTTTTGTTTTTATACAAAAACCCTAATAAAAACTGAAACTTCCTGTTCATTATTAATACCAATGGTTATATTTTTTCCACACATATAGCTTAATGCTATACGGTTGTCAGTGAGAAAAAAAATTTGATCCATAAGTTTCGTGAATAACAACATTTCAAAATGTATAAAACCCATAGAAATAATATTCGTTAATTTTACGGAGATGTAAAACTTGCAATTACAATACTACAGCCGATTCACCAAACGACTTGAAGGTGGTTGGAGAGTGCTTTGCTACAACCAAAAACTACTACTAAACATTGGTGTCCGATTATTATTCACTACTGACGGCATATTGGCGTTTCTCAATGTTTACCGCTTGCAAAGCAAAAGAAAAAAAAAACTTAAAAATTGCCCGACACTCTCGCTGTCTCAGTATTTTTATACCCTAGACTTTTAGTAAAGGGTATATTGTTTTTGTCACGACGGAAATATGTAACACCTTAAAGGAGGCTCCGGAGGTATAGCAATGTATGTATATAAATGATCAGGGTCACCTCCTGATTCGATTAAGCCATGTCTGTCTGTCTGTCTGTCCGTCTGTCCGTCTGTCCGTCTGTCTGTCTCTCTGTCCGTTCGCACGATAACTTTCGATAGAATGAAGCTAGAGACTTGAAATTTTGACTAGATGTTGGAAGTATGATCTAGTTGGTTGGTATTGAAAATGGGCATGATCAGGCCAAGAGAACGCTTACCTCCCCTACATATGTAAAATAATTAAATGTATTTATAACTCCCGATTAAATAAACATGAAAGCCTCTAGCTTTGGTAGATTGCTCGTGACGGTACATAATCTTATAATCCCCTGGAAAAATAAAATCGCACGATAACTTTCGATAGAATGAAGCTAGAGACTTGAAATTTTGATCAAATGTTGGAAGTATGATCTAGTTGGTTGGTATTGAAAATGGGCATGATCAGGCCAAGAGAACGCCTACCTATAAACACGAAAACCTCTAGCTTTGGTAGATTGCTCGTGATGGTAATCTTATACTCCCCTGGAAAATTAAAATCGATCAGTTGAAAACTAACGGTAATTTTCTTACAAAGAGCCCCGTACTACCCTACTTTTCAGGTTTTTTGTCCATAACTCTTGAACCAATTGACGTAGACATCTGATTTTTGGCATGTAACCCTGGGGTGAGAAGCTGCTTAGGTTTTGGGAAGTTGGGCATAATCAGATCAAAGTAACGCCTACCTCCACTACAAAATTCAAAAAAATTAAATATTATTTTAATTGCGATAACTTTCGATAGAATGACACTAGCAAGTTGAAAATTTGGTAGAATGTTGGTAGTAAGGTCTTATTAGTTAGCACTGAAAATGGGCAAGATCCGACCCAAGGAACTCTTACCTCCCCTTCAAATGAAACTTCGAATAAGCGATTACTTTGATACAATGAAGCCAGCAGCTTGAAATTTTTGTCAAATGTTTGAAGTGAGATTGAGTTAGTTGGCATGAAAGACGGGTTAGATCCGACCTAAGGAACCCCTACCTCCCCTGGAGATGACACTTAAGACAAGCGATAACTTACGACAAAATAAAGCTAACGACTTGAAATTTTGGCCAAATGTTTGTAGTAGGATCCAGTCGGCTAAGATTGAAAATGCGTAAAATCCGACCAACGAAACCCCTACTTCCCCTACAAACGAAACTTCAAATAAGCGATATCTTTCGATAGAGTGAAGCTAGAGACTTAAAATTTTGTTTGTATGTTTGTAGGGTGATCTAATGGCAATGATGGGCAAGATCCGACCCAAGGAACCCTTACCTCCCTTACAAGTGAGACTTCAAATAAGCTATAACTTTCGATGGAGTGAAGCTAGCGACTTGAAAAATTCAACAAATATTTGTAGAATGGGTTAGTTAATTCATTTTAAGAATGGTCAAGATCTCCCTGAATGAGTGCCATCCTCCCCTACAAACTGGCTATATAGGAAACTCACTTTTAATGCATGGTCGTTGCCAATTATTACTTTTGGTGTCACCACTAGGTCTGTACAAGTCTAGGGTATATACGCTTCGGACTGTTTTTTTTTTTCTTTAAACTTGAGTTGGCTAGGGCAGCTGATTTTAACCGGACAATCGAAAAATCCACTGCAAACAAATTTCAAATTTTTCTCGAAAAGAAACACTCGTCTGGTTGCCTGGACGAATTGGAACGCACCCGTCGATTGACCCCCATTTCAAAACAAAATTTACAAAAAAATATACTTATCTCCGGAGAAGAGTCTGTTCCTCAGCTGACAGGACGTGTGATCGTTTTTGCGTTGTACGCCTTTCAAATCTCTTCCACCATTTGCCAATTCGAACACCATCGAAATTGCTCCAGTCAAGATTGACGTCATCACTTGCTCTCCGTTCCAATTTCGCTGTTGCTGTGTTGCTTTTGTCGACCACCGTACGACATGCGTTCGCGTTCACTGTTTTCAGGGGGCGCACGGAGGGGGGAGGGGACACGAAATTTCACACCTAGTGGAGCGCCCCGGGCACGTGGGGCCAAAAATTCCGCCGAAAAAATCACACCAACCCAACTGGCGAGGACACCCGCGGGTGACGAACAAACCTTTTTTTTTTTCAAAAAAATCACAAAGAAAATGTTCCCTCTGGTCGTCGCGGCCAAAACTCAAGTAAAAGGAGAATGCAACGCCGGTAATCCAAGGCAGTAAAGGGTGTGGTTGGGGAGCGCACGCACGACACTCTTGCGAATTTTACGCAATCCCGTTAACACTTGCTTCACCATACAAAAGAAAAACCAAACACTGCACGAATTCCAATAAGGCACTCAAGAAACTCGTCGCCAAAAATACAATTTTTAATCAAAAGATGAATCTTTTTCGCGGGCAAGAACCGTTTTCCGAAAGTTTTCCCAACCGACCTTTTTCCTCGCGCTGCCTCTTCCTCGTGGCGCTTACACCGGCGGTCAAAATTCGACTCCCCGAAAAAGTGAGCAATCCGTCTCCATAGCGGATTACTTTTTGTCCAAACCGGTTTCAAACAATTACCTGCATAGTGCATAGTATCGTTTGCCTAGCTTCTTACCTTAATTTTTGCATCCTGACCATTTCTTATCAGTTATCGCTGACCCGCTGCAGTCGGGTACAGTGACTCGCGAAAGTAAATCGACAGGCGGCAGAAAATTATGACACAATCTGATGCGAGCGAATACTTTCCCGGTACCTACGCAGATGCATAAATGGACACATATATGCATAGATATGTCGATATATCACTGGTATATATCGATATTAAATGCATGCATAAGAATACACAGATATGCATATAGATATACATGCATCTAATGACGCCTACCATGCATATAAACACATGTATGCATGCATGTATCCATGCGTGCATCTCCGTCTGTAACGGTGCACATTACAACGCAGGTGAATATTCACTACGGTTATTCGTAGTGAAGATTCAGCTGAATGGTTAACCGGTTAGTACACGGATTCGAGAGTATGTCAAGTCTATTAAGGTCGTAAGTCCTTGGCATGATAAATTCCCATATCTTTGCCGTTCATGTCGGTCAAGGCATAGCAGGATCCTCCTACTTGCTTTTTCACCCTGCATTTAAGGAATTTTGGCCCTAGTTTTGCGTTGTAGTGTTCGGCTGCACTGCTGGGGGTGAAATTCCGAAAGAACACCAAATCTCCCTTATTGAACGCGATAGGTCTTGCCCTTAAATTATAAGTTCGGGCATTATGTTGACCGGCCAACTGAATGCTGCGTTAGATTTGTTGCCGGACTAAGTCTAGTTTATCATCAGGTGTTATACTGGCAGCGGGGTCATCAAGTTGGCAAGCTTTGCGCAACACAGCATAGGAACTGCCATGTAGCAGCATAGTATGCCCGAATACAGAAAAGTAGGGCGAATACCCTATAGTGGAGTGATATGCAGACCTCAGCGCGCAGTTGATGTGGGACACGTTAACATCCCAATCCTTCTGATCAGGCTTAACGTAGGCGCGGATGGCTGCTACCAGGGAACGATTTACACGCTCCGACGCGTTCGCTTGTGGAGCGTACAGAGCGGTGTACGTATGCTACACGCCATAACGGGCAAGCAGATTGTTAAAGTTGGTGGACCGAAGCTGAACCCCGTTGTCGGAGACTATCGTCTCGGGTACTCCAAAGACGTGAAACACCCGCTTCTCTAGAAATTCTACTATGACAGGGGCGGTGAATTTTTTATAGGCTCAACGAAGGGAAACCTAGTTAAGCTATCGAGCACGACGATGGCTCCCACATTTCCAGCTTTAGACCGAGGATATGGACCTATCAGGTCGATGTATAAACGTTGAAACGGACGATCAGGAGTTATAAGTGAACCCATAGGTGGACGTAGGGGTTGATTCGGAGCTTTTGTCGCTTTACAGGTTTCGCATTGTGAAACAAAATCTTTGACTTGCTGGTTCATTTTGGGCCAATAAAACAAGGTACGAAGACGAAATAGAGTTTTGCCCACGCCGCCATGGGAGCAAAGCGGAAGGTCGTGTGCCTTCTTGATTAAAACTCCCGTTAATTCTTTTGGCACCCAAAGTTTCCAGGAAAGCCCCTCCTGAATACTATCCCCAGTCGCGTGTTCCGTACGTCGGTATACGTAATCGTCTATAACTTTTAGGTCGGGAAGGTGTTGTTGTTGCTCCTGTATCCGTTTTGTCAACTCGCGATATTCCTCAGACTGGAAATGTGGCGAGTCCAATTCAATATTCAGGCAGGTGTCGTCCTGAACTAAGATTTCTGACACCTCGTTGTCAAATACCCGGGATAAGGCGTCTGGCACCAGATTCTCCGATCCCTTGCGATGACGGATGGAAAATTTGAACCCTTGCAGCTTAAGAGCCCATCGAGCTAACCGGCCGTGAAGGTCCTTGAGGGTCATTAACCATTTGAGTGAGGCGTGATCGGTCACAACCTCAAACTCTTGGCCTTCTACGTACGCTCGGAACTTTTTGATGGCTGATACCGCTGCAAGGCATTCTTGCTCCATCACGGTATAATTACGCTGCGCTGTCGTAAGCTTTTGGGACATAAAGGCAATGGGAGCTTCTGCACCGTCGTCCGTCAATTGGATCAGCACTGCCCCAATTCCATCTTGACTAGCGTCGCAATGAATGGAAAAGGGACGAGAAAAGTTGGGGCTGTGTAGAACAGGTGCAGAAGAAAGTCTCTCCTTGAGCGCATTAAATGCGTTAAGAGCCTCGTCTGTCCACAAAAACTTACAACCCTTGCGTAACATATCCGTTAAGGGAGTTGTCAAAGCCGAAAAATTGGAAACGAATCTTCGGTACCAGCCGCAAACTCCTAAAAAGCGCCGCAGATGTCGCACAGACTTTGGCAACGGGAAGTTTGAAACGGCGGCTACCTTCTCCGGATCGGTTTTTAAAGTACCGTGGCCGATGATATGCCCTAGATATTTCACTTCCTTCATAAGGAAGTGACTTTTCTCGACGTTTAAAGTCAGGCCAGCATCTCTCATACAGGAAGCCACCCGTCGTAGTAGAGTGCAATGCTCCTCAAACGTTGTAGAGACGACCAGAATATCATCCAAATACACAAAAACTTGATGGCGGATGTCGGGAGGAATAACCTTATCCATCAGTCTCTGCATCGTTTGAGGGGCGTTGCACAACCCAAACGGCATGGTGACGAATTGATAAAGAGGACGACCCGGGACAGTGGTTTTATCACGCGAATTCTCGTCAAGCGGAATTTGCCAAAAGGCATCTTTTAAATCTAGGCTGCTTATATATTTGGCCTTTGGCAGCCGACTTAATATTCCGTCTATCAAAGGTAGCGGATAGGCGTGCTTGACGGTGACCTCATTAACCTTTCTTGCATCTAGACACATTCGGATCTTGCCTGGTTTAACAACCACCGTCACAGGTGACGCCCAACTACTCTGCGATTCTTCGATGACACCCATTTCCAACATCCGATCCAGCTCCGCGAACAACATTTTTTCGACCGCTGGTGATACAGCGAAATGTCGCTGTTTGATCGGTTTGCTGTTACCTACATCTATCTGATGTTTAATGAGGCTGGTCTGACCTAGTCCTTCTTTGGAGTAGGAGGGGAAGTTGGAAATGACTGTGCTAAGAATCGCATTTTGTTCGGGTGACAACCGATGTTGATTGTTATCAACTGTGAGTTTGTTGACAATCGGCGTGGAAGAAGGCGTGTTGATAGAAAATAGATCCGATGCAAAACAGAAGGTCCGCACAAAATCTACGCCAAGATAAAGATTTTGGCTGAGAGACGGGATGATCAAGAGGGTCATGGTTCTCGTTTGACCTTTAAAGGTAACTGGGCCTGTAGTTTGTCCAAGTGTGGAATGAGGAGCTCCATCTGCCGTCGATAACGAGAGATGGAACCGTTTCCAAGGATGTTTGTTTTCCTGATCAAACTTCCGTGCATAATCCGAGGATATGCACGATACGGAGGCCCCAGTATCAATAAGTCCCATGACATCCTCATCAAATACCTTTACCTTAGCGTATGGCCGAAAATCATCATCCGGTTTGTCCACTAGAAGAGCGGAGCAGTGTAGACGTCGTGCGGCTTTTATCTGCTTCCAAAAGCGGCGCCGTCGAAGCGTAGATCGCTTCGGCTTAGCTTCGCCGATAGCCAGCTCTTCATTTCAAAGATTCGTTTGCGCGCACGTTCGTACTCCTGCAAACGAATGTGGTAAGGCTTACACTGCCTTGGACGTGATACGGACCCGGGAGTGACTGGGTCATACCCGAAGTTCTTTTCGGTGTCATCGGCCTGAACCGATTTTAAAACCATCAAACGAATTGGTGGTAGTTGACTAGACGCGGAAGGTGTTTCAACATCAAAACGTGGCAAGTTCGAAGCGGGTGTGTCTTTCACGGAAAGAAGGGACGGGTCAGGTGGTGGCGACCTATCAGGTGTCAAAGTCAGAGTGCCGTCAGGTGTAACGTCGGGTAAGAGTGTTCGACCGGGTGGAATGGACGAATCCGATGCGGTTAGCGACATAGTTGATCGTGTCGTTTGGACAACAATGTCGGAAAATATGCTCTGATCTGAAAAATTCCGCCTCTTGCTAGGTGGCTGATTGGAATTCAGGCAGGGGTTTAGGACATCGGCTCCCACTGAGTGCGCCTCGAAGATGTGGAGGCGTTGCGCATCCTCACTGCCGGGTTTTTTGGCGTGGTGAATTTTGGGCACTGTGGCTTACAAACGTTGGCTGCGCCGCAACCATAGCAGAATATTCGAGGTTCCGCCTTACAGGTGTCATGTCGATGACCTTTCTGCCTGCAATTCCAGCAGATAAGAGGGGTGGATAGCTCAGATACTCCTGAAAAGTCGGAAGATTCGAATTGCGGCATGTTAACACCGTTGTCAACGTCGTAATCTAATTCGCAATGCTGCAGCTCAGACACATTCGGACGCACAAATAGGCGAGTGGCTCGGCTACGATTAAGCTCATCGTAAAAATTTTCCATTCGGAGCACATATGTACGCAGCTCACGAATTGAACGTTTGTCCACGTGTAGAATGTCACGGCGGTAATCGGATCGCATATTGCTTCTAAGATGTAGGTTCCACGACGTTAGTATCTGTGCTACCTTCTCTGGTGAACGGGGCGACGGTTGTTGATGGGCTACCGGGAATCGTTGTGCCAAATTAGCAGATGGAGAATATGCGCGATTAGAACGATTTCCTAGGGATGGTCTGGCTGTCAGTTCTTGACGATGATCGTGACGATGTTCGTATCGATGGTCCTGTCGAGATGCGGGTCGCTGTTCCTGTCTATGTTCCTGTCGGGGTTCTTGTCGGTGTTCGTATCTATATTCCTGTCTGTGCTCTTGTGCCCTAGGTGGAGGTCGTGGACGTCGAGAGCTAGGACGCCCAGCGGGTGGTCCCCTAAAAGGATTATGTAAGGGCGGAGCATTTGCTGAGGGAGAGCCTCCGACAGCCTGGCTGTTATGAGGCGCCAGTCCAGATGTATTCGGACTGGACCTGGATTGAGAGGCTTGTTCCCGCACGGCAGAAACGATCATGGACTGCAGACGTGGCAGAAGCTGTGCAATGAGGTCCTCTTCTACAGCATTATTTGCTGTTGCGCCGTAACCCACTGACGTTTTGACAATAGGCTGGTGGTCTGCCGGGCCAGGATGGTCATTAACCTGGTTTCTGGTTTGTGATCGGGCCACCGGTCTGTTTGTAACCTTGGGCACCGCTCCTCTAGATGAAGAGTGGTCCTCCTCCAGGGCGTACTCCTGAGTAGCTTGATTGGAGGAAGAGGATGCAAATCGCGGCACCAGGTTTTCCGGTATAACGCGACGTCGACAGATGGGGCAAGATTCTCGGTTTTTCAACCACCTCATAAGACAGGGTTGGTGGAAGACGTGGTGACACGGCGTGCTAACTAGATCTTCTTCTGCACGCATATCGGCACTGCAAATCGTGCAGCGATTTCCATCCTCCTCCTCCAATCCGTTCCCAGTTTGGAAGCGTTCAGGACTATGTTCCAGATTAGGCATGGTGGAAAAGAAAATGTGCGAAGGGCAGAGCAAAACTGGAAAGTGCCGTCGTAGTAAATGAAAGCCAACGCAAAACCCAGTCCAAGCAAATTCAAATTAAGGTCTTGCCAGGCAAAGCAAGTATGTAAAAAAATAAAGCTGGTATTGTATAATATGATATATAAAAGTAAGGTATGTGGTTTTTTTTAATTAATGTACTTATTAGCTATGGCTAATTATGCCAATCGATATCAAATCGTGTAATACATATATAAAAAAAAATTTAGGAACGCAGTTCGACGTAGAAAAAGATAGATTTAATTTCAAAAATCTATATGTACGTATAATCCGTAAGCCCAACAATATCTCCTGGTGTTGGACACTTATCGGAATGAAAGTTTAAAGCAAAATAAGTCCCTATAACTCAGCTAAAGTACAAGCATGGAATTGATTTCCTTGAATATGTTATCGTTAGACCCCAAAATTCCAATATCAAGCGGGGATTCTAACTCCTTCTTTAGAAAAAACCAGGCCGAAGCTTCGCTTCGGCCCGGAGTCCGAAGCGTATATACCCTAGACTTGTACAGACCTAGTGGTGATACCAAAAGTACCAATTGGCAACGACCATATGCATTAAGAATGGGTCTCCTATATGGCCAGTTCATAGGAGAGGTTGGCACTCATTCATTAGGATCTTGACCATTCTCAAAATCAATGAACTAACCCATTCTTCAAATATTTGTTGAATTTTTCAAGTGGCTAGCTTCATTCTATCGAAAGTTATTGCTTATTTGAAGTTTCACTTGTAGAGGAGGTAAGGGTTCCTTAGGTCGGATCTTGCTCATCATTGCCACCAACCAATTAGATCACCCTACAACCATTTAAACAAAATTTCAAGTCTCTTATTTAAAGTTTCGTTTGTAGTGGAAGTAGGGGTTTCGTTGGTCGGATGTTACCCAGCTTTAATGCCAACTAACTCAATCTCACTTCGAACATTTGACCAAAATTTCAAGTCACTGGCTTCATTCCATCAAAATTTATCGCTTATTTGAAGTTTCATATGTAGGGGAGGTGGGTGTTCCTTGGGTTGGATCTTGCCCATATTCAACACCAACTACGTAGGTCTTACTAGCATCATTCCACCAAATTTTTAACTCGGTAGTATCATTCTATCAAAAGTTATCGCTTATTTGAAGTTTCATTTGTAGGGGAGGTAGGGGTTGCTTGAGTCGGATCTTACCCATTTTGAATACCAACCAAGTAGATCCTACTAACAACATTTTGTCAAATTTTCAACTCGCTAGTGTCATTCTATCGAAAGTTATCGTAATTAAAGGAATATTGAATTTTTTTAAATTTGTAGGGGAGGTAGGCGTTCCTTTGATCCGATTATGCCCAACTTACTAGAACTCAAGCATCTTCTTACCCCAGGGTTACGTGCCAAAAATCAGGTGTCTACGTCAATTGGTTCAAGAGTTATAGACAAAAAACCTGAAAAGTAGGGTAGTACGGGGCTCTTTGTAAGAAAATTACCGTTAGTTTTCAACTAATCGATTTTATTTTCCCAGGAGTTTATAAGATTACCCTCACGAGTAATCTGCCAAAGCTAGAGCTTTTCATATTTATTTAATCGGGAGTTACAGATACATTTAAGTATTTTACATATGTAGGGGAGGTAGGCGTTCTCTTGGCTTGATCATGCCCATTTTCAATACCATCCAACTAGATTACACTACCAACATTTGACCAAAATTTCAAGGCTCTAGCTTCATTCTATCGAAAGTTATCGTGCGAACGGACAGACAGACAGACAGACAGACAGACAGACAGACAGACAGACAGACATGGCTTAATCGAATCAGGAGGTGACCCTGATCATTTATATATAGACATTGCTATACCTCCGGAGCCTCCTTTAAGGTGTTACATATTTCCGTCGTGACAAAAACAATATACCCTATACTAAAAGTCTAGGGTATAAAAATGAATGTATGTAGGAAGATATAAAGGTGTACAATTAAATAAACGATTCACCCGACTAGTCCTTGCTATTGTCGGCGAACCCAATCTAGGACCAAACTATATTTACGACAATTGACGTAATATAATCCGGAAAATAAACGAAATAGTATTACGTCTCTAATACGAAAGCGCATAACCCAGATATTGCAACAAAAGTAAATAGATATGGATTGTAATAACAAATCTTCTTCCCTCTCTCCTCTCTCTCTCTCTCTCTCTCTCTGCACTAGTTCTGTAAGAACCGCAATGTATTTTGTAAATGACCTGAAAGATAGAAGTATAAGTCCTCCAGGAACGGCGAAAATGGGACGCAAAAACAAAAAGATTGGACGGATCGCTGGCTCTAAGCTCACCTATCGCCTACAGTCTCTAGGACGGTTCGTGGAGCTGGCACCATTGCCCAATCCACGAGTCCACAAGCCCCATTGACTATAGGGTCCAAGTACGCTGAGAGAGCGATCCAAACCAAGATATGCATGATATGTACGGTAAGCTCCTGACCCTGACACAAATAGGTGGTGCTGGAGTTTTCCTTCTTCCTGGTCACTAAGTCGACAACCATATCAACTTTCGCGAGTCGCAGGAAGAAAGGAAACCATTCACCACGTGGTATTAGCTACCACTAAAGACCAAACACAAGGCAGGTCAGTGCTTGTTAGGGAGGGGAAAAGCTACTTTAAAAGGAAGGGATTGGGAAGGTACACCAGTCCTAAGGTCTGCCTGGGCAAATAGATAAGCGTGAAGCAAAAGTCTCGTATAGTTGGAGTGCCTAAGCACTCCGAAGGATTTAAGGACTGGTGCTGTGGGGCAACAAAGATATAAGGACCCGAGATGGTGTTGGGTCCTCTTCGTCCAAGGACGAAATCTGAAAATTTTGGCCCCACGTTGGGCGCCATTTGTAGTGATGGTAACCGGAGGGCGAGGGTTGAGATGGCCGTAAGGTCCAGAAACCTCAACAGGGGCAAAAGACCCTCTCCGACGACCACCCGTGACGTGCGCTGGCAGACCAGCTCAGCTGTCGGGAGTGGCGGGGTGGTTCAACACGGCAGTCATCGGCCTCCTCCATCATCGTACAAGGAGGTATCGCACGTCTGCCCGAATTTTCTCTAGCTTCACTCTATCGAAAGTTATCGCTTATTTGAAGTTTCATTTGTAGGGGAAGTAGGAGTTTCGCAGGTCAGATTTTACGTATTTTCAATATTAGCCAACTGGATTCTATTACAAACATTTGACCAAAATTTTAAGCCGCTAGCATTATTTTATCATAAGTTATCGCTTATTTTAAGTTTCATTTGTAGGGGAGGTAGGGGTTCCTTAGGTAGGATCTAACCCATCTTGAATACAAACTAACCCAATTTCATTTCAAACATTTGACCAAAACTTCAAGTCGCTGGCTTGATTCTGTCAAAAGTTATCGCTTATTTGAAGTTGCATTTGTAGGGGAGGTAGGGGTTGCTTGGGTCGGATCTTACCCATTTTCAATACCAACTAAGTAGATCTTACTAACAACATTTCACCAAATTTTCAACTTGCTAGTGTCATTCTATCGAAAGTTATCGTAATTAAAAGAATATTTAATTTTTTTAAATTTTGTAGGGGAGGTAGGCGTTTCTTTGATCTGATTACGCCCAACTTACTAGAACTCAAGCAGCTTCCCACCCCAGGGTTACATGCCTATGAAAAGCTCTGGCTTTGGTAGATTACTCGTGAGGGTAATCTTATAAACTCCTGGGAAAATAAAATCGATCAGTTGAAAACTAACGGTAATTTTCTTACAAAGAGCCCCGTACTACCCTACTTTTCGGGTTTTTTGTCTATAACTCTTGAACCAATTGACGTAGACACCTGATTTTTGGCATGTAACCCTGGGGTATGAAGATGCTTGAGTTCTAGTAAGTTGGGCATAATCGGATCAAAGGAACGCCTACCTCCCCTACAAATTTAAAAAAATTCAATATTCCTTTAATTACGATAACTTTCGATAGAATGACACTAGCGAGTTGAAAATTTGACAAAATATTGTTGGTAGGATCTACTTGGTTGGTATTGAAAATGTGTAAGATCCGACTCAAGCAACCTCTACCTCCCCTACAAATGAAACTTCAAATAAGCGATAACTTTTGATAGAATGATACTACCGAGTTAAAAATTTGGTGGAATGTTGCTAGTAAGACCTACGTAGTTGGTGTTGAATATGGGCAAGATCCAACCCAAGGAACCCCCACCTACCCTACATATGAAGCTTCAAATAAACGATAACTTTTGATGGAATGAAGCCAGTGACTTGAAATTTTGGTCAAATGTTCGAAGTGAGATTGAGTTAGTTGGCATTAAAGCTGGGTAACATCCGACCAACGAAACCCCTACTTTCCCTACAAACGAAACTTTAAATAAGCGATAACTTTCGATAGAGTGAAGTTAGAGACTTGAAATTTTGTTTAAATGGTTGTAGGGTGATCTAATTGGTTAGTGGCAATGATGAGCAAGATCCGACCTAAGGAACCCTTACCTCCTCTACAAGTGAAACTTCAAATAAGCAATACCTTCCGATAGAATGAAGCTATCGACTTGAAAAATTCGACAAATATTGTAGAATGGGTTAGTTAGTTAATTGATTTTGAGAATGGTCAAGATCCTAATGAATGAGTGCCAACCTCTCCTATGAACTGGCCATATAGGAGACCCATTCTTAATACATATGGTCGTTGCCAATTGGTACTTTTCTCCACTAGGTCTGTACAAGTCTAGGGTATAGACGCTTCGGCCTGGTTTTTCTTTAAACTTGAGTTGGCTAGGGCAGCTGATTTTAACCGGACAATCAAAAAATCCACTGCAAACAAATTTCAAATTTTTCTCGAAAAGAAACACTCGTCTGGTTGCCTGAACGAATTGGAACGCACCCGTCGATTGACCCCCATTCCAAAACAAAATTTACAAAAAAATGTACTTATCTCCGGAGAAGAGTCTGTTCCTCAGCTGACAGGACGTGTGATCGTTTTTGCGTTGTACGCCTTTCAAATCTCTTCCACCATTTGCCAATTCGAACACCATCGAAATTGCTGCAGTCAAGATTGACGTCATCACTTGCTCTCCGTTCCAATTTCGCTGTTGCTGTGTTGCTTTTGTCGACCACCGTACGACATGCGTTCGCGTTCACTGTTTTCAGGGGGGCGCACGGAGGGGGGAGGGGACATGAAATTTCACACCTAGTGGAGCGCCCCGGGCACGTGGGGCCAAAAATTCCGCCGAAAAAAATCACACCAACCCAACTGGCGAGGACACCCGCGGGTGACGAACAAACCTTTTTTTTTCAAAAAAATCACAAAGAAAATGTTCCCTCTGGTCGTCGTCTTGGCTAGATATTCCCAAGACTGTCTTAAAGGAAGCGGCCAAAACTCAAGTAAAAGGAGAATGCAACGCCGGTAATCCAAGGCAGTAAAGGGTGTGTTTGGGGGCGCACGCACGACACTCTTGCGAATTTTACGCAATCCCGTTAACACTTGCTTCACCATACAAAAGAAAAACCAAACACTGCACGAATTCCAATAAGGCACTCAAGAAACTCGTCGCCAAAAATACAATTTTTAATCAAAAGATGAATCTTTTTCGCGGGAAGAACCGTTTTCCGAAAGTTTTCCCAACAACCTTTTTCCTCGCGCTGCCTCTTCCTCGTGGCGCTTACACCGGCGATCAAAATTCGACTCCCTGAAAAAGTGAGCAATCCGTCTCCATAGCGGATTACTTTTTGTCCAAACCGGTTTCAAACAATTACCTGCATAGTGCATAGTATCGTTTGCCTAGCTTCTTATCATAATTTTTGCATCCTGACCATTTCTTATCAGTTATCGCTGACCCGCTGCAGTCGGGTACAGTGACTCGCGAAAGTAAATCGACAGGCGGCAGAAATTTATGACACAATCTGATGCGAGCGAATACTTCCCCGGTACCTACGCAGATGCATAAATGGACACATATATGCATAGATATGTCGATATATCACTGGTATATATCGATATTAAATGCATGCATAAGAATACGCAGATATGCATATAGATATACATGCATCTAATGACGCCTACCATGCATATAAACACATGTATGCATGCATGTATCCATGCGTGCATCTCCGTCTGTAACGGTGCACATTACAGAATAGCGGTTGATTTCATTTGACTCAGAATGACCAAATACGTTAGGAACCAAGCTAAAGTGTCAAATAAGTTGCTTGAACTTCGAAATTATGGAAAAAATGTAATCATTTAATTAATGAATTATTTAATTAATTAAATTAGTCTGACAAAAAACTTAGCAAAACTTTTATAAACAAGGTTAAAGTATCTACGAATTGAGGCTAAACTAAAACTTTTAGCTGTTATATTTATCGAGATAGAGCTATTAAGGCTCAAATAACCAGGCTAAAAAACCATTTTTGCATTTTCCCTCATAACTACACTAAAAACGGGCCGATTTGAAAAGTATTCGACACGTTAAACTGGAAATCAAAATATCTGCAACTTTTACATGTAAGGTTTTTTATTTGGAGTTTCCGTTACAGAGATATGTGAGCTTGAAAAGCGATATAGTGTGATTTTCTCCAAAGCCCCAAAAAGTGACGTTTTTCGACTATCGATTTTGATTATACTGCTAAACCAAATTTCAACTCTGAGCAACGCATTCGATGTAGAATTCTTTAATTTACATCCTATTAAATTTGTTGATCCGAGGCACCGTTTACAAATTATTAGGACAATATTAAATGAAACCGGAATATAGAGGGCTACGCCCGCAATCCGAGGGTTTTGTAGCAAGCGCTTATTTTGGTATATAAATATCGGCTCCTTGCTCTTCTTGATACCACTTAGATAGACAAAAAAAAAACTTAATTAAAATGTCTTACCCACTTACATTTTACATGCCAATTCATATTACGTGATTGTAACGAAACTTAGAACATATTATTGCCTAAGCCCTAAGGAGTTGGTTATCGTTAGCCATCAGTACTTTTGACCTCGAAAGTGTTTAAGGCATGCAGGGGTGTGCTAACTGTAACTACAGAAATAAGCTATTATTTACCTATTCTGAGAAGATATACAGATTCCATTATTTTCCATTTTATATGCTATTCCGAACCCACCTTCCTGTAAGTTTTCATAAAATAATTCTAACAGTCTTGAAATGCCACGGGGGGGGGGGGGGGGGCAAATTACGAACTAATATTTTCTCCTCCCCCACTATTCCCCTTTCTACAAATTTCAAGAAAATGCGAAAAAATGGAATGTACTCAACATTACCTTTCTCACGACACCTCACTTGCCTACACCAGTCGATAAAAGAAAATTTCACCTTAATTTCACCTCTACTTGGACCCCTCCCCCTTCCACCCGGTAAAGTTTGCCAATTACGACGCAGCGCCCCCAACTAATCTTTACCCTTTCAAAAATTATTAATTAAATAACTGCAATTCGCACTACGAAAAACAACATGAAAGTAGTACTCACACCTATGAGGCCGGTAGGTGTAATTTTTGTGTGGATAGTGTCAAAATGCCTAACTTTAAATCAATGTATTTTACTATTATTAAATATTATGTGATTCTAATGAAACTTAGAGATATTATTGCCAATGATGTTGGTTATCATTGGCCATCAATATTTTTGACCTCGGGTGTGCCTAAGGCTTGCAGGGGTATGCTAACTGCAACTATAGAAATGTACTATTATTAACCTTTTTTGATGAGATATCAAAATATCAATTTCGGTTTTCTATACTAGTAAAATGCCGCTCTCCTGCAAATTTTCATATTTCTAAGTATAACGGTATCGAAATGCGAGGGGGGGGGGACAAACTCGGATCACATATTTTCCCCTCTATCTCTTTTCCCCTTTTTTCAAATTTGATGAAAATACCGGAAATGAAATGTACTCGGTGTTACCTTTCTCATGATACCCCACTTGCCTATACCAGATGAAAAAAAAATGTTGACCTTCATTTCCCCTCTATGGGGACATCCCCTTAAAGTCAGCCTATTACAACGAATCGCTTTCTCCGGCGAATTATAATAATTCTACATACTCCCACAAAATTTCATGTATGTAGCTTTAGCCGTTAGAGAGATATTTCATGGACAGACGGACAGACGGACAGACGGACAGACGGACAGACATTTGACCGATTTCATAAGGGTTTTGTTTTTAATACAAAACCCTAAAAAAGGGCTCAAATTTCGCGGTTTTTCGCCCGCACAGCCGCTCTGCCGCGGGGTCCAAGATGGCTCCATCTCTTAAAATGAATGTAAAGGGACCGCAAACAATCATACCAAATGGCATTTCTCTATCATATTTTGCAAGGTGAAATCGCTTATCGTCCCAACTATTAAAAAGACTTCGAGAAAGCGAGAAACTCTATACTTTTTTTCATATTTTTGGATGTATCTTTTTATCTACTGCACGGATCAGAGCAAATGAAAGAAAAGGCACACCCTTGGGACACAGTCAATCCATGAGAAAAGAAACCAGACCTCGATACGCTCCCTACGAGGCTGTAGCCCTGTCAAGGAACAACAAGATCAACGAGATCAACGAGAACAAGAATAATTTGAAAAATAACGATTTTCAAACTGTCATATCTCGGTTGCTTTTCGTCATATCGACATCAAATTTGCACACTTCGTAAGACGGCCGGAGAGAATGGTCATACTAAATTTGAGCCCCCACAATCACCTGGAGTCGCAGCTACAGAGGTCCGAAAACCCGTACTTGTTGTGTCGCGTAAACATAGTCATGGTCACTTTTTAGAATTTTTTTTTTTTCGATTTTTTTCGTTTTTCTTTGGCGGGCGGGACGCTCCCGCGTCCTAGATCTGTCGACTTCAAGCAGACATACGACAGTATCGATCGTGGACTACTGTACAACATCATGCTGCAATTTCGTATACCGGCCAAATTAGTGCGACTGAGAAAGATGACGATGACCAACTCCGTTTCCATAATAGACTCAATGATCTATTGGAAACACGCACTGGTCTGAAACAGGACGATGGACTGGCACCGACTCTCTTCAACCTAACATTGGAATACGCCATTCGGGCTACGAATATGGACAACAGCAAGACGCTACTCATCAAGTCGACACAATTAGCAGCGTACGCCGACGACATCAACATCATGTCCCGAACATTGACTGACGCAGAAGAACTTCTATATACGCTCGACACCGCTGCTAAAGAAGTTTGACTACGTATCAACGAGGGTAAAACTAAAATAATGATACAATCGACGACAAGGACACCTGCACAACCGAACATCAATGTGGGGGACCTCAACATCGAGTTGGCGAACGACTTCATATACCTGGGTTGCAACTTGTCAAGGGACGCCAACGAAACTGACGAAATCAAGCGACGGATACAGTTAGCTAATAAGATTTTTTTCCCGGTTCTCCCCATAATGAAATCGAGGCATGTGCACGAAGCGCCGCGTGTACAAAACCATTATACGACCAGTACTATTCTATGGCTGCGAAGCATGGACCCTAAGTGTCACCATACACTGTCGAACTCGAACACGAACCTAGTACAAGTGGACCGGTTTTCTTCACACCTATGTGAAGTGTGTGTGTGTGTCAGAGGACATTTGTACCAGGTTCGAATTCGAGTTCGAGATCGACAGTGTATGGTGACACTTATTCAATCCTCCGGAAACATGCTAGACACATTTGACCGTAAGGTTCTGCTTCGAATTTTTGGGGCTGTTTGCGATTGAGATGGATGGGGCATCCGGTACAACCATGAGTTGTATGAACTGTACGATGAGCTGGAAGTTTCGTAAATCGTCAAACCACAACGAATTCAATGGTCAAGGCATGTGCAACGAATGGAGGATGATTGCATGCCAAAGAGAGTAAAAGATGCAGAACGAGTCGACGGAGCGAGACTGTCTAGGCGACCAAGTTCTCGTTGGGAGAGCTCAGTGTATACGGACACCGAGCAGCTACTGGGCTTCCAAAATTGGAGGATGCGGTCATAAGACCGAGATAATTAGAGGACAACGATCCAGGCAGCGAAGGCCCGTTTTCGGTCTGTCACCCCACGATGATGATGAGGTGAGAACTTGTGTTCATAACTTTTTTTATACCCTAGATTTATATAGTATTTCCCAGTTGAGTAAATCCGTATCCCAAATGAAAAAATCCCTATCCTAAATGAAAAAATGCCTATCCCAAATGAAAAAACTCCTTCCCAAATGAATTAAACTTTTTCCCAATATAATTAAACTATTTCCCGATTGAATTCAAAAAGGGGGATTTTTTTTTGTAGCTTCCGATATATTTATTTAAAACTAACTTACCGATGAAATATCTTGAAGGATCACTGAAAATCTATAAATCAAACATTTAAAAAAAAAAATCTGCGGGCAGAATTTCCATCATTTGATGCTCTGTTTTACTGGATCTACAATCAATCCTAATTCCGTGCGAAATTTATTTTGGATTGCTAATTTTGACATATGTAGATTTCAACGCTCTTCTGGATATCTCGCTGTCTACTTCCTGAATTCCTATTTGTAAGTACTGCGGAATCAGGAGGTAAAATTTACAAATGGAATCGTCACAGACACCTCTTTAAAGAGTCCAAATTCGAATTTGCGTAAAAAAAATATTCACTGGAAGGATGCAAAAAAGGTAAAAAAGGGTATTTTTTTGTTCGTGGATAGCCGTGTGGGGTGTCATCATATCATATCGGAAGCTACATACATATACATAAATTCACTCTGTTTGAATTCAATCGGAAAATAGTTTAATTATATTGGGAAAAAGTTTAATTCATTTGGGAAGGAGTTTTTAGGGTTTTGTAGTAAAACAAAACCCTTATGAAATCGGTCATGCGTCCGTCTGTCCGTCTGTCCGTCTGTCCGTCTGTCTGTCCGTCTGTCCATGAAATATCTCATGAACCGCTGAAGCTACATATATGAAATTTTGTGAGAATATGTAGAATTATTATAATTCGCCGGAAAAAGCGATTCGTTGTAATAGGCTGACTTTAAGGGGAGGTCCCCATAGAGGGGAAATGAAGGTCAACAATTTTTTTTCATCTGGTATAGGCAAGTGGGGTATCATGAGAAAGGTAACACCGAGTACATTCCATTTTTGGTATTTTCATCAAATTTGAAAAAAAGGGGAAAAGAGTTAGAGGGGAAAATATGTGATCCGAGTTTGTCCCCCCCCTTGCATTTCGAGACCGTTATACTTATAAACATGAAAATTTGCAGGAAAGCGGCATTTTACTAGCATAGAAAACCAAAAATCGTAGAATTTTGATATCTCATCAAAAAAGGTTAATAATAGTACATTTCTATAGTTGCAGTCAGCACACCCCTGCACCCATTAAACGCATCACAGGTCAAAAATATTGATGGCCAATGATAACCAACACTATAGGCAATAATGTCTCTTCATTACAATCACATAATATTTAATAATAGTACATTCATTTAAAGTTAGGCATTTTGACACTATCCACACAAAAAAAACGGATACACCTACCGGCCTCATAGGTGTGAGTACTACTTTCATGTTGTTTTTCGTAGTACGAATTGCAGTTATTTAATTAATCATTTTTGAAAGGGTAAAGATTGATTGGGGCGCTGACTATTACAACTTAAGCGGGTGGAGGGGGGGGGGGGGGGCGGTGTCCACATAGAGGCGAAATTAAGGTTAATTTTTTTATCGACTGGTATAGCCAAGTGAGGTGTCGTGAGAAAGGTGATGTTGGGTACATTCTATTTTTTCGCTATTTCTTGAAATTTGTAGAAAGGCGAACATTGGGGGAGGAGAAAATATTAGTTCGTAACTTGTTTTCTTCCCCTTGCAGTTCGAGACCGTTATACTTATTGTAGAATTATGAAAACTTACAGGAAGGTGGGTTCCGAAAAAAATAGAAAATAATGGAATCTGTATATCTTCTCAGAATAGGTCAATAATATTTTAGTTTATTTCTATAGTTACAGTTAGCACACCCCTGCATGCCTTAACCACGTTCGAGGTCAAAAGTACTGATGGCCAACGATAACCAACACCTTAGGCAATAATATGTTCCAAGTTTCGTTACAATCACGTAATTTGAATTGGCATGTAAAATGTAAGCGAGTAAGACATTTTAATTATGTTTTTTTATGCATCTGAATGGTATCAAGAAGAGCAAGGAGCCGATATTTATATACCCAAATAAGCGCTTGCTACAAAACCCTCGGATTGCGGGCGTAGCCTTCTATATTCCGGTTTCATTTCATTTGGGATAGAGATTTTTTCATTTGGGATAGGGATTTTTTCATTTGGGATACGGATTAACTCAACTGGGAAATACTATATTTGTAAGTACTGCAGAATCAGGAGGTAAAATTTACAAATGGAATCGTCACAGACACCTCTTTAAAGAGTCCAAATTCGAATTTGCGTAAAAAAATATTCACTGGAAGGATGCAAAAAAGGTAAAAAAGGGTATATTTTGTTCGTGGATATACATACGTGTGGGGTGTCATCATATCATATCGGAAGCTACATATAAATTCACTCTGTTTGAATTCAATCGGAAAATAGTTTAATTATATTGAGGAAAAGTTTAATTCATTTGGGAAGGAGTTTTTTCATTTGGGATAGGGATTTTTTCATTTGGGATACGGATTAACTCAACTGGGAAATATATATTTGTAAGTACTGCGGAATCAGGAGGTAAAATTTACAAATGGAATCGTCACAGACACCTCTTTAAAGAGTCCAAATTCGAGTTTGCGTAAAAAAATATTCACTGGAAGGATGCAAAAAAGGTAAAAAAGGGTATTTTTTTTGTTCGTGGATATATAGTATAGTATTTCCCAGTTGAGTTAATCCGTATCCCAAATGAAAAAATCCCTATCCCAAATGAAAAAACTCCTTCCCAAATGAATTAAACTTTTTCCCAATATAATTAAACTATTTCCCGATTGAATTCAAACAGAGAGAATTTGTTTGTAGCTTCCGATATATTTATCTAACACTAATTTACCGATGAAATATCTTGAAGGAAGGATGCAAAAAAGGTAGAAAAGGGTATTTTTTTTGTTCGTGGATAGGCGTGTGGGGTGTCAACATATCATATCGGAAGCTACATATAAATTCACTCTGTTTTAATTCAATCGGGAAATAGCTTAATTATATTTTGAAAAAGTTTAACTCATTTGGGAAGGAGTTTTTTCATTTGGGATAGGGATTTTTTCATTTGGGATACGGATTAACTCAACTGGGAAATATTATACGTGTGGGGTGTCATCATATCATATCGGAAGCTACATATAAATTCACTCTGTTTGAATTCAATCGGGAAAGAGTTTAATTATATTGGGAAAAAGTTTAATTCATTTGGGAAGGAGTTTTTTCATTTGGGATAGGGATTTTTTCATTTGGGATAGGGATTTTTTCATTTGGGATACGGATTAACTCAACTGGGAAATACTATAGTATAGGGTATATTGTTTTTGTCACGACGAAAATATTTAACACCTGAAAGGGGTCTCCGGAGGTATAGCAAAGTATATACATAAATGATCAGGGTCGCCTTCTGATTCGATTTAGCCATGTCTGTCTGTCTGTCCGTCTATCTCTCCGTCTGTCTGTCCGTCTGTCTGTCCGTCTGTCTGCCCATTCACACGATAACTTTCGATAGAATGAAGCTAGAGCCTTGAAATTTTAATCAAATTTTGAAAGTATGATCTAGTTCGTAGGTATTGGAAATGGACATAATCAGACCAAGAGGACGCCTAGCTCCCCTACAAATGTAAAATAAATAAATGTATTTTATCTATAACTCTAAATTAAATAAACATGAAAAGCTCTAGCTTTGGAAGATTGCTCTTGCTACTTTCCTGGAAAAATAAAATCGATCAGTTGAAAACTAACGGTAATTTTCTTACAAAGAGCCCCCTAGTACCCTACTTTTCAGGTTTTTGGTCTATAACTCTTGAACCAATTGACGTAAACACCAAATTTTTGGCATGTAACCCTGGGGTGAGAAGTTGCTGGGGTTTTCTTAAGTTGGGCATAATCAGATCGAAGGAACGCCTACCTCCCCTACAAAAATCAAAAAATTAAATATTATTTTAATTACGATAACCTTCGATAGACTGACACTAGCGAGTTGAAAATTTAATAGAATGTCGGTAGTAAGCTCTAATTAGTTGGTAATGGGCAAGATCTGACCCAAGAAACCGCTACCTATTCTAGAAATGAAACTTCAAATAAGCGATAACTTTTGATAGAATGAAGCTAGAGACTCCAAAACTTCGTTTATATATTTGTGGGGTGATCTAATTGGTTGGTGGCAATGATGGACAAGATCCGACCCAAGGAACCCCTACCTCCCCTACAAGTGAGACTTCAAATAAGCAATAACTTTCGATGGAATGAAGCTAGCGACTTGAAAAATTCGATAAATATTTGTAGAATTGATTTTGAGAATGGTCAAGATCTCCCTAAATGAGTGCCAAGCTCTTCTATAAACTGGCCGTATAGGAAACTCACTTTTAATGCATATGGTTGTTGCCAATTGGTACTTTTGGTGTCACCACTAGGTCTATACAAGTCTAGGGTATATACGCTTCGGACTGAATGAATGTATCTTCGAAATTGATTTCATTTTTCTAAATCTTCTTCAGCAGTCACTTACCTCGAATGAATTTTGTTCGTTGGAGAAAGTATTTCGGGTTAGCAAATATGTACATTTTCCATCAATCGAAAAGTTTTGTCTATCGTACGTCATATATTTGGACTTTCCAAAGCCATCGCACGCGCAATCCAAACATTCTGTGACTGCGACACAGGTGTCTCCATTTCGAACCATCCCTTCTGGACAGTAACATCCTGAGAAACACACATTTGGGAGGACAGGACAGTTGCCTAGTCTATGATTTTCGCAAGAAGGTTCACATTTTCTTCTATAACAATCAATATAGGTGGATGGGGAAAGACATGTAATTTCTAAAAAGGTAAAACATGTTTTTTTTTAGCTTATTTAATCCTATATATTCTTACAAAAATTACCACACTCATAAATAGCTCTCCAGTTAGTTATCTCCGCGACTGGCTTTGATGTTAAACATTCTTGGACAAAAGAACTTAAAATTGAACATCTGCATTTTTTAGCACCATTGTCATGTTCTCCTGTTGACATTTTCAAGCAATCGCATGTTGATTCCATACAATTTGGCATGAAACGGTCATAATCCAGAGCACCCACACAAGGGGAGAATACTTCGTCTCTGAAATGGATATATTCTAAAATATTCAATTTTTTAATTAGCGCAATTCTTACCTAATTGTCGCACATATTTTCCAAGCAGATTTCTGTGTATCGTGTGCACAAGCTTGAGGTTTGCATATAGTCTCAGAAGTATTTCCGACAATCCAAGAATCACCAAACTCGATTGTACTTTCTGAATTCGTTCCGTCCGGAAGACTCTTGTCATTGTTTTGAAAACCATCATAGTAACCACATAGTCCATCAACATTTCGCATCATTTTGGCCGAAACTCCAATTTTAGCAGTTCCTGAAGTATCATAAGACATCCAAAATCCATGAAATTGTGATATTAAAAGAATGGTATTTCCAGGTTGCGAAAGCTCAAATGTAGATCCGAGTAATGGGGACATTTCAAGTTGTCTTCCAGGAAATTTCAATCCATCTAGAGCTACAGTCAAGTCTGAGAACAAAGTCAGGACCAATTTCGGCTTTGCACTGACTATTGTGAATTGTTTTCGACAGATAAATCCACCTTCGCTGCAATTTTTTGCGACTAAAGTTTAAAAAATATATTAATTAAGTATGTTAACAAATATATGTAACTATTTGATGAATTTATTCCATACTTGAAATCGACCATTGATTTTGTGGATAATTTCTCACAAGCGTATGGTTACAAATGTCATACTTGTACTCTACACCGTCGAATGTTTTGAAGAACCGTCCGTTTATGGAACAAATGGCATCTTTTGGTGGCCTGAGAAGGCATGAATATTTTGCACATTCTCCGGAATTTGTTGCACGGTTTGGGACTTTATCTAAGTAAAATTCAGGCGGACATACAGGAACTGGACATGGAACAGGTTTCAACATTTTTGAAACTATTGCTTTTGATACCGGGGAGCAAGTAAACTCATAACATTCCTCTGAGCGGTCCGTAGCGTTGTAAGAATATGGCAGTTTTGCTTTCTTGTGAAACTTTCCCTTGATTTTATTTTTTGAGTTCATGTAAGTACTCTTTCGTATATTTTTAGATCTGAAACGATAATTCAGTATTAATAAATTAGACAAAGTCAATAATAATAAAAAACCAGACCGAAGCGAAGATAGGAAACGGGAGATATGAGTTCCTTGGGTCGGATCTTACCTATTTACAACACCGACAGACTTGCTAATATAGTACTAGAAACATTTGGCCGAAATTCCCAGTCGCTGGCTTCATTCTATCGAAATTTATCGCTTATTTGAAGTTTCATTTGTAGGGGCGATAGGGGTTCTTGGGTCGAATCTTGCCTATTTTGAATGCCAACCAACAAGATATACTACAAACATTTGACCAAAATTTCAAGTCTCTAGCTTTATTCTATCGAAAGATTTTGTGAGAACGGACAGACAGACAGACATGGCTAAATCGAATCGGGAGGTGACATTGCCGTACCTACCTACGGACGCTCCTTTAAGGTGTTGCATATTTTCGTTGGACCAAAAACAATATACCCTATCCTTTATATAGTCAAGTGTTTAAAAATGCACTCGGGTTTATGAACCGAAAAAAATTTGGTTGTGTAGTATTGGTTAGTGTGTTCAGATGCACTGACTTGACAAACGTCATTGGCCATGAATAAACATGCAGGCAGACTATGCTTAGCGTTGAGAGTAGACAGACGTGTTTTATGTACGACTTTACATTGGCGACGAGGTTTATCAACCTGCGATGAACAATATTGGTAAGTTAATAAACAAAAAAAGGTCCGAAACGTATATACCCTAGACTTGTACAGACCCAGTGGTGATACCAAAAGTACCAATTGGCAACGACCACATGGATTTAAAGTGGGTTTCCCATATGGTCAGTTTATAGGGGAGGTTGGCGCTCATTAAGGAGGATCTTGACCATTCTCAAAATCAATTAACTAACACATTCTACAAATATTTGTCGAATTTTCCAAGTCGTAAGCTTCATTCTATCGAAAGCTATTGCTTATTTGAATTTTCATTTGTAGCGGAGGTAGGGGCTCTTCGTGTCGGATCTTGCCCATCATTGCCACCAACCAGTTAGATAATGCAACAAACATTTAAATAAAATGTCAAATCTCAAGCTCCATTCTATCGAAAGTTATCGCTTATTTGAAGTATCATTTGTAGGGGAAGTAGGGGTTTCGTTGGTCGGATCATACGTATTTTTAATATCAGCCAACTGGGTCCGACCACAAATATTTAACCAAAATTTCTAGTCACTAGCTTCATTTCTATGGGAAGTTATCAGTTATTTTAAATTTCATTTGTAGGGGAGGTAGGGGCTTCTTGTTTTGGATCTGGCCCATCATTAATACCAACTAACTAAGTCTTATTTCAAACATTTGGCCGAAATTTCAAGTTACTGGCTTCGGTTTATCAAAAGTTATCTCTTATTTTAAGTTTCGTTTGTAGGGGAGGTAGGCGTTCCTTGAGTGGGATCCTGCCTATATTCAACACCAACTAACTAGGTCTTCCTACCAATATTCCACCATATTTTCAACTCGTTGGTGTCATTCTGTCGAAAGTCATCGTAATTAAAGCAATATTTAATTTTTTGGAAATTTGTAGGGGCAGGGACGGGGTAGGCGTTCCTTTGATCTGATTATGCCCAACTTACTAAAACTCAAGCAGCTTTTTGCCTCAGGGTTACATGCCAAAAATTAGGTGTCTACGTCAATTGGCTCGAGAGTTATGGACAAAAAACTTTAAAAGTAGGGTAGTTAAATCGGGAGTTATAGATACGTTGAATTATTTTATATATGTAGAGGAGGTAGGCGTTCTGTTAGCCTGATCATGTCCATTTTCAATACCAACCAACTAGATCACACTTCTAACGTTTGACCAAAATTTCAAGGCTCTAGCGTCATTCTATCGAAAGTTATCGTGCGAACGGGCAGACAGACGGACGGACAGATAGACAGACAGACAGACAGACATGGCTAAATCGAATCACGAGGTGGCCCTGATCATTTATATGTATACATTGCAATACCTCCAGGAGCCTCCTTTGAAGTGTTACATATTTGCGTCGTGTCAAAAACAATATACATACCCTAAACTATAAATCTAGGGTATAAAAAAGTGCAATATGAAGGTATCCAGTCGGACATTTGTCTCCGATGCCAGCGGAATCGAAATGTCTTCGATTCCTTACCGGTTTCATTCATCGGTTTGTCTCCGAAGCTGAACAAATTCAAATGTTTTCAATTATGTATCGAGTAGCCTGAAATTTGAATTCATTTGAAAGTATCTGACATTTGGCGACGCATGTTGTCATACACTGGAATACGGGATATGTATGTTGTTTTTTTTTTCTGTAAGCCTTGAATACAATCCGCCGTTAAATTAAAAGTGCCGTGAAATCAATACAAAAAGATTTCACGACACTTTTAGTTTCTGGACGAATTGTATTTATCAGGCTTAAATAGATTCAACCCATTTATACAGTCATCGATCCGAATTCGATCTCAGTATCGATTCCTCGTTGGCTACAGTCATCGGTCCGGAATCGATTCCAGTCATCGATCCGGATTCGATTCCACATTGGCTACAGTCATCGATCCCAATTCGACCCCAGTATCGATTCTACGTTGACTCCAGTCATCGATTCTCCATCGACTACCGTCATCGATTTCGGATCGATTCCTGTCCTCATTTTGGGTATCGCAAAAGCGGCCATGCCCATACAAATATCTCCGACGTGTCTCCGATAAAGTCATCGATTCCTTAGTAGACAGTCATCGATCCAGGACCGGTCAAGTGTCGATTCTTGTCCGACTGGGTATGTTTGGATAATCGATTAATTGAGTGATTTGTGAAGGCAGTTCGGGAATGTGATGGAAATGTGCGATGAGAGTGATGAAAAAAGGAGAAGAAGGAGAATGAGATGAAGGAGAATGAGATGAAGGAAATTGAATTGAGTTCGGAGAACCATGTGAAATGGTTGCCGTGGGTTCTGAAAAGTCGTGATGAAATTGCATAGAGAAGTCGTAATGAAATTGCATAAAGTTATTGTGGCAAAGAAGCAGGTGGCTACATGAACAGTCGCTAAACAAAGAATTGTTCGCATAGATATGTAAGTCATTGCGAAATCAAATGATGAATATTATGCAGAAATGAATGAGAAAAGTCGAAATATGTAAAAGTTGATTGCAATGATGAAATAATTGTTAACGCATAATTTTGCAAATGGCGGCATAACAATGTTCTGAAATTGCACATAAAGGCCGGTACTCAAATCGCGTGGAATGAAAAGTGCCGTGAAATCCCATACAAAATCGCCAAATTTTTCCCCGATGAAAACAGACGTGAAATTGTGTGGAAAGTAAAATTTCATTTCACGCGATCTGTGTACTACCTTGAGTGAAATGCCAAGTTTGTGGATTTCACGAGGATGAAATTTTTTCTCGTGCCAAATGTATGAGAAAAATTTTCACTGACAGCTCAGCTGTCTCTGTCGGTGTTACTCAGGATGTGTTGTGTTTTCCCGGTGTTGTTTATAGTTGGGCAATAGATAAGTTAACAAATTAGTCGTTTTAATGTTTGACATGTTTCATTTCCCCGGTACACAGATCAAGTGAAAAGTTAAAAATTGGCATGCTCCACACATTTTTTTCCACGAGCCATTTTCCCGATGAAAAGTGCTGCTGACAATTTTTATACCCTAGACTTATAGCATAGGGTACATATACATAGGTATATTGTTTTTGTCACGACGAAAATATGTAACACCTTAAAGGAGGCTCCGGAGGTATAGCAATGTATATATATATAAATGATCAGGGTCACCTCCTGATTCGATTTAGCCATGTTTGTCTGTCTGTCTGTGTGTCCGTCTGTCTGTCTGTCCGTCTGTCTGTTTGTCTGTCTGTCTGTCTGTCTGTCCGTCTGTCTGTCCGTTCGCACGATAACTTTCGATAGAATGAAGCTAGAGCCTTGTCATTTTGGTCAAATATTGGTAGTGTAATCTAGTTGGATGATATTGAAAATGGGCATGATCAGGCCAAGAGAACGCCTACCTCCCCTACATTTGTAAAATACATAAATGTATCTGTAACTCCCGATTAAATAAACATGAAAAGCTCTAGCTTTGGCAGATTACTCGTCAGGGTAATCTTATACTCTCTTGGGAAAACAAAATCGATCAGTTGAAAACTAACGGTAATTTTCTTAGAAAGAACCCCGTACTACCCTACTTTTCACGCCTACCTTCCCTACAAATTTCAAAAAATAAAATATTCGTTTAATTACGATAACTTTCGATAGAATGATACTAGCAAGTTGAAAATTTGGTGGAATGTTTCTAGTAAGACCTACTTGGTTGGTATTGAAAATAGGTAAGATCCGACCCAAAGAACCCCCACCTCCCCTACAAATGAAACTTCAAATAAGCCATAACTTTTGATAGAATGAAGCCAGCGACTTGAAATTTTGGTAAAATGTTAGTTAGATTGGGTTAGTTGGCATTAAAGATCGGTAAGATCCCACCTAAGGAACCTCTACCTCCCCTAGAAATGAAACTTAAAATAAGCGATAACTTAAGACAAAATAAAGCTAGCGACTTGAAATTTTGGTCAAATATTTGTAGTAGGATACAGTTGGCTAATGTTGAAAATACGTAAAATCCGACCAAGGAAACCCCTACTTCCCCTACAAATGAAACTTCAAATAAGCAATAACTTTCGATACAATGAAAAATTCGACAAATATTTGTGAGTTAGTTAATTGATTTTGAGAATGGTCCTACTGAATGAGTGCCTACCTCCCCTATGAACTGGCCATATAGGAGACCCACTTTTAATGCATATGGTCGTTGCCAATTATAACTTTTGGTATCACCACTAGGTCTGTACAAGTCTAGGGTATGTACGCTTCGGACTTGGTTTCATTTCACTCGATCTGAATACCAGCCTTAATGACGAAATTGTGTTGAAATAGCACGAACTAGAGGTGGTGCTACGGTAAATTCCGAAAAGTAATTTCGCCGAACAGTGTAACGAGTTCGCTTGCTTGAGCTGGGCTCAAACCGAGGACGGAGATCAAGGCTGGTCGTTCAGACCTGCCGTGACACCTAAGTGCCAACATCTCCTCAGAGATGACCAGAGGTGACGCGTGCTTGATAACTAGCTCAGTTATCGGTAGTATGGGCGGGGTTTTGGTTTGGTCACTCTGCCTCGTGATCGCTACAAAAGAAAATTCACGCGACTGCCCGAAGACCTAAGCCAACGGATGTCCCTCAACTGATATATAAACAAAAATTTGGGCCGCGAAATTCCCCTAACGTCCCTGCCACTAGCACGGGACCTTGGGTTGAGCTGCGCTAAATTGCCCAACCCCCTTAGCGAAACGGTTGATTATGACGCGGTGAGAGTGGAGGAGTAGAAGGGCCCTTAAGGGCTCAGGAAGCAAAAGATATTTTTTTCCACTCGGAGTTAATTTCTTTAATTTCAGATTTTTTTTTTATTAAACATTCAATTTGTTACAATTTGTAAGAAAGATCACGAATCTGTCTGAAATATTCTAAACATCATAATATACTCTTACAATCAAAATATGTTTTCTTTTAACATAAGGCGAATCCAAAAAAAACCCCGACTACTTAAGAAAAAAAAAAACCAACAAACATTTTAGTTTATATTACTTATTCCCATACGGACTATTCAATAATAATCCAAGTCAAAAGAGACAAAAAAAAAACATGTTATGTGTATGTTGTACTGAAAGCAGGTTATGCTTACTTTTTCAAATGACCGTTTCACGTCTTTTAATATATACTATACTGCGCCGTGTCTTATTGAATCATGGGCTATACGTTACTACCTAAACACTCCCTAGAATAAGAAGAACAAATCGTAAAATCGACCGCAACCTCTAGAATAAGAGTCACTCAAACTGAAAATTGATTAGGACCAAGTATTTAGCTCAAAATATAGCTGGTATTTAGTTTAGATCGATAGTTTAATTTCGATTTTAAAGCCCATTCATCACGGCACGGTACACTTTCTTGAGTCGACTGCAGTCTCTTCGATTTTAAGTCCCATTCACCACGGCACGGTATACCTTTTTAACGTTTTGTTTTTGGATTCAAACTATTTCTCTTTATGTCGCTAAATCAGATTTTTTTTATCTCCTCATAACATTTCTTCTCCACTTGTTAAGTGGACTATGCATACTTTCATTTTTTCAACTCGACGCTTATCATTTTTATACCCTAGACTTATAAGGTAGTATAGGGTATATTGTTTTTGTCACGACGAAAATATGTATGTAACACCTTAAAGGAGGCTCCGGAGGTATAGCAATGCATATTATATAAATGATCACGGTCACCTCCTGATTCGATTAAGCCATGTCTGTCTGTCTGTCTGTGTGTCCGTCTGTCTGTCTGTCCGTCTGTCTGTCTGTCCGTTCGCACGATAACTTTCGATATAATGAAGCTAGGGCCTCGAAATTTTGGCAAATGTTGGTAGTATGATCTAGTTGGATTGTATTGAAATTGGGCATGATCAGGCCAAGAGAACGCCTACCTTCCCTACATATGTAAAATATTTAAATGTATCTGTAACTCCTGATTAAAAAATCATGAAAAGCTCTAGCTTTGGTATATTACTAGTGAGGGTATTCTTATACTCTCCTGGGAAAATAAAATCGATCAGCTGAAAACTAACGGTAATTTTCTTACAAAGAGCCCCGTACTACCCTACTTTTCAGGTTTTTTGTCTATAACTCTTAAACCAATTGACGTAGACACCTGATTTTTGGCATGTAACCCTGAGGAAAGAAGCTGCTTAAGGTTCTGTAAGTTAGGCATAATCAGACCAAGGGAACACCTACCTCCACTACAAATTTCAAAAAATTAAATATTCCTTTAATTACGATAACTTTCGATAGAATGATACTACCGAGTTAAAAAATTTGGTGGAATGTTGCTAGTAAGACCTACTTCATCATCATCGTGGTGCGACAGCCCGACGTCGGGCCTTGGCCGCCTGACCTACTTAGTTGATATTATATGAGCAAGATCCGACCCAAGGAACACCCACCTCCCCTACAAATGAAACTTCAAATAAGCGATAACTTTCGATAGAGTGAAGCTAGAAACTTGAAATATTGTTTAAATGTTTGTAGGGTGATCTAATTAGTTGGTGGCAATGATGGGCAAGATCCGACCCAAGGAACCCCTACCTCCCCTACAAGTGAGACTTCAAATTAGCAATAACTTGCGATGGAATGAAGCTAGCGACTTGAAAAATTCGACAAATATTTGTAGAATGGGTTAGTTAGTTAATTGATTTTGAGAATGGTCAAGATCCTACTGAATGAGTGCCAACCTCCCCTATGAACTGGCCATATAGGAGACCCATTCTTAATGCATGTGGTCCATGCCAATTGGTACTTTTGGTATCACCACTAGGTCTGTACAAGTCTAGGGTATATACTCTTCGGACTGGTTTCAATTGCACTTAGATACTTGATTCATATTTTCAATTCGACGGTTTATTTATTTCGTGAGTATCTTTTCTAGATGGCTCCACTCACAATCCAATAAACGCTGTTCCACCCACAGTCCTATGAAATGACCCTTAGCGGATACATCTACCCAAGCTTGGTCATTATATACATGAATCGAATCCCCGCAAAGCCACGACATTATATACATGAACCGAATTTCCGCAAAGCCACGAACCGCTGATCCAACGCTGTAGCGAATACATCTGCCGAAACTCGCTATGTTTTTTACATTTGCCCAAGCTTACGACATTATATACATGAACCGAATCCCCGCAAAGCCACGAACCGCTGATCCAACGCTGTAGCAAATACATCTGCCCAAGCTTGGTACATCTGCCCAAGCTTAGATTCTAGGCTCGCAATGTTTTTTACATTTGCCCAAGCTTACGACATTATATACATGAACCGAATCCCCGCAAAGCCACGAACCGCTGATCCAACGCTGTAGCAAATACATCTGCCCAAGCTTGGATTCTAAGCTCGCAATGTTTTTCGCGGATTATAGCTAAAGTATTTCGCCAATTTTAATAAAATATAAAATTTGCACACCTTCGGAAGAATACCTTTCTAATGGTGTATAAATCATTAAAATTGGTTCAGTAGTTTGGAAGGAGTTCCCGTTACAAAATTTCCATACAAAAATTGTTAGCCTATTAATATATAGATATTGAATATATAGCAACTGAATTCTGCTTTTTTTTTTATGTCTACATATATAGGTATATGGGAGTTAATGTTTTCTTAATACTAACTAGAAATCCTCTTTAAATCACACCCTTACTATTTTTGTGATCGCCTAAACCGCTAAACGATTCTCTATCACTTACATAACTCTAATCGCAATCGTACCCAATAACTTTCCTCGTACGTATTGTGTGTCCCTTAAAATGTGTCTACTGAGTAAACGAATCGAATGAAAGCCGCATTGTATGTAAAATGCAGTTTCTTTGTTTTTTAATGAAATACGAGGGCGGTTCAAATATGATCGAGACAAACGCTCTGACACATTTATTTATTATCGAAAATATTTACAAAAATTTACAGTTTTTCTAGGTAATTCCCCTCACTAGTTACACATTTTTGCCACCTCTCCGGAAGTTTTTTGATGCCGGTATCGAAGAATTCCTTGGGCAACTTGGACAGCCATGTGCGCACGAACTCCTCTACCTCGTCGTCGGTGTTGAATCTTTGACTTCCGAGGGATTCTTTCAGTGGTCCAAACATGTGGTAGTCGCAGGGTGATAAATCCAGACTGGGGAGGGGGGGGGGGGGGGGTGTTCTAGTACCTCCCACCCCAATTCTGATATTGTATCGAGCGTGAGACGCGCGAAGTTCAACAGTTTGAGAACCCATCGCGCCGTTATTTTGCGATATTGAAGGTGTTCGTGGATGATAGATTCTACACTACCAATACTAATGCCGACTTCAGCCGAAATGTTTCGAACATTCATCCTACGGTCCTCCAAAATGAGTTGTTCTACGCGGCGAATGTTGTCTGGTGTGATGCTGGTTCGCGGTCGACGATCATGCGGCTCATTCTCGACGGTTTCGCGGCCATCTTTGAACGCTTTGGCCCACTTAAACACAGCAGACCTACTCAGGCACTCACTACCGAACTGATTTCGCAAACGCCGAAGAATTTCTGTGCTTTTAACGCCTTCCCACACCAAAAAACGAATGACAATACGTTGCGCAATGGCGGTCGGCACTTGATGTTCACTCATGGTCGTAGCACGCGCGTGAAACGTGCGTTCGCGACGAAAACTATGCCACACTATTCGTAAGAGACCCAGCTATCACATACTCAAGCCGCGATCTTCAAAATATACAGGCGCGCCATCTACAGCGTTTGTCTCGATCATATTTGAACCACCCTCGTACATAAAAAACCGTTTGCCTCATCTGTTTCAAATTTAAAAGTGCCGGAAGCGCCTCACATCCGACCTTGACCACAACTGTGAGCGGCGAATCTTTGTGTATGCCCAATTTCGGCGACATTAGACTCTTGTAGAGTGAATTAAGAATACCGGTCGGAATTAACGATTCCATTAAATTTCTAATTTCTCTTTCGTAACGATTTACGAATTTTCCAAAATTTGTTCGGGCATATGTGATCGCCTCAATTTTGAGCGCCTACACCCAGTGAACGTATCCGGACAAATGCAAGACGATGTAATCTGGCTTCTAAAGCACTATCATTCCTTTCCCTCGAGTTCGGCCGAATATTTCCATGCCCCGGGTAGGGCCGTTGTTAAATTTCGATGGTTTACACGTTCCCAAATGTTGCATATTTCCGCGTATTTTACACGCACACGTACACGTACCTTTGCCGGCTCGCTGGCCCAATTGGTGGCGGCTCCTGCCGAAGGTGGTTGTGCTTGCTGCCAAATTGATGGCGGCGCCTGACAATCCTGGTGGCGGCTCGCTGCCGAATTGTGGCGCTCCTGCCGACGGTGGTTGCGCTTGCTGCCAAACTGGTGCCGGCGCCTGACAATCCTGGTGGCGGCTCGCTGCCCAATTGTGGCGGTTCCTAACTTTTTGTGGACTCGCTGCCTCCGACCGGCAGTCACACCGTCCGCCGTGGAGTTTATGTTGCGGTCACTCTCTTTGCAGCGGGCGGTGTTACTGTCGGCCGAATTGATGGCGGTGACCTGTAATTATTTCCGTCAGGACCCGTCACTCCCATGAATTTGTTTCAATTACCTCCCTGGTACTTTATTACTCCGTCCGTTGTGTATGCTCGCACTTCCTCCGCCACGTTGGATCACGGACTGACAGTTGGCAATTCGATTTCCGCGAATCAAATTAGAATTTCGTGAATCGAAATGTCACTGCTGAGTTCGAAATCCAACGTGGCTTCTCGATAGGTAGATGGTTGCGTTCGTACAACAGCAACGCTGAGTGAGCGCTGAGTGGTGTGTATTATGACGCCAGAAATTGGTCGGGTCGCGCTGGTACAATCAATTGCAAGTGTGTCGGCGAGTATTTTCGCCAGGTACACTTGCAACTGTGTGTACCTCGACCGGCACCGTTTCACGAGGCGCACATTACAGTACAGGTCTCTTTTTCTCTGCTTTCAGACAAAAAGAGATCTGGGGTCTTCGTTGGTGTTGAGGACTATAAACCCATGGAGGAACGTCAGCGCCGGAGGTCTTTGGCATGATAGATGCTCATCTCTTTTCCTGTAGTGTCGGACAGCAGGTCCCGGTTATTACCGACTTTCTTGACAACCTTGCTTTTGACAAATTTGAAGTCCAGCTTCGAGTTGTAGTGGGTGGCGGCATTGCTCTGTGCAAAGTTCCGCCTGAACACTTGTTCCCCAGGCTGGAATTCAATTTGTCGCGAACGGAGGTTGTAGTGGCTTGAATACTTGCAGAAAGCCGATTCCAAGTTTTTCTGTACCTGCTGTCGGAAGATAAGCATATTATCCTGCGGGAGCAGGATCTCTGTGTCCTCTCCGAGAAGGTGGAGTGTGCGGAGTAGTGGGAATGTGTGCCCATGGGTCACCATGTGTTGCCCCAGTACAACAAAATAAGGCGATGCTTTAATCGATGCGTGATGGGACGATCGGAGTGAACAATTTATTTGGGATATTCGTCCATCCCAGTCCCGCTGGGATGGATGAATATACGCCCGTATGACAGCCACAATAGAGCCATTCACGCGCTCTGAAGCGTTAGCTTGGGGCGAGTAGACAGCCGTGTATAAATGCTACACTCCGTATCGTTCCAACATCAAGTTAAAAACTTTCGCCTTAAATTGTTGCCCATTGTCCGTCACGGTGGACTCCGGGACCCCGAGATCATGGAACACTCTGTTCTCGAGCCAACTGGTTAGAATCTCTGCGGTAAACTTCCGGATTGGCTCAACGAAAGTAAACTAGACAGATGGTCGACTAGCACGATGGCTCCTATGTTGCCTGACTTCGATCGCGGAAACGGCCCCAATAGATCCATGTACAGACGTTGAAAGGCGCGATCGGAAACGAAGTGGTTTTGGATGGACGATCGGAGACTTTGGTTGGGAGCTTTCGTCTGCTTGCACAAGCTACAGGAGGAGACAAACTCGCTGACGTCTTTGGCCATGTTGGGCCACAAGAATAAAACCCTGAGACGTTGCAGCGTTTTTGATACTCCTCCGTGTGTAAATAGCGGGTGCTCGTGTGCGCGCTTGGTTAAGTCAGCCGTAAGCTCTTCTGGAACCCATAGTTTCCAGGCCTGCTGCTCTTGTACTTCGTTTCCGCTCGCGTACTAACTACGTCTATACACGAATCCATTAACCGTTTTCAGATCCGGCACCAGTTGTTGATTTGAGTCGACGCGATCTGCCAAGTCCTTATACTCTGGAGAGCGGAAGTGTGGGGAGCTCAGGTCGATTTCGACCGAGCTCTCGAAGGGACCCTGTACCGACAGAGATTCTGCGCAGTAGACTCTAGACAGAGTGTCGGGCACAACATGTTGACTGCCTTTACGGTGCAGTATGATGAAGCGGAAGCCCTGCAGCTTCAACGCCCACCGGGCTAACTTGCCCTGCAAATCCGACTGACTCATCAGCCACTTCAGCGAAGCATGGTCAGTTATGATTAAGAATTCTTGGTCTTCCACATAGGCCCGAAACTTTTTGACCGCGGTCACCGCTGCCAGACATTCTTGCTCGGTCACCGTATAGTTTCGTTGGGCCGAGTTAAGCTTCCTGGACATATAAGCAATGGGCACTTCCGAACCGTCATCGGTTGTCTGTGTTAGCACAGCGCCGATGCCATGTTGACTTGCGTCACATTGGATGGCAAACGGCCGCTCAAAGTCAGGGCTGTGTAACACAGGTGCCCTTGTCAAGCAGTCTTTTAGTGCTTTAAATGCCAGGAGTCCTTCTTCGGTCCAGACGAAAGCACGGCCTTTCCGTAGCATGTCTGTCAGCGGGGACGAAACGGAAGCGTAGTTGGGTACACACCTATGGTACCAGCCGCACATTCCTATGAAGCGGCGAAGTTGTTTGGTAGTCGATGGTCGAGGGAAGTCGGCTATTGCTTCCACTTTGCTGGAATCGGTCCTGATAGTGCCGTTACCAATTATATGTCCCAAGTATCGAACGTGGGTCATGACAAAGTTGCTCTTCTCAACATTTATCGTTAGTCCTGCCTTACGAAGACACAGTTCAACTTCCTGCAGCAGCAACAAATGTTCGTCGAAAGTTGACGAGATCAGCAACAGATCATCTCAGTAGACAAACACCTGATTCTTCAAGTGCGCTGGAATCACGCGGTCCATTAGGCGTTGCATCGTTTGTGGCGCATTAAAAAGACCAGAAGGCATGGTAACAAACTGGTACAACGGCCTGCCGGGGACAGTGAAAGCTGTCTTATGCTTCGACGCTTCATCGAGAGGAATTTGCCAAAACGCGTCCTTCAAGTTTAGGCTCGTGATGAACTCAGCCTTGGGGAGGCGGCTCAAGATCCCGTCGATGAGCGGCAGGGGTGAGCATCCTTCAAGGTCGCTGCATTGACCTTAAGTGCTCCAGACACATACGAACCTTGTTAGGCTTGACTACCAAGGTGACTGGTGATGACTACGCACTCTGCGACTCCTCAATAACCCCCAGATCAAGCATCCGATCGATCTCCTTATAGAGGAGCTTTTCGACGGCGGGAGAGACAGCGAAGTGTCTCTGCTTGATTGGTTTGTTGTTTCCGACGTCGATAGCGTGCGAGATGACATTCGTACTCCCTAAGCCCTCCTTGACGAAAGACGGAAACATTGAAATGGCGGTATTGAGTCGCATTTGTTGAGCAGTTGTCAGTGAATGTTGACTGACTGTCGCCGCAGGGTCATCGGACAATAATTCCGATATCTGTTGAGAGGGAGCAAATAGATCAGAAGCCAAGTCGAAACTCCGGACAAAATCGACCCCTAGGTATAAGTTCTGACTGAGAGTTGGCATTAACAAAAACTCGAGAGCGTTTGTTCGTCCACGAAACGTGACGTTGGTCAAGATTTTACCTTTGGCTGTATAGCATGTGCCATCACCGGCTGTAACTCCCAGTCTAAACTTATCCCAGGGATAACGGCTATCCTTCAGAACCGTTCATATAGGTCACGTCCTAGCCCACCAGTTCCGGAAATTCCGAAATTTGACGGCGATATAAGTCAATTTGAATCTTTCCGGAGTATTTTCAACTCTGTCTATGAAGGATCTGATATTGGAGATGCTGAGCGACTCATGATGTTGCAGAGCAAGCTTGCTGGCGACGCGAAGCGCGTAATTGAACATCTTGGGATAAATGGCTATAACTACCGCCAAGCGTGGGATTTGTTGATTCGTAGATACAGCAGTCGTCGCACCCTTGTGGAAAAGGAAATCCAAACACTGATCGATCTCCCTCAAATTAGCCAGCAAAATCCAGGATCGGTGGGCAAGGCACTCGACATCATGCGATCGGTGATACAAAATGTTCGCAAGGCTGGATTCAACGCAAGAGAGGGTATTCCTTTTATTCGGTTCGTGATAACCCGAAAAATGGATGCCATTACACACCGCGAGTTCGACGCTTCGTTGCGAAATCCCCGGGCTCCTGTTAGCATTGATGATATCGACTGGTTCCTAGAAAACCGCTACATTATATTGACATCAAGTGCCGATTGTAGCATGCTATCGAGCTTACAATCAGCACACATATCCAACAAACAGCGAAGTCGCAGAGAGCATACCTTTCTAGCTCAAGAAAGTTCGAATGCTCCTGCTGACGACAAAAAAGAAGAACCTGATCATTCTGAAAAATCTAAAAAACCCATGAAGTGCTTTATTTGTGGTGAAGCACATTATTCAATCAAATGCCCACAACTTTTAAAAAGCGACGAAAAGGAACGACTTTTACGTCAACATAAAATATGTATTTATTGCGCCTCCCACAAATTCGACTACAAAAATCCATGTAAAAAACGTGCCAACCTTAAGTGTGAAATTTGCAAGGAGCAACATATCACGATAATGCATCCCCTGAAACCGGCAGTTGGCAAAACATCGTCCTCTGAAGTAGTGGCACACTTTTGCGAAAATGGAACGGAAATGTCATCGTCGACCACAATTCTCCGAACAGCTGTCGCAAATATCATTGCTTCTGATGGACAAACCATTCCTGTACGATGCCTTATCGATCAAGGTAGCCAAAGTAGCTACATCGCAGAGGACTTGGTCACGAAGTTGCGACTGACAAAAAAACGCACTAACGTAGAAGTTTTTGCCGTGGGAGGGGTTTCATCGGATAAATTAACAGCTGTGGTATCCTTAAATATAAAACTCGATGATAGTAATCAAACAATTTTACGAACGAAAGCCTTGGTAGTAAAAAAGGTGACGAAAGGTCGTCTTCCCCACTTACCATCCAAGATCAAGTGGACATCAAATAGCAAGAAGTTAGCCGATCCATCATTCCATCACCCCACACACGTTCCAGTTTTACTCGGATCAAATATTCTGCCGTTGCTATTTACAGATGGAGTGGAGCTTATAGATATGTAGGTATCTATTCCAAAATACGAAATTAGGCTGAATTATATCAGGCACAGCCGAAAGTAGCGCGTCAAAATTTACATCTACGCATGTATCTTTGGCTGAAATCGAGCAACGACTGATCCAATTTTGGGATATGCCAGTGATGCAGGACGATAAGCAGGTAGCAGAGGAGGAAGAATGCGAGCGATTGTTCCGGGAAAAACATTTTCGGTTAGAAGATGGAAGATATGTTGTGCCAACACCTTGGCGCGCAGATGCTCCGGAGCTGGGAAATTCTTACAGCAAAGCAGTGCAACTATACCTTGCCCAGGAGAAGAGGTGGTCAAAAAATCCCATCCACAAAACTATGTCAGAGGACTTCATGGCGGAATACCTGAGTATGGATCATATGCGACCGGTTCCAAAGGAATTATAAAGCGATGCGAGCGGAAATGTATACTACATTCCATATTTAAGTATCTTTCGGGATAACGCTATCACAACGAAGATACGAAATGTGTTTAATGCATCTAGCCCTTCCAGCAGCGGCGTTAGCTTAAATCAATGCATCCATCCGGGGCCCAAGTTGCAGACTCATATTTTTAATATTATCACTGGAATGCGGAAGTTCAAATATGTTTTGGGCGGGGATATTACTAAAATGTTTCGACAAATTCGGCTTCGAGACGAGGATCAAAACAAACTGCGCATTCTTTGGCGGAAAAATCCCGAGGAACCGTTGGGAGAATATTATTTAACAACTATCACTTATGGTCTTGACTGTGCTCCTTGGCAAGCCATTCGAACTCTTCGACAAGTAGCCGTTGATAATTCACCAGATAAAGAGACCAGATGGATTATCGAAAATGCATTTTACATGGATGATCTCTTGTATGGTTCACAAAGCATAAAAGGAGCTCAGGATCTTGTAGCGAAAATCTCATCGACGTTGGAAAAGGCGAAAATGCCTCTAACAAATTGGACTTCAAATCACCCCGAGGTATTAGAGAACGTAAACGAAAAGCATCGAATTGAGACTTATACTAACGGACTTAACGAAGTAAATGGGATTAAACTTCTTGGATTGCACTATAGTCCAAGAGATGACCATTTTATGTATACCATCAAGACGAAATCAGATTGGAAATATACTAAGAGAGGCATTGTGAGCGTCGCAGCAGCACTTTATGATCCGATGGGCTGGCTATTGTCAGTAATTATGAAGTTTCGAATAGACATCCAAATGCTTTGGCTGAAGGGCTATGACTGGGATAATAAAATTGATACAAAGTTAAAAAGTCATTTTGAAAAAATATGACTGCGCTTGAAATGCTTAACGAAATACGCATTCCGAGATGGATAGGGAACGATAATCTAGATAAAGTTACAGAGCTTATCGGCTTTAGTGATGCTTCAGGTGATGGCTACGCTGCGGTTATTTACAGTAGAGTACTCGCAAATGATGGCTATATTGTCCGGTTAATTGCGGCTAAAGGACGCGTTACTCCATTAAAAACAAAGGCCAATATAGAATCAAAGTTATGCACCACTCCTAAAATGGAATTAGAAGCCATCGTCTTGCTTACTGAGCTTTACACAGATGTAAGGAAGAGCCTTGGAAACATCCCGATGAAATTCCTGGCGTATACAGACTCCGCAGTTGCACTGTGTTGGGTGCGGAATCGTCAGAGTAATGACAACAAGTTCGTTAAACGACGAGTGAATCTGATCCGAAAAGTTATTTCACCGGGAGAGCTGCATCATGTGGCGTCTGAAGAAAATCCAGCTGACTGCGCTTCCAGAGGTTTGACTCCAGAAGCTTTGGTCAAACATGATCTATGGTTTACCGGACCAAGCTTCCTTGAAGAAGAGCTACCAACAACTCCATTTACACCGACGACGCTTGCTTTAGTTGCAGTAGACGCAGCCGGCGAAAAGGAACATAACGCCGAATTCATAGAAAGATTCTCTTCATGGCGCAAGTTAGTTAATTCCATCGCGAGATGTCTGCGGTGGAAGACCAAGGTCAGAGGGGCGTTATCAGCACAGGAGCTCAAGGAGGCAGAAAACACTATTATTCGATGTCAGCAACACGAATTGTTCGGCAAGCAAATCATAAAAATCAAAGAAGGAAAGCCCATTGAAAGCAGGCATTGGTTTTCAGCTCTGGATCCCCTCATTGAAAAAGAAAGCGGATTATTACGTGTGGGAGGAAGAATTGAAAATGCGAACCTTCCATATCATAAGAAGCATCCTATCGTTCTAACCAAATCCTATCTAGTAGACCTTATTATAAGGCATGTACACCAAGAACACAAGCATTGTGGTAATGCTTTTATGATACTAGCGATTCGCGAAAAGTATTACATACCCGGATTACAACAACAGGTGAAGAAATGGGTGAGGGCATGCACCACATGCACCAAAATGCGAGCCAGAACCGTTACGCCGCAAATGGCGGATCTACTACCGGAAAGAGTCACGCCCTCTTTTGTATTTCAAAATATTGGAACAGACCTTTGTGGACCTTTTCAGTTGAAGTCCAGCCCGCTAAGATTTGCAAAGCCGATAAAAGTGTACATTGCTCTATTCGTTTGCATGTCAACGAAAATGATACACTTAGAAATATGTTCGGATCTTAGCACAAATACCTATTTATCCGCCTTCAGCAGATTTGCTAGCCGAAGAGGTCAGCCCAGTACAATAAGATCCGATAATGGCACAAACCTTGTGGGGGCAGCTAAAATTTTGAAAAATGCGTTTGAAAAAGTCAAAGCAAACTGTGAGGAGCACATGGCCTTGAAGAATATTGAATGGCTGCACAATCCACCAAGAGCTAGTCATTACGGTGGACTATTTGAAGCTGCTGTAGGTAGTTTGAAAAAGTTTATTAAAAGAATGCCGTCCGTTGCAAACCTCACATACATATGAAGAATTTCACACCGCCGTATGTGCCTGGGAGGCAATCCTAAACAGCAGACCGCTCTACCCGATGTCAAACGATGTCAACGACGTCGATGTTCTCACACCAGCTCATTTTATCATTCAGCGAAGCCTTATCGCTCCTTCTATGGGAAAAGGTTTAAATGAGGGTCTGCCAGTAACTAAAAGGTGGCTCCAAATTCAAGAGCTACAAAGACAATTTTGGGTAAAATTTGAATCTGAATACCTCTTCCATCTTCAGAAACGCTACAAGTGGAAGCGTCCCGATCGCCAACTCAAAGAAGGAGACCTAGTATTATTAAAAGATACTCGTAGCTCCCCGCTTTCGTGGACAACAGCACGCATTGTCGATACTTATCCAGATTCCAAGGGAGTCGTCAAACAAGTTGCATTAAAAACATCTACTCGACAAAATTTCCACCGCGCTGTACATCAGCTTGTGCCTCTTCTGCCAGAAGAAGAGAAACTCGAAGCAAATGATGCAAACAAAGAATCCACGAAGGAGCCGAGTCAGCTAGCTCACTCTAATACATTCCAACGTAGGGTAACCCGTTCAACAACAAAAGAGGCTCTGGCAAAGGAGATTCAGAATGAAGTGAGTAATCGGATAGTGAAACGACCACAAACTCGTGCAACTGGCAGCTTCCTGTCAAAAAGCTTGGTATTACTGTTATGTTGCCTTTTAACGATAACAGCCGCCACTCCTCAGTCCTCATCTGATACTTTCAATGTCAAGGCAATCAATAAGACAAAAGCTGTACCTTTACGAAGTGTTCAAATCAAGGCTATCGATTTGAACTTCAACGTCAGAACATCTGTTAATGTTATGTACATACGATCTAGAGATCATAAGTCAACAGGTTAAAGAATTTTCTACATTTTGTGAAACCGAAATAAAAATTAATAAACGCATCGTGCAACACTGCACCAGTCTAAAGGTGGCAACCGAAATCGAAATGGATGTCCTGACAACAAAACTGAATTCTGAATACCGCGAAACCCCCACAAAGCGTGCAGCCGCATTGTTACCAATACTCACCAGCTTAGGTAGCGGAGCGTTAAAGATGGGATCGAAGTATCTCCCACAAATCCTAATGACCGGTGCGGTATCGTATATGGGATACGAGGGAATCAGGTTAAATAGCCAAATTGAGTCCATGAAGGAAAAAACGACGAAATTGGCATCTCTTGCGTTGAACCTAACTAATGTCGAATTCGAACAAATCGAGGGACAACTGAGCAAGGCTATTGAACAGCAAAAAGAAATTCTGCTCGAACAAAAAGTGGCTGATTATGCCATCAGCATACAAACCCTAATCGAAGAAACTAAAGCCAGGCATCAGCGATTAAATAAATTAACACCACTAGCAGAGCTGAAAAAGTACATTTCTACCATTAAAGAGGGTATTCCAAATATTACTATCCCTTTGGTAGATAATGAAAGTCAAATTTTCGAAGTTAATCCGCTGAGGAAAAAAAGTTCAGAATGGACAAATTATCCTAAGCTACTTGATTCCACTAGCTTACCAGCAACAATTTACCGAATCGGTAGTGATCTCTGTTCCGAACACAGTTGGTAGAGCATTTGTTTTCGGAAATGGAAAACCTGTACAGCGAATTGCTACGAATAAAGATAAAAGTGAATATTTTCTTCCCGACGAAGAAATTGAGATCTTGCCGCAATTCTATGATTCGGTTACAATGCGAAAAGTTCCATCCTGCGCCAGTAAATTAGCCTTAGAGGAACAAGGTGCTGATAAATGGTGTAGCACGAATATAATTAGGAATGAAAGCCTTTTCTATCGGCTTGAAAGGAATATCGGGGTAATCTACACTAGAGAACACGACGATGTGCAGATTAAGTGCAAAGATAGCGAGACAATCTTATCAAATCCTGTCAGTCTTGTTGAGTTTCATGGTTGCGAAATGACCTCAACAGACTTCATCGTACTGGGCTCAAATACAATTAGCGGGAAGGCCAACTGGACAGAAGTTTACGAGTTACCTAAGGCTAAATATCTCTCACCAACCAACATAGAAGTCACACCCTTAAATACGACCAACAAGGAGCTTGAACATTTGAAAAAGGCCCTCCAAGATGAAATCAATGGATCCGTGGACGAATCATGTTTAAACTACAGTGTCATTAGCGGTATCACACTGACGAGCTTATTGCTTATTGGTATCGCTGGCATTATCATTCGATGTGTTTCCCGACGGCAGCAGACCTCTCCAAGTTTCATCAGTCATCTGTCACCAGACGACAAAAGGATAGGAAGTTGGTACCATCTACAACCGCTTAACTTAGGACGAAGTTCAACCCCACTCGGAGGAACAAATGAGGATGTGTGGGGAAGTTCAAATCAGTCCACGTGCTAAACAGAAACTTATCTCTTTTTCTTTTATTTTTATTTTTTATATTCATTATGTTAGAATGATCGAAATCGCTCTCAACTGCTCAACTGATGTGTAAATCGACCCGAACAGTAACCGCAACAGAGTCAATAATTTTTTTTTACGGCAAATGGTATGACGATAATATCATCAAAAAATCATCACGTTCAAAATGGTACAACAAAATATGCAAACACAACAAACGATGCAGATACCAGCATATTGACACCAACCATAGCGCCAGCAGCAATTCCGGGATCATCTAACGACAAGCAAAACGATAAGACCTAGTGTCTCAGTTATGTATATATTCAATTATCTATGTCCCTATTTTTATCATTTAACATGTATTATACCTATATATGTACATAAACAAAAAATAATAATAATAACGTAAACATAAAAACAAAAATTTATATATATAGGTATACTTGTAGAGAGCCTTTGAAACTTTATGTACTCATATTGTCAACAATTAAACAGCTCGAATTGCTTTGTGAATGTTAAGCATTAGTAATATCTTTAATATTTTAATTTTGAGATCAACTACAGGAAAGAAAAGTAAAATATTTGAAACAAATAACTTTAAAAGAAAAAACCAATGTAAATTTCATGTGTAATTTTGACTTGTTAAATCATCCGTATCCGAAGAAAGAAGTTTAAAGTTAAAGTTAAAACACAAATATAGTTTGAATTCCGAATTTTTCGCGCGGCAGGGTGTTTGAGGGTTAAAAGCAAATAATACAAACCAGGAGTCCGAAGCGTACATACCCTAGACTTGTACAGACCTAGTGGTGATACCAAAAGTACCAATTGGCAACGACCATATGCATTAAGAATGGGTCTTCTATATGGCCAGTTCATAGGGGAGGTTGGCACTCATTCAGTAGGATCTTGACCATTCTCAAAATCAATTAACTAACTAACCCATTCTACAAATATTTGTTGAATTTTTCAAGTCGCTAGCTTCATTCTATGGAAAGTTATTGCTTATTTGAAGTTTCACTTGAAGGGGAGGTAGGGGTTCCTTGGGTCGGATCTTGCCCATCATTGCCACCAACCAATTAGATCACCCTACAAACATTTAAACAAAATTTCAAGTCTCTAGCTTCACTCTATCGAAAGTTATCGCTTATTTGAAGTTTCATTTGTAGGGGAAGTAGGGGTTTCGTTGGTCGGATTTTACGTATTTTCAATATTAGCCAACTGGATCCTACTACAAACATTTGACCAAAATTTAAAGTCGCTAGCTTTATTTTGTCACAAGCTATCGCTTATTTTAAGTTTCATTTCTAGGGGAGGTAGGGGTTCCTTAGTTCGGATTTTACCCATCTTTAATGCCAACTAACTCAATCTCACTTTCAACATTTTACCAAAATTTCAAGTTGCTGGCTTCATTCTATCAAAAGTTATCGCTTATTTGAAGTTTCATTTGTAGGGGAGGTGGGTGTTCCTTGAGTCGGATCTTGCTCATTTTCAATACCAACAAAGTAGGTCTTATTAGCAACATTCCACCAAATTTTTAAGTCGGTAGTATCATTTTATCGAAAGTTATCGTAATTAAAGGAACATTTAATTTTTTTAAATTTGTAGGGGAGGTAGGTGTTCCTTTGATCTGATTTCGCCCAACTTACAGAACCTTAAGCAGCTTCTTCCCTCAGGGTTACATACCAAAAATCAGATGTCTACGTCAATTGGTTCAAGAGTTATGGACAAAAAACCAGAAAAGTAGGGTAGTACGGGGCTCTTTGTAAGAAAATTGCCGTTAGTTTTCAACTGATCGATTTTATTTTTCCAAAAGTGTATAAGAATACCCTCACGAGCAATCTCCCAAAGCTAGAGCTTTTCATGTTTATTTAATCGGGAGTTATGGATACATTTAAGTATTTTACATATGTAGGGGAGGTAGGCGTTCTCTTGGCCTGATCATGCCCATTTTCAATACCAACCAACTAGATTATACTTCCAACATCTGACCAAAATTTCAAGGCTATAGCTTCATTCTATCGAAAGTTATCGTGCGAACGGACAGACAGACAGACAGACAGACAGACAGACAGACAGACATGGCTAAATCGAATCAGGAGGTGACCCTGATCATTTATATATATATACATTGCTATACCTCCGGAGCCTCCTTTAAGGTGTTACATATTTCCGTCGTGACAAAAACAATATACCCTATACTAAAAGTCTAGGGTATAATGAATGCATATATTGATGACGAAACACAACGGTCGTCAACATTTTGCATTGCATTGCTTGCTTACACCTTTAAACACCGCTTAATTGGGTCAACCAGAACGCTTGCGAAATGTGATCGATGAACCATGTTTTTGATGACCCAGTTCTTTCACTTGCAATTATCAATTCTTGAATAATTGCAATACGAGAACTGGGTCAGAAGCGTTGTACTTTGGTCACACTCGAAAGCGTTAACTTTCTTCGGGAATTGTGATGATTGAACAAGGCAGTCTTGTTTTATCTACCAACTCATAACAACGGCGCGAAGCCAGTTATACTATAGGTATAGTACTCGTATATAATCTTGTACTTGGAGCCTTCGCGAAGAAGCTCCATAATCATTATAGTTTTATTATAATAATAAATTTAGTTAGTAAAATTTAAAAAAGCAAGGTGCTTTTAATACGTAAACACAGGTTAAATTTTTGGGATATATTATATCTGAGAATGGAATTCTACCTGACCCAGAAAAGATTTCATCCATAAGCAAAATGAAGCCCCCAACCAATTTGAAAGAATTGAAAGCCTTCCTTGGGATGGCATCATATTATAGGAAATTTATAAAGGACTTTGCCAAAATCGCGAAGCCTTTAACTAACCTTACCCGTGGGGAAAATGCCCAAATCAAAGCAAATCAATCAAAACGCAAGGAAATCGAGCTCAATGATTTGCAACTTGAAACCTTCAACAATCTGAAATGCCTACTCACTTCATCGGAAATATTAGCCTTCCCTGATTTTGAGAAGCCTTTTGTTCTAACTACCGAAGCTTCCAACTACGCGATTGGGGCAGTACTTTCGCAAGGAGAAATCGGTAAGGATAGACCAATCGCTTATGTATCAAGACCTTTGAATAAAACGGAAGAGAACTATGCTACAAATGAAAAAGAGCTTTTAGCTATTGTGTGGGCACTCGACAAACTGAGGACTTATCTGTATGGAGCCGAGAAGGTAAAGATAATAACCGGCCATCAGCCTTTGACCTTTACACTTAGCAATGCTAATCACAATGCAAAGCTCAAGCGTTGGAAATCGAGAATCGAGGAGTATAATTATGAGCTTGTATATAAGCCAGGCAAGACGAACGCCGTGGTGGATGCTCTCTCCCGATTACACCCCGAGCTAAGTGCGTTGAGTTCTAGTTCTGAGACCGCGCACAGTGCAGATGAAGATAGCACCGATCTCATTCCGCACTGCGAAGCCCCATTGAATGTCTTCAAAAAGCAAATCATTCTATCCGAAGGTAAGGAGATTTCCGCTTATGAGCAGCCACATCCCGGCTATCATAGGCACTATATACGCTTGAGGGAAATCTCTAAGGATAAGTTGCTAGCTGCACTAAAAGAGAATCTTAATCCTAATACTATCAATGGGATTAAGATACCAGAGCGCTTTATCCAGCTCTTACCGGAAATATAAAAAGAACACTTCCCGAAATACAAAATTCGCATAACACAGCGCATAGTAGACGATATATCGAAAGAAGACAACAAACTACAAATAATCAAGGCAGAACACCGTAGAGCCCATCGAAACCACTGGGAAAACAAGGAGCAGATATTAGAAAGATATTACTACCCAAAAATGAGTAGACTGATAAAAAAAAAACCGGAGTCCGAAGCGTATATACCCTAGACTTGTACAGACCTAGCGGTGATACCAAAAGTACCAATTGGTAACGACCATATGCATGAAAAGTGAGTTTCCTATATGACCAGTTTATAGAAGAGGTTGGCAATCATTCAGCAGGATCTTGACCATTATCAAAATCAATGAACTAACCCATTCTACAAATATTTGTCGAATTTTTCAAGTCGCTAGCTTCATTCTATCGAAAGTTATTGCTTATTTGAAGTTTCACTTGTAGGGGAGGTAGGGGTTCCTTGGGTCGGATCTTGCTCATTATTGTCACCAACAAATAAGATCATGCTACAAACATTTAACCAAAATTTCAAGTCTCTAGCTTCACTCTATCGAAAGTTATCGCTTATTGGAAGTTTCATTTGTAGGGGAAGTAGGGGTTCCTTAGGTCGGATCTAACCCATCTTGAATACCAACTAACCCAATCTCACTTCAAACATTTGACCAAAACTTCAAGTCGCTGGCTTGATTCTGCCAAAAGTTATCGCTTATTTGAAGTTGCATTTGTAGGGGAGGTAGGGGTTGGTTGAGTCGGATCTTGCCCATTTTCAATACCAACCTAGTAGATCTTACTAACAAGATTCTAACAAATTTTCAACTCGCTAGTGTCATTCTATCGAAAGTTATCGTAATTAAATTAATATTTAATTTTTTGAAATTTGTAGGGGAGGTAGGCGTTCCTTTGATCTGATTATGCCCAACTTACTAGAACTCAAGCAGCTTCTCACCCCAATGTAGCATGCCAAAAATCAAGTGTCTACATCAATTGGTTCAAGAGTTATAGACAAAAAACCCAAAAATTAGGGTAGTACGGGGCTCTTTGTAAGAAAATTGCCGTTAGTTTTCAATTGATTGATTTTATTTTTCCAGGAGAGTAGAAGATCATCCTCACGAGCAACGGCACTTTTCTTACAAAGAACCCCGTACTACCCTACTTTTCAGGTTTTTTGTCCATAACTCTTGAACAAATTGACGTAGACATCTGATTTTTGGTATGTAACCCTGAGGTGAGAAGCTGCTTGGGTTTTGGTAAGTTGGGCATAATCAGATCAAAGGAACGCCTACCTCCCCTACAAAATTTTGAAAAATTAAATATTCGTTTAATTACGATAACTTTCGATAGAATGACACTAGCGAGTTGAAAATTTGGCAGAACGTTGGTAGTAACATCCTGTTAGTTGGTGTTGAAAATGGGCAAGATCCGACCTAAGGAACCCCTACCTCCCCTACAAATGAAACTGCAAATAAGCGATAACTTTTGATAGAATGAAGCCAGCGACTTGAAATTTTGGCCGAATGTTTGAAGTGAGATTGGGTTAGTTGGCATTAAGGATGGGTTAGATCCGACCTAAGGAACCCTTACCTCCCCTAGAAATGAAATTTTAAATAAGCGATAACTTACGACAAAATAAAGCTAGCGACTTGAAATTTTGGTCAAATATTTGTAGTAGGATCCAGTTGGCTAATACTGAAAATACGTAAAATCCGACCAATGAAACCCCTGCATCTTCTACAAAAGAAACTTCAGATAAGCGATAACTTTCGATAGAGTGAAGCTAGAGACTTGAAATTTTGTTTAAATGTTTGTAGGGTGATCTAATTGGTATATGGAATGCTGGACAAGATCCGACTCAAGGAACCCCTACCTCCCCTACAAGTGAAACTTCAAATAAGCGTTAATTTTCGATAGAATGAAGCTAGCGACTTGAAAAATTGGATAAATATTTGTAGAATGGGTTAGTTAATTGATTTTGAGAATGGTCAAGATCCCACTGAATGAGTGACAACCTCCTCTATGAACTGGCCATATAAGAGACCCACTTTTAATGCATATGGTCGTTGCCAATTGGGACTTTTGGTATCACCACTAGGTCTGTACAAGTCCAGGGTATATACGCTTCGGACTCCGGGCCGAAGTGAAGCTTCGGCCTGGTTTAGTACTAGAGTTGCAACTTCATCGTAAGAAATCCTGTAACGTAGCTCGTGGAACGTTCCAGCATAGCGGCAGTTGGAACATTTTAGTGGCATTATTTTGTGATTTTATTATGGTTCCAGAGTGGTGATTTTTCATAACCTGGGACTTGAGGAAAATGTTGCTACTATATATAGGTATTACACAAATTCAGGTGAATATTTCGTGTTGGCACCACAATATGGTTACTACCTAGTGAGAAACTATAAAGTATTTTTTAAGGTAGCGAATTCGTGGCATTACTATCATTAATTCTACTATAAAGGTGCTAATATTCACGAATGAAAAAATTAGTACATATTTGGTACTACAATTGGTACCATAAAGAACCAACTACTTCATTGGATAGTTCCAAAAGTTATTACTAAGTCTTCAAAAATGTATCTGCCACTTCATGTTAGACTTGTCAAATGCAATCATTCGAACATAGATTTCATTTGAGCGGCACGTAAAAAGATGCCAAAAAAATATAAAAATGATTCTCCACCGGAATTTTAACGACGCAATCGTAATCGTTCCAATCTTCCTCCGGAACACTAATGGCATCGGATCGCATTTTTTCCCTTTGGCTGAATGATATATTTGCATGCTGGGGCCGCTTTAATATACCATTACTTTCACATGCATCAGGAACTGCAGTAAACATAATGCCATTTTTATACCCTAGACTTATAGTATAGGGTATATTGTTTTTGTCACGACGGAAATATGTAACACCTTAAAGGAGGCTCCGGAGGTATAGCAATGTATATATATAAATGATCAGGGTCACCTCCTGATTCGATTTAGCCATGTCTGTCTGTCTGTCTGTCTGTCCGTCTGTCTGTCTGTCTGTCTGTCTGTCTGTCTGTCTGTCTGTCCGTCTGTCTGTCTGTCTGTCTGTCTGTCCGTCTGTCTGTCCGTTCGCACGATAACTTTCGATAAAATGAAGCTAGAGCCTTGAAATTTTATTCAAATGTTGGAAGTGTGATCTAGTTGGATGGTATTGAAAATGAGCATGATCAGGCCAAGAGAACGCCTACCTCCCCTACATATGTAAAATACATAAATGTATGTATAACTCCCGATTAAAGAAACATGAAAAGCTCTAGCTTTGGTAGATGAGGGTAATCTCATACTCTCCTGGGAAAATAAAACTGATAAATTGAAAACTAACGGTAATTTTCTTACAAAGAACCCCGTACTACCCTACTTTTCAGGTTTTTTGTCTATAACTCCTGAACCAATTGACGTAGACACCTGATTTTTGGCGTGTAACCTTGAAGTGAGAAGCTGCTTAAGATTATGTAAGTTGGGCATAATCAGATCAAAGGAACGCCTACCTGCCCTACAAATTTCCAAAAATTAAATATTCCTTTAATTACGATAACTTTCGAAAAAATTATACTAGCAAGTTGAAAATTTGGTGAAATGTTGCTAATAAAACCTACTTTGTTGGTATTGAAAATGGGCAAGATCCGACTCAAGGAACCCCCACCTCCCCTACAAATGAAACTTCAAATAAGCGATAACTTTTGATAGAATGAAGCCAGCAACTTGAAATTTTGGTAAAATGTTGAAAGTGAGATTGAGTTAGTTGGCATTAAAGATGGGTAAGATCCGACCTAAGGAACCCCTACCTCCCCTAGAAATGAAACTTAAAATAAACGATAACTTACGACAAAATAATGCTAGCGACTTAAAATTTTGGTCAAAAGTTTGTAGTATGATCCAGTCGACTAATATTGAAAATACGTTAAATCCGACCATCGAAACCCCTACTTCCCCTACAAAAGAATAAGCGATAACTTTCGATAGAATGAAGCTAGAGACTTGAAATTTTGTTTAAATGTTTGTAGGGGGATCTAATTGGTTGATGGAAATGCTGGGAAACATCCGAATCAAGGAACCCCCACCTCCCCTACAAGTGAAACTTCAAATAAGCGCTAATTTTCGATAGAATGAAGCTAGCGACTTGAAAAATTGGATAAACATTTGTAGAATGGGTTAGTTAATTGATTTTGAGAATGGTCAAGATCCCACTGAATGAGTGCCAACCTCCCCTATGAACTGGCCATATAAGAGACCCACTTTTAATGCATATGGTCGTTGCCAATTGGGACTTTTGGTATCACCACTAGGTCTGTACAAGTCTAGGGTATATACGCTTCGGACTCCGGGCCGAAGTGAAGCTTCGGCCTGGTTTTCTTTGGTAGCGACCACTTTAAGAGCTCGCGCCCACAGCAAACTTTTTAGTTCGCAGAAAAACTAAATAGTTTAGTCAAAAAAATAGAACACACGGCGGTTTATGAGACCGCGCACACAGCAAACTAAACTATTTAGTAATCGCTGTGTGCGCGGTCTCATAAAACACAGTGTGTTATATTTTTCGGACTAAACTATTTAGTTTTTCTGCGAACTGAAAAGTTTACCGTGGGCACGAGAACTAAAAGACACCATTTTATCCACAAAGAAAACTTAAGGCACACAAGATACGAGTAAAACGATGTTCCCCGACAATTATGACAAAATTGTACCAGTTGCCACTTGTACGTGGTCGTGACCACTTCATAGTACCATTCAAAACAATAAAGTTCCCAAAGCTACTTCTGCTACTCTGGGAACTATGTATATAGTGTCAAATGGATGGTTTCTGTTACTCCAAGGTGAAAATTTTACGGTGGCGAAAACAAATTGTTTGCAACTTTAACTTTAAAGTACCATTTTTGAGTAGAAGATACTATATGGTGTCAAACTAAATAATCGCCATCTTTTTAATTCTGTTACAGAATTGAATATCGAAAAGCTTTTAAAAATAGCTATGTTTGAACTATTATGAACACTATGTTATTGTTTAAGCAAATAGGCATTATTACCCAGCAATTTAAGGCAAGGATACCCTAAATTATTAAAAAAACACAATCTCATTTTATTAATTTCTCCATATTCCACTTCGAAATTTCAAGAATATTCGAAAGGCGTTGTAATTTTTCGAACTACAATGCCAACTTTCACAATGAAATTTCCTTGGCATACAAATTTGTATGCCAAAGAGATAATACGAGTAGTTTTCTAATATGATAATATGAGGTAAATAATTTCTTCATCTCACGGCTGGCATAGCATACATGTTAGGGCCAAAAACACAACTTAACATGTTTATAGGAAACAGTTCATTTAGTATTGCATTTATTGAATTGCATTCGCCTTCCTAACTTACACATTCACACATTCGCATTTGTATTGGAAAAGGGTATAAAAGAAAGTACCAGGTACGTCTTGGGGTATACCCGGTTTAAGTTTCGGACGTCCCAAGAGACGACACAAGGTTCGTGGCAAAAGATTCACAATCACTAATAGGTCCATTCCCCATTTTAGTGATATATTGGTGCCAACATTTTCCCTATTACGAGCCGAGTCACCGTAATTGCTACTTTAAAAGGAAAAACTGGAGAAGAGGCTACGTGATGGGAACCAAAAATGCTACTGGGGAACGTATTAATTATCAAAATTTACTCGATTTCAAGACCAAACTGAATCTAAACTTAAAAAAGGAAATTTTACGCAAGCAAGATAATCAAATCATAAATCATAATAAAAAACGTTCCGACCCAAAAATTTATAAACCAGGAGATGTTGTCTTTAAAAGAAATAAACAAATTAAGTCCAAACACAAGCCTTTATATAAAAAAGAAGTAGTTAGTAAGAATAACCGTGTCACGGTAACCACTAGTACAGGCAAGAAAATCCTTAAGTCCCACTTAAAAAATGTATCCTCTATTCCACGGTAATCCTCTAGGGCGAATATGCCACAGCGGACGTGTACGAATTCAACGGCCCAGTCATGACGATGAAAGTAGGGTTAGGAAAAATTTTAACCGGAAACTTCAAAATTGTCCATTCGATCGATTTACACCAGTATGACGAAGTACTAAGAAGTATAGAAGCGACTGTAAAAAACCAAGTCAATCGTTCAAGTATCCTACGACCACAACTCGAACATCAATTATCTGTAATTTCGGGACTACTAGACCAGCTACGAAAAAGGACACCTATTAAATCAAAAAGAGCGATAAACTGGATTGGTTCAGCGTGGAAGTGGATCGCCGGTAATCCAGACGCCACCGACTGGGATGCTATCTTAAAAACTCAAAATACGAGTAGTATCATAGAAAATAATAATAAGCAATATAAGATTAACCAATATATTACCCAAGTGTCAGCAGATCTTACGGACAATCACAATAGAATAGTTTCAGATATCAATATTCGTGGCAATGATAAATACGAACAAATGTTGGGAACATTCCTGTTTCGCGAATATTACGAGAATTCTCTCTATTGAATTATGGAGAATTTTTGTAATTCCTTAATTTCCGGCATTTTTGCTTTAGGTAGTCCATTTCCGCTTTAGGTGGTAAGAACTTAGAACCCACCCGGGGGGATTAGTAGGTCCTAAAGCGGAAATTTCCCGAATTTTGTGAAAATTCTCCCTAATTTAATAGAGAGAATTCTCGTAATTTTCGCGAAACAGGAATGTTCCAAATGTTGTTCAACAAAATGCTTATCCTTAAGGACGAAATCGAGGAAATAGTTCTAGCTTGTCAACTTGCTAAAAAGGGGTATAGTCAATTCAAATTTACTGGATAATTCTGAAATTACCTTGCTTCTATCCCAAATCGAGACCCCACCATACAAAAACGAAATAGAAGCTATAGAGTACGCAGAGCCAATGGTATTGACGAAGGAATCAATTCTCCTATATGTAGTGTGCCTACCTAAAACCGAGAACATTGACTTCAACCATATTGCGATCCGTCCCACAATCAGGTCCAACAAAATGATTCATCTAAATTATTCAGATCTCTTAATAACACCGGCAGTAAAGTACGGCATAAACGGCAATTGTTCAAAAATACAAGACACACTAATTTGTAAAAGAAATCAGCTTCAGGAGCTTTCCCAAAATGACTGTCTTACAAAGATACTAGAGGGTGTCAGTGCAAGTTGTGACTATCAGTCTCACGATACACCTATAGTCGAATTAATCGACCCAAATTCAGTGTATCTCACAAACTTCAGGGGTAAACTTCTGCATTCGAACATGACAAAAACTCTAAACGCCACCTTCCTAATTAATTTTCAGAACGATTCAATTCAAATTAATGACATGATTTTTACCAGCTTGGAAATTAGATAATTCTACTCCTTACCTCCTGTCCTAAATAATAACTTAACCGAGAAATCAGTTAAGATTAATCTTGAATACCTACATGGACTCCACCTAGATAACATAGAAAAAATAAACAAAATCCCATTCAACAACATTGTGTCCATCACTTCAGATGTAACACTCATCATCATAATAATCCTAGCCACAAACTTCTGTTTTATCCGCATCGTCATAGAAACACAGTGAGAATATCAGGAACTAACCTATCCTATACTTACCCTGAAACCATAAAGTTACGAGGGTTGCCTTTTATATTTCGGGATTAGAGAACAAAAACAAATATTAATCATTGAAAATCGCTTTATTGTTTTTCAAAATATTCCCCATGAAGATCTATACACTTTTGCATGCGTTTGAACCAATTGTCAAAGTACTTTTGCCACTCTGATTGAGGTGTCTCCAAAACATGCATTCTGAACGCAGCAACCGCTTCTTCAGGTGTTGAAAAACGTTGACCTCTCAGTTTGTTTTTTACGTACGGGAATAAAAAGAAGTCATTCGGTGCCAAGTCAGGACTATACGGCGGATGACCCATCAAATCTATGTTTTGAGTGCTCAAAAATGCAGTTGTTTGAGCTGATGTGTGAGAGCTCGCATTGTCGTGGTGAAGAGTGATCCGTCTTCGGCGGTTGGTTTTCCTGATTTCTTGGAAGACAACTGGCAAACAAATGGTTGTGTACCACTCAGAATTGACTGTTCTGCGTTGTTCTAGTGGTACGGTTGCGACATGTCCAGTTTTTTCGAAAAAGCAGGCGACCATTTGCTTGGAAGTGCTTCGTGCGCGAACAACTTTTGTTCGGTTTGGCTCATCTTGAAACGCCCATACAGTCGACTGCTGTTTACTTTTGGGCTCATACGCGTAAATCCACGATTCATCACCTGTCACGATGTCATAGACGTGTTTCGAAGCACCGCGATCGTATTTTTTGAGCATTTCTTTCGACCAATCGACACGAGCCTTTTTTTGAGCGATTGAGAAATTGTGTGGGATCCAACGCGAACAAATTTTTTTGACAGTCAAATGTTCATGCAATATTGAATGTATGCTGGTCCCACTAATGCCTAAGGTTGTCTCAATTTCACGATAGGTCACATGACGATCTTGCAATATCAGTTCGCGCACAGCATCAATGGTTTCCGGACGACCTTCACCTTTTGGACGACCTTCACGAAATTCGTCTTGGAGTGAACTACGACCTCGATTGAATTCAAGATACCATCGATAAACACTGTTCCTCGATGGAGCTTCATCGCCAAAAATTGAATTCAGTTCATCCATGCACTGTTGCTGAGTTAATCCACGTCGAAAGTTGTAAAAAATAATCGCACGAAAATGTTCACGATTGAATTCCATTATTTGGCCGAGATTAATCTTTTAAGTTACTGTAAAAAACACAAATAGCGCTCGTATGTCAAAACGTTCTGAGTACGTATAACCTCAAAAATGTCAAACTTTACGATAGAGCTGTCAGTTGCCAGATTGCAACACTAGGGTTGTCCAATCCCGAAATATAAAAGGCAATCTACGTACCTTTCTAATCTGTGGGACACAGATTTTTTAAAGAGGGTAGAGTTAACACGCTCCCCCTCTTCCCCTCTCTTTTCGGGTATACCTTCACTTTTCATTAAATCCGTTCCTTTAATTGTTTTTGCTGTATCAACGATCTTTTTACTTTTCATAATTTACCTAACAAATCAATATTGCTTACTAAGGGAAATATCGCGACTAGCATATCCGCGCGTGGCAATTGCAGTATATTGAACTTTAGTCCACCTAATTAAACTGCTTACTATTGTAAAATGAAATCTCCCAAAAACAACCCTGTTGTAAAAAAGTCCCCGCCAAGAAAAACTCTTCAGCCGCAAAAAGGATTGATATGAACACAATACCGCCAAAGTACTCTTCGTGCCTCGCTCTAGGGTATGCATATTGAACCCTGATTTAATTAGGTAATTTCTTTCAACGCTGATTGGCGGGAAGCTTCGTAGCCTAAAGCGTGATCCACACGAGTTATCACATATGAATTTGAGTTGTCAAATTCATGATACGAGTAACAATCATCATAACACTACACTGCACCATCAATAACATCATTAAACTAATGACTTTGTTACCATTAGATACAAATAAGGTTTCCAGCTTGGTGTATAGGAATAATTAGGGAATTTATCCAGAGATAAGACAAATGAGTCATAGGGTAAAATGTTATGTATTTTCCCTAGTAGCTCATTAGGCTAAGGAATTGATAAAGAATAGTATTTAAGCGAATTTAATATAGAAATAAGTTCAGTTGTTAAAGTACCACCGGACCATCAGTAGTCCGGCCCTTTTCAATAAAGAATATTATAAAGAGTAGAAGTTTATTTTATTCTTAACTGGCGCCCAACGTTCTGGGATATCGCGGTTAAAATAGTAATTCAAATACTTTAAAGACGTGATAACACCGGAAAAACGAAACTCGCGACCGAACACGAAATCGAGAGTTAACCGTATTAACATACAGTAAAACGAAACTCGCGATCAAAACGCGACTTTAAAAAAAAAAAATATAGAAAGGAAATTGCGGAAAAATAAAATATTTTAAAGACATAGTGCAGAGTAAATATTATAAGTGGACAGGACAAAGTGGGCAAATAAAATAGTGGTATAGCGGACATTAAAAATAAGTGCCGAAATGTTACTAGTAATACTGTAAGTACAATCCATTTGTAAAGCTTTATAGACGATATTGCTATCACATTTTGACACAAAAAGTCTCATTTTTTTTGCTTCGTCTTTTCTCCCTCTTTCTCGTTCACTTTCACCAAAAATGTCTCTGAGTGCAGAAGCAATTGAGCATTTGGTGGCTCGAGTCACCACGGAAATGGCTCACAAGCTATCCGCTCAAATGCAAGTCCAAATCGATAGAGCTAAGTCTCAAATCAGGACCGAGGCAAAAACAGATTACGAAACACAAATAAGAAATTTGTCTGCTCAATTTAATTTGATGTCTTCTTCTACGTCTGTAGAAAAGTACGAGGACTTAGAAATAAATGACGCGGTTCAATGCGATATTTCGCTTGACGTCGTGAAGACAGTACCAGAATTTTCTGGAGTCACTGAAAAGTATCCGTCCTGGCGACAATCCGCTAAGGCAGCAATTAAACCTTACGAAAAGTTTTTCGGGTCAAATAGACACTACCAAGCCGTAGCAATTATCCGGAACAAAATTACAGGATCCGCAGATACGGTTCTGTCATCTTTCAGTACTCCGTTAAATTTTGATGCGATCCTTGCTAGGTTAGATCACACGTAATCGGACAAACGGCCCCTTCACCTTCTGGAGCAGGAACTTTCTACGCTCAGGCAAGGCCGAATGTCCATTAGCCAATATTACGATGCTGTCGAAAAACAGTTAACCTTAATAACAAACAAAGCAATAATGCAATATGCAGACGACAAGGATGCATTGCGATTGCTCAATGTTAAGTATAGGAGCGATGCACTCCGTGTATTCATATCTGGGTTGAATCGTCCAATAAGTGACATACTATTTTCAAGTAGGCCTGCTGATCTTCCAAGTGCCTTAGCTCTAGCTCAGGAACTGGAAGTGAACCAAAGAAGATCAGCCTTTGCTAATACATTTGCGGAAGGTAGAATGTATAACCCAATTCCCCGAAAGAATTATCCGCAGTACAAAATAGTACCTGTGATGAGGCAAGACGTTGTATCCCCTCCTGAACCTATGGAAGTAGGTACAACCGATTCACGGTTGCAGTACAATATAAATTCTCGAAATGTCATGAATACTATTCGCAGAGTAGACAACAAATAAATCCAGGTCCTAGTCACATGAATTCGCAAAATAGACAAGGAATGAATCCTGGTCCTAGTCAACAAAATCGTGCTTTTCATCAGAGTCAAGAGTTCTCATTTCCTCGACCAAATAATTTTCGTCGTCAGGGTTCTGACCGAAGTAGAGGGAATAATAAGATTCAGCGCATTAATAACATTAATATAGGAGATGATAATTCCGATTATGTTTCCTGGGAAGCTGACATATATGACTATGAAAATAACCAGGAAGATGAAAATGACGCATATATAGGGGATCAGTTAAACTGTTTAAGCGGCAGTTCTCGCTTACCTTTTATCGAAAAAACAGCAAACAATGAGCAAAAGCTGAAATTATTAATCGATACTGGGGCAGCTAAAAATTATATACAAGAATTTCCCTTTCTAACAACTATTACACCCGTCGAAACACCATTTAATGTGTCATCGATTAATGGAAATACACGTATTTCAAAAAAATGTGTAATACGTATCCTAGGACAAGAGACAACCTTTTTTATTTTACCCACTCTTACAAATTTTGATGGCATTATAGGATATGATTTCTTACAAAAGATAGATGCTACGGTAGAAACCAGGTCAAATAAACTAAAATATAAAAATGGCGTTGAACCCCTTCTCTTTATGGAATGTGCTCAAGTAAACAATCTTCAGATCAACTATAAGGAAATTCCTGAAGAAGTTCGATCAGAATTTAAATCGGTTATAAATGATAACTCTAAAGTCTTTTCCGACTCAAACAAAGCTTTGCCATACAATACAACCGTGTTGGCCACTATCAGAACTACAACAAATGAACCAATATACGGTCGTAGTTACCCTTATCAAATGTCTGCAAAAGATTTTGTCGAGAAGGAGATAAGTTCAATGCTGCAAGACGGTATCATTCGCAAAAGTAGGTCTCCATACAATAATCCTATCTGGATTGTCAATAAAAAAGGCACTGATGAACTCGGTAATCAAAAGAAACGATTGGTAATCGATTTTCGCAAGCTAAACAGCAAGACGATTTCTGATCGCTACCCGATACCAGATGTATCAGTAATTCTCGCTAATCTCTCAGGTTCGAAACTCTTTTCTACCATAGATTTGCGATCAGGGTTTCATCAAATTCTCCTAGCGGAAAACGATCGTGAGAAGACAGCATTTTCAGTTAATAATGGCAAGTATGAATTCTGTCGACTGCCATTTGGACTAAAAAATGCGCCTGCAATTTTCCAGAGGGCGATCGATGATATTTTGCGAGACGACATAGGTACACGTTGTCATGTTTATATGGACGACGTCATAATTTTTTCTAAAGATGCAAAGACACACACGAAAGATGTAGGCATAATCTTGAATAAATTATTACAAGCAAACATGAGTGTTGCTTTAGAAAAAACGACGTTTTTTAAAACAAGCACTGAATTCCTTGGATTCACAGTTTCCCATAATGGGCTAAGAACATCCGAGGATAAAGTACGAACAATTCTCCAATACGAAGATCCTAATACCCTTCGATCTTTGCGATCATTTCTTGGTCTATCAGGATACTATAGACGATTTATAAAAAACTATGCATTAATCGCTAAACCGTTAAACCAAATACTGAGGGGTGACAATGGTAATACTAGCGCTAAACAATCCAAGAATAAGAAGATATCTTTATCTGCAGAAGCAAAAGATGCATTTAATAAACTAAAGAAAATTCTCGCTTCTGAAGATGTTACTCTTCTATTCCCAGACTTCTCTAAGCCATTTGATCTCACAACCGACGCCTCCTCTGTCGCTATAGGGGCTGTGCTCTCACAAAATGGGAAACCTATTACCTTTGTATCACGCACACTGACGTCTACAGAAGAAAATTTCGCAACAAATGAGAGAGAAATGTTAGCCATAGTGTGGGCGTTACAAGCATTGCGAAACTACCTATATGGTGTAAGCAATCTGAATATATTCACAGACCATCAACCACTTACATTTCCAATTTCTGATCGTAACCCAAAAACTAAACTTAAGCGATGGAGAAGTTTTATCGAAGAATTTGCCCCTAAGTTTCATTACAAACCAGGAAATAGCAATGAGGTAGCTGATGCCTTATCCCGTCAGTACGTTCAGCACCTTAGTCAGAATGATATTATAAACGAAAACTGTACAAACAGCGAGGTGTCACTCACGGAGTACATTCGAACGGTATCAGAACCAATAAATAGCTTTAAAAATGAAATATTTTTGTCCTTGACAAAGGCGACTGGGATTAAAACAACTACACCATTCCCAGGCTATCTTCGACACAACATCCAGTATAAAGACTCGCAATCACTATTTTCTGTTTTGAAAAAAGCCATCAATTACGAAATTGTGAACGGTATATTTTGTCCGCTTGAAGAATTAGGCAAAATTCAGGATGAATTGATAAAACGTTTTCCTGCGGTGCGCTTCAAGCATACTTCCAAATTCGTAATGGATATCCTCAATCCTGATGATCAAGCGGAAATCAAAACTAACGAACTTACAACACAAATTAATGCGCTACGCCGTAACTATTATTACAAAGATGAAGATTCTGTTAGTCCAAATTTATTCCAGTTAATTTCAGTAAGAAATCAAAGAGCAATTAGTGGATTAGATAATATCGTCTATTCAGTTATTTTCGCCAAATCCAACATTGAAAACCCGATTATTCTCTCAGACTATGATATTAAACAATTAATTAATAAGAATTTTAACGTTAGCCTAAATGAACTAATGTTAGCTTCTAATGTAAAAGTTTACTCAGATAACAATATAATTAAATATCTAATTAAAGTACCAATTATAAGAGAAATTTGCCCACTCATCAAAGTTATTCCGGTAGTCCACAACAAAATAATGTTAAACCTAAGCAACGACCATATTTCTATGTGTGCATCGGGGAATTCACCACTGCACTATTGCAAGGAAACAATAGGAATTTTATTTTGCCGACAGGACCCGCGTGATCTTTGCCTGAAACACATCTTCAATAACGATACCGCCACATGTGGAACAACGACCGCACACCATGTACAACCAGTAATGCAGATCGACGAAAACACCCTGCTCATCAACGATCAAAAGGCAGTAGTCAACGAGAACGGCCAGGATATAAATGTAGACGGAACCTTCCTGGTAATCCACGCGAGTGACGTATACATCAACCATACTCTGTTCCCAGCATTAAAGAAGAAACCGACTATGGAACCACAAACGCCGAACGTCTTGAAACTGAAGGTATCCCAACATTCAACTTTACTTTCTCTTCCCTATCTCCAACAGGTTCACATACAAAACTTAGAGAAAATTGATCAAATGGCCGAACAGATCGGAGTACAACAAATGTACTGGATCATTGGTGCTACCGTCATCGCAACGTTTATCATTAGCATTCTCGTATTATGGTACAACAAACATTGTGAGCAACATGTGGTCAGCAACAGACAAGCACATTTCAAAAAGCAACCTAGTATTCAAAACATCCTCCAACAAATTGAGAAGAATTTGCAACAGATCCGGGACGTCTCTGCTTAAGAGGGGCGGTAATTATCACATACGAATTTGAGTTGTCAAATTCATGATACGAGTAACAATCATCATAACACTACACTGCACCATCAATAACATCATTAAACTAATGACTTTGTTACCATTAGATACAAATAAGGTTTCCAGATTGGTGTATAGGAATAATTAGGGAATTTATCCAGAGATAAGACAAATGAGTCATAGGGTAAAATGTTATGTATTTTCCCTAGTAGATCATTAGGCTAAGGAATTGATAAAGAATAGTATTTAAGCGAATTTAATACAGAAATAAGTTCAGTTGTTAAAGTACCACCGGACCATCAGTAGTCCGGCCCTTTTCAATAAAGAATATTATAAAGAGTAGAAGTTTATTTTATTCTTAACTCACGCAATGACATATCCATCATTTTGTCGCAACAATATCGTTGTCATTATTATTGCCATTTTGTCATAAATCCCTTCGGCGGTGAGTTGATGCGTTCAACAAGAAGCACATATATGTACAATAGTTCCATTCGCGCGATTTTTACGTTTTCACTAGTAAATTTGAGCGATGATTTCAGTTCCGACCGACAGAAAAATTAAAATTAGCCCTCTGTGCCAGGTAGGGTGGAATGGTGTGGAATGTACATATATGTCATGAAAAATCCAACTTTTCGTTCAATTTGTATAGAGTGTGTCATGCTTATTGCACATGAAATGCGTGCAATGAATGGACTTAGCCTTGCCGACGTGTGTCTTGCATACCCCACCCGGTACGCAGAGGGATAAATTAATTTTCCTTTCAGTCGGGATTAAAATCATCGCTCGAATTTACTAGTGAAAACTGTTGTTGAACTCGTTGAATCAGTGATAATGATAAAGACAACGATGTCATTGCGATAAAATGATGGATAAGTAGTTGCGCGCTTAAAGCTTTTATGCCAAGTACTGTTGTCTTCTCGCCCGAATCTCGTTATAAAGCTCCCACCTTATAAAAGACTAAAAATGCGCTTCAGTCCAGAAGTGATTAATAGACTATTTTCTACTCCGTTCTTCTTCAGATTGTTCAATTTATTTTGTTTGATGGAAGCTCCCCGCCAAACAGCGTTGAAAGAAACTAACTACTTCAATCAGGATTCAATGTGCATACCCTAGAGCGAGGGGCGAAGCTACGAGTACTTTGACGGTATTGTGTTCATATCAATCCTTTTTGCGGCTGAAGAGTTTTTCTTGGCGGGGATTCTTTTACAACAGGGTTGTTTTTGGGAGATATCACGTCTTTTTGCATAGTAGCCAGATGGCGCAACGGTAAGCACGTTCGCCTTTTATACACTGGACTCCGGTTCGATCCGATTCCTACTGAATGCGATAGTCTTCGATAGGAAAAGGGGATTTACGTCTCGGACTATGAGTACCCGTTTGGGGTTAATAACTTGGTTGAGCATATGTATGAAAGTGTTTTACTTTCGTGTAGATTTTTATTTTGACATGGATATGTCTTATAGCTGGGGATCATCCTAAAAATCTGTCCGTCACACGAAATGTCTGTTTTTCTACTCGGGGGTCAGAAGAGAAAACAAGCCCATTGAAAATTTTTCTATTCTGGTTGTGCATGTCGTTTGAGTGAAGTGGTCATTGTGCATGGCTGTTGCTTGTGGATCCGCGGCGGCGCGCTTGCGGGGATCTTGTGTGTACATGTTGAGATGTTGATTGACGTTGTGGACGGCAAGAATGAATGTAGTGGCCGATTTAAAATAGCACCCATTGTACTATCTGAATCACTAGGATCCCAGAAAAAGTAGCAAGTAGTCAGTTCGACTAACACTTGGACATGCGCAGACGCAATTTGAGAGAGTGTACATAGTTCCCGCCCCCGAAGATGAGCGAGAGCGGATGAAGTTAATTCGAGCCAAATCGGGTGATCCAGCGACTGTGGTTGTGCATTTGCAATGGCGGCGATTCGAGGTCTGACTGGTTCACAATGTGGGCCCCCACCACATGTACAATAAACATATAGAATAAAATGGCGGATTTATACTACGTGCTCCACATACGGTACGATGTATTAGCAGCATAAATGTTGACTTTCAATAGGGCGTGTCTATCTGTCTCATGTGGTTGGGTGTTCAATCTAATTAGAACGGGTGTATCCGGTTCATATGGGGACGTTAGTTTTCAATGGGGTATGTCTCTCTGTCTCTTAAAAGTGGTGTTAAGTTGGATTTGGGGAGGGTTTATCGGGAATTTGTTCTTCGAAGACAGGTTATTGGCTTTTGGTGGGAAATGATACAAAGTATCTACACTGCATGCAGATACATCGAAACATGGATATGTCTTTGGCTACCGACTGCGTGTAACCTGTTGTGTTGAAGATATCGACGTAAGTTTTATAAAGATCCCAGTATAGTTATACTGGATGAAATCATTCGACAAAACACATCCCACGCTTTCGGTAGGCATAAGACATATCCATGTTTCGATGTATCTGCATGCAGTGTAGATACTTTGTGTCATTTTTTTTATATCTGATATGTTTGCGTTTTTAATAAAACTATTTAATATTTTACTATTTATTAGTTACATATTATTTATTGAATTTTGTTTGTTACGTCAGTCTAGTCCGAATAACCTTTTACCTAGATATATGTATTCAATACAGAGATATAACTAAGAATAAGAAGGAAAACTTCATCAGTTGGAGAGAAGGCAGTGAAACATTTTTCGGAAAAACATACTTAAGTAAATTAGTAAAAAAAAATCACTATTGCCTTATTTCCATTCAGGAGGACCACGAGGAGATTGGAGTTATATTAACACTTAATTTTTCGAGGCCTGTATGTTAATTTCTGGCTAGTAATTAATTAATAATTAAACAAACGACAATTTTCAACACACGAAAAAAAAACATAAAACGGTGTGGATGCAGATACAAACAGGTCATAAATTCCGGAATTCTTCAATAGCACCTTCTGTTTCCTATATGCCCAGTTTATAGGGGAGGCTGCTGATCATTCTGAAAGATCTTGACCATTCTCAAAATCGACTAACTAACCCACACTACAAATATTTGTCGAATTTTTCAAGTCGCTAGCTTCATTTTATCGAAAGTTATGCTTATTTGAAGTCTCACATGTAGGGGAGGCAGAGGTTTTCTTTGTCAGATCTTGTGCATTTTCAACAACAACCAACTACATCCTAGTACAAGCATTTGACCAAAATTTCAAGTCAGTAGCTTCATTTAATCGAAAGTTAGCTTCATTTGTAAGGGAAGTAGGGGTTTTGTTGGTAGGATTTTACGTATTTTCAAATTAGCCCACTGGATCCTACTACACACATGTGACCAAGCTTCCAGGTCAATAGCTTGATTTTATTGAAAGCTATCTCTTATTATAAGTTTCATTTGTAGGGCAGGTAGGGGTTCCTTGCGTCGGATCTGGCTCATCTTTTAAACCGACTAAGTAAATCTCACTTCAAATATTTGACCAAAATTTAAAGTTGCTGGCTTCATTCTATCAAAAGTTATCGCTTATTTGAAGTTTCATATGTAGGGGAGGTAGGGGTTCCTTAAGCCGGATCTTGCCCATTTTCTATGCCGACCAATTAGTTCTTACTACCAACATTCCGTCAAATTTTCAACTCGCTAGTGTCATTCTGTCGAAAGTTATCGTAGTTAAATGAATATTTAATTTTTGTGTAGTAAGTAGTAGTAAGTAAGTGTAACTTTTATAGCGACGACGCATCGATGGGTTGTGAATCGAAAAAATATACTTACTTGTTCTGCCACCTGAATCAGAGAAGCGCTCGCGTCGCTGTGATACAAGCTCATATATTTGTGTTGTACATAATTTTTAAATTCGGTTTTTTGGCCATAACTTCTAAACTATAAGGAATTTCGGATTTTTGACGAAATTCCCCCCCCCCCCCCCCACACTGTACACCCCCATGCCCGTGGGCCTAGGAGCATCGATCCCCACTATTTTTCTACTCCTCAGTCTACTTTTTTTTTGTTTTTATACCCTAGATTTTTAAAATTCGGTTTTTTGGCCATAACTTCTAAACTATAAGGAATTTCGGTTTTGACGAATTTTTTTTTAAAAGTTACACTTTTGATGCGCGGTAATCTGAGCACGCATTTAATTTTTTTGAAATTTGTAAGGGAGGTAGTCGTTCCTTTGATCTGACTATGCCCAACTTACTTAAACTCAAGCAGCTTCTCATCTCAGGGCTACATGCCAAAAATCAGCTGTCTAGGTCAATTGTTTCAAGAGTTATAGAGAAAAACCCTAAAGAGTAGGGTAGTTCGGGGCTCTTTGTAAGAAAATTACCGTTAGTTTTCAACTGATCGATTTTCTTTTTCCAGGAGAGTATAAGATTATCCTCACGAGCAATCTATTAAAGCTTGAGCTTTTTATGTTTATTTAATCGGGAGTAATAGATACATTTAATTATTTTTCATATGTAGGGGAGGTAGGCGATCATGCCCATTTTAATACCAACTAACTAAATCATACTTGCAATATTTTACCAAAATTTCAAGGCTCTAGCTTCATTCTATCGAAAGTTATCGTGCGAACGCACAGACAGATAGACAGACAGACAGACAGACATGACTAAATCGAATCAGGAGGTGACCCTGATCATTTATTATACTTTGTCATACCTCCGGAGCCTCCTTTAAGGTGTTAGATATTTCCGTCGTGACGAAAGCAATATACTAAAAGTCTAGGGCGACCGGTAGCGCAGTGTGTTGAGGCATCAGTCTCATGTTTGACTACCGGCGTTTCGGGTTCGAATTCCGTCCACGACGACGTTCGTGGCCATGGATGTGCAGGAGGTGCATGCTGGCAACTGCATTCTCCGAAACCAGTTTATGCCAACGAAACGTCAACTGGGCCACATGGAACAGTTGACGCGCTATGCCCCACAAGAGGTTAGGGCAATTGAGTAGTATACTAAAAGTCTAGGGTATAAAAAGTTAGTAGAGCGCTTTCTTGCCAAAAATATCATTTTTTTAGTTCAAAGGACTCAAAATGCCTTCAACAATAGTCTACTGCATTCACCTCACCACCCGCAGTCATATCATATCCATCATCCCTTGATATCACTTCTTTTCCAAAAATGTTCTTTTCCTTCTCCAAAGGGCGCAAAATGCCATCAGTCATGGTCGAAGGACTCCAAATGCCATTATGTGCATTGGTCTCATTACCACGACTTAGAATACACCCTTACCTACCAGCTTTGGTTTTTGTTTCATTTCCTAATAATAGAGTCCTTTTATCCTGACGCACATCTCCAGCAGCACTAAAATATAACCGTTTTGTACTTAATAACCAAAGCAAGCTATGTACTAAATAAGTTGAACCACGGACCACGGCTAATACCTGAAAGATTTTTTTTCATTGAATTCATTAAAAAGACTTCGAGAAAGCGAGAAACTCTATATTTTTTTTCACATTTTTGGATGTATCTTTTTATCTACTGCACGGATCAGAGCAAATGAAAGAAAAGGCACACCCTTGGGACACAGTCAATCCGCGAGAAAAGAAACCAGACCTCGATACGCTCCCTACGAGGCTGTAGCCCTGTCAAGGAACAACAAGATCAACGAGATCAACGAGAACAATAGTAATTTGAAAAATAGCGATTTTCAAACTGTTATATCTCGATTGCTTTTCGTCATATCGACATCAAATTTGCAACACTTCGTAAGACGGCCGAAGAGAATGGTCATACTAAATTTGAGCCCCAACAATCACCTGGAGCCGCAGCTACAGAGGTCCGAAAACCCGTACTTGTTGTGTCGCGTAAACATAGTCTTGGTCACTTTTTCGAATTTTTTTCTCGATTTTTTTCGTTTTACATTGGCGGGCGGGACGCTCCCGCGTCCCTAGATCCATAAAAGAGGCAAACATAGAATTAAGTTTTTGAGTTGTAATAATCGCATCGTGGAATAAACATATACTTAAAATTGTAAACGAGTTCTTTTTTTCGTGGAATAAGGAAAAGGAACGTTAACTTGCATCTAGTCGACTATAGAGACGAAAAACGACCGGCTTGTATTCGCGGATTAAGTATGCTTTGAAAATTAAGAAAAATGTTTTTGTGAGTTGGAGATATTTTGGAGATATTTTGGATATAAAATTAAATGAAACCGCTACGCCCGCAATCCGAGGGTTTTGTAGTGTCCCATGCCAATAGGAGATGAACTGTCCTACTCTTGCAGATGCTTAACCATTCATGTTAGGACGATATTGCAAATTGCAAGCTTGCGTAAAAAATATTGAAAATTAATTGCCTGAATAATTATAGAGAGTAGAGTCAGCGACCAGCATACCTCCCCCTTTCCCTGCTCCCTCCTCTCCCACGAATCTTTACCCTTTTGAAAATGGTTGACTCCAATTCGCTCTACGTAAAACAATATGTAAGTATGTTGTACTCGTAGTACTAGTATGTAGTACTATAAGAGACCTGTTATGTGCATTTTTTGTATGGATGATATCAAAGTGACCAAATCAAAATGAATGTACTACTATTAAATATTACGTGATTATTATGAAACTTGGAGATATTATTGCTCATGGTGTTGATTATCGTTGGCCATCAATATTTTCGACCTCGGATGAGTTTGATAAATGCAGGGATGTGCTAACTGTAACTATAGAAACATACTATTATTAACCTATTTTGAGAAGATATTAAAATTACATTTTTTTTTGTGTTCTATGCTAGTTGAAAGCCACCTTCCTGTGCATTTTCATATTTCTCAGTGTAACGGTCTCGAAATGGTAAGAGGAGTGGGACAAATTATGATCTCATATTTTCCCCTCTACCTCTTTTCCGCTTTCTTCAAATTTGATAAAAACGCCAAAAATGGAATGTACTCGTTAATACCTTTCTCATGATACTCCACTTGCCTATCCCAGACGAAAAAAAAATGATGACCTTCATTTCCCCATAAAGCAGCAAGCCGCCTACCTCCGCCCTCCACTTCTCCCCCCTCCCACTCCTGTCCCACCTATCTTTACCCTTTCAGAAATGGTTAACTCCAATTCACTTTACGAAAAACAATAAACAATATTCAAGTATGCAGTACTCATAGTACTAGTACGTAGCAGAGGCCGGTTATGTGCATTTTTTGTATGGATGGTGTCAAAATATCAAAATTTGAATGAATGTGCTATTATTAAATATTATGTGATTGTAATGAAACTTAGAGATATCCGTATTATTGCCTATGTTGTTGGTTATGATTGGCCATCAATATTTTTGACCTCGCGTGCACTTAAGCGGTGCAGGGGTGTGCTAACTGCAACTATAGAAATGTACTATTATTGACCTTTTCTGATGAGATTTCAAAATTCTATAAATCTAGCTTTCCTACGCTAGTAAAATGCCGCTTTTCTGTAAATTTTCATATTTCTAAGTATAACGGTCTCGAAATGCAAGGCGGGGGGGACAAACTCGGATCACATATTTTCCCCTCTCCCCCTTTTCCCGTTTCTTCAAATTTGAAAAAAAAATCCAAAAATGAAATGTACCCGACGGTACCTTTCTTATGATACCCCACTTGTCTATACCAAACGAAAAAAAAATTTCGACCTTCATTTCCACTCTATGGGGACCTCCCCTTAAAGTTGACCTATTACGACGATTCGCTTTCTCCGGCGAATTATAGTAAATCTACACATTTCTACAAAATTTCAAGTATGTAGCTTCAGCCGTTCATGAGATATTCCATGGACAGACGGACAGACGGACGGACATTTGACCGATTTCATAAGGGCTTTGTTTTTAATACAAAACCCTAAAAAACGACAAAAGACTGCCGGGGGATCGGGAAGAGGTGTTATGATTTTTCAGATAAATTGTATTTTTCCTCTTCCACTATTGTTGTAACTTCATGTTCATGGAAGTCTGATAATATTTGACCTAGAAATTCCTGTAACTGCACCTTAAAATCATCGTAGACTTTTGATAAGATCGAAGTTAGTGCAATTGGTTGGTAGTTAGAGGGACCACATGCTTCACCTTTCTTGGAGATTGGTTGGACATGAGGGTAGTTAATAAAAGGCCAGTAAAGTGGTAAGTATTTAAGTTACCAGAAGTGCCCCCCTATGTCACTAACCAAGTTAGCCTCCGTGTTTACCTTAGTTACCCTTAAATATCCATCCTAAATAAAAATAAAATAATCAGCATAAGTAAGTATAGTATTTTATTTGAGTTTACGGTTAGATCATTTTCTAAAAAATAATATTCCAATTATTGATTTCATCATTTATATTAAATTTTTGTATTTGCTTGTTCGACCGGGATTCGACCTCGGGTCGTTCTGCTTCAGAGTCCATCGCACTACCGTATGCGCCACGAAGGCTGATATAGAATGGCTTGCAAATAATGCTTTATATGCGAACCCAGCAAAAAGACCGGGTGCCTATATGCCCCAAATGGGCGGTACGGAATTAAATGAAGAGAAACAATTAAGGAAGGTCAGCGAAGTTAAAAAAAGGAGCATGAAGGTTGCAAGTATTTCACACCAGCAGTTACCCGCTCCCCATTTACCGTGGCTAAAATCGCGATTTCGAGAACAATAAAATACATTCTCGGTATTTCTTACACGATCACCCATATAGAACGAAGATGATAGATCTACTGCGGGAATTTTACTTGACAGATTTGTTTTCATACAAAAATGAGGAATTTTTAAAAAATTTCGTAAGAAGCGGTAGGGTGGATGGTGAATTAAATTCGAAATACCCTACCTATTTATACACTAAACCATTCAACTGGCGGGTACGATTTTTTGATGGGATATTGCTCTGGCGCCATAACTACATATTACGAGTTGGAAGTCATGTTCAGTACCAGCTCGCAAATCTGGACACTCATAGTTTTGGATTGCTGGGAAATTTAATCGGAAAGTTAGAATTGCCAAGCAAAAAAATAATTTCGTTTCCACTTTGTGAGTGTTCTGTGTTGCACTACTGTAATTTTGAGAGGAAAGTTGAGTGCTAAGAAATTTGAAACTTATAAGAACTCAAACAGGAGTAAAACTGTGTATTCAAATTTACGAGCTGGCACTGTGAATATGTTTCGCGCGCTTTTTACTTAGCATTGTTCTCACGCTACAACGATCTGCTTCTGTGTAGGTTGCCCAATGTGGTTTGCCGGATGCGCCGCATGTGGTTCATGCGGCTCATCAGCTTCATGCGGCAATGTATATTAGGCCTAAAATGGCCCCTAGGCGGTCTATACATATATTGAGAAACCGGTAGCGCAGTGTGTTGAGGTATCGGTCTCATGTTTGACAACCGGCGTCTCGGGTTCGAATCCCGTCCACGACGACGTTGGTGGCCATGGATGTGCAGGAGGTGCATGCTAGCAACTGGATTCTCTGAAACCAATTTATCCAAACGAAACGTCAACTGGGCCACATGGAACAGTTGACGCGCTATGCCCCACAAGGGGTGATGGCAATTAAGTAATTTAATATTGTATATATTGAGCAATATAATTTTGAAATCAAAAACGGATACTTTGTCTAATCACTTTTTATTATTGTTCCCCGACGCGTTTCGCTCTTTCGAGCATCTTCAGAGGGATTAATTTATTTGTTACAATTGTCAGTGTTCTTATACTGTTTTAACATAGCGTGTACATAACATTATTCAATACATCCTACTTAAGAGATAATAACCAGGCCGAAGCGTGTATACCATAGGCTTGTACAGACCTAGTGGTGATACCAAAAGTACCAATTGGCAACGACCACATGCATTAAGAATGGGTCTCCTATATGTTCATAGGGGAGGTTGGCACTCATTCAGGAGGATGTTGACCATTCTCAAAACCAATTAACTAACTAATCCATTCTACAAATATTTGTCGAATTTTTTAAGTCGCAAGATTTATTCTATCGAAAGTTATTGCTTATTTGAAGTTTCACTTGTAGGGGAAGTAGGGGTTCTTTGGGTCGGATCTTGCCCATCATTGCCACCAATTAATTAGATCACCCTACAAACATTTAAACAAAATTTCAAGTCTCTAGCTTCACTCCATCGAAAGTTATCGCTTATTTGAAGTTTCATTTGTAGGGGAAGTAGGGGTTTCGTTGGTCGGATTTTACGTATTTTCAATATTAGCCAACTGGATCCTACTACAAACATTTGATCTAAATTGCAAGTCGCTAGCTTTATTTTGTCTTAAGTTATCGCTTATTTTAAATTTCATTTTTAGGAGAGGTAGGGATTCTTTAGGTCGGATCTAACCCATCTTTAATGCCAACTGACTCAATTTCAGTTCAAATATTTGACCAAAATTTCAAGTTGCTGGCTTCGTTTTATCCAAAGTTATCGCTTATTTGAAGTTTCATTTGTAGGGGAGGTAGAGGTTTCTTGGGTAGAATCTTGCCTATTTTCAATGCCAACTAACTAGACTTTAATATAAACGTTCTGCCAATGTTCAACTTGCTAGTGTTATTCTATCGAAAGTTATCGTAATTAAAGTAATATATATCTCCCAAAAACAACCCTGTTGTAAAAAACTCCCTGCCAAGAAAAACTCTTCAGCCGCAAAAAGGATTGAAATGAACACAGTACCGCCAAAGTACTCGTAGCTTCGCGCCTCGCTCTAGGGTATGCATATTGAACCCTGATTGAATTAGGTAATTTCTTTCAACGTTGATTGGCGGCGAGCTTCGTAGCCTAAAGCGTGATCCACACGCAATGACTTATCCATTATTTTGCCGCAACAATATCGTTGTCATTATTATTGCCATTTTGTCATAAATCCCTTCGGCGGTGAGTTGATGCGTCCAACAAGAAGCACATACATATATGCAGTTCCATTCGCGCGAATTTTACGTTTTCACTAGTAAATTTGAGCGATGATTTCAGTCCCGACCGACAGAAAAATTGAAATTAGCCCTCTAGCCCTCTGCGCCAGGTAGGGTGGAATGGTATGGAATGTATGTATATGTCATGAAAAATCCAACTTTTCGTTCAATTTGTATAGAGTGTGTCATGCTTATTGCACATGAAATGCGTGCAATGAATGGACTTAGCCTTGCCGAGGTGTGTCTTGCATACCCCACCCGGTATACAGAGGGATAAATTAATTTTCCTTTCAGTCGGGATTAAAATCATCGCTCGAATTGACTAGTGAAAACTTAAAATTGGCGCGAAAGAAACCGTATGTGGCTGTTGTTGAACTCGTCGAATCAGTGACAATGATAAAGACAACGATGGCGTTGCGATAAAATAATGGATAAGTAGTTTCGCGCTTAAAGCTTTTATGCCAAGTACTGTTGTCTTCTCGCCCGAATCTCGTTATAAAGCTCCCACCTTACAAAAGACTAAAAATGCACTTCAGTCCAGAAGTGATTAATAGACTATTTTCTACTCCGTTCTTCTTCAGATTGTTCAATTTATTTTGTTTGATGGAAGCTACCCGCCAAAAAGCGTTGAAAGAAATTAACTAATTCAATTAGGGTTCAATATGCATACCCTAGAGCGAGGCGCGAAGCTACGAGTACTTTGGCGGTATTGTGTTCATATCAATACTTTTTGCGGCTGAAGAGTTTTTCTTGGCGGGGATTTTTTTACAACAGGGTTTTTTGGGAGATATCACGTCTTTTTGCATAGTAGTAGTAGTAATCCAGATGGCACAACGGTAAGCACGTTCGCCTTCTATACACTGGACTCCGGTTCGATCCGATTCCTACTGAATGCGGTAGTCTTCGATAGGAAAAGGGGATTTACGTGTCGGACTATGAGTTTGGGGTTAATAACATGGTTGAGCATATGTATGAAAGTGTTTTACTTTCGTGTAGGTTTTTATTTCTTTATATATGATATGTTTGCGTTTTTAATAAAACTATTTAATATTTTACTATTAATTAGTTACATATTATTTATTGAATTTTGTTTGTTAAGTCAGTCTAGTCCGAATAACCGTTTCCCTAGATAAATGTATTCAGTACAGAGATATAATTAAGAATAAGAAAGAAAACTCCATAAGTTGGAGAGAAGGCAGTGAAACATTTTTCGGAAAAACATATTTAAGTAAATTAGTAAAAAAAATCACTATTGCCTTATTTCCATCCAGCAGGACAACAACGAGATTGGAGTTATATTAACACTTAATTTTTCCAGGCCTGTATGCTAATTCACTAGCTAATAATTAATTAAAAAGGGATTTACGTGTCGGAGTATGAGTACCCGTTTGGGGTTAATAACTTGGTTAAGCATATGCATGAAAGTGTTTTACTTTCGTGTAAATTTTTATTTCTTTATATACCTATATGATATGTTCGCGTTTTTAATAAAACTATTTAATATTTTACTATTTATTAGTTACATATTATTTATTGAATTTTGTTTGTTAAGTCAGTCTAGTCCGAATAACCGTTTCCCTAGATAAATCCCGGTGTCCGAAGCGTATATACCCTAGACTTGTACCGACCTAGTGGTGATACCAAAAGTACAAATTGGCAACGACCATATGCATTAAAAGTGAGTTTCCTATATGGCCAGTTTATAGGGGAGGTTGGCATACATTCATGAGGATCTTTGCCATTCTAAAAATCAATTAACTAACCCATTCTACAAATATTTGTCGAATTTTTCAACTCACTAGCTTCATTCTATCGAAAGTTATTGCTTATTTGAAGTCTCACTTGTAGGGGTGGTAGAAGTTCCTTGGATCGGATCTTGCCCATCATAGCCACCAACCAATTAGATCACCCTACAAACATAAAAAAAAAGATTTCAGGTGTCTAGCTTTACTCTATCGGAAGTTATCGCTTATTTTAAGTTTCATTTGTAGGGGAAGCAGGGGTTTCATTGGTCGGATTTTACGTATTTTCAGTATTAGCCAACTGGATCCTACTACAAATATTTGACCAAAATTTCAAGTCGCTAGCTTTATTTTGTCGTAAGTTATCGCTTATTTAAAATTTCATTTCTAGGGGAGGTAGGGGTTCCTTAGGTCGGATCTAACCCATCCTTAATGCCAACTAACCCAATCTCACTTCAAACATTCGGCCAAAATTTCAAGTCGCTGGCTTCATTCTATCAAAAGTTATCGCTTATTTGAAGTTTCATTTGTAGGGGAGGTAGGAGTTCCTTAGGTCGGATCTTGCCCATTTTCAATACCAACTAACAGGATGTTACTACCAACGTTCTGCCAAATTTTCAACTCGCTAGTGTCATTCTATCGAAAGTTATCGTAATTAAGGAAATATTTAAATTTTTTAATTTTGTAGGGGAGGTAGGCGTTCCTTTAATCTGATTATGCCCAACTTACTAAAACCCAAGCAGCTTCTCACCTCAGGGTTACATACCAAAAATTAGATGTCTCCGTCAATTTGTTCAAGAGTTATGGACAAAAAATCTGAAAAGTAGGCTAGTACGGGGTTCTTTGTAAGAAAATTGCCGTTAGTTTTCAACTGATCGATTTTATTTTTCCAAGAGAGTATAAGATTACCCTCACGACCAATCTACCAAAGCTAGAGCTTTTCATGTTTATTTAATCGGGAGTTATGGATATATTTAAGTATTTTATATATATAGGGGAGGTAGGCGTTCTCTTCGCCTGATCATGCCCGTTTTCAATACCAACCAACTAGATCATACTTCCAACATCTGACCAAAATTTCAAGGCTCTAGCTTCATTCTATCGAAAGTTATCGTGCGAACGGACAGACAGACAGACAGACAGACAGACATGGCTAAATCGAATCAGGAGGTGATCCTGATCATTTATATATATACATTGCTATACCTCCGGAGCCTCCTTTAAGGTGTTACATATTTCCGTCGTGACAAAAACAATATACCCTATACTAAAAGTCTAGGGTATAAAAATCACTATTGCCTTATTTCCATCCAGCAGGACCACGACTAGATTGGAGTTATATTTATACCCTAGTAACACTTAATTTTTCCAGGCCTGTATGCTAATTCACTGGCTAATAGTCCGAAGCGTATATACCCTAGACTTGTACTGACCCAGTGGTGATACCCACAGTACCAATTGGTAACGACCATATGCATTAAAAGTGAGTTTCCTATATGGCCAGTTTATAGGGGAGTTTGGCAATCATTCAGGAGGGTCTTGACCATTATCAAAATCAATTAACCAACCCATTCTACAAATATTTGTCCAAATTTTCAAGTCGCTAGCTTCATTCTATCGAAAGTTATTGTTTATTTGAAGTTTCACTTGTAGGAGAGTTATTGGTTCCTTGGGTTGGATCTTGCTCATTATTGCCACCAACAAATAAAATCATGCTACAAACATTTAGACAAAATTTCAAGTCTCTAGCTTCACTCCATCGAAAGTTATCGCTTATTTGAAGTTTCATTTGTAGGGGAAATAGGGGTTTCGTTGGTCGGATTTTACGTATTTTCAATATTAGCCAACTGGATCCTAGTACAAACATTTGACCAAAATTTTAAGTTGTAGCAATTTTTTTAAATTTGTAGGGGAGGTAGGCGTTCCTTTGATCCGATTATGCCCAACTTAGTAGAACTCAAGCATCTTCTTACCCCAGGGTTACATGCCAAAAATCAGGTATCTACGTCAATTGGTTCAAGAGTTATAGACAAAAAACACGAAAAGTAGGGTAGTACGGGGCTCTCTGTAAGAAAATTACCGTTAGTTTTCAACTGATCGATTTTATTTTTCCAGGGGATTAAAAGATTATCCTCACGAGCAATCTACCAAAGCTAGAGCATTTCATGTTTATTTAATCGGGAGTTATAGATACATTTAATTATTTTACATATATAGGGGAGAAAGGCGTTCTCTTGGTCTGATCATGCCCATTTTCAATATCAACCAAGTATATTATACTTCCAACATTTGACCAAAATTTCAAGTTTTGACAAAAACAATATACCTTATACTAAGTATAGGGTATAATTAAACAAACCACGATTTGCAACACACGAAAATAAAATAAAACGGTGTGGATGAAGATACAAACAGGTCATAAACTCCGGAATTCTCCAATTGCACCTTCTGTCCCTAAAATATAGTTATTGTCATTTGATCTGCTTGTATACTTTGTTTACGTTAAAAGTGTACTTTTAGCGTATTTTATCACTTCTAATAGAACAAAAGGATTCCCTCATTAATGATGCTTCCTTTATTAGTATCTTATTCGTGGACGCAAATTTGGGGCAGATATGATTGCAAGAATCGCGTTTCATATGTTGTACATTCCATTTTCCCATATAAATCATCATACATCATCAAATATTCAGATGGCTTAAAATTGTCGTTTTAAACAATTAGCACACAATTCTTTCAAATTTCCTTTTCCGCCTTACAAAAATCTTAACATGACCCCTCATTTTTCGTTTATCTTTCAACTATTTATATTGTATTGTAAATACCTGTTTTAACATCTCAATAAGCCCTATCTTTAATAATTAAAAAACCCACCTCCTCGAAGTACTTGAAATATGAACGTGTGTTAAGTCTTTTGAAGATCCGAATGATTTCAAAAAAGTTAGTAGAGCGCTTCCTTGCCAAAAATATCATTTTTCTAGTTCAAAGGACTCAAAGTGCCTTCAACAATAGTCTACATTCGCCTCTTTTATCACTTGACGGAATAAACATGTTATATTATGCCTGCACATCTCGGCAAATTTATAAGGAGTCCTTCTTAAACGACGACAAAGTTCGAAAATCTGTCTATCCCATCTTAGGTGGCAGTCTACTACTTTGCCTTAACCCCTAACGGGGCATAGCGCGTCAACTACTCCTGCGCGCCATCGTACTCTGTTCTGGGCAATGGGGCGCAACTCCCCAAAAGACTTACCCAGTGCCTGACACTCCTTTGCCACAGATAGACGCCATGTGATTCGAGGACCCCCTCTTGGTCGGCCTTGGTTAGAAATAGGGTTCCATTTCATGGCATGCATAGCAATGCAGTTATCACTCTTCCGCAATGTGTGACCTATCCACTGACATTTTCGCCTGCGTATCATTTCGTCGATTGGCATCTGACCCGTACGCCGACTTAGCTCTTCATTTGACATTGTTTCGGGCTAGATAATTCTTGAAATTCGACGAAGACATGAGTTGACGAAAACTTGCAGCTTTCTGGTAACTCCTACGGAAACCTTCCATGTACTGCTCCCATACAAAAGCACCGACAGTACCAGGGAGCGAAACAGGCCCAGCTTGGTCTTGATGCTGGGATAACTGCCCTGCCAGATTTTGGACAGCATGTCGTATGCACGTTCAGCCTGGTTGATACGACGAGCGATGTCCTACTCCGTTCCACCATTTTCGGCAACAATGCTACCCAGGTAGACGAAGTTGTCCACCTTCTCCACAGGCTGCCCATTAATATTGATGGCTAAGAACCTTGGTCTTGTTGGTATTAATCTTTAGCCCAACCTTGCTTGCCCCACTCTCGAGATCAAACGCCATTGCGGACAGATCCATGATTTTGTGGGAGAGTAGGCATATGTCGTCAGCGTAGTCAAGATGTTGTAGATAAGATGTCAAAGTCCATTGAATTCCACTGTCGAGTCCGGATAGGGCTGCATGCAAAACATCGCCGATCACAATGAGGAATAGGATCGGTGAGAGGATGCACCCCTGCCGAACTCCACTGCGAATCTCAAAGTCCCCCGAAACCTTACCTTTATGCAAAACGCGACATTTCGCGCCGTCATAGGTTGCCTTAATAATAGCCACAAGCTTCTCAGGGATGCCTCTCCTGCGCAAGGCCGCCCAAATAGAATCCCGGTTCACACTATCGAAAGCCTTTTCGAAATCGATGAAAAGCAAGTGAAGCGGAGAATCGTATTCGGCGCATTGCTCGATGATGATTCGCAAGGTGTCAATGTGATCGACACAGGAGAATCCGGATCGAAAACCAGCCTGCTCTTCATCAATTGTGCTTTGTAAGTGGGCCTTTAGTCTTTCCAGGACGATTTTAGCTATTATCTTGGCAACGGCAGGAAGCACACAAATGCCTCTCCAATTATTACAGTCTGTGAGGCGACCCTTCTTTGGAAGTTTCATGATCAAACCTTCCTTCCACTCAGTGGGAAAGGTCTCTGTATTCCACGCTTTATCAACAAGTGGGTGCAGCAAATTGGCAGTTACGCTTGGCGCTGCTTGATAAGTTTCGGCAGGGATACCGTCAAGTCCGGCGGCCTTTCCTCGTTTTAGTGCAATAATTGCAGTGACTATTTCCTCTTTAGTCGGGGCAGTGGACCGTATACGCACATTTTGATGGTTAGCTAATATCTATATGAGGGGGAACTTCACCAGAGGTTACACGGTTCAAGACCGCGGTGAAGTGTTCTTTCCACCGCCTCATTTGATCTTCTTCCAAGATAAGTAGCTTTCCATCACTATCTTTCACCGGATGTTGGCAGGAGTTACGACCACCTGTCAACTCCTTGATGACACCGTATTCGGCGTTTAAGTTGTTACTTCTTGCGGCTTCTTCTGCTGAGGCTAAAAGAGAATTCTCATAAACTCTTTTATCGCGTCGCACACTACGCTGAACTTCTCGAGCTTTCTGACGGTAAAGGAGTTCGATGCTGCTTCGATTGTCGCCTGATGCTGCAGCCAAACGAACTTTCAGCTCCTTTCTTTCAACAATCCGCTGCCATGAAGCGTCGGACATCCAGGGCTTATTTCGGCAATTCGGGTTTGGGCCAAGGATGGTATTTGCGCTATCAATGTACGCATTTTTTATGGCATCCCAGTTTTCGTTTATGTCACTATCTGGGTGACTAGTTATTTCAGCTGCTTTTTGCGCAAGATGATCATTATATTGTTGTAAGACAGGTGGATTTTTTAATCGAGCGGTGTTGAATTTGCGGCGCCTGGATCTCTCGTCGATGGGGCGGCGCACGGCCGCCATACGCAATCGAACATTAGCGATCATAACATAATGGTCTCTTCCCATCCCAATATCGGCACCCTTCTTGTTTCGCACGTTCAGGATGCAACTCTTGAATCTTTTACTAATGGCAAAATGGTCGATCTGATTTTGTGTTCTGCGCCGATCAACAAAGGACCAACTGATTTTGTGGTGGTCCTTATGCTCAAACATACTAGTACCACCGATGAAGAGACTGTGAAAGTTGCAGAACTCTACAAATCTTTCACCGTTGTCATTACGATCACCAAGACCGTGTCTCCCCATCACATGTCTGAGCCCATAGTTATATTATTAGCGCCAACTTTTGCATTCAAATCACCCATAGCCATTATAATGTCACCTTTAGGTGTTCTGTTCTGAACGGCGTTTAGTTCTTCGTAGAAAGTGTCTTTTGCCAAGACATTGTCGGGTTCAGTAGGGGCATAACATTGTATTATTGAGATGTTCCTCATTTAGGTCTGGAACCTGGCGGTCAAGACTCTGTCAGAGACCGGCTCCCAGGATAAGAGACAGTTTCGCGCGGCTCTGGTTAAAAGGAGCCCCACACCTGACTCACGGCGACTACCGGTAGCTTTACCGGAGTACAACATTACAGTGCTGGCCGTTGGAGAGATAAATTCTCCACTGTTCCACCATCTTATCTTACTAACTCCTAAGATATTTAATTTGTACCTCAGAAATTCACTCTCTAATTGAAGAAATCGTGCGTTCTGGGGACCTTCTGATCCATTGTCCAGGAGAGTACGCACATTCCAGAATCCAATCTTTGTCATTGTACGATAGCCAAAAGTCGTAACCGTTGAGTCAGTCCTTATCCGAGACATAGATGACGTTTCGTTAGCATATAAAGATTTCGGATAGTGCAAGTTGCTGGCATACACATCCTGTCCTTTGATTGTCGGTTTTAACGACAGGCCCTCAAAGGGAAAGGCCGTGGTATTTTTTTTCACACCCCATACCACAGGAGTACCTCAACAAAATCTTCGCACCGCCATCACTGGCGGCTTGACGTTGGTTAGCAATGGTCAGTAACCACTGCCGTTCCAGGGGGCGCCCACGCGGAGGACTATGGAAGAGGAGTTTTTGTTTTTGTCTATAATGACACCTAGGTATTTTGTTCCTTTTGCGATGGTTAGTGGAGGACAGTTGCAGGTACCACTTACACATGAAGCTTTATGTATAATTATTTTAAGTGCCTCTCTTGGTGCATCAGCAGAAGTTGGAGAAAATGGTACAACTATTGCTTTTTTCTCATTTAAGCTCACTGCGTTTAAATTTATTCAAGTTTTTAATATATGCATATTTTCGTTTGCAATAGTTGTTACCTCTTGCCAGTTGTTTCCCCAGATTAACGCAACAGTATCGTCCGCATAGGAATATAAAGAACAATTGTTCAGGATTATCCTGAGTAGTTCATTAATAAAGATCAGAAAGAGTATCGGACCTAATACTGTTCCTTGTAGGATACCCATGCTACTAGTAAGAGATTGACTAGTGAACTTATCAATTGTTTCCTTTCATGCAGGTAACTTTTAAAAAGTTGTAGCGCAATACCTCTAATTCCAATGGTATACATTTTGCGAAACAGTATATCATGGTTAATTGTGTCGAATGCTTTTCGGAAGTCTAGATATATGCCTACGCATTTCCTACATTGATCCATATTCCCAACAATTGTTTTAGTTACATGGTATATTGCATCTTCTGCACTCTGGATTTTCTGAAACCATATTGCCTGTCAGATAGAATGTCCTTTTTGTCTAAGTAATCTATTAGTCTTTTTTTTTGAGTACCTTTTCAAAAAATTTAGATATAGTCGGTAATAGAGCAATGGGTCTATAATTATTTAAGTTTGATGTGTCATTACCTTTATAAATGGGAACCACTATCGCTGTTTTTAGCTTTTCGGGGAAAATACCTTGACTTAGGTACATATTAATTATATGTGTAAGTGGATTTGATATTAAATTTGCATTTTATTTTAGCCCTCTAGAATGAATACCGTCAATACCAGGAGATGCATTCGATTTGAGGCTTAATATAATATCCTCAATTTCTCGAACCACTGCAGGGTATAAAAAGAGAGAATTTGAACTGTTTCCAGATGATATTTCAATCCTTTCTTGTGAGTTAGCATTTCTTTGGTTGTGATTATTTAGTACATCTTTTCCAATCTTGATAAAGAATTTGTTGAATTCCTCTGCAATTTTGGACTTTTTGTTATGTGATATAAGCTGTCCTTCAAGAGAGAAAATATCATTATTAAATCGTTTCTTATGCAGTTTTGAATCTGTAGCTTCATTGACCATTTGCCAGAACTTTCTAGGATTGTTTCCACAGTTTTTAAGGAGACATTTATAATAATTATCTTTGGTCTTGCGAATTAATACATTTAACATATTCCTATAGTTTTTATATTAATTTTCTAGGGTTGTATTAAAGGGTTGTTTGGTAAGTTTGTTGGCCATCCTGTCCCTATTTTTAATCGCGGCTATCAGTCATTAGTTTAGAACTGGATTTGGATTGTCTTCAATTATTGTATGATTAGTTTTTTTAGTATTATTCAATAATATGTTACCTAGTATGGCATAGTGATCGGTTATATTTGTAGTATATATTGCAGTTGTCATTGTATTTTGATTGTTGCATTTCAGAAATAGATGGTCAACACAAGACTCTCTAGTAATACACTTTCGCGTACATCCATAGAGATAATTTGTGAATCCATATTCACGCAAAACATCTAAATATATATTCCCTATCAAGTCAATATTTTTTTTCAATATATCTACATAAGTATGTTGATATCATCAATTATTATATGGTTTTCATAGTTTTTACTGTTTTCCAGAAATATCTCCAGGTTTTCCAGGAAGCATTTACTGTCTGTATCATTTGGTGATCGGTACATACTGGATAGAAGATATACAGTATTTTCTATTTTCAATGCAATATGCGTAGAATTTACTTCATCGAAGTTGAAATCTATAATTTTACAATTTATATTATTTTTTTATACGTAACGACTCCATCGTCATTATTAAAACGGTTTGGTTTTACAAATTTACTATATCCTTTAATCTCGAAGCAATCCTTATTTTGATGCAACCATGTTTCGGTAAGAGCAATAACATCGAAATCAATCTTCATTGACTCTATGAGCAGCATGAATTCATTGAAATTTTTGGAGATACTCTTTATGTTCAAGTGTATTATTTTCAAATGTTTACTATTATTCAAAATTTTATTATTTGTGAAATATTCGTGTCTGCTATTATCTAAAGTTATTGTGAGATTGTTATTATTATTTACAGTAGGTTCCTTTAAATAATCATTAATGTTCATAGTTAAAGAAAAACATAAAAGAACTACGATTGGGGTAAACCCCAATCATGCAATACTCTAGATGAATTTGAACCTGGTTAAAGCCAATAAATAATTTTGGTTGCAATCTCGGATGCATCGTATACGTACTGAGTAAATAGGCTTAACGTATTTCATGAAATAGTGCAGTTTGTATGGGAGGGGGTAGAAGGAGGGTGAGGATTACAATAAATTTTATAATGTAGGTTACAATTATCATAAAAGTGATATATTCAAAATTTCAAAGCAATATGTTTTATAGTTTCTGAGAAAATCTGATTATTGTAAATTATCAAAAATGTGTCATTTTGTATGGGAGGGGGTAGACGGAGTAAGGGTAATCGATTACTTTTTTTGAATCTAACTGATATTGTTAATTAAGTGTTAAGTACAAAATTTCAGCCCGATAAATTGTATAGGTAATGAGTAAATTGGCTTAACGTATTTCATGAAATAGTGCAGTTTGTATGGGAGGGGGTAGAAGGAGGGTGAGGATTACAATAAATTTTATAATGTAGGTTACAATTATCATAAAAGTGATATATTCAAAATTTCAAAGCAAGATGTTTTATAGTTTCTGAGAAAATCTGATTATTGTAAATTATCAAAAATGTGTCATTTTGTATGGGAGGGGGTAGACGGAGCAAGGGTAATCGATTACTTTTTTTGAATCTAACTGATATTGTTAATTAAGTGTTAAGTACAAAATTTCAGCCCGATAAATTGTATACGTACTGAGTAAATAGGCTTAACGTATTTCATGAAATAGTGCAGTTTGTATGGGAGGGGGTAGAAGGAGGGTGAGGATTACAATAAGTTTTATAACATAGGTTACAATTATCATAAAAGTGATATATTAAAAATTTCAAAGCAATATGTTTTATAGTTTCTGAGAAAATCTGATTATTGTAAATTTTCAAAAATGTGTCATTTTGTATGGGAGGGGGTAGAAGGGGTGAAGCGATTTAGCCCGTTCACGAACTTAGCCTTCATTTTTTGTCAAAAATAACGTGTGCAAAATTTGAACTTCATAGCTCAACGCGTTCTCGAGCTAGAGAGGTCACGGACGGACGGACGGACAGACGGACAGACGGACAGACGGACAGACGGACAGACGGACAGACGGACAGACGGACAGACGGACATCCGGTTTTGAGATATTCGAGTGATAATATGAACTTCTGTATCATTCATTCTTTTATGCGAGCCTTATTTCTTAGCGTTACAAACTTTGTGGCAAACTTATAATACTCTCAGATTTCACCTAGAGTATAAACATAAAAGAACTACGATTGGGGTAAACCCCAATCATGCAATACTCTAGATGAATTTGAACCTGGTTAAAGCCAATAAATTTGATAGTTTCTGAGAAAATCTGATTATTGTAAATTATCAAAAATGTGTCATTTTGTATGGGAGGGGGTAGACGGAGTAAGGGTAATCGATTACTTTTTTTGAATCTAACTGATATTGTTAATTAAGTGTTAAGTACAAAATTTCTGCCCGATAAATTGTATACGTACTGAGTAAATTGGCTTAACGTATTTCATGAAATAGTGCAGTTTGTATGGGAGGGGGTAGAAGGAGGGTGAGGATTACAATAAATTTTATAATGTAGGTTACAATTATCATAAAAGTGATATATTCAAAATTTCAAAGCAAAATGTTTTATAGTTTCTGAGAAAATCTGATTATTGTAAATTATCAAAAATGTGTCATTTTGTATGGGAGGGGGTAGACGGAGTAAGGGTAATCGATTAATTTTTTTGAATCTAACTGATATTGTTAATTAAGTGTTAAGTACAAAATTTCTGCCCGATAAATTGTATACGTACTGAGTAAATTGGCTTAACGTATTTCCTGAAATAGTGCAGTTTGTATGGGAGGGGGTAGAAGGAGGGTGAGGATTACAATAACTTTTATAACATAGGTTACAATTTTCATAAAAGTGATATATTAAAAATTTCAAAGCAAGATGTTTTATAGTTTCTGAGAAAATCTGATTATTGTAAATTTTCAAAAATGTGTCATTTTGTATGGGAGGGGGTAGAAGGGGTGGAGCGATTTAGCCCGTTCACGAACTTAGCCTTCATTTTTTGTCAAAAATAACGTGTGCAAAATTTGAACTTCATAGCTCAACGCGTTCTCGAGCTAGAGAGGTCACGGACGGACGGACGGACAGACGGACAGACGGACAGACGGACAGACGGACATCCGGTTTTGAGATATTCGAGTGATAAAATGAACTTCTGTATCATTCATTTTTTTCTGCGAGCCTTATTTCTTAGCGTTACAAACTTTGTGGCAAACTTATAATACTCTCAGATTTCATCTAGAGTATAAAAATATATAAATTTAATGTATGTATATAGAAATGTATATAGAAATCCCATAAGGACTTCAATGAGTCATCATTCCTTATTATACTCTAGATGAAATCTGAGAGTATTATAAGTTTGCCACAAAGTTTGTAACGCTAAGAAATAAGGCTCGCAGAAAAAAATGAATGATACAGAAGTTCATATTATCACTCGAATATCTCAAAACCGGATGTCCGTCTGTCCGTCTGTCCGTCTGTCGGTCTGTCCGTCTGTCCGTCCGTCCGTCCGTGACCTCTCTAGCTCGAGAACGCGTTGAGCTATGAAGTTCAAATTTTGCACACGTTATTTTTGACAAAAAATGAAGGCTAAGTTCGTGAACGGGCTAAATCGCTCCACCCCTTCTACCCCCTCCCATACAAAATGACACATTTTTGAAAATTTACAATAATCAGATTTTCTCAGAAACTATAAAACATCTTGCTTTGAAATTTTGAATATATCACTTTTATGATAATTGTAACCTATGTTATAAAACTTATTGTAATCCTCACCCTCCTTCTACCCCCTCCCATACAAACTGCACTATTTCATGAAATACGTTAAGCCAATTTACTCAGTACGTATACAATTTATCGGGCTGAAATTTTGTACTTAACACTTAATTAACAATATCAGTTAGATTCAAAAAAATTTATCGATTACCCTTACTCCGTCTACCCCCTCCCATACAAAATGACACATTTTTGATAATTTACAATAATCAGATTTTCTCAGAAACTATAAAACATCTTGCTTTGAAATTTTGAATATATCACTTTTATGATAATTGTAACCTACATTATAAAATTTATTGTAATCCTCACCCTCTTTCTACCCCCTCCCATACAAACTGCACTATTTCATGAAATACGTTAAGCCAATTTACTCAGTACGTATACGATGCATCCGAGATTGCAACCAAAATTATTTATTGGCTTTAACCAGGTTCAAATTCATCTAGAGTATTGCATGATTGGGGTTTACCCCAATCGTAGTTCTTTTATGTTTTTAATTGACTTCGCGTTTTCATCTTTTCTCACAAATATATTGGCATCCCTTACCCATACATAATACATACTTGTAACTTTTTGTCTTGGCGATATTCTCCGTCCCCTTCAACATTAGTGTCGTTCTTGTTGTTAAGTGGTCACCAATGAACATTCGTCCCCCACTTAGTTGGTTGCTTATCCGCTTGGCAGCTAATCCCATGCCATCGCTAAAAGATTTCTGCTTCTCACGGTATGTTTTCATAAAATTGTGTTTCACTGATTGTTTTGTGAATTCAACTATCACCGGTGTCGCATCTGTTCGGGTATTGTGGATACGGTGAATGTTAACAATGTCAGTATCACTAAGGCATCTCGTCCACTGCTACCGGAAAGCTGCGAAAAGTTGCGAAATCGATTTCTCCGAATTCGGCCGAACGATCCAAACACGTGACTCGGTGGTGGACCGCGTCCACTGGGCCCGTATCGTTCGTCAGTTTTCGTCCGAACAGGCCCGAATTGCGAACCGATCCCATCTTGCTGGGATTTAGTTGCGAACAAGTCCGAAAATAGAAACAAACAATGGACTGTGAAAAGTTAATTTTGCTCTTCTACTAGGAATCCGGATGAATACTGAAGCAATGGACGATAGTCATTCGGACGAACGGCGTTCGGACGAATTCGTTGCTTCGCAGTTCGCAGCTTTCCGGTTCCACTGGACGACTAGCCTAACATCAGCTTCAATGCATTTCGCCGCGGCTTTGAATATAGAGGTTTAATCTTCATTTGGGGTACGTTTCATTCCACTGATTTGTATGTTTTTTGACCTTAATATCTGCTGAACATCATCATATTTGTCTTTAAGTTCATTCAGCTCATTTTTTAAAGAAGTGTTTTCAGTTTTTAGTTGCTTTAGTTCGACCAGTACTTGTTCAAGTTTGTTATTATTATGGTCAAACTGTTCTGAAATGAATTTGATTGATGTTAGCACTTCATTAATATTAAGCTCATTTTTTAGATTTTTACATTATTTTTTTAGTCCAATTTTTAATTTCTCACCAATTCGGTTTAATAGTAGTTTATCACGATCAGTCGTAGATACTCGGCATATCCCACAATTCCACGTTTCCCGTTTCTCACCCAATCTTCGCAGGGATTCTACAGTTTTTATGTTTGTACAAGCTGAGTGGAAATAATTTTCGCATTTACTGCACATGCACATTATAAGATCTTTAGGGTCTGTGAATGAAATTTCGCAGACGTAGCAGTTTTTGACGATTTTTAGATTTTTTTTTAAATTAAATATATTACACAATATAATATTGCGAAATATTTGTTTAGTAAACGATTAAATTTATGTGCCATCATGATATTGACCAGAAAATGATTCAGGATGGAGTTTACGATTTGTGGCTGTGGTATGTACAATTTTTATATGCAGACTAGCTGCACTAGTTAGCTACTAGTTTGCCTAAAGTCGCCACAGAGAAGTAATATAACACTGCCCATAGGCCGGTCGTTTTTTTTGATGTCACGTAAGGTTCTATCTATTGATTCAACCACTTTCCGATACGCCTTAGTGCACTCCTCCCATATTATTAAGAAACAATCGCGCAAAACCCTGGCTTGGTTACTGTTTATTGGCTGTGGTTTTTCTGCTATACCAGTGCAAATATTCACACAAAATTGCACTGGATACGTTCTAGCGTAAGCTGAGTGAAGAAATTTTGATTGAAAAAGCAATTATAATATTGCCACATTTGCAAAAAAAAACACAGTCAATAATAGAATAATTTCATAGCAACAAACTTTTGCTCGTAGCAACTACAGTGAATTCATAGCAACAATCTTTCGCTCGTGGCAATAAGAACAATTTTATTTGTTTTTCTATATTTTTTTTTTTTTGCTCAGTGACCTTCTTTGGTTCATGCACAACAACTTTGCTAAAGATCATCACATGATCAAATGCATAGTTTACAATTCTATAAAGGACATACAAACAAACATTCATTTTTATATATAGAGATGAGATAGACATGATACACAATTATTGTGACTATGCAATGTACGAGTAGTGTTATGGCGGGATAATGCGCAATGCAGAATTTTGGGGAGCATTCCTAGTTCATCGGGCGTAGTTTGCGTCTTTGACTAATGGTGGGTTTTCATTTGAGGTAATTTCGCACTTCCTTTACGTGGGCTCCACTGGAAGTGTATTTAAGCTCCCGCAACACAAACGCCATTTTTACGAATTTGCGTCCACTACAAGCATATTTGAGCGAAGCGGCTACAAGCCTCTACGTGCGCTACGCGATTTGAGCGCAAGATCCAACAAAAATTGGATCTGCCGCGCATAGCGCTAGCGCTTACGAAACCTCTTCGAAAACTGTTCTATCTATCCTACTCGACAGGAGTATATCCATCAACATGGAAGCTGGCACATGTCCAACCAGTCCCCAAAAAAGGTAAAGCATGTGATCCCTCTAACTATCGACCAATAGCATTGACTTCGGTCCTGTCAAAAGTCTTCGAAACCCTTGTCAACAACCAACTTTTGAGCTATCTTGATTCACACCATCTCATCAGCGATCGACAATACGGTTTCCGTTCTTCGCGCTCCACCGGAGATTTAATGACATATCTCACCGAAAGATGGAATCGATGTATTCATCAGTTTGGTGAAGCTAAAATCATTGCCCTCGACATTTTGAAAGCTTTTGACAGAGTTTGGCATCCGGCTCTTTTAGCTAAACTCCAGGCTTTTCGTCTGGACCCAAAATTAGTTATATGGATTCAAAGTTTCCTCCACGGCCGTTCGCTTCGAGTCGTCCTTGATGGAGTAAAATCGAATTGCCATACCACCAACGCAGGGGTCCCTCAAGGTACCGTCCTATCACCAACGCTTTTTCTTCTGTTCATCAACGATCTTTTAAGTGTGACATCAAACCCAATTCACAGTTTTGCAGACGACAGCACTCTTGATTCTATTTATACTTTTAACTCTGCAGCTGACTCCTGCCAAAATGCTACATCTCTCAATCGAGACCACATGCCTGACTCACTAAATAGAGATATCTCAAAAATTATTGCATGGGGGAAAGCGAATCGAGTAGAGTTTAATGCCAACAAAACTCAATGTTGTCTTATCTCCAATAAACGACGTGCCCGATCTACCGCCCAACCCATTCTTGTCGATGGTGTCGGCATTACTGATTCGCCCACATTGAACGTACTAGGTATAAATATCTCTAGTAAACTAAATTGGTCTGACCACATCTTTAACATTGCAAAAAATGCAATGAAGTGTCTGGGTTCCATGAATCGCTGTAAAAGATACTTTACTCCATCTGATTTGGCGCAAATTTATAAGGCCCACATAAGACCGCGACTTGAATATAATTCCCACATATGGGCAGGCGCAGGTCGAACTGCCCTATCCGCATTAGACAAAGTTCAACGGAAAGCTTTCAAGCTTATTGGCGATGAATCCATAACTTCTCATATAGAGTCGCTTGAACACCGGCGAAATGTCGGTTGCTTATCACTTTTTTATCGCTACTACAACCGCCGTTGTTCTGCCGAAATATCCAGTCTCATTCCTGAGCTTGCTCTTCCTTCGCGAAACACCCGGCTAGCCTGCCGTGCCCATCCTCATTTTCTTGAACTCAGTAGTAGTCGTACCGTTAAATTCTATGATTCATTTGTATCCAGAACAACACGAATGTGGAACAACCTACCATCTTTTGTTTTCCCCTGCAGTTATGATCTGCAAAAATTTAAACCAAACGTACATCGGTACCTCATTCAAACTCAACCCATCCCAGCCCCACTACCCTAATTTCCTTCCCGCCAAGGCTGTGCTCTCGCATCAAAGGGTATCCCCTAAGCCTTAGCATAAACATAAAAAAAAAACCAGGCCGAAGCGTATATACCCTAGACTTGTACAGGCCTAGTGGTGATACCAAAAGTACCAATTGGCAACGACCATATGCATTAAAAGTAAGTTTCCTATATGGCCAGTTTATAGGGGAGGATGGCATACATTCATGAGGATCTTTGCCATTCTAAAAATCAATTAACTAACCCATTCTACAAATATTTGTCGAATTTTTCAACTCACTAGATTCATTCTATCGAAAGTTATTGCTTATTTGAAGTCTCACTTGTAGGGGTGGTAGAAGTTCCTTGGATCGGATCTTGCCCATCATAGCCACCAACCAATTAGATCACCCTACAAACATAAAAAAAAAGATTTCAGGTGTCTAGCTTTACTCTATCGGAAGTTATCGCTTATTTTAAGTTTCATTTGTAGGGGAAGCAGGGGTTTCATTGGTCGGATTTTACGTATTTTCAGTATTAGCCAACTGGATCCTACTACAAATATTTGACCAAAATTTCAAGTCGCTAGCTTTATTTTGTAGTCAGTTATCGCTTATTTAAAATTTCATTTCTAGGGGAGGTAGGGGTTCCTTAGGTCGGATCTTGCCCATTTTCAATACCAACTAACAGGATGTTACTACCAATGTTCTGCCAAATTTTCAACTCGCTAGTGTCATTCTATCGAAAGTTATCGTAATTAAAGTAATATTTAATTTTTTAAATTTTGTAGAGGAGGTAGGCGTTCCTTTGATCTGATCATGTCCATTTTCAATATCAACCAACTAGATCATACTTCCAACATCTGACCAAAATTTCAAGGCTCTAGCTTCATTCTATCGAAAGTTATCGTGCGAACAGACAGACAGACAGACAGACAGACATGGCTAAATCGAATCAGGAGGTGACCCTGATCATTTATATATATATACATTGCTATACCTCCGGAGCCTCCTTTAAGGTGTTACATATTTCCGTCGTGACAAAAACAATATACCCTATACTAAAAGTCTAGGGTATAAAAATAGCCGCGTATTGTTTTGAAATTCATGCCGTCGAGCGTATTTTGTATCTGTTTGTGGCTTTGAAATTGCCGAGACGATGATTGAACGCGGCAACGGTGTAGAAAACGTATCTTTTTTCGAAATTGCATCTTTTGTTGGCGTTTGCGATTTGTATGGCTGCGGAATTAAAAATTTGATGATAGATGCGCAGGTGGTAGCTATGCAATGAAATATTTATACCCTAGACTTTTAGTATAGGGTATATTGTTTTTGTCACGACGGAAATATGTAACACCTTAAAGGAGGCTCCGGAGGTATGGCAATGTATATATATAAATGATCAGGGTCACCTCCTGATTCGATTTAGCCATGTCTGTCTGTCTGTCTGTCTGTCTGTCTGTCTGTCCGTTCGCACGATAACTTTCGACAGAATGAAGCTAGAGCCTTGAAATTTTGGTCAGATGTTGGAAGTATGATCTAGTTGGTTGGTATTGAAAATGGGCATGATCAAGCCAAGAGAACGCCTACCTCCCCTACATATGTAAAATACTTAAATGTATCCATAACTCCCGATTAAATAAACATGAAAAGCTCTAGCTTTGGTAGATTGCTCGCGAGGGTGATCTTATACTCTCTTGGAAAACTAAAATCGATCAGTTGAAAACTAACGGCAATTTTCTCACAAGGAGCCCCGTACTACCCTACTTTTCAGGTTTTTTGTCCATAACTCTTGAACAAATTGACGTAGACATCTGATTTTTGGTATGTAATCCTGAGGTGAGAAGCTGCTTGGATTTTAGTAAGTTGGGTATAATCAGATCAAAGGAACGCCTACCTCCCCTACAAAATTCAAAAAATTAAATATTACTTTAATTACGATAACTTTCGAAAGAATTACACTAAAGAGTTGAAAATTTGGCAGAACGTTGGTAGTAACATCCTGTTAGTTTGTATTGAAAATGGGCAATATCCGACCTAAGGAACCCCTACCTCCCCTACAAATGCAACTTCAAATAAGCGATAACTTTTGAGAGAATGAAGCCAGCGACTTGAAATTTTGGTCGAATGTTTGAACTGAGATTGATTAAGTTGGCATTAAGGATGGGTTAGATCCGACCTAAGGAGCCCATACCTCCCCTAGAAATGAAATTTTAAATAAGCGATAACTTACGACAAAATGAAGCTAGCGACTTGAAATTTTGGTCAAATATTTGTAGTAGGATCCAGTTGGCTAATACTGAAAATACGTAAAATCCGACCAATGAAACCCCTGCTTCCCCTACAAATAAAACTTCAAATAAGCGATAACTTTCGATAGAGTAAAGCTAGACACCTGAAATCTTTTTTTTTTAATGTTTGTAGGGTGATCTAATTGGTTGGTGGCAATGATGGGCAAGATCCGACCCAAGGAACCCCTACCTCCCCTACAAGTGAAACTGCAAATAATCAATAACTTTCGATAGAATGAAGCTAGCGACTTGAAAAATTCGACAAATATTTGTAGAATGGGTTAGTTAATTGATTTTTAGAATGGCCAAGATCCTCATGAATGTATGCCATCCTCCCCTATAAACTGGCCATATAGGAAACTTACTTTTAATGCATATGGTCGTTGCCAATTGGTACTTTTGGTATCCCCACTAGGTCTGTACAAGTCTAGGGTATACACGCTTCGGCCTGGTTTTGTATGTACTCGTACATGAGACAATTGTATGAGAAGTGGGGAACGGACTTAACTTAATGGCACTTTGAATCCTATGATGAGGAAAAAGGATATTTTCGGCAATGAAACCGAATATGGGCAAGATGGGGGTCATATGAAGCGGGGTGATGGAGCGAATGCTCTGGAGTACTGATGATGGCATTTTGTTTTTTTTTTGGTAAAGAAAAAGGACTTTCTTGGCAATGAAGTGGAATATGGGCGAGATGGGAAGGAGTGGGTCGAATGAGGTGGAGGGAGTGAGGGTAATAAACGAATTTGATATTGGTAGTGCTCGGTGTATGCATAGGGTTACAGCAAATAGTATAAATTCCACGAGAGTTATCACTCCATAGAAGTTTCGCATCTGCCAAGAGATTTGTATGTATTGACAAATTGTATGAACATAGTATAAACTACACAGTATAGATATACAAGAGAATCAATACATACAACACTACCGCCGGAGGCGGAGTCAGCTTTCTTGTTAAGTCTATACAATTTGTCAATACATACAAATCTCCTGGCAGAGAGGAAAGTTATATGGAGTGATAACTCTTGTTGAATTAGCAATCCTCTTTGGTTACAGTTTGCGATAGTGATACAGTGCTTAGGGTCTGTGTTGGTCCCTAAAATGTACTAGGGATGATTTTGTTGAGTAAAATTTTAGGGTTCTGTGTTGAACCGAAGTGGTTTTTAGGGTTTTGAGCTGCTGTACGCGGTACTGTATATAACCCTAGTACACTAGGAGCCAACACAGAACCCTAAACACAAAAAAAAAAAAACTATCACTATCATTCAAGGGAGAATATCAAGGAATTTTGCAAAAAACAAAAAAATAATTTGAGTCCACTACAGGACTTTTTCCTCATCACTGGATGCAAAATGTCATTAACAGTAGTCTAGTCCATTCCCCTCTTTTCATACATTCGCCTTATATACATACAAAAATCCTTTATTGCCTAGCTACAACTTGCGCGTCATATCATCTTCATACAAAAATTCTACAAAACGACTCGATGCGTGAAGCGAAAAAGGTTATAAGAGGGATTCAAGCACACACCGTAAACGTACTACAACATCGTAAAGTTGTTCAAATTTTTAAAGTACACACAGAACATTTCACTTTATCTCAGTTCAACACAAACTGAATAGCAAATGCGCCTGTAATGAACGACCCGTGCAGCTTGTTGCCGCGTGTTTCATAGCCACTAGCGTGCGAGTGCTTCGCCGAGCGTTTACGCTTCTAATAGACGACCGCCCTTAAGCTGATGCAACCCTCAGTATACTGCCCCAGAACGCTTTCTTCGCTCGCTCTTTACGCTACAGCGGTAAAGCCACTATAAGCCAAAGCGCAAACTACAATGTGTCGCCCGATGAAATATTGTAGAATATATCTCTTGGTATGTGGATAAGATCTTCCAAAAAACAACCCTGTTGTAAAAAATTCACCGCAAAAAAAAAACACTTCAGTCGTAAAAAGGATTGATATGAACAAAATTCCGCCAAAGTACTCGTAGCTTCGCGCCTCGCTCTAGGGCATGATTCAAGAATAGAAGGTTACGCAATGCGCAGGTTCATTATTCAGCCACCGAGCGAGAGAAAAAGCTCATGATGTCACAGTTTCAATTTTTCAAATGCGTGCATTTTTCATAGTTTGTGAAAATCTACAGATTTATTTCGATTTTGTTAAAATTTTTTATTTTAGACCGCCACAAAAAGGGAAAGGTTACTGTTTGTAGGCCATTTTGAAAATCCACCCCCATCTCCCTTTTCAGTCCTGCTTAAAAGAAATTTGCATTTTTAAATACGATTTTATTCCTATCTTGACGAAATTTTGTATATTGGACCTCCAAAATTAGGGGAATGTTATTCCTCATATATCATTTTAAAAAACCACCCTCAACCATTTCCCACCCCTAAGAGTAAATTGGCGAATTTATCCACAATTTTACTCCGATCTTCTAGGCAAGGGGAAGGTGGATGTCAAACATTACCCCGTCAAACTTGAAATAAAGTCGATAGATCAAACTATGTGTTGGGCTGGCTTGGGCTGTCCGAATGATAAAAGACACCTGGCGCAGTGAAGCCAGAGGAACTGATTTTTGATATGGGCTAATTCGGGATCATTTATGAGTTTATGTAAAATTAAGAATTGGGTGGGATTCTTAACTGCAGTTGTTAGTACCGGGTGCAGCTGCAGAATTTTGTATTTCGATATTTGCGGCGATCTTTTCAGATTATGAAACTTTTTAACCGTTCGATTGATTTTACTCTATGAATGTAACTCCAGTTTCATCAACCGCATGCCTTTCGTGTAGGATCTTTGCTTATTACTTTTTGCTGTTGTATTACTGTAACCTTTCGAGTGTACTGTGGATTTTCCTGAAACTGCACCGGAAGCTATTCCTCACCAATTTTCATATAAATATCTAATTAATTGGATTAATTCGCTTAACTAGCTTTTTCCGTTATAAGTTAATTGTGTTCCCAAAATTAGGCGGTTATATAGCTGTCATTCTGGAACTGACTCACTGATGTCGCTGAAATTAAATAGGAACCCAGTCTTGACGATTGCCCACAAATTAGAAAAGTTTCACTCAACAAGCTTCTTGCGTTATAGAGTTATTTCGCTTAAAATTTTTTGCCGTTATATAGCTGTAACTTTTGAACCATTTGATGCATTTTTCTGAAATTAGATAGAAGCGCAGTCCTCCTAAACAACCACCAACTAGTTAGGTTTCGCTGAGCTAGCTTCTTCCGTTATGTAGTTATTTTGTTTATAAAACTATGCCGTTATATAGCTGTAACGTTTTAACCGCTTTATCGATAGTGCTGGATTTCAATAGCAGCCGGCTCCCCAATGACATCTATCAGCTGGAAAAGTTTCATTTCGCTTACGACTTCCGTTCGACTGTAATCGTGTCCACAACATTTTGCGGATATATACAGGGTGTCCCAAACCCCAACGTCAATCCGGAAACCGGTGATAGGCCAAGTGGTGGCAGTTATCAGAAAAGTATTAAAAAAAGTCTCCGTCAATTATTTTTTGACTTATAGACATTCAAAAAAGAATTGGAAAAATTCGTACCCTGTGATGATTTTTTAAGTACTGTTATTACAAATTTTCATTTCTGTTTTTAATTTTTTTTAATTTTTTTTTTTTTTTATGAAGCAACCCTGACTAACTGTTCTATAAATCACAATCTAAAAGTAAAAAATTACTGTATTGGTTTTAAATAAAATATTACTTTTTCCCCAATTTTGTACTCAAAATTATCACTTATCCCAACTTCAACTGACTGCACTGCAAAAAAAATATACCACGCGGTTTTGGCAAGTAACTGTAAAAGATGGCGCATTTTGTCCAAATTCCAAAATGGTACGACATATGTAGCACATGTAATCTTATGAATGATTTAGTGATTCAGTAACAATTTGATTATAGGACGCATTTAACTGCCATTATGCCATACAGATACAGTGCGCGGGAATATGCTATCATGCATCTTATTTATGGGGAATGCAAATGCAATGCTAGTGCTGCAGTCAGACTTTATCGTGAGAGATATCCAAATGCTGAACGTTATCTGGATCACCGAATATTTATAAACGTACACCAGTCATTCTCAGAGGGTCGAATTCCACACCACATGACAGGAGAGCCAAATTCCATCATGCCCTATGAGGAGGAAGTCTTACAAGCAGTCGAACAAGACCCCAGTGCCTCAGTACATGCAATTGAATGTAGCACAGGAGTACCCAAAAGTACAGTACAACAAATTCTACGGAGAAACAAGATGCACCCGTACCATGTTCAACGAGTCCAAAGTCTGCTACCTCGAGATTATCCGCAGAGAGTACAATTTTGTCAAACGATGTTGCGTGAGTACAGAGAAGATCCCCGATTCTTTGACAAAATTCTATGGACCGATGAATCCGCATTTTCTAAAGATGGTTACATTAAACTCCACAATCTACACGAGTGGCACATTGAAAATCCACATTTAATGCGGCAAAATAGAGCGCAGCATCGCTTTAAAGTGAACATGTGGACTGGAATTTTAAATGGCCAAATTATTGAACCTAAGCGTCTCAGGTCTAGTAGGATGGAATGACTTGCGTAGTTGGACCTGCTACATAGTTGTGTGGGCTCCAGCACGTTTATTAAACCATCTGAAGCAGCTATCTCCGAGGCCATCCCCTGAATGGGGTTAAGCGACGTGCTGACAACTCGTCCTTGTAAAAACTACTCCATGTCAAGAAACCTGGAACAAAAGCCTCGGATTGGACGGATCAACAACGACGACCACGCAAACGAATAAAGGATTATTCTTTCGGATCCTGGAATGTACGCTCCCTGAACAAACCGGGGGCCGAGAAGGCCCTCCTTCAACAGGTCGAAAAGTACAAACTGAGCATTACTGCAGTCCAGGAAACAAATTGGCTTGGCAGCGAGATTAATGACAAGAAATCGCACACAATTTTTACAAGTGGCAAACCATCGGGCCGCAAGGAGTTTGGAGTAGCATTTATAGTGAACAATCACCTCAAACCGCATATTACTGACTTCAAACCCATAAACGAACGGCTCTGTGCGATTCGCATCAAGACTCGATTCTCCAATCTCTGGCTCATCAATGTGCATGCCCCCACTGAAGTTAAAGAAGACGCAGTAAAAGACGAGTTCTACGCCCGCCTTGAAACTCTCTTCGACTCACTTCCAACAAACGACGTCAAATTGCTGCTGGGAGACTTTAACGCGAAAGTCGGGAATGAAAGTTGGCATCGGGGGACCACTGGAGGCCACAGCCTTCATGAAGAATGTAACGATAACGGCCAGCGACTTATTGACTTCGCCTGCAGCAGGAATCTAGTCGTAAGCTCTACGTGTTTCCCGCATCGACGCATTCACAAGCAGACCTGGAAGTCTCCAGACGCACATACCGTCAACCAAATTGACCACGTCCTCATTTGCAGGAGATGGGCGTCTAGTGTCATGGATGTCCGCTCCTATCGAGGAGCAAACTGCGACTCAGACCATCACTTGGTGAAGACGACCTACAGATGTTGAATTTCCTCAGTGCACCAGTCAAGAATCAGCCCTCCCAAAATCTTTGCGGTTGATAAGCTCTTAAGTGATGCTACAGCGGTGGCGTATTCTACCGCCCTTGAGGAAAAACTATCACCTATGCTACACAACATCAGCAACACAGGCGTCCATGGGTTCTGGGATGAACTCAAGGGTACCATCAAGGATGTCGCAGAGAAGGTCGTGGGATATAAAGCCCGGCGAGCGAGAAATGACTGGTTCGACGAAGAATGCAAAAATTCACTTGACGCGAAAAACGAGGCCTACAGACAATGGATTCAACGAGGAACCAGAGCCAGAAGAGAAAAATATGACGAGCTACGGCGAATATCGAATAGAATAATTAGAATTAGAATAGAATAGAATAAAGAAACGTAAATACTTTGACGAGCAGTTGCTGAACATAAACGAAAACTTAGCTAATAGGAACACCAGACAAGCGTACAAACTAGTAAATACAATTAAGAACGGCTACCAACCCAGGACTAGCCTTTGTAAGGACAAGGATGGAAACATCATCAGCGACACCGATGGTATTAACAAACGATGGGCCTCTTATTTTGAAGAGCTTCTAAACCGACCATCTAACATCCCCACACAGGAAGCTCTCGACGATATTGTTGATCTAGGCCCACCCATTCAACCCCCGACAGTAGAGGAAGTTGATCTCGCGTTGCGGTCACTAAAACGAAATAAAGCGCCGGGCGCTGACGAGATTCCAGCTGAACTGCTAAGATTCGGTGGAACGAGTCTAGTTGATGCCATACATCAATTACTCCTGCGAGTATGGGAGAACGAGGAGATCCCAGACGATTGGCGCAGAAGCATCATCTGTCCAATTCATAAAAAGGGAGATAAACTGCGGTGTGAGAATTACAGGGGCATCTCACTAGTTTGTACGTCCTATAAAATTTTGACGAAAATTCTGGAAAATAGAATAAAACCGTACGCAGAACGAGTCATTGGCGAATACCAAAGCGGTTTCAGACCTGGTCGCTCCACAACCGATCAGCTCTTCTCAGTCAAACTGATACTCCAGAGGTGCTGGGAATACAACGTAAACGTATACCAAATCTTTGTCGACTTCAAGCAGGCATACGACAGTATCGATCGTGGAGTACTGTACAACATCATGCTGCAATTTGGTATACCAGCAAAATTAGTGCGACTGACAAAGATGACGATGACCAACTCCGTCTCACAAGTCAGGATCCAGAATGGACTTACTGATCTATTTGAAACACGCACTGGTTTGAAACAGGGCGATGGACTGGCACCGACGCTCTTCAACCTAGCACTGGAATACGTTATCCGGGCCATGAATATGGACAACAGCAAGACGCTACTCATCAAGTCGACACAATTAGCAGCGTACGCCGACGACATCAACATCATGTCCCGAAGATTGGCTGACGCAGAAGAACTTCTGCATACGCTCGATACCGCTGCAAAGGAAGTTGGATTACGTATTAACGAGGGTAAAACTAAAATAATGATGCAATCGGTGACAAGGACTCCTGCACAACCGAGCATCAATGTGAGGGATCTCAACATCGAGTTCGTGAACAACTTCATTTACCTGGGTTGCAACCTGTCAAGGGACGCCAACGAAACTGACGAAATCAAACGACGGATACAGTTAGCTAATAAGACTTTTTTCTCGGTTCTCCCCATAATGAAATCGAAACATGTGCACAGAAACACGAAGCTCCGCGTGTACAAAACTATTATACGACCAGTGCTATGCTATGGCTGCGAAGCATGGACCCTAACTCAAGCCTCCGAAAACATGCTAGACACTTTCGAACGTAAGGTTCTACGGCGAATTTTCGGGGCTGTTTGCGATCGAGATGGATGGCGCATCCGGTACAACCATGAGTTGTATGAAATGTACGATGAGCTGCAAGTCTCGAAAATCGTCAAACTACAACGACTTCAATGGGCAGGGCATGTACAAAGAATGGACGACGATCGCATGCCTAAGAGAGTAATGAATGCAGAACGAGTCGACGGAGCGAGACTGCGAGGACGACCGAGATCTCGTTGGGAGAGCTCAGTAGGTGTGGACGCCGCGCAGCTGCTGGGCTCCCAAAATTGGAGGACGCGGTCACGTGACCGAGATAATTGGAGGACAATGATCCAGGCGGCCAAGGCCCGACGTCGGGCTGTCGCGCCACGATGATGATGATGATTATTGAACCATTCGAGCCTTCGGAGAGCTTAAGTGCCGAGACATATTTAGATTTTTTAATGAATCATTTACCCAATTTATTGGAAGACGTGCCACTCAGTACTTTTGCAAATATGTGGTATCAGCACGAAGGCTGCCCAGCGCATTATGCCCGTACAGTAAGAGAGTTCCTCGATCGAGAATATCCCGAGAGGTAGATAGGGCGGTCTGGTACAATTTCGTGGCTGGCACGTTCACCTGACATAAATCCCCTCGATTTTTTTACTGGGGAGCGGTAAAAGAAAAGGTTTACACGAAAGAAATAGAAAATTTGGAGGAACTCCGCCGAAAAATTGCGGAAGCCGCTGAAGCCATTAGTTTCGGAAGATTCGCCCGGCTTATAACTCGATCCTTTTTAAGAAGATGTCGTGCTTGCATTGTTGCATTTGTTGTAAATTGAAGTTCTAACGTTTAATTGTAAATTGATTTTTTTGTTCAAAAAATTACACTTTTGCCTAAATGAGATTATTACTGCTTTTCACCTCAATTAAGAGATAATATACCATTTTGGAATCTGGACAAAATGCGCCATCTTTTACAGTTACTTGCCAAAACCGCGTGGTATATTTTTTTTACAGTGCAATCAGTTGAAGTTGGGATAAGTGATAATTTTGAGTACAAAATTGGGGAAAAAAGTCATATTTTATTTAAAACCAATACAGTAATTTTTTACTTTTAGATTGTGATTTATAGAACAGTTAGTCAGGGTTGCTTCATAAAAAAAATAAAAATTTGTAATAACAGTACTTAAAAAATCATTACAGGGTATGAATTTTTCCAATTCTTTTTTGAATGTCTATAAGTCAAAAAATAATTGACAGAGACTTTTTTTAATACTTTTCTGATAACTGCCACTACTTGGCCTATCACCGTTTTTCGGTTTGACAATCGAACCCACGAGAGTTGGCCGACCCCAAAAAAAAATAACACGTATGGTATCGATAAGTCGAGGCGTATCGAGGATAAGATTTGAAAGAGCGGTATATGGCCCGACAACGTACGGGGTATAAGAAATTCAAGGTATAACCCGCAATAATTGGCCGAACCCAAAACAAACACAAGATGCACGATATAATAGTACGCAAATAAGTATGATATCGATACGTGAGTGAGTATCGATAATATGAATTGAAAAAGCGGTATATGGCCCGACAACGTACGGGGTATAAGAAATTCAAGGTATAACCCGCAATAATTGGCCGAACCCAAAACGAACACAAGATGCACGATATAATAGTACGCAAATAAGTATGATATCGATACGTGAGTGAGTATCGATAATATGAATTGAAAAAGCGGTATATGGCCCGACAACGTACGGGGTATAAGAAATTCAAGGTATAACCCGCGATAATTGGTCGAACCCCAAAAAAAAAGTATGATATCGATACGTGAGTGAGTATCGATAATAGTTAAATAAGTAAGATATGATCCTAGGATATAGGAGGTAATATATGGCACACACGCCGCAAAGACGGGGTATATAATTATATAATATAATATAGGTATAGTAGATAATAATAATATAATACAATATAGGTATAGTATATAATAATAATATATATAATATAATATATAATAATACATAATATAATATAAAATCAAATAATATGATGTAATATTGTGTAATATAGCAATTTAATATAATGGTATATACGTATAAAAAAAACGAGGGAGGTAAATGGTCGGGTACCAGTTGAATAAAATATTTTTACTTGGCAATGCAACTAGTATATAGTACACATGGTCTAAAACCATAAGAATAGCATAAGATAAACGATATACGTAATAATCAAACGCCAATGTAGCGATATATAGTATATATGGTCTAAACCCATAAAAATAGAATAGGATAAAGGATATATGTAATTATCAAACGACCATGTAGCGATATATCGTATAGGTGGTCTAAAAACCATACAAATAGAATACGATAAGCAATATATGTAATAATAAATCGACAAAGTAGAGATATATAATATATATGGTCTAAAACCATAAAAATAGAATAATATATTATATATATGGTCTAACACCAAAAAAGAAATGGAATAAGATAAGCGATATAAGTAATAATGAATCGACAAAGTAGAGATATATAGTATATATGGTCTAATACAAAAAAAAAGGAAATGGAATAAGATAAGCGATATAAGTAGTAATGAATCGACAAAGTAGAGATATATAATATATATGGTCTAAAACCATAAAAATAGAATAATATATTATATATATGGTCTAACACCATTCTTCTTCCTCTTCTTCCCTCTACACCATCGCGATTTGATGATAAAATAAAAAAAAAATAATTAAATATGTAACTGGCCTGCATAAGCAAAGAATAAGTCCGTCATGAAGGTTAAAAGGGGATTCAAAAAAAAAAAAAAAATTAGCCGAATCGCTTCCCTCACCCAACTTGTCCATACCGACAGCAGGAAACCCGTCGTGTAGCTGGTACCATTGCCTACTCACGCAATTCGGAATTTCAATTTGCCGGACTTCGAAGTTGAATGAGTTGACGACTCGGGCTAAGGAATACAAGAAATTATTTTTTTAAGGACCACTGATCTGTCACACATAGGTGAGGAAGTGTCCTCCTGACTTCACGGTCAAAATATCGAAAAAATCAACATCAACATTCCGCGATTCTCGTGAAGTGAGGAGGGCATCCTTCACAGAGTACATTATGTACCCTCGACACGACACAAGACAGATCAGGGCCTGTTTTAGGAGGGGAAATACTACTTTAAAAGGATGTGGAGGGGGAAGGAACACCAGTCCTAGGGTCTGCCTGGGCAAAGATCAGCGTGAAGCCGCAATCACGAGGATTGGGAGTGCCAAAGCACTCCGAAACTTTAAGGACCAGTGCAGTGGGACATATAAAATGTGAGGACCCGAGATGGAGTTGGGTCCTCTTCGTCCAAGGACGAAAACTACATGATTTTTGGCCCCACGTTGGGCGCCATTTGTAATAATGGAGTAGCGGAGGACGAGGGTTGGTATGGCCGTGAAGGCCTATGGGACACCAAGTGTCAACAAACCACTCTCCGGAGGACCACCTGTGACGTGCGCTGGCAGACCAGCTCAGCTGTCGGGAGTAGTGGGGTGGGCTATGCACGGCAGTCACCGGCCTCCTCCATCATTAACAAAAAAGGTATCGCACGTCTGCCCGTTACTCACAAAAGAAAATCGCAAAAGAACTACCAAGATCAAAACCAAATATACCAAAACAAAAAAAAAAGAGAAACCTAACCGTGACGACGAACGTCAAACTCCCAAAAATATCGAACCAAAAGACGCAAAGTCCCGTGCAGGGACACAGGGCTGCATCAGCCAAACTACAACAGGCACAAGGCCGAAAATACAATAAAGACGGGAATACCGTCCGATCAGGACAGATTCTTCACTTCTACAGGCCCGTTGAGCCTAATGGTATTAATCGGCTCTATATGAGCCCCAGATGTTGTGGGCTCCGGCGCGTCCATGCCCTCCCAGCCATGGGTTTCGGGCGCCTAAAAAGTTAGAAACCCCCTAGTTAAACAGATGGGCCCCAGATGTTGTGGGCCCCAGTGCGTCCTTGCCCTCCCAGCCATGGGTTTCGGGCGCTTAAAAAGTTAGAAACCCCTTGTTAAATAGATGGGCCCCAGCGCGTCCTTGCCCTCCCAGCCATGGGTTTCGGGCGCTTAAAAAGTTAGAAACCCCCTTTATAAACGCAAGTCGCGAGGTAGAGAGACAAGAGAAGGAAGCTTTCTGTCTCATCCAAATTAAAAATAACGCAATATGATACTTCATAAAAAAAAAAAAAAAAACCTTAATATTCAGTCTGTCTGGGTTTAGCAAGAGAGAAAAAGAATAGCCGGGATATTTTTCTATTCCCAAGAAATTTAACGATGACACGTTCGCGTTTTAGTTTAATTCATTTGTGCGAGAATCGATGTCACCACAAAAATTCATTCACGGTAGAGAAGATTCCTGTAGCACGAGGCGAAGCCGATCGGCCCGTAGATGAGTCCGTCAAGTCGTCCGGTCCGTCGGAAGTACGTTAGGTGGAATACGTGTTGGTCCGCAGGTAGTAAAAGAAACCGTCCGCTGTCCACGGTCCGTCAAGCTCGTCATCGTCGCATGCCGCTGGGTCTTGGCCTGGCTAAGGGGGCGTGTCTCAGCCAGTTTGCCAACACGGTGACAACCAGGTAGTTGGAGCGTCGAGGTGGTGGTGCGTCTCCTCCAGCGTTGGTCCGCATGCAGGGGGGGGGGAGGCCTCGTCCGTCTGTGTGGCCATCCAACCACATTCCACGTCCTGGTGTCGCCTGCCACGTACTAAAAGGTCCGGTCCAGTCCGTAGGTCTGTCGTCCTGTCCGGGTCCAGTTGGTCCACGTCCGGGGCTTCGCTCCCGCCGCTTTAGGATTTCTCTCTCCTTGTTTATATATATATATTTTTTTTTTTTTTTCTTATCCAAACGAAGCATTTTTGCTTCCCACGATTCTCATTTCTTCGACATTCGACGTAATATTTGTATACTACTTTAAGAAATTTTAATTGTGAGTTTCTTTTCGTAATTATATGTATTAATACATACGTTAAAAGTGGGTATAATAAATTTGTTGCATTATAGATTTGTTCATGTATAGTCGTTTCTGTTGCCACATTCGCTCGTTCGTTTATTGGATATTTCCTTTATTGATATATAATATATATTATATGTTTGCTCTTACGTGTTGTACCTGTCGTTTACATAGCGAGAATAGTTTGCATTGCGTCCTTCTTTTTTTTTTTTTTAAATTAGGTTAAGAAATTAAAGCGAAAAAGATAGTAATCTCTTGAGATAAATAGATAGACTGAAATTAGGTATAAATTTTTACGAATTAAAAAGGAAACTAGAAACTTTAGATCGATTAACGAAATACAAAAGAAAATCTCTACATTGTCTATTTATCTAAATTCATAAATTTGAATACAATTTTCGGGTACATGTTTCAATTCGATTGATTGAAATAATTCCGAAGTCCTATGATAGTAGTAGCCCTCCATTTTACCTTTCGATTTTGTAAAGCAAATGTAATAGAAGCCGGCAAATGATGCGCCATTTATATCTTTTATTGTATGATCAGGTACCAGAAAGTGTTCTTTCCATCGCCTAAACACATAATCACTCTTTTCTAAGCTGTCGTAGTCAAAGTTGTCTGAATTGAAGGTGCTAACGTACGAAGAGAAGGCATCAAATTTACCCCAGTGTCCTTTATCTACATCCTCATCTGCTTCCCATTTACGTGTCAGAAACGGATATCGTTTCGATATAATTTCGCCATCGAAAAATGTCGTTAATGTCGGAAATTCAAATGTAAGTCCTGTTATCTTTAACTATCCGCACAAATATGAATTCTGTTCATCGACGTGCTGTAGTACAACCTCAACATCATAAGAATTGCCTTTTGATTTTTGAAAGCCCTGAAATTTGGAACCATTGTACAGTAACGTTTTCGCTACACCAATCTGTTTTGAATTTGCTGGGGGCGGTGGCACTATCATCTCATCTCGAACCGGCATTTTGCTTCGTCTATATATTTTATGAAAATAAGGAAGATACGACCGTTGTTTTCGATGCGCAATTTAAGGCTCTTATTACAGCTCCAATGAAACTAATGTGAATACAGTGCTTAAAAATTGGCACAAAAGCACACTAATAAGGTCAACGTAAAGTGATAGTCCAAATACCTTCAATCACACGCTTGACTTTGCCTGTGCCAAACCCATCCAATCCTGTGTCTGATTTTCATCCAAAATTGGCAAAAAAGTTGCAATTCCGCGAGTCTTTTTACGAGTTGCACACTACCCACATATCACTGCATGCTGAGCACAAATGACGATGACGATATTCTGGGGTGGTGCGAACAAACCTTAGACAGGAATTTACGAAAAACGGGCAATTCCCGCAACTGGCAAATGCGTTAACAGCCTCCAATGGATGTCCAACCTTGCGGACGACTATTTGGAAGCGTAATAGCGACGCACTGGTAACGATAAAAGGCAAACAACAATAGAGCGAACCTTTCACTTTGCCACAAAATAGACGTTTCGAATTTGATTCTGACACAGCTGTTCGCTGTCAAATTCAACATTACTGTTGGGTGCACAGAACAGCTGTTTTGCTGCTTTCAACTTCCATTCAATTTCCAGGCTGATTACATGTATACTTGACAGATGAGAAAAGTACCGCAACTTGTTGCCGATACATTTCTCCTCTTTCAAATATCCATGCAGCCGCACTATTGAAATTGAATGGAAGTTGAAACCAACAAAACAGATGCTTCACGATATTCTATGACCACTTTGATGATCGTTAAGGCCATGTTCTACGGGGGTAATTATACGTTCATGCCAAACAACATAAACGTAACCCACACTCCCGGCTAGAACGCGACGAACCGGGATTCGAGACAGAATCCGACGACCACTCGGCCTTTACTGGCCCCGACCATTTCCTACCCCCACTAACCCGCCATATCACGGCAAAAGGAGACACATCCTAACTTGAAATAACAATTACCACGGTGCCCCACGCTCGTGGCGGAGCACCCTCTGCTGCTCCCTCGACGATGGGCCTAATGATTCGTCGCCCCGGGGTTGTTCCGCCCTGTCTAGGTGAAACTCCATATGGATGGGCGCAGTCGTTCCGGCGAAATAGCCATACACCTGTCAACTAGCGCCTTCTATGAATCCAATTGGGAAATTCCAGGATGCAAACAGGAACACAACACCAAATGTACATATAAAGGCCAACACTTCACTTGGAAATTTCCGCAAAGTGACACAACCCGACCACACGATACTTGAAATATGGAAAAAAAATCCTGACCAACCGCCTTCGTGGTCAGATCCAGAATGATCCCCTGACCGGTTCCTTTGTTCCGCTCTCGTGCTTCGCTTTGTTGTCAGCCTGACAAATGGACGCTTTTCATTGGCCAGATCGACGACATCATCCGATAATTCCGTTATTCGAAATTATCGGATGACGTCTTCGGTCAAGTCGAAAATGGCGCTCATTTGCTTAGTGTGGACAACCACCAAGTGAGCTTATTATGGACCAAGTACATTGCCGGCAGAAGCAGTCGCAGCCGTTTTTGCGCGAATGTGCATAGGGACCGCGAGTGCTTCCGTCGGCAATATCATCAGCCCATTTCAGGGTTTGGAACACCCTGTATACATTAATATATATACATATATATATATAAAGGACACTAAAAAATCGAATAATGCCAATCGATTCCAGGGGTCATGAAACGTAAAGAAAATCAGCTCCGGGGTCGAAACTCATCATTGAAGGAGGGTCGAATAACTTATTTTTTCTTCAAAAATCAGTTAAAAACATAAAAGAACTACGATTGGGGTAAACCCCAATCATGCAATACTCTAGATGAATTTGAACCTGGTTAAAGCCAATAAATAATTTTGGTTGCAATAGTTTCTGAGAAAATCTGATTATTGTAAATTATCAAAAATGTGTCATTTTGTATGGGAGGGGGTAGACGGAGTAAGGGTAATCGATTACTTTTTTTGAATCTAACTGATATTGTTAATTAAGGGGGTAGAAGGAGGGTGAGGATTACAATAAGTTTTATAACATAGGTTACAATTATCATAAAAGTGATATATTAAAAATTTCAAAGCAATATGTTTTATAGTTTCTGAGAAAATCTGATTATTGTAAATTTTCAAAAATGTGTCATTTTGTATGGGAGGGGGTAGAAGGGGTGGAGCGATTTAGCCCGTTCACGAACTTAGCCTTCATTTTTTGTCAAAAATAACGTGTGCAAAATTTGAACTTCATAGCTCAACGCGTTCTCGAGCTAGAGAGGTCACGGACGGACGGACGGACAGACGGACAGACGGACATCCGGTTTTGAGATATTCGAGTGATAATATGAACTTCTGTAGCATTCATTTTTTTCTGCGAGCCTTATTTCTTAGCGTTACAAACTTTGTGGCAAACTTATAATACTCTCAGATTTCATCTAGAGTATAAAGAGCGGCACGTTAGGCCAATCCATGCAAATACATTTCCCTTTCATCCATTTGTGTTTAAATTGTACATGTACATTGTACAAGGAACTAATTATTTAGGTGGACATCATTGAGTAAATGTTCCTCTGGCATCACTATGAAATGCCTTCGATGAAATGATGTCTTTCGGTCCTTTATATTCGTTGAGTTATTTATATCCTGCACGTCCTTTAATCCGAAACTAATATTTTCAAGATTTGGTTTCTGTTTCATTTCATACTTAATGAGATGCTGTTTTCCTAACTCAAACACCATAAACAGTACTCTAGCGCATTCGCACGACGACCCCCAGTCGTATGATACCTATCCTGCCTAAATATCTTGCATATAATATCCTTTCTCCTGCCTAAAGGAATCAAAATGCCTTTAAAAGTCTACTGCATTCGCCTTATCTCTCCCAGTCATATGATAGCCATCATCCCTTGATATCCCTTATTTCCAATAATGTCCTTTTTCCTCTTCAAAGGATGCCAAATGCCATCAATCCTGATCGAAGAACTCAAAATGCCATTAACAGAACTCCAGTGCATTGGTCTGAATACCGCGATTTAGAATACACCCTCACCTACCAGCTTGGTTTTTGTTTCATTTCATTATAATAGAGTCTTTTTGTCCTGAGGCACATCTCCAGCAGCACCAAAGTATAATCGTTTTGTACTTAATTACCAAAGGAAGCTAGGCACCAAATTTAGTTGAACCACGGACCACGGGTAGTGGCTGAAAGATTTTTATACTCTAGATGAAATCTGAGAGTATTATAAGTTTGCCACAAAGTTTGTAACGCTAATAAATAAGGCTCGCAGAAAAAAATGAATGATACAGAAGTTCATATTATCACTCGAATATCTCAAAACCGGATGTCCGTCTGTCCGTCTGTCCGTCTGTCCGTCTGTCCGTCTGTCCGTCTGTCCGTCTGTCCGTCCGTCCGTCCGTGACCTCTCTAGCTCGAGAACGCGTTGAGCTATGAAGTTCAAATTTTGCACACGTTATTTTTGACAAAAAATGAAGGCTAAGTTCGTGAACGGGCTAAATCGCTCCACCCCTTCTACCCCCTCCCATACAAAATGACACATTTTTGAAAATTTACAATAATCAGATTTTCTCAGAAACTATAAAACATATTGCTTTGAAATTTTTAATATTTCACTTTTATGATAATTGTAACCTATGTTATAAAACTTATTGTAATCCTCACCCTCCTTCTACCCCCTCCCATACAAACTGCACTATTTCATGAAATACGTTAAGCCAATTTACTCAGTACGTATACAATTTATCGGGCTGAAATTTTGTATTTAACACTTAATTAACAATATCAGTTAGATTCAAAAAAATTAATCGATTACCCTTACTCCGTCTACCCCCTCCCATACAAAATGACACATTTTTGAAAATTTACAATAATCAGATTTTCTCAGAAACTATAAAACATCTTGCTTTGAAATTTTGAATATATCACTTTTATGATAATTGTAACCTATGTTATAAAACTTATTGTAATCCTCACCCTCCTTCTACCCCCTCCCATACAAACTGCACTATTGCATGAAATACGTTAAGCCAATTTACTCATTACCTATACAATTTATCGGGCTGAAATTTTGTACTTAACACTTAATTAACAATATCAGTTAGATTCAAAAAAAGTAATCGATTACCCTTACTCCGTCTACCCCCTCCCATACAAAATGACACATTTTTGATAATTTACAATAATCAGATTTTCTCAGAAACTATAAAACATATTGCTTTGAAATTTTGAATATATCACTTTTATGATAATTGTAACCTACATTATAAAATTTATTGTAATCCTCACCCTCCTTCTACCCCCTCCCATACAAACTCCACTATTTCATGAAATACGTCTTAACGTCTTAACGACTTACGTCTTACGTCTTAACGATGCATCCGAGATTGCAACCAAAATTATTTATTGGCTTTAACCAGGTTCAAATTCATCTAGAGTATTGCATGATTGGGGTTTACCCCAATCGTAGTTCTTTTATGTTTTTCATTGAAATCAATAAAACGACTTAAGCGAGAAACTCTATAATATTTAACATTTTTGGATGTATCTTTTTATTTACTGCACGGATCAGAGCAAATGATAGCCTATGCACACCCTTAAGGCACAGTCGATTCATGAGAAAAGAAAGCAGACCTCGATACGCTCTCTACGAGGCTGTAGCCCTGCCAAAGAACAACGAGATCAACGAGAACACGAAAACTTGAAAAATAGCGATTTTTAAACTGTCATATCTCGGGTGTTTTCCATCGTATCGAAATCGGCAGCACTTCGTAAGGCGACCGGAGATAATGACCATACTAAATTTGAACCTCCACAATCACCCGGGGCCGAAGCTACAGAGGTCCGAAAACCTGTACTTGTTGTGTTGCGTAAACATAGTCACTTCTCCATTTTTAGGGTTTTGTAGTAAAACAAAACCCTTATGAAATCGGTCAGCGTCCGTCTGTCTGTCCATGAAATATCTCACGAGCCGCTGAAGCCAAATGTATAAAATTTTGGTGAAAATATGTAGAACTACTATAATTCTCTGGAGGAAGTGATGAGTCGTAATAGGTCAACTTTGAAGGGGGGTCCCCATACAAGGGAAATTAAGGTCGAAATTTTTTTTCATTTGGTATAGGCAAGTGGGGTATCGTAAAAAAGGTACCGCTGAGTACATTCTATTTCTGATTCTATCCCTTCTGGGTGGGGGGTGGTTGTGAGGGGCAAAACAAATTTTGCTTATCGACTGGTATAGGCAAGTGGGGTGTTGTGAGAAAGGTAATGTTGAGTACATTTTATTTTTGGCATTTACTTATATTTGAAAAAAGGGGAACAATGAGGGAGGAGAAAATATTAGAGCCCAATTTATCTCCCCTTATATTTCGAGACCGTAAACGAAACATGGAAAAATTCCAGGAAGGTGTGTTCCGAATAGCATATAAATCGGGAAATAATGGAATTTGTATATCCTCAAAATAGGTTAATAATAGTTTATTTCCATAGTTACAGTTAGCGCATCCCTGCATCCCTTAAACACGTCCGACATCAAAAGTACCTACTGATGGCCAAGGATAACCAACACCATAGGCAATAATATGTTCTAAGTTTCATTACAATCACGTATAATATGATTGGGCATATAAGATACTATATGATGGGTCAGACATTTTTGTTATGGTTTTTATTTATCCATCTAAGTGGTACCAAGAAGAGCAAGGAGCGATACTTACATACCAAAATAAGTACTTGCTACAAAACCCTCGGATTGCGGGCGTAGCTCTCTATATTCCGGTTACTTTTTTTTTGTCTTTCTTTGTCAGGCGGGAGGCTATCGTCCCTAGATTGACTCAAATATGTTATAAAAAAAAAGAAATTATTTTTTTTTTTTTAATTTTCCAGAGTTTGTCGGATTTCTGAGTTACTAGTTCGAATCACGTCCACGACGACGTTGGTGGCCATGGATGTGCAGGAGGAGCATGCTGGCAACTGCATTCTCCGAAACCAGTTTATGCCGTCGGCGTCGAAATGTTAACTGGGCCACATGGAACAGTTGGGGTACTATGCCCCCCAAGGGGTTAGGGCAATTGAGAGAAAGCGAGAGAGAGTATAAATTGAGCCACATAACTGTACATCTAACATACAGAAATCACTAATAAATGATTAAATAAGCCAAAAACAAGAATTCATAATTACATTAATTAAAAAAAGTTACTTATCAAATTAACTTTGGTATGGGATTCAACTGAAGAAAGTTACATATCTGCATCACTGGGGTATGAGGTACCCCAAGTAGACTTCAAAATGCGCGATCTTCCTCAATGTCGAGAAAGGAAGAGACTTGGAACTCACCATCATGTGAACAAAGATTATTTAAGTGGGAAAAAAAAGATTAAAAGTAATTCCAGAAGGCAGGAATTTCACACCCCCGTTTGCCGTTTTACGGTTAATAAAAATAAATACATATTGCATATGTAAGAAATAATTATTATTGTTATTTTAATAATGTGGCAATACTTACATTCCCTCTGGTTTAAATTTACTTCGAGTGGATTTCGTATAGGAATAAGCACTGCAAAAAATAAAATAAAGAAGACATTAGCAGTGTTTCTTTATTTAGTTGTGACTTTTGTAGCAACACTTCAATGGGGGACAAACTGGAAATTGTTAATTGGTATCTATTGATGAATGTATGGTGATTTCACTAAAAAATATGTAGATCATGCTTTCAGTACTCTATAAAATGCGTTTAAAATTGCAAACATGGCTCAATCTTTTTTTCCTTCTTCAAGTAATACTATTCGCTTAATAAAAATACAATACAATGATTTTAGTCGTCACTTGAATAGGAATGAAATGTTTGGAATTATTAATTCGGAGCTTTTATGCTGTAAAGTTATGCATTTTGCGCTCTCTGAATGGCTTAAACCAACAGTTGCGAAATTTTTGGCGTCTATCTTTACATTTCTTTGCCCTATTTTTGCGTCTGTGTTCACAGAAGCTCACTCTCCTTCTACAAACTGTTGGTGATGTGTAAACATCTTATGGCTCGGTACGGTGTAAAACCGTGGTATCTGTAGAATGCGTAAACAGCATTAGTATGTGTAAATTGTCAATTTGTATTTAGTGCATTTTATATACACTGCAAAGCGTGCACAAGGAACAACTCTTGTCAGAAGCTGCATAGCTGAGCCGGCTAAGGACCCGGGCGAATAAGCATATGGCCCGGGTTTATGTTCCCGTCGCGCCAAACTTTTGCGTATTTTTATACCCTAGACTTTTAGTATAGGGTATATTGTTTTTGTCCCGACGAAAATATGTTAACACCTTAAAGGAGGCTCCGGAAGTATATCAATTTATATACATGAAAATGATCAGAGTCAAATGCTGATTCGATTTAGCCATGTCTGTCTGTCCGACTGTCCGTATGTCTGTCTGTCTGTCCGTTCGCACGATAACTCTCGATAGAATGAAGCTAGACCCTTGAAATTTTTGGTCAAATGTTGGCAGTATGATCTTATTGGTTCGTACTGAAAATAAGCATGATCAGGCCAAGGGAACACGTACCTCCCCTACATATGTAAAATAATTAAATGAATCAATAACTCCCGATTAAATAAACATGAAAAGCTCTAGCTTTAGTAGATTGCTCGTGAGGGTAATCTCCTGGGAAAATAAAATCGATCAGTTGAAAACAAACGGTAATTTTCTAACAAAGAGCCCCGTACTACCCTACTTTTAAGGTTTTATGTTTATAACTCTTGAACCAATTGACGTAGACACCTGATTTTTGACATGTAACCCTGAGGTGAGAAGCTGCTTGAGTTTAAGTAAGTTGGGCATAGTCAGATCAAAGGAACGGCTACCTCCCTTACAAATTTCAAAAAATTAAATATTACTTTAATAACGATAACTTCCGATAGAATGACAATAGCAAGTTGAAAATTTGGTAAAATGTTGATAGTGAGATCTACTTGGCTAATGTTGAAAATGGGCAAGATCCGACCGAAGGAACCCCTACCTCCACTACAAATAAAACTTCAAATAAGCGATAACTTTTGATAGAATGAAGCCAGCAACTTGAAATTTTCGCCAAACGTTTAAAGTAAGATTGACTTAGCTGGTATTAAAAATAGGCCAAATCCGACCCAAGGAACCGCTACCTCCCCTACAAATGAAACTTCAAACAAGCGATAACTTTCGATGGAATGAAGCTAGAAATTTGAAATTTTGCTTAAATGTTCACAGCATGATCTAATTGGTTGGTGGCAATGATGGGCAAGATCTGACCCAAGGAACCCCTACCACCCCTACAAATGAAACTTCAAATAAGCGACAACTTTCGATAAAATGAAGCTAATGTCTTGAAATTTTGGTAAAATGTTTGTACTGGGATCTAGTTGGTGGTTATTAAAAATGCGCAAGATTCCACAAAAGAAACCTCCACCTCCCCTTCAAGTGAAACTTCGATTAAGCAATAACTTTAGATAGAATGAAGGTACCGACTTGAAAAATTCGGCAAATATTTGTAGAATGGGTTAGTTATTTGATTTTGAGAATGGTCAACATCCTCCTGAATGAGTGTCAACCTCCCCTAAAAACTGGTCATATAGGAAACTCACTTTTAATGCAAATGGTCGCTGCCAATTAGTAGGTACTTTTGGTATCACTAGGTCTGTGCAAGTCTAGGGTATACCTATATACGCTTCGGACTTTTTTGAACAAATGTGGTTTTGAATAATGCAATTTTAATTATGGCGAAGTAAAATTTAATTTGTTACTGTCTGAGGTCAATCTTGATCTCTTGTATATTTATTTTCCAGGAACAAATTTTTATCAGTAAACAAACTATTGAAACAGGTGAACCAAACACACAAGCTGGACGCGTATGAAAGCATTTGCATGCATATAAACACAAGACTCTGATGAATACGCTAGTAGCTCCGATTCGGTCACCACTATACAAATGTATTATCATAATATAACGAAATAATAATTCCATTAAATTGCAGTTATTTCATATTAACTATACTTTACTTTTTTTTTGCACTTTTAATATAACAAAAATAAATACAATAACTTTTCCGTTTTTTTTTTACATTAATTTCTGTGTATAATTTTGAACATTAAATATTATTATAAAAACTATTCATATAAAAGTAGCTTTCCGTTATTTGCATATTAATTTTAACATCCATTTTATTTTTATTTTTAATGTCTAAGTATTATTAGGCTAACAAATTTTGTATGGGAATTTTGCGACGGGAACTCTTCCAAACTACTGAGCCGATTTTAATGATTTTTTACACCATTAGAAAGCTATTCTTTCAGAGGCGTGCACAAACTCTATGTTATTAAAATGTGATAAATAGTTTAGTTGTAATTCGCGAAAAGCAACTATAAGCTTTCGGCACTCCAAACGCTTTAAGCTTCGATTCGGTTCATATGTATATGCTCTCCTCATTAGCTGAATGGCGCTGAAGTAGCATAGAAATCGAGAATAGAGAAATACATAGATAATTTAGTTTGTATCTTTCTAAACCTCTAAAGCTATCTTTAAATGGTTCTATTGCTCTGTCTGTCTGTTTCTATGCAAAGGTGTTACATATTTCCGCCGTGACGAAAACAATATACCCTATAATAAAAGTCTAGGGTATAAAAAGTTAGTAGAGCGCTTCCTTGCCACGAATATCATTTTTCTAGTTCAAAGGACTCAAAGTGCCTTCAACATCTCATTTTTCTAGTTCAAAAGACTCAAAGTGCCTTTAACAATAGTCTACTGCATTCGCCTCACCACCCCCCGTCATATCATACCCATCATACCTTGATATCACTTCTTTTCTAAAAAAGTCCTTTTCGTTCTCCAAAGGAGGCAAAATGCCATCAGTCGTGGTCGAAGGACTCAAAATGCCATTATGCCATTAACAGAACTCCAGTGCATTGGTCTCATTACCACGACTTTGAATACACCCTTACCTACCAGCTTTGGTTTTTGTTTCATTTCATAATAATAGAGTCCTTTTATCCTGACGCACATCTCCAGCAGCACTAAAATACAACCGTTTTGTACTTAATAACCAAACCAAGCTATGTACTAAATAAGTTGAACCACGGACCACGGCTAATACCTGAAAGATTTTTTTTTTCATTGAATTCATTAAAAAGACTTCCAGAAAGCGAGAAACTCAATACTTTTTTTTCACATTTTTGGATGTATCTTTTTATCTACTGCACGGATCAGAGCAAATGAAAGAAAAGGCTCACCCTTGGGACACAGTCAATCCATGAGAAAAGAAACCAGACCTCGATACGCTCCCTACGAGGCTGTAGCCCTGTCAAGGAACAACAAGATCAACGAGATCAACGAGAACAAGAATAATTTGAAAAATAGCGATTTTCAAACTGTCATATCTCGGTGGCTTTTCGTCATATCGACATCAAATTTGCAACACTTCGTAAGACGGCCGGAGAGAATAGTCATACTAAATTTGAGCCCCCACAATCACCTGGAGCCGCAGCTACAGAGGTCCAAAAACCCGTACTTGTTGTGTCGCGTAAACATAGTCTTGGTCACTTTTTCGATTTTTTTTTCGATTTTTTTTCGTTTTTCTTTGGCGGGCGGGACGCTCCCATGTCCCTAGATAGAAGAAAAAACTATGAAAGCTGGAAAAGTGAATAATATTATCATTGAAGATTATTTTACCAGTGAAAAGAATAATTCAAGAATAGTACAATAATTACATAGCAGTAGTTGCATTAAAATCGAATGCAAAAAGGATTAGATGAGGCCTATTAAAATTTTGGCGCAGAAGAGACAATTTGAAAGAATTGAGTTCCATTAATAATAAAACTGAATAACAAAATTGGCACGTTTATGAGGAAGTTTCGCATTTCATGAAATGTCGGGTTTCTCACAAAGCCTGCGCGAATTCACTATACATACCAAATCATCAATGAGAGACCCAAAACTATGCAAGCGTCCGAAGCATACATACCCTAGACTTGTACAGACCTAGTGGTGATACCAAAAGTACCAATTGGCAACGACCATATGCATTAAAAGTGAGTTTCCTATATGGCCAGTTTATAGGGGAGGTTGGCACTCATTCAGGAAGATCTTGACGATTCTCAAAATCAATTAATTAACCCATTCTACAAATATTTGTCGAATTTTTCAAGTCGCTAGCTTCATTCCATCGAAAGTTATTGCTTATTTGAAGTCTCACTTGTAGGGGAGGTAGAGGTTTCTTTTGTCGAATCTTGCGCATTTTTAATTACAACCGACTAGATCTCAGTATAAACATTTAACCAAAATTTCAAGTCGCTAGCTTAATTTTGTCGAAACATATCGCTTATTTAAAGTTTCATTTGTAGCGGAGGTAGGGGTTCCTGAGTCGGATGTTGCCCATCATTGCTACCAACCAATTAGATCATGCTGCAAACATTTGAACAAAATTTCGAATATCTAGCTTCATTTTATCGGAAGTTATCGCTTATTTGAAGTTTCATTTGTAGGGGAGTTAGGGAATCCTTGGGTCGGATCTTGTCCATCATTGACACTAACCAATAAGATCATGCTACAAACTTTTAAACGAAATTTGAAGTCTCTAGCTTCATTCCATCGAAAGTTATCGCTTATTTGAAGTTTCATTTGTGGGGGAGGTTGGGGTTTCTTGAGTCGGATCTGGCCCATTTTTAACACCAACTAACTCAATCCTACTTCAAACATTTGTTTAAAATTTCAAGTCGCTGGCTTCATTCTATCAAAAGTCATCGATTATTTAAAGTTTGATTTATAGGGGAGGTAGGGGCTCCTTGGGTCAGATCTGGCCCATTTTCAATACCAACCAACTAAATCCTTCAACAAATATTTGACCCTACAAATATTTGAGTTTCAAGTCTCTAGATTTATTCTATCAAAAGTTATCGTGCGAACGGCCAGACAGACATACGGACAGAAAGACAGACAGACATGGCTAAATCGAATCAGGAGGTAACCCTGGTAATTTATATGTATACATTGCTATACCTTCGGAGCCTCCTTTAAGGTGTTACATATTTTCGTCGTATACATCAATTACTCCTGCGAGTATAGGAGGACGAGGAGATTCCAGACGATTGGCGCAGAAGCATCATCTGTCCAATTCATAAAAAGGGAGATTAACTGCGGTGTGAGAATTACAGGGGCATCTCACTATTTTGTACGTCCTATAAAATTTTGACGAAAATTCTGGAAAATAGAATAAAACCGTACGCAGAACGAGTCATTGGCGAATACCAAAGCGGTTTCAGACCTGGTCGCTCCACAACCGATCAGCTCTTCTCAGTCAAACTGATACTCCAGAGATGTTCGGAATACAACGTAAACGTATACCAAATCTTTGTCGACTTCAAGCAGGCATACGAGAGTATCGATCGTGGAGTACTGTACAACATCATGCTGCAATTTGGTATGCCGGCCAAATTAGTGCGACTGACTAAGATGAAGATGACCAACTCCGTCTCACAAGACTTACTGATCTATTTGAAACACGCACTGGTTTGTAACAGGGCGATGGACTAGCACCGACGCTCTTCAACCTAGCACTGGAATACGTTATTCGGGCCATGAATATGGACAACAGTAAGACGCTACTCATCAAGTCGACACAATTAGCAGCGTACGCCGACGACATCAACATCATGTCCCGAATATTGGCTGACGCAGAAGAACTTCTGCATACGCTCGATACCGCTGCAAAGGAAGTTGGATTACGTATTAACGAGGGTAAAACTAAAATAATGATGCAATCGGCGACAAGGACACCTGCACAACCAAGCATCAACGTGGGGGACCTCAACATCGAGTTCGTGAACAACTTCATCTACCTGGGTTGCAACCTGTCAAGGGCCGCCAACGAAACTGACGAAATCAAGCGACGGATACAGTTAGCTAATAAGACTTTTTTCTCGGTTCTCCCCATAATGAAATCGAAACATGTGCACAGAAACACGAAGCTCCGCGTGTACAAAACCATTATACGACCAGTGCTATGCTATGGCTGCGAAGCATGGACCCTAACTCAAGCCTCCGAAAACATGCTAGACACTTTCGAACGTAAGGTTCTACGGCGAATTTTCGGGGCTGTTTGCGATCGAGATGGATGGCGCATGCGGTACAACCATGAGTTGTATGAAATGTACGATGAGCTGCAAGTCTCGAAAATCGTCAAACTACAACGACTTCAATGGGCAGGGCATGTACAACGAATGGACGAAGATCGCATGCCTAAGAGAGTAATGAATGCAGAACGAGTCGACGGAGCGAGACTGCGAGGACGACCGAGATCTCGTTGGGAGAGCTCAGTAGGTGTGGACGCCGCGCAGCTGCTGGGCTCCCAAAATTGGAGGACGCGGTCACGTGACCGAGATAATTGGAGGAAAATGATCCAGGCGGCCAAGGCCCGACGTCGGGCTGTCGCGCCACGATTATGATGATATTTTCGTCGTGACAAAAACAATATATACTCGTATACTATAAGTCTAGGGTAAAAAGAAACGACAATTTTCAACACACGAAAAAACATAAAACGGTGTGGATGAAGATACATACATAAATCCGGAATTCTTCAATTGCACCTTCTGTCCATAAAATATAGTTGTTTTCATTTGATCTGCTTGTAGACTTTGTTTACGTTAAAAGTGCTTTTTTAGCGTATTTTATCACTTCGAAGAGAACAGAAAAATTCCCTCATTTATGATGCTTCTTTTATTAGTATCTTATTCGTGGACGCAAATTTGGGACAGATTTGATTTTGCTTAATGTTCGATAACGGATCTCATTTAATCATTATACTCTAGATGAAATCTGAGAGTATTATAAGTTTGCCACAAAGTTTGTAACGCTAAGAAATAAGGCTCGCAGAAAAAAATGAATGATACAGAAGTTCATTTTATCACTCGAATATCTCAAAACCGGATGTCCGTCTGTCCGTCTGTCCGTCTGTCCGTCCGTCCGTCCGTGACCTCTCTAGCTCGAGAACGCGTTGAGCTATGAAGTTCAAATTTTGCACACGTTATTTTTGACAAAAAATGAAGGCTAAGTTCGTGAACGGGCTAAATCGCTCCACCCCTTCTACCCCCTCCCATACAAAATGACACATTTTTGAAAATTTACAATAATCAGATTTTCTCAGAAACTATAAAACATCTTGCTTTGAAATTTTTAATATATCACTTTTATGAAAATTGTAACCTATGTTATAAAAGTTATTGTAATCCTCACCCTCCTTCTACCCCCTCCCATACAAACTGCACTATTTCAGGAAATACGTTAAGCCAATTTACTCAGTACGTATACAATTTATCGGGCAGAAATTTTGTACTTAACACTTAATTAACAATATCAGTTAGATTCAAAAAAATTAATCGATTACCCTTACTCCGTCTACCCCCTCCCATACAAAATGACACATTTTTGATAATTTACAATAATCAAATTTTCTCAGAAACTATAAAACATTTTGCTTTGAAATTTTGAATATATCACTTTTATGATAATTGTAACCTACATTATAAAATTTATTGTAATCCTCACCCTCCTTCTACCCCCTCCCATACAAACTGCACTATTTCATGAAATACGTTAAGCCAATTTACTCAGTACGTATACAATTTATCGGGCAGAAATTTTGTACTTAACACTTAATTAACAATATCAGTTAGATTCAAAAAAAGTAATCGATTACCCTTACTCCGTCTACCCCCTCCCATACAAAATGACACATTTTTGATAACTTACAATAATCAGATTTTCTCAGAAACTATCAAATTTATTGGCTTTAACCAGGTTCAAATTCATCTAGAGTATTGCATGATTGGGGTTTACCCCAATCGTAGTTCTTTTATGTTTTTTCGATTAGATTTGCTATGCAACAGTTGCAAGAATCGCGTTTCATATGCTGTACATTTCATTTTCCCATATAAATCATCATACTTCATAAAATATTCAGATGGCTTAAAATTGTCGTTTAAACAATTAGCACACAATTTTTTCAAATTTCCTTTTCCACCTTACAAAAATCTTAACATGACCCCTCATTTTTCGTTTATCTTTCAACTTTTTAAATGCAATAATTGTAAGTACCTGTATTAACATCTCAATAAGCCACCTCCTCGAAGTACTTGAAATATGAACGTGTCTTAAGTCTTTTGAAGATCCGAATGATTTCAAAAAAGTTAGTAGAGCGCTTCCTTGCCAAGAATCTCATTTTTCTAGTTCAAAGGACTCAAAGTGCCTTCGACATCTCATTTTTCTAGTTCCAAAGACTCAAAGTGCCTTCAACAATAGTCTACTGCATTCGCCTCACCACCGCCAGTCATATCATACCCATCATACCTTGATATCACTTCTTTTCCAAAAATGTCCTTTTCCTTCTCCAAAGGACGCAAAATGCCATCAGTCGTGGTCGAAGGACTCAAAATACCATTATGCCATTAACAGAACTCCAGTGCATTGGTCTCCTTACCACGACTTAGAATACACCCTTACCTACAAGCTTTGGTTTTTGTTTCATTTCATAATAATAGAGTTGTAATGTTGCAATTCAACTTTAAAACGCCGAAAGTCTTTAGTGAATTAATATTTTATTCACGCGTATCTTTTCCTTACGTACTAACAATAAATTTGCAAAAGAAAATTGTCGAAAAACGAAAAATAGAAAAGAGGAAGAAAGATAGATGGAAATTGGCGCTGTCTGGAATGAGAAAAAATTAGATAAAAATTACTAAATTACCTCGGACGACCTTTACAGGTTTAAATGCGACTGGGCGAAACCTGTCTACGCATATTGCAATGCGACTAACTGCAGCCTATCTACTAGGTGACGAGCTAACAATTTGTCTACACTACAATATTTGCGACTGATTTCGTCCTATCTGCACATATTACCTTGTCTGTCCGCACTGTTCCGATGATCAAACGAAAGTGCAACAACTTGCAACTTTCGTTATCACCAGTCATCAGTTTATAATAAAAGCTTTTCATCTCATTAAAGAGTTTTTCTCTTTCCAGACAGAGCCATACATTGTAATGTCTCTTTACAATTCAAATTAAGAGAGCAGCAAAACTAATAATCGAATAACAATAACTAAAATGTAATTTTAACTTTACGGTATGAATTTATGATTTATAAAATGAATTTATGATGATAGTGATGATCTGCTACAGTCTCCCCCTTTGATGCACAATCTCGTCCCGATAGTGCGTCAATTCAAGTAGTGGTCTTCTTCTTTGGTCTTCCCCGTCTCCGTATTGGATGAATCGCTGCAGGTACTCCTTCGTTATTAGTACCCTTGTACAGAGCCAATGCAGATGCATGATATGTACCCAAAGATATATTCAAGTTCTCTGGCGAAGCGACTTCGTACGATGTAGAGCCAACCTTCTTGATGATAACATATGGTCCATCTCGTTTAGGAACAAATTTTGAAGTAGTGGCCTTAGAGGTGTTGCTCAAAACATGTGTTGTGACAAGGACCTTTGTTCCAACGTCCCAATCCGGTTGCCCACGGCGACTTCTATCTGCGTAGCGTTTATTCCTGTCTTGACACTTCTGTTCAACCTCTTGCGCCTCCTTGAAGACGTCTGCCATTCTTCTAAGGTATGGAGAAATCTGTGGAATAAAGTTTTCGCTTTCGACAATAGATTTAATATCATGTTGTATATCATCTAAAGTACGTGGCTCTCTACCAAATGTGAGATAAGCAGCACTAAATCCGGTGCTTTGACATTTCGAAGTATATTGCAAAGCGAATCGATGCCATGTCAACATGCCAGGCAGTGTGGTTATTTTGTACGAGTATTGATAGTTGAGCCTTCATATCGCGATTCTTGCGTTCAACGGGATTGGCTTCCGGGTGATAAACAGGCGTGAATTGTTGTTGGATATCTAGACAAAATGCAATTTTCTGCATTATTGCTGACACAAACTGAACTCCGTTGTCCGATTTTATTCGACGCGGCATTCCATAGCGAAGAAATATTTCGTCAATGAGGATTTTTGCACATACTTCTGCTGTAGCCTCTTTCAAAGGGAATATCTCTATCCATCGGGTAGCAACATCTTCAATTATGAAAATATGTTGATATCCTTTATCAGTTCGAGGTAGTGGTCCAAACAAGTCAATGGCAATTACTTCGAATCGCTGCTTACTGCTAGTAGTTTGCATAAGTCCTATTGGTCGCATATTTGTCGATTTAAAGCGTTTACAATCGATACACGACTTGATGTATCTTGCGATTTGTCCTCGCATTCCGGACCAAAAATATCTCATTGTGATACGTGCCGTAGTTTTTTCGACACCATAGTGTCCAGCCTCTCGATCGTCGTGGTATGCTCGGAGAATCTCGTCACGCTTATGTTCCGGTACTACTAGTTGAGCGTCATCTACATCATCGTTACTATAACAGAAAAGAACACCATCGTTCAGCAAATATCCCCTGTTGATCCAACGAGCCATGTTTTCATCTTGTTTCTCGAGTGATTCGATGACTTCCTTCAAGTAAATATCCTGCAGTTGCTCCTCGCGCAACTCCTTCGAAGTTTTCCTGGGGATGTCTACGAAGAATGCACATTTACAATTTTCTGAGTTGTGTTCGATATCCTCGCAAGGCGGTCTCGATAGCATATCGGCTAGAGCATTCGTTTTTCCGGGAGTGAACTCGATTTGAAAATTATATTGTTGTATCAGTAAGGCCCACCGTGCCAACCTTCCAGTTGGTGACTTAACAGTCAACAACCACTTTCTCTCAATTGCCCTAACCCCTTATGGGGCATAGCGCGTCAACTGTTCCATGTGGCCCAGTTGACGTTTCGTCGGCATAAACTGGTTTCGGAGAATGCAGTTGCCAGCATGCACCTCCTGCACATCCATGGCCACGAACGTCGTCGTGGACGGGATTCGAACCCGAAACGCCGATAGTCAAACATGAGACTGATGCCTCAACACACTGCGCTACCGGTCGCCCCATGGTCTGTCAAAAGAAGAATCTCTTCGCCTTCGATGTATCCTCGAAATTTGGTGCATGCCCATACAACGGCCAGTGCTTCGCGCTCCGTTGTTGAATAGTATCTCTCTGGAGAAGTGAGTAACCGACTTGCATATTCGATTGGGTGCTCATTTGGACCCTCCCCCTGGAGTAAAACTGCTCCGATAGCATAGCCGCTAGCATCCGCTTTAATTACATATCGCAAATTATCCTGAGCCTGCTTCAGAATTGGTGAAGTAATCAAAAGCGTCTTAAGTTTTGCAAACGCTTCACGTTGTGGGGTTTCCCATTTCCAAATAGCGTTTTTCTTGGTCAGATCCGTGAGTGGTTTGTCAATTTCAGCATATCGTTCAATAAAACGTCGATACCATGAGCAAGTTTGAACGAATGATATTACTTCCTTGACATTTTTTGGTTCTATGCGTTCACTAATTGCTGCAGTTTTGTCAGGATCCACAGAAATTCCATCTTCTGTCAGGATATGTCCCAAATACTTCACATGCGGACAACAAAAATTACATTTCGCTGCATTGACTTTCAGGCTGAATGAGATTAGTCGTTCCAAAATTAGGTTTATGTCCGCCAAATGTTGTTCAAATGTCGGTGAACACACAATTATATCATCGAGATATGCAAAGAGTAGTACATTCGGCATTGTACTTTTAAAACGATCGATGAGACGCTGAAATGTGGCTGGCGCATTTCGCAAGCCAAACGGCATTCTTTTGAAACAGTACGTCCCAAAGGTGTAATCATACATGTTTTCATAACATCGTTCGAAGCAATCTTTACCTGGTAATACCCGCTTTGCAAATCCAGAGTGGACATATATTTAGTGCCTTTTGCTGCGTGCAATAGGTCATCAATACGTGGCAAAGGGTATCTATCTGGTATGGTGATTGCATTGAGTTTTCTGTAGTCGACACATACTCGTGTTCCCCCTTCACGTTTAGGTACCATGACTACGGGAGAAGCCCATGATGATTCGCATTCTTCAATTATTCCATTTTCGAGCATCTTGTCAATTTCACTTTTTAACTCTCGCGTTCTGGCAAAAGAAAGGCGGTATGGCGGTGAAAATATTGGTCCATGACTTCCAGTGTTAATGTGATGCTCTGCATATGGTGTCGGGTCATCGATTGGTCTAAAAACTACTTCATGTTTTAAAAGAACAAGCTCCAGTGCTTCTTTCTGGGATAAATTAAGCTGCATGCCATCACTTTCCTTTAAGATTTTGTAATCCATGGCAAACAGTTCAGTGATTACTGGATCAGTTGTTTTACCGTTGAAATATACCCCACCAAAAAGATTTGGAAGACTATCCCGTGCAGGCGTGACTGCACCTGGCGGCAAAGCATCCTTAAAAATTGCTTGAATATCATGCGACGACCAATCGTCTTTTCTGAAATCTTGTTTTACTAACGACTCGTCTCCTAACTTCATCTTCTTCTGAGATGTGCTTGCAACTTTTATCGTCTCCAGTAAATTTATTTCTAATGGGAGAGGATCTTCGAAATCAAAACGTTGTTTCGGTAAATCTTCAAAATACCAATATTTTTGTGCCATGTTGATGACTATGCCTATTTGTTCCATAAAATCTGCACCAATCAACGTTCGATTTCTATTTGCATTCGGCAGAATGATGAATTGGATGTTCAAACATCTTCCACCAATAACGATCTTGCAAATTGTCGACAAGCATGCCTGCTTCGTTATGCTCCCGTCAGCTAACGTAATTTCACATTTAACTGATTCATATTTACAGCCTTTGAAATCCATTATGCGCTTCAGATTAGAACCAAAAAGTTCTACGTCCACAATTGGAACATTCCGACCTATGGCATCTGCTTTCAGAAGATTAAAATTAACAGAGAGAGCATTTGCGCTCTGTGACGACTTCTGCTTACAGGTGGGACAGTTTGCACGCGTTACCCCGGGAGTATTACAACCGTAACATGCAAACTTCGGTTTAGCATTTGTTGTCGACTCCGGTACGGCTTCCCTTGTCTCCCCATTAGCGTTGTGTTTGTTTCGACAATCTTTTACGTATTGACCTCTCCTGTTGCAATATGAGCAACGAACACTGCCCCCGTTTTTAGTGTTGTTCTCCGGCGTAGCTTCCTTGTTACGTTCTCTGATATATAGCTCGGCTTCTCTTGCTTCATTTAAAAGTTCGTCAAATGATGTTACTTTGTTTCTAGAAACACGATCGCGTATTTGGCTATGAAGTAACCCGAATAACATATCGATTTGCACACTTTCTCCAGGATACGTCGTTAGCTGCGCAAATAGTGCACGCTTTTTACACACAAATGCATCCGTGGGCTCCGTTTTTTGTTGCTTCGTATCAAAAAATTCGATGTAAATACGCCATGCCGGCTTAGGAGGTGAAAATGAATCGCGTATCATTTTCACAACATTGTTGAAATTACCGGCATTTTGTCTCACACCACTCCACCACTCGGATGCATGACCTTCCAGAAGCATAGGCATGCCCTTCACCGCATCAGTATCGGATATTTTTTCGACATCTTTAAATGTGGTTATTGCCGAAATAAATTCCTCCACTTTTTGGGGGCTACGTTCTCCAGAAAAACGGGCGGTGCAAGTGCTGAACGATCCTGAACGCACATTTGCATTAACCACGGCTTGCATAAGTCGTTCGAACTGTTCATTCGAAAATGTCGCCATTTGGACTTTCGCTGATTTGCGCTCACTTCTACGGATCTCCGACTTTTTACCAATTTTCATCAGTCTCGGCCGCGATGTTGGGCGCCAGTTGTAATGTTGCAATTCAACTTTAAAACGCCGAAAGTCTTTAGTGAATTAATATTTTATTCACGCGTATCTTTTCCTTATGTACTAACAATAAATTTGCAATAGAAAATTGTCGAAAAACGAAAAATAGAAAAGAGGAAGAAAGATAGATGGAAATTAGATAAAAATTACTAAATTACCTCGGACGACCTTTACAGGTTTAAATGCGACTGGGCGAAACCTGTCTACGCATATTGCAATGCGACTAACTGCAGCCTATCTACTAGGTGACGAACAGTTTGTCTACACTACAATATGTGCGACTGATTTCGTCCTATCTGCACATATTACCTTGTCTGTCCGCACTGTTCCGATGATCAAACGAAAGTGCAACAACTTGCAACTTTCGTTATCACCAGTCATCAGTTTATAATAAAAGCTTTTCATCTCATTAAAGAGTTTTTCTCTTTCCAGACAGAGCCATACATTGTAATGTCTCTTTACAATTCAAATTAAGAGAGCAGCAAAACTAATAATCGAATAACAATAACTAAAATGTAATTTTAACTTCACGGTATGAATTTATGATTTATAAAATGAATTTATGATGATAGTGATGATCTGCTACAGAGTCCTTTTATCCTGACGCACATCTCCTGCAGCACTAAAATATAACCGTTTTGTACTTAATAACCAAAGCAAGCTATGTACTAAATTAAGTTGAACCACGGACCACGGCTAATACCTGAAAGATTTTTTTTTCATTGAATTCATTAAAAAGACTTCGAGAAAGCGAGAAACTCTATATTTTTTCACATTTTTGGATGTATCTTTTTATCTACTGCACGGATCAGAGCAAATGAAAGAAAAGGCACACCCTTGGGACACAGTCAATCCGGGAGAAAAGAAACCAGACCTCGATACGCTCCCTACGAGGCTGTAGCCCTGTCAAGGAACAACAAGATCAACGAGATCAACGAGAACAAGAATAATTTGAAAAATAGCGATTTTCAAACTGTCATATCTCGGTTGCTTTTCGTCATATTGTAATGTTTGGCTCTTCTTGGGCTCGATGTAAATTTTCGAAGTTCAGAAATTTAAAATAACATTTCTTGTTTTCTATTTCTGAAGATTGGAAATTTTCTTTGAGCATCGGAAATGCTAAATATTCACCCACCAATGGAGCAACCCGTGTCTATTAGCAGGCTCAGTTTGCTACACGGCACTTATCAGCCGTACCGGCCCTACAGCATCCATATTCAATGCTGCATATCATATCGTCGTCGTCGTACAGTCAAAAATAAAGAATCAATCACCTGGTTCATTTGCCTATACTAGCCATGGTAGCGACGACGATGCGACATCAACGCTCAGCCAAGCGTCGCACTGATAATGCAATACTGCACTTGTTGCCGACGGCCAGTGTGTCGTGTCTGCTTCTGTGCAGGCAGTACGAGCGTATAAAGTAGTTACGTCACCAACTCAAGCCAGTGACGCATACCATGTGCACTCATCAATACCGGTCAAATGGGTAAACAAACATAATTAGTATTTTTAGTTGAAACAAACATGTTTATATGAGTCACCCATTTCATTAAGATAAGAAATAGTGTTAGGATGTCTAATGAGCCTTTAATGGCATAACAATAAGAAATGATAGAAGGATATACAATAAGAACCAATATGTAATAAGAAGAACGTAATGATGTAACAAATAAGTAAGATAAGATATTAATAATAACAAATAGTTAAGAAGCATAATGATAAGAAATTCAAATATAAATACATGTCTCAATTTTGTAAGATTCAGTTCAAAAATAGAGCTCAGGTCGAGCACTCAATAATATATATTTTATTATCAGAAACTCGGTCTTTAATTAAATAAGATTTTGAAGACTCAGATTTTAAGTAAATTCTAATCTTAAAACTGGCGCAGTCGGGACACGGACCAACTTTGGACCAAATCTTAAAAATATTTGCTGAATTGAAGCTCGAAGATCCAGCGAAAATGGATTTCAAACAGCTCTCCAGCTACATTCGTGGAATACCAAGTTTTGATGGTACTCAAATAGATTTATTTCCCTTCGTAGATGCAGTTGATGTCGTGGCACAGTTTATTGAGGAATGCCCATTGAAACCAATTCTTCATCAACAAATATTAACAAAAATCACGGGAAAAGCTAGAGAGGTGCTACAAACACACATGACAACGGATTGGAGGACGGTGAAAGCGTTAATGATCAATCATTTTGACACACCGGAAAACGAAACACAACTCATGGAAAAGCTATTAGCGGCGCAATTTACAACGGCTGGACAACTATACGGCTACATATGTAAGTGTCTTTTTAAACTAAACCAAAAAATAAATTATAATGTAAATTATAGTGTAAGTCAAAAAACAGAGTACATTAGGACTAAAAACGAAATTGCGAAATCCACTTTTATAAATAAGTGCCCTGAGCCTATACGAGGGGTATTACACGCATATAAGCCTGAGACACTAGAAGACGCATATAAAGTCTTGGTGAATACTGGCTACCTTAATGAACATTTTAATAGGCAACCAATGAGCTCCGGGTCAGCATTAGGTAACGGAAAAAGTCAGGGATCTTTTAGTAACAGAGGTGCTCAATCTAACGTTAGATATAATTGTGAACAAAATCAAAATCGCTATGTAAACGACTTGACATTAACCTCTGATGTGTCTATGAATACTGCAGTGTCAAGGGATACATCATTGCATATTCAGTCAGATGTACCAAATTTTTCGGTTCCAAGCCACGGATCCAGATATCAATTACCTATTATTCAATTAACGTTAGATGACGTAAAAGTTAGATGTCTGATTGATACAGGTTGCTCTACATCAATCATGAATCTCAACCGAGTTGCCGAGCATAGAAGGCATACACTTGAAAATGAATTAATAATTTCAAGTGTAAATGGTGAATCCCTTGCCACAGAAGGGTTGTTGACCAGCTTTCCACAAGAATTTAATATAGATGGAAAAGTTGAGTGGAAACTCGTACAATTAGAAAATAGGGAGTTCGATGCTATAATAGGGCAAAATATTCTTGTGCCAACAAAAGCAATTATCAATTTTCAAGATAATAGCTTAACAATAAATTCAATTAAAATTCCCTTGAGCTTAAATCAAGAGGAAATATATTGTACTATTGCGGCCCAAAATAATTCTGAAAAAGAGTACGAGGTAGACAAAAAAGAAACTGAATACTCAAACGAAGAAAAAATTGTTGTTGATAGGATAAAAAATGAATTCAGTGATTCAGAGTATAATAAAAATGAAATCTTGACTTTTACAAGCGAGATAAAACATGAATTGAAACTAAACACTGATAAACCTATCTATCAAAAAAATTATCGATATCCGTATGCTTTAAGAGACTTTGTCAACAAACAAATTGAAGAAGATTTAAAGCAGGGTATCATTCAACCATCAAGTTCTCCGTATAATTCACCCATTTGGGTAGTCCCAAAAAAGACACCCGGTGAACACAGACTCGTTATTGATTTTAGGAAAATTAATAACTTAACGGTCGAAGATAAATTTCCCATACCACAGATAGATGATATCTTAGGTAAATTAGGAAATGCAAACTATTTCACATCAATCGATCTGGCAAAGGGTTTCCACCAGATCGAAATCAAACCTGAGGATAGACACAAAACTGCATTTTCCACAGATAGTGGACATTACGAATTCACAAGAATGCCGTTTGGACTCAAAAATGCCCCGGCAACATTTCAAAGATTAATGAACCACATCTTAAGGGAGCACATAAATAAAATATGCATTGTATATATGGATGATATTCTTGTGTTTTCTACTTCCTTAGAAGAGCATGAAATCGCACTAAGGAAAGTTCTTGAAACGCTTAGAAAAGCAAATCTAAAGATCCAATTATCCAAAACTCACTTCCTTCAACGAAATACTGAATTTTTAGGACATATTATTACACCACAAGGTGTAAAGCCGAATCCAAATAAACTAAAAGCCATTGAGAAATTTCCTCTTCCGGAAACAACCAAACAAATAAAATCGTTTCTTGGATTGACTGGGTTTTACAGGAAATTCATTAAAGACTATGCGAAAATAGCGAAACCAATGACAAGATTCCTACATAAAGGTCAGAATATCAATATTAATGATCCGGAATACAATGAGTCGTTCCAGTCTCTAAAAAAATATATTCTCAACGAGCCAATTTTGGCTCATCCAGATCTAAATAAACAATTTACTTTGACTACAGATGCGAGTAATTTTGCTTTAGGTGCAGTATTAAGTCAAAATAATAAACCCGTCTTTTTCGCATCTAGAACATTAAACATACATGAAACAATATATTCAACTATCGAAAAAGAATTGTTGTCAATTGTATGGGCTACGAAATATTTTAGACCCTATTTATATGGGAGAAAATTTATTTTGCAAACTGACCATAAACCTCTAATATTTCTTGAAAATCTTAAGGAAGAAAATTCAAAACTCCAACGATGGAAACTTAAATTAAATCTTGTCAATTTCACTTTTTAACTCTCGCGTTCTGGCAAAAGAAAGGCGGTATGGCGGTGAAAATATTGGTCCATGACTTCCAGTGTTAATGTGATGCTCTGCATATGGTGTCGGGTCATCGATTGGTCTAAAAACTACTTCATGTTTTAAAAGAACAAGCTCCAGTGCTTCTTTCTGGGATAAATTAAGCTGCATGCCATCACTTTCCTTTAAGATTTTGTAATCCATGGCAAACAGTTCAGTGATTACTGGATCAGTTGTTTTACCGTTGAAATATACCCCACCAAAAAGATTTGGAAGACTATCCCGTGCAGGCGTGACTGCACCTGGCGGCAAAGCATCCTTAAAAATTGCTTGAATATCATGCGACGACCAATCGTCTTTTCTGAAATCTTGTTTTACTAACGACTCGTCTCCTAACTTCATCTTCTTCTGAGATGTGCTTGCAACTTTTATCGTCTCCAGTAAATTTATTTCTAATGGGAGAGGATCTTCGAAATCAAAACGTTGTTTCGGTAAATCTTCAAAATACCAATATTTTTGTGCCATGTTGATGACTATGCCTATTTGTTCCATAAAATCTGCACCAATCAACGTTCGATTTCTATTTGCATTCGGCAGAATGATGAATTGGATGTTCAAACATCTTCCACCAATAACGATCTTGCAAATTGTCGACAAGCATGCCTGCTTCGTTATGCTCCCGTCAGCTAACGTAATTTCACATTTAACTGATTCATATTTACAGCCTTTGAAATCCATTATGCGCTTCAGATTAGAACCAAAAAGTTCTACGTCCACAATTGGAACATTCCGACCTATGGCATCTGCTTTCAGAAGATTAAAATTAACAGAGAGCATTTGCGCTCTGTGACGACTTCTGCTTACAGGTGGGACAGTTTGCACGCGTTACCCCGGGAGTATTACAACCGTAACATGCAAACTTCGGTTTAGCATTTGTTGTCGACTCCGGTACGGCTTCCCTTGTCTCCCCATTAGCGTTGTGTTTGTTTCGACAATCTTTTACGTATTGACCTCTCCTGTTGCAATATGAGCAACGAACACTGCCCCCGTTTTTAGTGTTGTTCTCCGGCGTAGCTTCCTTGTTACGTTCTCTGATATATAGCTCGGCTTCTCTTGCTTCATTTAAAAGTTCGTCAAATGATGTTACTTTGTTTCTAGAAACACGATCGCGTATTTGGCTATGAAGTAACCCGAATAACATATCGATTTGCACACTTTCTCCAGGATACGTCGTTAGCTGCGCAAATAGTGCACGCTTTTTACACACAAATGCATCCGTGGGCTCCGTTTTTTGTTGCTTCGTATCAAAAAATTCGATGTAAATACGCCATGCCGGCTTAGGAGGTGAAAATGAATCGCGTATCATTTTCACAACATTGTTGAAATTACCGGCATTTTGTCTCACACCACTCCACCACTCGGATGCATGACCTTCCAGAAGCATAGGCATGCCCTTCACCGCATCAGTATCGGATATTTTTTCGACATCTTTAAATGTGGTTATTGCCGAAATAAATTCCTCCACTTTTTGGGGGCTACGTTCTCCAGAAAAACGGGCGGTGCAAGTGCTGAACGATCCTGAACGCACATTTGCATTAACCACGGCTTGCATAAGTCGTTCGAACTGTTCATTCGAAAATGTCGCCATTTGGACTTTCGCTGATATGCGCTCACTTCTACGGATCTCCGACTTTTTACCAATTTTCATCAGTCTCGGCCGCGATGTTGGGCGCCAGTTGTAATGTTGCAATTCAACTTTAAAACGCCGAAAGTCTTTAGTGAATTAATATTTTATTCACGCGTATCTTTTCCTTATGTACTAACAATAAATTTGCAATAGAAAATTGTCGAAAAACGAAAAATAGAAAAGAGGAAGAAAGATAGATGGAAATTAGATAAAAATTACTAAATTACCTCGGACGACCTTTACAGGTTTAAATGCGACTGGGCGAAACCTGTCTACGCATATTGCAATGCGACTAACTGCAGCCTATCTACTAGGTGACGAACAGTTTGTCTACACTACAATATGTGCGACTGATTTCGTCCTATCTGCACATATTACCTTGTCTGTCCGCACTGTTCCGATGATCAAACGAAAGTGCAACAACTTGCAACTTTCGTTATCACCAGTCATCAGTTTATAATAAAAGCTTTTCATCTCATTAAAGAGTTTTTCTCTTTCCAGACAGAGCCATACATTGTAATGTCTCTTTACAATTCAAATTAAGAGAGCAGCAAAACTAATAATCGAATAACAATAACTAAAATGTAATTTTAACTTCACGGTATGAATTTATGATTTATAAAATGAATTTATGATGATAGTGATGATCTGCTACAGAGTCCTTTTATCCTGACGCACATCTCCTGCAGCACTAAAATATAACCGTTTTGTACTTAATAACCAAAGCAAGCTATGTACTAAATTAAGTTGAACCACGGACCACGGCTAATACCTGAAAGATTTTTTTTTCATTGAATTCATTAAAAAGACTTCGAGAAAGCGAGAAACTCTATATTTTTTCACATTTTTGGAAGTATCTTTTTATCTACTGCACGGATCAGAGCAAATGAAAGAAAAGGCACACCCTTGGGACACAGTCAATCCGGGAGAAAAGAAACCAGACCTCGATACGCTCCCTACGAGGCTGTAGCCCTGTCAAGGAACAACAAGATCAACGAGATCAACGAGAACAAGAATAATTTGAAAAATAGCGATTTTCAAACTGTCATATCTCGGTTGCTTTTCGTCATATTGTAATGTTTGGCTCTTCTTGGGCTCGATGTAAATTTTCGAAGTTCAGAAATTTAAAATAACATTTCTTGTTTTCTATTTCTGAAGATTGGAAATTTTCTTTGAGCATCGGAAATGCTAAATATTCACCCACCAATGGAGCAACCCGTGTCTATTAGCAGGCTCAGTTTGCTACACGGCACTTATCAGCCGTACCGGCCCTACAGCATCCATATTCAATGCTGCATATCATATCGTCGTCGTCGTACAGTCAAAAATAAAGAATCAATCACCTGGTTCATTTGCCTATACTAGCCATGGTAGCGACGACGATGCGACATCAACGCTCAGCCAAGCGTCGCACTGATAATGCAATACTGCACTTGTTGCCGACGGCCAGTGTGTCGTGTCTGCTTCTGTGCAGGCAGTACGAGCGTATAAAGTAGTTACGTCACCAACTCAAGCCAGTGACGCATACCATGTGCACTCATCAATACCGGTCAAATGGGTAAACAAACATAATTAGTATTTTTAGTTGAAACAAACATGTTTATATGAGTCACCCATTTCATTAAGATAAGAAATAGTGTTAGGATGTCTAATGAGCCTTTAATGGCATAACAATAAGAAATGATAGAAGGATATACAATAAGAACCAATATGTAATAAGAAGAACGTAATGATGTAACAAATAAGTAAGATAAGATATTAATAATAACAAATAGTTAAGAAGCATAATGATAAGAAATTCAAATATAAATACATGTCTCAATTTTGTAAGATTCAGTTCAAAAATAGAGCTCAGGTCGAGCACTCAATAATATATATTTTATTATCAGAAACTCGGTCTTTAATTAAATAAGATTTTGAAGACTCAGATTTTGAGTAAATTCTAATCTTAAAACTGGCGCAGTCGGGACACGGACCAACTTTGGACCAAATCTTAAAAATATTTGCTGAATTGAAGCTCGAAGATCCAGCGAAAATGGATTTCAAACAGCTCTCCAGCTACATTCGTGGAATACCAAGTTTTGATGGTACTCAAATAGATTTATTTCCCTTCGTAGATGCAGTTGATGTCGTGGCACAGTTTATTGAGGAATGCCCATTGAAACCAATTCTTCATCAACAAATATTAACAAAAATCACGGGAAAAGCTAGTGAGGTGCTACAAACACACATGACAACGGATTGGAGGACGGTGAAAGCGTTAATGATCAATCATTTTGACACACCGGAAAACGAAACACAACTCATGGAAAAGCTATTAGCGGCGCAATTTACAACGGCTGGACAACTATACGGCTACATATGTAAGTGTCTTTTTAAACTAAACCAAAAAATAAATTATAATGTAAATTATAGTGTAAGTCAAAAAACAGAGTACATTAGGACTAAAAACGAAATTGCGAAATCCACTTTTATAAATAAGTGCCCTGAGCCTATACGAGGGGTATTACACGCATATAAGCCTGAGACACTAGAAGACGCATATAAAGTCTTGGTGAATACTGGCTACCTTAATGAACATTTTAATAGGCAACCAATGAGCTCCGGGTCAGCATTAGGTAACGGAAAAAGTCAGGGATCTTTTAGTAACAGAGGTGCTCAATCTAACGTTAGATATAATTGTGAACAAAATCAAAATCGCTATGTAAACGACTTGACATTAACCTCTGATGTGTCTATGAATACTGCAGTGTCAAGGGATACATCATTGCATATTCAGTCAGATGTACCAAATTTTTCGGTTCCAAGCCACGGATCCAGATATCAATTACCTATTATTCAATTAACGTTAGATGACGTAAAAGTTAGATGTCTGATTGATACAGGTTGCTCTACATCAATCATGAATCTCAACCGAGTTGCCGAGCATAGAAGGCATACACTTGAAAATGAATTAATAATTTCAAGTGTAAATGGTGAATCCCTTGCCACAGAAGGGTTGTTGACCAGCTTTCCACAAGAATTTAATATAGATGGAAAAGTTGAGTGGAAACTCGTACAATTAGAAAATAGGGAGTTCGATGCTATAATAGGGCAAAATATTCTTGTGCCAACAAAAGCAATTATCAATTTTCAAGATAATAGCTTAACAATAAATTCAATTAAAATTCCCTTGAGCTTAAATCAAGAGGAAATATATTGTACTATTGCGGCCCAAAATAATTCTGAAAAAGAGTACGAGGTAGACAAAAAAGAAACTGAATACTCAAACGAAGAAAAAATTGTTGTTGATAGGATAAAAAATGAATTCAGTGATTCAGAGTATAATAAAAATGAAATCTTGACTTTTACAAGCGAGATAAAACATGAATTGAAACTAAACACTGATAAACCTATCTATCAAAAAAATTATCGATATCCGTATGCTTTAAGAGACTTTGTCAACAAACAAATTGAAGAAGATTTAAAGCAGGGTATCATTCAACCATCAAGTTCTCCGTATAATTCACCCATTTGGGTAGTCCCAAAAAAGACACCCGGTGAACACAGACTCGTTATTGATTTTAGGAAAATTAATAACTTAACGGTCGAAGATAAATTTCCCATACCACAGATAGATGATATCTTAGGTAAATTAGGAAATGCAAACTATTTCACATCAATCGATCTGGCAAAGGGTTTCCACCAGATCGAAATCAAACCTGAGGATAGACACAAAACTGCATTTTCCACAGATAGTGGACATTACGAATTCACAAGAATGCCGTTTGGACTCAAAAATGCCCCGGCAACATTTCAAAGATTAATGAACCACATCTTAAGGGAGCACATAAATAAAATATGCATTGTATATATGGATGATATTCTTGTGTTTTCTACTTCCTTAGAAGAGCATGAAATCGCACTAAGGAAAGTTCTTGAAACGCTTAGAAAAGCAAATCTAAAGATCCAATTATCCAAAACTCACTTCCTTCAACGAAATACTGAATTTTTAGGACATATTATTACACCACAAGGTGTAAAGCCGAATCCAAATAAACTAAAAGCCATTGAGAAATTTCCTCTTCCGGAAACAACCAAACAAATAAAATCGTTTCTTGGATTGACTGGGTTTTACAGGAAATTCATTAAAGACTATGCGAAAATAGCGAAACCAATGACAAGATTCCTACATAAAGGTCAGAATATCAATATTAATGATCCGGAATACAATGAGTCGTTCCAGTCTCTAAAAAAATATATTCTCAACGAGCCAATTTTGGCTCATCCAGATCTAAATAAACAATTTACTTTGACTACAGATGCGAGTAATTTTGCTTTAGGTGCAGTATTAAGTCAAAATAATAAACCCGTCTTTTTCGCATCTAGAACATTAAACATACATGAAACAATATATTCAACTATCGAAAAAGAATTGTTGTCAATTGTATGGGCTACGAAATATTTTAGACCCTATTTATATGGGAGAAAATTTATTTTGCAAACTGACCATAAACCTCTAATATTTCTTGAAAATCTTAAGGAAGAAAATTCAAAACTCCAACGATGGAAACTTAAATTAATGGAATATGATTATGAGATTAAACACATAAAGGGGAAGGAAAATTATGTTGCGGATGCATTATCCAGAGTTGAAATTCATGCACTAAACGGGCAAGAAAACAAATCAACACTAGCTACAGTCCACTCAGTAAATGAGGACAATGTTAATCATATTTTAATTTCAGAAAAACAATTAAATTGTTATAAAAATCAAATTATTTTGAAACTAGGAAAGACTAATAACGTAAAAAGGAAACATTTTGAAAATCGCAAATTAATTATATTCACTTATAAGGAATATGATGATAAAATTGTAGAATACATATTTAAAAATCATTTAGCTCATGTAGGTACCACAGGAATAAAATTTCCTAATAGAAAAACATTATTACTTTTCCAAGACTACTATACCAAATGGAAAATTAACAATCCGAGACGCTCAATAGTCCAAGCCAATAAATATCTTTGGAATTGCTCTAAAGAAGAGATAGAAGAATTAATTGCCAAAGAACATAAAAATAGTAACCATCAAGGGATTGATAAAACCTATCAAATTTTGTCAAACAAATATTTTCACCCAAATTTAAAGCAGAGAATTGCCAATTATATAAACAAATGTTTAATATGCACCCAAACCAAATATGAAAGAAATCCCGGAAAGTTATAGCACAAGAAAAAATAGATCAAACTTTCGAGGTCTTTTTGAATAATAAAGGACATCTGCTTCATAGAAACATTTTTTCAGATTTAGATATAATTGATTATAAAATAGATGCAATTAAATTAAACACATTAAATTGGACGTTCTGATTGAGAAGAATAAGTTAACAATATTTATAGAGATACCCCTGGAGCTAGAACCAATTTCAGTTAACCGTCTTATTCCGTTACCTAACGCTAACATCGACAAGTTTTATGTATCAAAAGGTGTAGCAAGAGATGTTGGAAGTAAAAATTTAGTAAACAATGCATGCATAACTAGTCTTATCCAACAAATATCAACGAATTGTACTTTAATCGAAGAAACTGAACCTAGATATATGAAAATAAAAGAAAATACATTTATATTTACGAATATTCAGGATAAACATTTGGTATACTCATGTAATAATTCAGAAAACCACACTATATTAATAGACTATAAGAATTTTCACCTAACATTTGAATCATGTACCATATATATATTTTACAATCATGGAAATTTATAAAACATCAGGAGATTACATTCCCTAAATATTGCCTCAAAGTAATCCTATTAAAAACTATACCATATTGAAACCAGTCACTTTCAAGCATTATTGAAACTTGACAACTCACACAACTTTCTTGTGGACACATTGCCTACACTTGGCCTTACAGTAATAATAATTTTCGTATTAATTGTTTTTGTTATATACATAAAAACTAGATTATGATTCAAAAAAATTAATATTAATATAAAACAACCTGAGGACAGGTTTGAGTTAAGGATGGGAGGAGTTACGTCACCAACTCAAGCCAGTGACGCATACCATGTGCACTCATCAATACCGGTCAAATGGGTAAACAAACATAATTAGTATTTTTAGTTGAAACAAACATGTTTATATGAGTCGCCCATTTCATTAAGATAAGAAATAGTGCTAGGATGTCTAATGAGCCTTTAATGGCATAACAATAAGAAATGATAGAAGGATATACAATAAGAACCAATATGTAATAAGAAGAACGTAATGATGTAACAAATAAGTAAGATAAGATATTAATAATAACAAATAGTTAAGAAGCATAATGATAAGAAATTCAAATATAAATACATGTCTCAATTTTGTAAGATTCAGTTCAAAAATAGAGCTCAGGTCGAGCACTCAATAATATATATTTTATTATCAGAAACTCGGTCTTTAATTAAATAAGATTTTGAAGACTCAGATTTTGAGTAAATTCTAATCTTAAAACTAAGTATGTATGCATTTAATTCGGCTATGCGTGCAATCAATCTGTAAAGATAGCATTGCTGAATTGGATTTGCGAATTGGGTGGGGGCCAGAACGATCGGATCTGGATTGATCGATCCGAATATGCATGAAAATTATGATTTTTCGTGTATTCTTTTTTGTAAGGTCAGGTGGGTGAAGGGATATGGTGAAAGGAAGCCGTTTAGGGCATGAATATTTTCCGGTGTTTGCCGTTTTTAATTTGGAGGGGGAACCTTGAAATGGGATTGAAAGAGGCCACAGGATTGGGAACACAGTTTTTTTTGGAGAGTTGGAAAAAAATCTGTGGAGGACGTTGGTCGAAAACTGAAAGTGGACAAAGATTTCCCTTTTTAAGCCGCGCAATGGCTACTAATTTAATTTATTAAGTAAATTTTAAGTTTGAAAGTTAAATATAATATTAACTTGTATATAATTAAATTAAGTAATATTGATTGTCGATTACATGGAGTGATTCACCGAACGAAGAAATCTGGTGTACACAACTTGCTATGCATATAAAATGCAGCCAAGAGGAGAAGTTTAAGTTGGTCATAGGATTATTGAAATCCATAACCAGAAAGTGGTTGCTGTGCCGTTGAGGAAATTTCAAATTTTATAATCACTTCTGTCGGCGAGTTCTTAATGAATTCCTGCCAACGTCGATTTTGTCGCCTTTGAACGGGACAAGCAAATTCAATTTATATTTAAAAAGAACAGTGCCAGAAATATTCTCTGTGAAAGAGAATCCAGCATAATTCATGGTCACTGTGTATTGACATCGTGGTATCTTACAACTTAATGCAAGCAACGCTTCAATAGATTACCATATCTCTACCAACATTTTGGGAAAAGCAATGTTCCATAAGCCTATCCGTGGATGGCTAGATTGCTCGATTGGCGGCTGCGAATCACAACTATTATTGTACCATATAAAATATTCTGTCAATTGCATTTAGATTCCTACCATTCGATATAGTATAACGATAACGTAACTTTAATTTTTTTTTTTTGCATGAAATATTTACTTTTTTTGTATTTTTTTGTGTAACGTATGTGCTATGTAATACCTCTTCCTCAACGGCCGTTCCGGAATACTGGTGTTTTATCTTTCATAAAATTTGTCAGAATTGGAGATAAATAGTTCCTTTTTCTTATTAGTTGCTCTATATTTTTTTTTTCTTAGTTAATTTGCTCTACAACAAAAAAAAAAAAACAAATTAATCAACATTAAATCTAACATTACGATTCCTTTATGGCAATTTGTTATCATTTTTGTAAACCAAAATGAATTCAAAAATAATAATGGATTAGTTTGAAGATCGGTCTTTTCTTGATGAAAGGTGTAAATGAACATGGGAGTCAAAGGAAAGCAAGACCCCACCCAGCGACTCACGAACAGAGCTAGCACAAGCACGTGCCATCCCGCTTTCCTGCCCTAGCCGCATCATGATGCGGGCCTCAAAGCTCTCTTATTACAATATCGACATCAAATTTGCAACACTTCGTAAGACGGCCGCAGAGAATGGTCATACTAAATTTGAGACCCCACAATCACCTGGAACCGCAGCTACAGAGGTCCGAAAACCCGTACTTGTTGTATCGCGTAAACATAGTCTTGGTCGCTTTTTCGATTTTTTTTTTTTTTTTTTAGATTTTTTTCGTTTTTCTTTGGCGGGCGGGACGCTCCCGCGTCCCTAGATAGTAAAAACTAAAAACGTTAAAAAATGCAAAATAAAGTGCTAGTGGGGACCATGGAATCATTTATTCCTGGGGAATCCTTTGTGGAATACAAAGAACGTTTAGACAAATATTTCCTCCTAAATGAGATCACGGGAGAAAATAAGGTGGCGTTCTTGATAGCAGTTATTGGTGGGGAAACCTAAAATATATCCATAAAATTTTAAAATCATTAATTATGCCGGACACACCCGCATCAAAATCCTATGATGAATTGATAAAAACTCTCGTAGATCATTTTTCGCCTAATATTAATATTATAGCCGAAAGATACAAATTTTATAAATACTGTCAACAATCGTCTGAGTCGGTATCTGCGTATATAATTTCGCTAAAAGCCCTAGCGCAGTCTTGTGACTTCAAAGTATTTTTGAATGACGCGCTACGTGATAAATTTGTGTGCGGAATTCATAATCCAAAATTACGAACTCAACTTTTAAACGTCAAAGATCTCACATTCGAAAAAGCTTGTGATATTGCCATAAATTTTGAAATGGCTGAGTCCGAGAACAGTGCCCTGCAGCCAGTGTCGCAGTCTTCAGTTCATGCCGTACACAATAAAGTGAAATCTACCCAATATAGTCGAGACCATCAAAAAGGGTCACAAAATTCAGGCAATAATAAACGCAAGGCTTGTCACCGGTGTATCCAAGCGCATGCTATAGAGAAATGTCCAGCAAGAAAGAAATTGGGAATGTTTCAATTGCCATCGTAAAGGTCATACATCGAAAGTTTGTTTCAGTCCGAAGAATACAAACAAAAGTCATAGTCATCAATCCAAAAAAGAGAAGATCGGAAATATCTCATCATGAGAACTAGTTACCGAGCTACAACATAGCATGAATCATTTTGGAGCAGTATTGGATTCGGTTGATGTCGTATACGAGAGAAATAGCCCTGTCAAAGCCACAGTCATTGTCGAAGATCATGAGTTAGTGATGGAAGTCGATACGGGAGCCAGCACGTCCATAATTTTGTACGAATTATACAGGTCAATGTTTTCAAATTTAGACATTAAAGAAATTAGTAATACGAATATTCAATATATGTATTTCAGTAACTGGAGAATATATTCATACCAAGGGAAGAATCAACGTCAGAGTGAGGCTACCGAATTCAAATGAAGTGCAATTATTGGAGTTGATTGTGTTAGCGAATGTCAAAAACAACGCGAAGTCACCGAAAACTTTAATGGGTCGATCGTGGTTGAATATTTTGTACCCGAATTGGATGTCATTTTTTAAAAGTCCAGGTAAAGGGGACTACAGACCTTCAGTTTAACTGCGCAGATATCTGTGCTAATATCTGTGGAAAAATCTGCGCAGTTATCTGAACTGAAGGTGTGTAGGCTACATTCGATTTTCGGTAAATTAGTTCCGACATTTTGTACAGTTCTATCAGTTTTGTCGAAGTGTTCACATCGTACGTGGCTGAGCGAGTATCTTTTTAGTGTTCCCGACTATTCTACAATATATTTCCTGTGTTGTTGGTGTTTTACTGCGATCTATCGTATCTTTTATGGTATCTTTCTGTGCTGGACTTACTGATGAACGATGCGCTGGGTTTTGGTGGATGTGGATGAATGTATGAAAGAGGGGAATGTATTAGAGAACAGGGTGGCCATTCTGAGATGGACAGCCCCATTTTTTTTTCTTTTTTGACTTCAGATTCGGAATCAGCGACCCAAAATCACCTTGTAGTTCGAACCAGCCCGATCAGACGAGTATTTCCCCATGAAAACAGGGTGGTCAGGGTGCATAGCCAGAAAAAAAAAATGCTGGATGCAGATATGCTAGCACGAAACGGCTGCAGGTTCATGTACAAAGAGTGAAACGGGCAACCTAGGGCTGCATGCGGGGGCTCGCAATGCCCTATTTCCCCATGAAAACAGGGTGGTCATTCTGGGGTGGGCAACCCAAAATTTTATTTTTATTTTTTTCTCATCAGATTCGGAATCAGCGACCCAAAATTACTTTGTAGTTCGAGCCAGCCCAATCGGACGAGTATTTCTCCATGAAAACAGGGTGATCATTCTAAGGTGGGCAACCCAAAATTTTTTTTTTCTTTCAGCGACCCAAAATTACCTTATAGTTCGAACCTGCCCGATCGGACAAGTATTTCCCGATGAAGACAGGGTGTCCATTTTGGGGTAGGCAACCCCAAATTTTTTTCTTCTTTTTTAACTTCGGATTCGGAATCAAAATTATCTTCACTTGAAACATACTCGAACAACGTTCACATTATAGTGAAACTACACATATACGAACATGACCGCGAGTGCCACTCGCGTAAAAGCACGTATCAAGTCTGCTACAGACAATGGCCGATCGCCATGGTTCGAACTACAAGGTAATTTTCAGTCGCTGATTCCGAATCTGAAGTAAAAAAGAAAAAAAAAATTTGGGGTTGCCCAACCCAGAATGACCAGCCTGTTCTCTAGTACATTCCCCTCTTTCATACATTCGCCTACAAAAATTCTGCATTTCACAGCCACACAAATCGCAAACCCGAAAAAAAGATACATTGCAAAAAAAAGATACATTGCCAAAGAAAAGATACATTTCTACACAATTGGCCGTCCTCAATCATCCTCTCACCCAAAACGAAACATTCACATATCAGTACGAGAGCGAATTCTCTGTACAAACTAGTGGTTTCATGGTCATTGTGAAATTTAGTAGAAAACTGATAAAACTGAACGATAAACTGTGTAATCTGCGCAGATTATCGTTGCAAAACAGGGTCCGAATGCACAGATCTCAGATCTGCGTAAAAATCTGCCAAAACTGTGCAGTTCACACAGATTATCGTTCAGACATGATGTCACACGCGATAAACTGAGCGATAAACTGAAGGTGTGTAGTCCCACTAACATTCAGTGGCTTAAGCATGATTGCATTTTGGAGGTTATTAAGCAAAAGTTCCCAAATGTATTACCTTCGTCATATTGTCCAAACTATATAAAAATTATGAGGCAGAAATAATTTTGAAACCGGATGCTAAGCCAATATTTCATAAGGCTTACGTAGTTCCATATAAATTAAAACCGATTGTACAATAGAAGACGAACTAGACAAATTAGTATCAGTCGGAATTTTAGAACCAGTCAAATATAGTGAATGGGGTTCACCCATAGTCGTAGTTCCTAAAACAAACTCGGTAAGAATTTGTATTGACTGTAAAGTTATGATTAACCGCTTTATACAGACAGAGCATTACCCACTACCGAGAACCGATGATGTGTTTGCTAATCTGTCAAATTCAGCATATTATTGCGTCAGTGATTTATCAGGGGCTTATTTGCAATTGAGAGTATCGGAAAAATCTAGACCATATCTAACGATAAATACGCATCGCGGATTATTCCAATACAAACGTCTACCTTTCGGTGTTTCAAGCGCACCCTCTATATTTCAGTCGGTAATGGATCAAGTCTGAATAGGTATAGCAGATGTACAATCCTATTTAGATGATATAATAATCGGTGCAAAGTCATTGGAAGAATGTAGACAAAAATTATTCAAAGTATTAAGTCGATTGAATGATAATAATAATATTTGCATAAACCTACAAAAGTGTAAGTTTTTTGAAAAGTCTGTGTCATTTTTGGGTCATATAATTTCCGAAGACGGAATTCGTCCAAGTGAGGAAAAAGTGTTAGCTATTGCTAAAGCAAGTCCTCCAAAAAAATTGTCGGAGCTTCAAGCTTATTTAGGACTGCTTAATTATTATGCTATGGGAATTTTATTCCAAATTTGTCGTCCGAGCTACAAGAACTTTATCGTCTTTTGAGGAAGGATGTAAAGTTCGAATGGTCGGCACAATGTCAAGAAACCTTCGAACGAAGTAAAAGACTTCTGTTGTCTAATAATTTATTAGAACTGTACGACCCTAAAAAGCCTATCATTATTTCAGCAGATGCAAGTCCTTACGGTGTTGGCGCGGTTTTGTCGCATAAAGTTGGGAGTGAGGAGAAACCAGTACTTTTTGCAGCAAGTACGCTGTCGCCAGCGGAAAGAAACTATTCGCTGCTACATCGAGAAGCCTTAGCGATCATATTTGCTATTAAGAAGTTTCACAAATATATATATGGGCAACATTTTACAATTTGCTCGGATTCTCAGGCATTAAGAGAAATTTTTAGTCCTACTAAAGGTACGTCCACAGTATCGGCATCCAGACTACAAAGGTGGGCAGTCATATTGTCAATGTACTCGTATACATTTCAGTACCGTCCCGCAAAAGAGATGAGTCACGCCGATGGGTTGTCAAGACTTCCATTGGAAATTGGGACACAATTAGAGGAGGAGTCTTTAAATAGACTAAAAGCAGATGAAAATTGTCCACTAAGTACAGAAGAAATTAGATTAGCACAGCAGCAGGACCTGATGTACTCGAAAATTTATGAATTTACTTTATTGGAATGGCCAAGAGAAATATCGGAAGATCTTAAGTATTTCTATAAAATTCGGAATAACTTTGCTATATTACTATGATCGAATAGTAGTACCTAAAGCTATACAAAATGATGTACTAGCATTAATGCACGAAGCACATTCAGGAATAGTAGCAATGAAGAATATTGCACGTTCTTATGTTTGGTGCGCTAAAATGGACCGAGATATAGAGCTGTATGTCAATTCTTGTATCTATTGTCAACAAATGTTGAATACTAAGAGAGAAGTTGTGCATTCTAAGTGGCCAAGTTGCTGCCAACCATTTGAACGTATTCATATGGATTTCTTTTATTTTGAAGGGAAAACTTTTTTAATATTAGTCGATGCTTATTCCAAGTTTATTGATATTAAATTAATGACCAAAACTACAGCGAAAGCGTTAATTGACCAATTGAGAACATATTTCTCGTATTTTGGCTTAGTAAAGGAGTTAGTATCAGATAATGGCCCTCCGTTTTGGTCAAAAGAATTACTTGAATTTAGAAAATTAAACGGAATTAAGATTTCTAAAATACCTCCATATCATCCTCAGAGTAATGGCTTAGGTGAGCGTGGAGTACAAACATGCAAAAAAGTTTTGAAAAAACTTGTTATGGAATCAAAATACAAACATGTCGAAATCACTGAATTGTTAGCTAAATTTTTAATGTCATATCGAAATACACCTTGTACAGTTACCGCGAAGTCTCCCTCTGATATGATTTTCTCATTTAAGCCTAGAACATTATTATCGTTAGTAAACTGTAAGAAATGTAAATGTAAACCTACTGATAATAATGTGCCATTTGAATTTAGAAACAATGTTAAGTATGATAAAACTAATGAAACCGTAAAGAACAACTGTTAAAAATTATGCATCTCCCAATTTTTATAAGCCGGGAGAAAAGGTATTATACAGAAACCATTTCAAGGAATATATAAAATGGATTCCATCAGTTATTTTAAAGCAAGTCAACTATTGCACATATTTGATTAAAATAAATGGTTATGTTAGATACGTACACGAAAATCAATTACGAAAATCTCAGTTAGAAGATAAATTCCATCCGTCAATAGATATCATTCCAAAGCGTTGTAACAATGATTTGGATCAAGGTAATCGTATTTTACAATAGTAGAGAACAATGAGAATCCATTTAATATTTACCCTGATGGTTCAGTCGCCGAACAAGAAAAAACCAAAAGTGATGATGGGGACCATCAAATAAAAATTTACGAAAGTCAAAGAGAAATCGAAAACTTTCCGATAGATTTGTTATTCAAAAATTTTGAGTTGAAATAAAAATTATGAATTAAACTATAATAAGTGTGGGAAGATGTAGTATCCATGAATAGATTATATTTCTAAGATTTTATAGTCTAAGTTTTTCTACTATACTTTTGTACTACTACAATTTGTACATCTAGCATATTTATATTGTAATAGACTGAGAGTGAATAAAGCACTTCCGTATAAGTTGAAAAACGAGTCAGTCGCGTGTTTAATTCAATCTACCAAAATTCAACAAATACACAACAGTCCCTAAAATTGCAGGGCTTCCGATTCGAGATCGAACATCGAAAAGGAGGTCAACATGTTGTGCCTGACACTCTGTCTCGAGTCTACTGCGCAGAATCTCTGTCGGTACAGGGTCCTTTCGAGAGCTCGGTCGAAAACGACCTGAGCTCCCCACACTTCTGCTCTCCGGAGTATAAGGACTTGGCAGATCGCGTCGACTCAACAATTGGTGCCGGATCTGAAAACGGTAGATGGATTCGTGTATAGACGTAGTGAGTACGCGAGCGGCAACGAAGTACAAGAGCAGCAGGCCTGGAAACTATGGGTTCCAGAAGAGCTCACGACTGAGTTAATCAAGCGCGCACACGAGCACCCGCTATGTGCGCACGGAGGAGTATCAAAAACGCTGCAACGTCTAAGGGTTTTATTCTTTTGGCCCAACATGGCCAAAGCCGTCAGCGAGTTTGTCTCCTCCAGTAGCTTGTGCAAGCAGACGAAAGCTCCCAACCAAAGTCTCCGACCGAACATCCAAAACCACTTCGTTTCCGATCGCGTCTTCCAACGTCTGTACATGGATCTATTGGGGCCGTTTCCTCGATCCAAGTCAGGCAACATGGGAGCCATCGTGCTAGTCGACCATCTGTCCAAGTTCACTTTCGTTGAGCCAATCCGGAAGTTTACCGCAGAGATTATGACCAGTTGGCTCGAGAACAGAGTGTTCCATGTGTTCGGGGTCCCAGAGTCCATTGTGACGGACAATGGACAACAATTTAAGGCGAACGTCTTCAACTCGGTGGAACGATATGGAGTGCAACATTTATACACGGCTGTTTACTCGCCCCAAGCCAACGCTTCAGAGCGCGTAAATCGCTCTATTGTGGCTGCCATACGGGCGTATATTCATCCATCCCAGCGGGACTGGGATGCACGAATATCACAAATAAATTGTGCACTCCGATCGTCCCATCACTCATCGATTAAAGCGTCGCCTTATTTTGTTGAATTCGGGCAACAAATGGTCACCCATGGGCACACATTCAGACTACTCCGCACACTCCACCTTCTCGGAGGGGACACAGAGGTTATGTCAGCAGGTACAGAAAAATTTGAAATCGGCTTTCAGCAAGTATTCAAGCCACTACAACCTCCGTTCGCTACAAATTGAATTCCAGCCTGGGGAAGAAGTGTTCAGGCGGAACTTTGCCCAAAGCAATGCCGCCGCCCACTACAACTCGAAGCTGGACTTCGAATTTGTCAAAGGCCAGGTTGTCAAGAAAGTCGGTAACAACCGAAACCTGCTGTCCGACACCAATGGAAAGGAGATGGGCATTTATCATGCCAAAGACATGCTACGCTAACGTTCCTCTCTGTCGTATGTTCCTCAAAACCAAGATAGACCCCAGATCGGCAAGCAGAGAAAAGGGACCTGTACTGTAATGAGCGCCTTGTGAAATGTGACCGGTCGCGGTACACACCGTTGCTAGTGTAACTGGCGAAAATATTCGCCGACACACTTGCAACTGAGTGTACCAGCGCGACCCAATCAATCTTCGGCGGCCATAACAAACACCGCTCAGTCAGCGCTGCTGCTTTATGAGCGCAGCCATGTACCTTTCGCGAAGCCATGTTCGATTTCGAACTCAGCAGTTGACACTTCGACTCTCGAAATTCCAATTAGATTCGCGAGAATCGAACTGTCAACTGTCAGTTCGTAATTCAACGTGGCGGAGGAAGCGCGACGACACCCAACATAGCAGCAATAAATTCTAAGGTAGGCAACGAACTCGAGAGTGATTGAGTACCCGGTCCTGACTAACTATATTTCAGGTCACCAATATCAATTCGGCCGGGAGGAACACCGCCCGCCAAAAAAAGAAGAGAAACAAAAAAAAACAACATAACCTCAACAGGGGACGGTGTGCCTGCCGGCCGGGTGGAAGCGAGCGGCCCCGATTCTCGGCAGAAAGCGAGTGGCCCCGATTCTCGGCAGAAAGCCAGCGGCCCCGATTCTCGGCAACAAGCCAGCGGCCCCGATTCTCTGCAACAAGCCCGGCCCCTATTTTCGGACGAGCGCCACTACCAGCGCGCGCCACAAGTGGCTGTCGCTCCCTCACAAGCGGCCCCCGCATACCGGCCAGGAGTCGCCGCCCCATTGTGGTCCGCTTTCGACAGAGCGCGGTCCCCACAAGCAGCCGCCAACGAAAATTGGTTTGCCAACCGGCGTCTCCATCTCCGACAACGGTGCCGAAAGAGTCTCAACCCTATCACACCAAGCACACCAAGCTCTCGAGCGCAGTTGCGAACGGGCTAACACCATACATCAACAACAATCGTGCCAAGAACCACAACAGCAGTCGCAACAACAGCCACTGCCCTCTCAACCGAAGCAACCCTATCGCATCATCGACACTCACTCAACCATCTGATTGTCTGGTTCAATCCGCAACAGGTAACGTTTTGTACAAATCCAAACCGTCGGCAGGCACGTAAACCCTAAATAATCAACCATTACGGCTGCCGCCGCAACTTTCCCATACGTCATCTTCTTGTCATCGTCGATTTCGACCGCCCTACTACTCCTCAATCTCAAACAATCTCGCTGAAGCCCAAGTCGTTTAGCTGGTCGCAAAAGTTCATGCTGAATAACAACAAAAGACTAGTCGCAAAACTTCATGCTGAATAACAACAACAGCCGCAGCAAAATCAGCTGAAAATAGGATTCTAGCGGCACGTTCCACTACGAAAAATAGCGCGGCGGGTGAGGTCAGCAGTAGTTTAGAGCTTTTGGTGCCTGCAAATGATCGAACAGGCTATCAATTAGATAGTGAACTTGTGTGTGTGTGCTAGCGTGAACTCGACGTTTCAGTTTTGACATGGATATGTCTTATAGCTGGGGGTCATCCTAAAAATCTGTCCGTAACACGAAATATCTGTTTTTCTACCCGGGGGTTAGAAGAGGAAACAAGCCCATTGACAATTTTTCTTTTCTGGTTGTGCATGTCGTTTGAGTGAAGTGGTCATTGTGCTTGGCTGTTGCTTGTAGATCCGCGCGGGCGGCGCGCCTGCGGGGATACTGTGTGTACATGCTGGGATGTTGATTTGATAGCGATAAAGGTTGACGATGTGGACGGCAAGAAATAACATAGTGTACGGGTGAACAGGCGACCAGCATTAGCAATTTTTCTTTTATGGTTGTACATGTCGTTTGAGTGAAGTGGTCATTGTGCGTGGTTGTTGCTTGTGGATCCGCGCGGGCGGCGCGCTTGCGGGGATCTTGTGTGTACATGTTGAGATGTTGATTTGATAGCGATAAAGGTTGACGTTGGGGACGGCAAGAAATAACATAGTGTACGGGTGAACAGGCGACCAGCATTAGCAATTAGCAACAACCTCGCACGGAATGTGTGGAGTGAATGGATGAATGCGCGTGTGGCTCTGGTTTTGGCTGAGATATGCTAGAGTGGCAACGAGCGTCTGGTCGATTGGCGTTTCATCCAACGAATATGATGTTTGGGTGGTTGTTTTCTTGTACCTGCAATAGTGTAAAGGTATTTTGGATAAGCCAGACGAACGATGGAGAAAATTTAAACAGTGGTATGATTTAGTTATTGGATGTGAGGAGAAATGAAGCCGAAATGATACAAAGTATCTACACTGCATGCAGATACATCGGAACATGGATATGTCTTTGGCTACCGACTGCGTGGAACCTGTTGTGTTGAAGATACCGACGTAAGTTTTATAAATATCCTAGTATAGTTATACTGGCTGAAATCATTCGACAAAACACGTCCCACGCTTTCGGTAGGCATAAGACATATCCATGTTCCGATGTATCTGCATGCAGTGTAGATACTTTGTATCATTTTTATTCTATATCTTTAATTAATTAATTTAATATAAAAATCGACCAAGTTATTATGGTTAGGGCCTGCAAATGAGTTCGGGCAATTCAAAGATTTTTCTTTATTTTTATTTTTTTTTTGTGCGCGCGCTTACCGCGAAATTGCAAAGGAGATTTGGTGCACGGATAAATATAATGTTTTTGTTGGCGTGGACGATCAATTAATCGTGTTTTGCCTTTAAAAAAATTTATAAGTAAATCATGACAGTACTTAGTACCATTAAAATAAGATAAAAGTATACCGCTTAGGGAGTATGTTGTAAACGAAATAAATTAGACGGGGGGAAAAGTTTACATATATAAAGAAAGAAAAAAGATGTTTAAAATAAAGTGAAAACATGAATTGTACCTATAGATAAAAGTATTTGCTTTTGCTTCCTGACTTCCCGAGGGCCATCCACTCATCCACTCTCGTCGCGGTAGTTCCATTTTTGTGTTCGCTAAGGGGGCTGGGCAATATTGCGCGGTCCAACCCAAGGTAAGGGGAGGGAGCGCGGAGCCCCATCGCCATCAGGAGGCTCCCGTGCTAGAGGCAGGGACTTAGGAGTTTTCGCGGCCAGATTTTTGTTTTTATTTCCGTCGAGGGACTCCCCTTTAGTTTCGGCATTCGGGCCGACGCGTTAGTTTTTTTTTGTAGCGAAGTCGAGGCAGGATGACCCACCAAAACCCCGCCCACACTACCGATAGCTGAGCTAGCTATCATGCACGCGTCATCTCGGTCCTTTCTGAGGAGGTTTTGACACGTAGGTGTCACTAATGGTCTGAACGACCATGACGCGGCCTCCGTCCTCGGTTTACTACTTTGCCTTAACCCCTAGCGGGGCATAGCGCGTCAACTACTCCTGCGCGCCATCGTACTCTGTTCTGGGCAATGGGGCGCAACTCCCCAAAAGACTTACCCAGTACCTGACACTCCTTTGCCACAGATCGACGCCATGTGATTCGAGGACCCCCTCTTGGTCGGCCTTGGTTGGAAATGGGGTTCCATTTCATGGCATGCAAAGCAATGCAGTTATCACTCTTCCGCAATGTGTGACCTATCCACTGCCATTTTCGCCTGCGTATCAATTCGTCGATTGGCATCTGACCCGTACGCCGACTTAGCTCTTTATTTGATATTGTTTCGGGCCAGAAAATTCTTAAAATTCGACGAAGACATGAGTTGACGAAAACTTGCAGCTTTCTGGTAACTCCTACGGAAACTTTCCATGTACTGCTCCCATACAAAAGTACTGATAGTACCAGGGAGCGAAACAGGCCCAGCTTGGTCTTGATGCTGAGATAACTGCCCTGCCAGATTTTGGACAGCATGCCGTATGCACGTTTAGCCTGGTTGATACGACGAGCGATGTCCTGCTCCGTACCACCATTTTCGGCAACAATGCTACCCAGGTAGACGAAGTTGTCCACAGGCTGCCCATTAATATTGATGGCAATAGGTGTCGGATTTCTTTTTCGCAACGGCGGGCTAAGAACCTTGGTCTTGTTGGTATTAATCTTTAGCCCAACCTTGCTTGCCTCCCTCTCGAGATCTAACGCCATTGCGGACAGATCCATGATTTTGTGGGAGAGTAGGCATATGTCGTCAGCGTAGTCAAGATGTTGTAGATAAGACGTCAAAGTCCATTGAATTCCTCTGTCGAGTCCGGATAGGGCTGCATGCAACACATCGCCGATCACAATGAGGAATAGGATCGGTGAGAGGATGCACCCCTGCCGAACTCCACTGCGAATCCCAAAGTCCCCTGACACCTTACCTTTATGCAGAACGCGACATTTCGCGCCGTCATAGGTTGCCTTAATAATAGCCACAAGCTTCTCAGGGATGCCTCTCCTGCGCAAGGCCGCCCATATAGAATCCCGGTTCACACTATCGAAAGCCTTTTCGAAATCGATGAAAAGCAAGTGAAGCGGAGAATCGTATTCAGCGCATTGCTCGATGATGATTCGCAAGGTGTTAATGTGATCGACACAGGAGAATCCGGATCGAAAGCCAGCCTGCTCTTCATCAATTGTGCTTTCTAAGTGGGCCTTTAGTCTTTCCAGGACGATTTTAGCTATTATCTTGGCAACGGCAGGAAGCACACAAATGCCTCTCCAATTATTACAGTCTGTGAGGCTACCCTTCTTTGGAAGTTTGATGATCAAACCTTCCTTCCACTCAGTGGGAAAGGTCTCTGTATTCCACGCTTTATCAACAAGTGGGTGCAGCAAATCGGCAGTTACGCTTGGGGCTGCTTGATAAAGTTCGGCAGGGATGCCGTCAAGTCCGGCGGCCTTTCCTCGTTTTAGTGCAATAATTGCAGTGACTATTTCCTCTTTAGTCGGGGCAGTGGACCGTATACGCACATTTTGATGGTTAGCTAAATTATCTATATGAGGGGGAACTTCACCAGAGGTTACACGGTTCAAGACCGCGGCGAAGTGTTCTTTCCACCGCCTCATTTGATCTTCTTCCAAGATAAGTAGCTTTCCATCACTATCTTTCACCGGATGTTGGCAGGAGTTACGACCACCTGTAAACTCCTTGATGACACCGTATACGGCGTTTAAGTTGTTACTTCTAGCGGCTTCTTCTGCTGACGCTAAAAGAGAATTGGCATAAACTCTTTTATCGCGTCGCACACTACGCTGAACTTCTCGAGCTTTCTGACGGTAAAGGAGTTCGATGCTGCTTCGATTGTCGTCTGATGCTGCAGCCAAACGAACTTTCAGCTCCTTTCTTTCAACAATCCGCTGCCATGAAGCGTCGGACATCCAGGGCTTATTCCGGCAATCCGGGTTTGGGCCAAGGATGGTATTTGCGCTATCAATGTACGCATTTTTTATGGCATCCCAGTTTTCGTTTATGTCACTATCTGGGTAACTAGTTATCTCAGCCGCTTTTTGCGCAAGATGGTCATTATATTGTTGTAAGACAGCTGGATTTTTTAGTCGAGCGGTGTTGAATTTGCGGGGCCTGGATCTTTCGTCGCTGGGGCGGCGCACGGCTGCAATACGCAATCGAACATTAGCGATCATAAGATAATGGTCTCTTCCCATCCCAATATCGGCACCCTTCTTGTTTCGCACGTCCAGGAGGCAACTCTTGAATCTTTTACTAATGGCAAAATGGTCGATTTGATTTTGTGTTCTGCGCCGATCAACAGAGGACCAACTGATTTTGTGGTGGTCCTTATGCTCAAACATAGTACCACCGATGAAGAGACTGTGAAAGTTGCAGAACTCCACAAATCTTTCACCGTTGTCATTACGATCACCAAGACCGTGTCTCCCCATCACATGTCTGAGCCCATAGTTATCAGCGCCAACTTTCGCATTCAAATCACCCATAACCATTATAATGTCACCTTTAGGTGTTCTGCTCTGAACGGCGTTTAGTTCTTCGTAGAAGGAGTCTTTTGCCAAGACATTGTCTGGTTCAGTAGGGGCATAACATTGTATTATTGAGATGTTCCTCATTTTGGTCCGGAACCTGGCGGTCAAGACCCTGTCAGAGACCGGTTCCCAGGATAAGAGACAGTTTCGCGCGGCTCTGGTTAAAAGGAGCCCCACACCTGACTCACGGCGACTACCGGTAGCTTTACCGGAGTACAACATTACAGTGCTGCCCGTTGGAGAGATGAATTCTCCGCTGTTCCACCATCTTATCTCACTAACTCCTAAGATATTTAATTTGTACCTCAGAAATTCACTCTCTAATTGAAGAAATCGTGCGTTCTGGGGACCTTCTGATCCATTGTCCAGGAGAGTACGCACATTCCAGAATCCAATCTTTGTCATTGTACGATAGCTAAAAGTCGTAACCGTTGAGTCAGTCCTTATCCGAGGCATAGTTGACGTTTCGTTAGCATATAAAGATTTCGGATAGTGCAAGTTGCTGGCATACACATCCTGTCCTTTGATTGTCGGTTTTAACGACAGGCCCTCAAAGGGAAAGGCCGTGGTATTTTTTTCACACCCCACACCACAGGGGTACCTCAACCAAATCATCGCACCGCCATCACTGGCGGCTTGACGTTGGTTGGCAATGGTCAGTGACCACTGCCGTTCCAGGGGGCGCCCACGCGGAGGACTATGGAAGAGGAGTTTTTGCCCCCCCTTGTCCTCGGTTTGAGCACAGCTCAAGCAGCCCACACGTTACAGTTGTATGGTCTATTTCCAAATGTGGCTTAGAAATTTCCTCTACCAACCCGCTCTCTCTAGCCCTTTCATCTTTTATACCCCTTTGTAACTTGTCACAAATAAATTCCTTGAGAAACCAAAACCATCGACTTCTAGACCTAATTTTGCATAACCTTTCGTCCTCCTGTGAAACATTATCGCCTGCTCCATACAGTTACGTAGATCCTGACCCTCATCATCCTCCTCTTTGTATTGAGATTTCCTCTCCAATCCTAAAACTAAACATGTTTCGTCGATACGGAGATTTAATTTTCATAGGGTAGATTACAACCTGATGTCTGCCGAGCTTGAATCCGTTGACTGGTCTTCCTTTTTCTCGAATCTTACTTGCGAGGACGCTAGTAGTAAGTTTTATGTTTACCTCCAGAATCTTATTCCCCGCTTTACTCCCCTGTACCCTCCTAAAAGAAATAGAAACTACCCCTGGCTTACTCAAACGGTTGTAAACGCCTTACGTTCTAAAAACAAAGCCCGTAGCAAGTGGAAGCGTTCTCCTTCCCCTTCCACTCTTTTGGACTTTACCCGGAGTCGTGCCAGCATGAAACGTCTAACAAAAACAGCGATGAAAAATTATTATATTTTAACAGCATTGAACTGTCTCTTGCATCTAATCAAGTAAGGCCTTTCTGGTCTCATATTCGCTCACTTAAATCATCCTCCAGCTTACCTGGCTGCGTTCACCTGGCTGATTTAACAGCTAATACTCCAAAAGAGGCATGTGAGTTATTTGCAAAATTTTTTGCTTCTACATTCACATCTTCCACCAGTCCTCCCCTTTCTACTTCGCCTTTAAATCTTTTGTCCCCACAATTAATTTCCTCCCTCACAACTTGTCCAATTGAATTTGCCGAAATTATTTATGGCTTGGATGCGAATGGGGGCTGTGGTCCTGACGACTTGCCTAATATATTTGTCAAATCACTGTCTTCCACTATATGCATCCCCCTATCCATATTATTTAACTTAAGCTTAAGCAGTGGATATTTTCCTAACTTATGGAAAGTTGCCAACATCTTTCCTATCCCCAAATGTAGTGACTCGTCATCTGTTTCCAACTACCGTTCAATATCGTTGTTATCATATTTTCCTATTTTAAAATTCTATATATGTATTAGTAGTGTCCATAATAAAATTTACCCTTCTGTTTCCCAACTATTATATAGTAACACGAATTCTTTGTTATGGGATTTCAGATACTTTCTCAATGTTTATTATGTATGTAATCATAAGCCACATTAACTATTTATTTAATATGCACCTTGTCCTAACCCATATTTCGTTAACCAGCTAGTATAAATGAAACTTCGTCAATAGAATCTTACAAATTTTCGTGGTAGCATCAACCAATTTCGTATGTACTGGATAAGGGGATAGTATCATAAATTGTCAACTGTTGGGATGCGACGTTCACTCCGATTTTAGAGGCCCCGTGTCACCAGGCACAATGGACGTGGATATAAGACCCCCATAGACAATGCAATTCATAGTTAGACGACAACGCTATTCATCGTCGGATTAATCTAACGATGGATCGCCACAGAGGATCTGACGACTAAAATTGTATTGAACTGTAAAAGAAATCGTCAACGATAAGTACATGCACTGTGCAATCAATGTGACGATCACAATATTGTGTGACGGATCTGATAACGGATCGCATCGAATATGGGAGCTTTGCTTTTCACTTTTTAGGGTTTTGTAGTAAAACAAAACCCTTATGAAATCAGTCATGCGTCCGTCTGTCCGTCTGTCTGTCCGTCTGTCCATGAAATATCTCATGAACCGTTGAAGCTACATATATGAAATTTTGTGAGAATATGTAGAATTATTATAATTCGCCGGAAAAAGCGATTCGTTGTAATAGGCTGACTTTAAGAGGAGGTCCCCATAGAGGGAAAATGAAGGTCAAAATTTTTTTTCATCTGGTATAGGCAAGTGGGGTATCATGAGAAAGGTAACACCGAGTACATTCCATTTTTGGTATTTTCATCAAATTTGAAAAAAGGGGAAAAGAGTTAGAGGGGAAAATATGTGATCCGAGTTTGTCCCCCCCCCCCCCTTGCATTTCGAGACCGTTATACTTATAAACATGAAAATTTGCAGGAAAGTGGCATTTTACTAGCATAGAAAACCAAAAATCGTAGAATTTTGATATCTCATCAAAAAAGGTTAATAATAGTACATTTCTTTAGTTGCAGTCAGCACACCCCTGCACCCATTAAACGCATCACAGGTCAAAAATATTGATGGCCAATGATAACCAACACTATAGGCAATAATGTCTCTTCATTACAATCACATAATATTTAATAATAGTACATTCATTTAAAGTTAGGCATTTTGACACTATCCACACAAAAAAAACGGATACACCTACCGGCCTCATAGGTGTGAGTACTACTTTCATGTTGTTTTTCGTAGTACGAATTGCAGTTATTTAATTAATCATTTTTGAAAGGGTAAAGATTGGTTTGGGGCGCTGACTATTACAACTTAAGCGGGTGGAGGGGGGGGGGGCGGTGTCCACATAGAGGCGAAATTAAGGTTAATTTTTTTTATCGACTGGTATAGCCAAGTGAGGTGTCGTGAGAAAGGTAATGTTGAGTACATTCTATTTTTTCGCTATTTCTTGAAATTTGTAGAAAGGCGAACATTGGGGGAGGAGAAAATATTAGTTCGTAACTTGTTCCCTTCCCCTTGCAGTTCGAGACCGTTATACTTATTGTAGAATTATGAAAACTTACAGGAAGGTGGGTTCCGAAAAAAATAGAAAATAATGGAATCTGTATATCTTCTCAGAATAGGTCAATAATAGTTTATTTCTATAGTTACAGTTAGCACACCCCTGCATGCCTTAACCACGTTCGAGGTCAAAAGTACTGATGGCCAACGATAACCAACACCTTAAGCAATAATATGTTCTAAGTTTCGTTACAATCACGTAATTTGAATTGGCATGTAAAATGTAAGCGAGTAAGACATATTAATTATGTTTTTTTATGCATCTGAATGGTATCAAGAAGAGCAAGGAGCCGATATTTATATACCCAAATAAGCGCTTGCTACAAAACCCTCGGATTGCGGGCGCAGCCCTCTATATTCCGGTTTCATTTCGTATGCATTTTGTATCGACTAGTGAACACAATACACGCGCAAGTGAAATACTATGGGCAACCTTTGCTTAATTTATACTGAGTCCCAACTCTGTCTATTGTTCCTCTATGGTTTTGTTATCTTTAGGCGTTGATTGCAATTGTCTGAGATGGTGCGGTACATAGATTTATATTGAACAGGTAGGAAATAAACACAGAGTGGGAGTAAAAATTTGAATATCGAGTTCTGGTTGACATATTCGCGTCTGCGCAGTGAAACACGTACAACACGTATTAATATTTGGCCCAGGGGCCCGAGGAGCGGGGGACCAAATGCTTCGTAAATGTCAAAATTATGGTTGAGTGGCCGATGGCGTCACGACATTTACCGAACGTATAGCGACCGCATGCAAATGTGTTGCAGTGCGCATGCGCGAGTTACATAGTTAGTTTAACATTATGTGTATTTATCTCACACGAAACCGTGTTTGCAATCTGATTTATCTTTTTTTGTTAGTGTTCGTCCCTTTATGGATTGCAAAAACTCACATAAAATTAAGCCGAAGAAAATATTAAAAAACAACAAATTTGTTTAAGTTCGTAATTTTTTATTTTTATTTTTTCTAAGTTAAAATTATAATATTATATGCATTTCGAGGCAATTAACACCTCATCCTCAGCAAACGCGTTGCTAACTAAAGAAAATTTCAAATACAATTTTTAATGAAAACTAGTGGAAAATATAAAAAATATAAATATAATATAAAAAGCTTAAGCTACATACATGAAATTTTGTAGGAATGTGTAGAATTACTATAATTCACCGGAGAAAGCGAATCGTCGTAATAGGTCAACTTTAAGGGGAGGTCCCCATAGAGGGGAAATGAAGGTCGAAATTTTTTTTTCATTTAGTACAGGCAAGTGGGGTATCATAAGAAAGGTACCGTCGAGTACATTCCATTTTTGGAATTTTTTTCAAATTTAAAGAAACGGGAAAATAGGGAGAGGGGAAAATATGTCATCCGAGTTTGTCCCCCCCCCCCCTTGCATTTCGAGACCGTTATACTTAGAAATATGAAAATTTACAGAACAGCGCCATTTTACCAGTGTAGAAAACCTAGATTTCTAGAATTTTGAAATTTCATCAGAAAAGGTTAATAATAGTACATTTCTATAGTTTCAGTTAGCACAACCCTGCACCCCTTACGCGTACCCGAGGTCAAAAATATTGATGGCCAATGATAACCAACATCATAGGCAATAATATTTCTAAGTTTCATTATAATCACATAATATTTAATAATAGTACATTCATTTAAAGTTCGGCATTTTGACACTATCCAAACAAAAAATACACCTACCGGCCTCATAGGTGTGAGTACTACTATACTTTCATGTTGTTTTTCGTAGTGCGAATTGCAGTTATTTAATTAATCATTTTTGAAAGGGTAAGGATTGGTTGGGGGCGCTGTGTCTTAATTGGCCAACTTTACCGGGTGGAAGGGGGGGGGGTCCACATAGAGGCGAAATTAAGGTCAAATTTTTTTATCGACTGGTACGAGTATAAGCAAATGAGGTGTCGTGAGAAAGGTAATGATGAGTACATTCCATTTTTTGTCATTTTCTCGAAATTTATAGAAAGGGGAACTGTGGGGGAGGAGAAAATATTAGTTCGTAATTTGACCCCCCCCCCCCGCCCTTGCCTGCGTTTTGAGACCGTTATACTTAGAATTATGAAAACTTACAGGAAGTGGGTTTCGAAAAACATATAAAATGGAAAATAGTGGAATTTGTATATCTTCTCAGAATAGGTCAATAATAGTTTATTTGTATAGTTACAGTTAGCACACCCTTGCACGCCTCAAACACGTTCGAGGTCAAAAGTACCGATGGCCAACGATAACCAACACCTTAAGCAATAATATGTTCTAAGTTTCGTTACAATCACGTAATATGAATTAGCATGTAAAATGTAAGTGGGTAAGACATTTTTATTGCGTTTTTTCTATCCATCTGAGTGATATCAAGAAGAGCAAGGAGGCGATATTTATAAACCAAAATAAGCGCTTGCTACAAAACCCTCGGATTGCGGGCGTAGCCCTCTATATTCCGGTTTCATTTAATATTTTCTTCGGGTTAATTTTATGTGAGTTTTTGCAATCCATAAAGGGACGAACACTAACAAAAAAAGGTTACATAGTTAGTTTTAAGAAATCTTGTTACGGCTGGGCTGGCATTCAGGGTTTCGTATTTAAAGATTTTACTTTTTATCCCCTGCCTCTCGGCCATGGAGATGGCTGAAGATGCGTCATCAAGAGTCCTACTATTTATCTCAGTGACTCCGAAAATTATAGATATACATAACACTAAAACATTTCCACCACCCTAGGCATCATGGTAATGGCTTGACAATCCTACAGTATTTTTCTTGCTGACACGGTAAAATACTTTTCACTGATACGTACTAACTAAAAATGTTCGTTACAAAACGTAGCAAGATTATTGAAGAAAGGAGAGGTCAAGTCGCCCTCAGTCGGGACCGAACCCGGGGACTCCCGAGCCAAAGGCTAATAGAGCAGCTACTGAGCCATTGGGCTCTGTGCGTTATAGTACCATATAGGTTCACTTCACATTCGCACTTACTGTGGAACGAAATAATCATATCACTCTTGAATGTTTTAAGATTGCATACCAAAATATTATCGAAATGTGGTGGATTATATGAGGATCAACTGTTAAATTTGTACACCCGGCAAACGTGATTCTCGCCTTGCCGACAATGGGAAGCCGCTCTGAAAAGCTCAGCGGGTTTCCAGTGCCGGTCGCCGGCTTTATTATGTGGTAGAATTTCGGCGTTACGGCCCATCTTATTGTCTTCAATTGATTCCCAAATGTATACGCACACAATTTCGTTATCTGAAATCCCGCCTCTTCATTTGGTTCGATTGAATAAGGCTTTGAATCATGTTTTATGCCCATACAGTTACAAATTGTCCACGAACCATAAAATATTCAAATAAGATTAAAAAAAAAAGAAAAAATTATACAAAGTATCTACACTGCATGCAGATACATTGGAACATGGATATGTCTTGTTCCACGCAGTCGGTAGCCAAAGACATATCCATGTTCCGATATATCTGCATGCAGTGTAGATACTTTCTATCATTTCGGCTTCATTTCTCCTCATATCCAATAACTAAATCATACCACTGTTTAAATTTCCTCCATCGTTCGTCTGGCTTATCCAAACTACCTTTACACTATTGCAGGTACAAGAAAACAACCACCCAAACATCATATTCGTTGGATGAAACGCCAATCGACCAGACGCTCGTTGCCACTTGAGCACATCTCAGCCAACACTAGAGCCACATGCGCATTCCTCCATCCACTCCGCACATTCCGTGCGAGGTTGTTGCTAATTGCTAAGGCTAGTCGCCTGTTCACCCGTACACTATGTTATTTCTTGCCGTCCCCAACGTCAACCTTTACCGCTATCAAATCAACATCCCAACATGTACACAGGATCCCCGCAGGCGCGCCGCCCGCGCGGATCAACAAGCAACAGCCATGCACAATGACCACTTCACTCAAACGACATGCACAACCAGAAAAGAAAAATTTTCAATGGTTTCCTCTTCTGACCCCCGAGTAGAAAAACAGACATTTCGTGTTACGGACAGATTTTTAGGATGACCCCCAGCTATAAGACATATCCATGTCAAAAAAGATACAAAGTATCTACACTGCATGCAGATACATCGGAACATGGATATGTCTATGACTACCGACTGCGTGGAATCTGTTGTGTTGAAGATATCGACGTAAGTTTTATAAAGATCCCAGTTTAGTTATACTGGATGAAATCATTCGAAAAAACACGTCCCATGTTTTCGGTAGGCATAAGACATATCCATGTACCGATGTATCTGGTGGCAGTGTAGATACTCGTCATAAATTCTGCTTTGCTTTGTCCTGTCCGCTTGAGCTCCTTTCTCTCGCGGGAGCGTTTCGTTTTCGTTTGCATCGCGTGTGTGCAATATTCACCTCCTCTCGTGCACCCTGTTCCATCTAGTCGTTTGGTACAGTTTGCAGACTGCAGCCTATCGACATTTCTCTGAGTAAGTTTCTGCTAATCGCAATCACGATTCCCACCATCTTTTCCCAATCGGGCCTGTATTGTGTTTGTGTATCTATTGCAAAAATCGCTCCCACACTATCCGCCTCATCCCGCCCCTTTAATCAACAGTCCGAGTCCGGCAGACACAATCCGTTTCTCAAGTAACGCGTGCGATTCTATGCGATTGTGTCCGGCAAACAGAAAGGGAAACTAACAAAAGTAAACAAAACATTCCAACACACGCACAAAGAGAATGCACAAGAAAATTTTTGGAATTTTTGCAGAAGGGGGGGGGGCATTTGATCTTCTGCAGACTTCTGAATGTACATCATGTCACGATGAGCTGCCCGGATCTATAACATCCTGCGACGAATATTTCTCTATTTCGGGGCTTGGGAGATTTTAACTCGCGCAGTACGAATCCGCCATTTTATTTATGACATGTTTATTGCACGTGTGGTGGGGGCCCACATTGTGGGCCAGTCAGACCTCAAATCGCCGCCATTGCAAATGCACAACCACGCTGGATCACCCGTTCTCGCTCATCTTCGGGGGGGGGGGGGGGGGGGGGAACTATGTACACTCTCTCAAACTGCGTCTGCGCATGTCCAAATGTTAGTCGAACTGACTACTTGCTACTTTTTCTGGGACCCTAGTGATTCAGATAGTACAACACGGGCTATTTTATTAAATGATGAATGGGAATTGGCGGAAATTGAAGGTCATTGAAAGTCCGCCCGTTCCCCCGTACACTATGTTATTTCTTGCCTTCCACAACGTCAACCTTTATCGCTATCAAATTAACATCCCAACATGTACACACAAGATCCCCGCAAGCGCGCCGCCCGCGCGGATCTACAAGCAACAGCCATGCACAATGACCACTTCACTCAGACGACATGCACAACTAGAAAAAAAAATTTTCAATGGGCTTGTTTCCTGTTCTGACCCCCGAGTAGAAAAACAGACATTTCGTGTGACGGACAGATTTTTAGGATGACCCCCAGCTATAAGACATATCCATGTCAAAAGAAAGAAGTCTAAACGGAGACCCGAAGTCTCATGGACTAGCCAATCAGCCACCAAGCTTTTCTAAACATGTCGTCCACATTACGTAATATATATAGGCTCGCTCCACATTAGCTCCTATAGTAATGTGTGTGTGTTGTGTGTTTTCCGATTCAATCCAATTCAAAATTTCGGTTTATTTTACTCCCCCAAATATAAGCTTACGCTTGTGTACAGGAGGGAGGACTGATAGATTTCATACAATATAAAATGAATTATAAAATAAATATTTAAAAGTAATTAATGAAAAAAACATTCAATAGCAGTATTGATTAATGATTAATCTTAACGTTACACTACATTTATGTTGGGATACTTGGATGTAAAGATGGTTGCATTTGCAAGAAATCCGTAATTTGTTTTCTGCGAAGATATGATTTTAGATTCTTTTTGAAGTATTTTCCACTTTCAACCATATTTTTTTAAGTATCTTGGCAGTTCATTGAATAATTTGGGGCCAGTATAAGTGTGATGTCTTTTTAATATTTCTGTATTTGCCTGAGGTATCATCATGTCCGTTTTCCTTTTTCTTGTGTTAATGTCCTGGTTTAATGGTCTGAGTCTACTATTTTTCGTCATATTTGTCAGTACCTTAAAAGTGTATAAATTTTCAAGGTTGAATTTGTCAGTTACATATTACTAGAGACCGGATAGTATGCAACATAAAAAGGCTGAAATATGCATGTAAAATGCTTAAAATATGCAAGTAAAATGTGAAAATATGCAACATAAAATAAAAGATAAAAATTGGGTAATTATGATTTTATTAAGAAACAAAGGAACGAAAAGTCACAAATTTAATAGTTTTAGCAGTCTGTTGTTTTTATAGAAGTTTACTATAATATATTGTTCTGTGTTCAGTTGTAAGATTATGTCTTCTATCATTTAAAATAGTTTTGTAATTTGAGAAAGATCGTTCTACGTCCACCGATGTCACAGGGCAATACTTAAACATGGGTGCTGTATTGGCAGATATTGTCCAAGGCAAAGTTCTACCTGTACCATTAATAAAACTATTGTATTAATCTGGCACAGAGACTCGAAGCCTGGGTTGTTGTTTAGAATGTTTTCAAACTTTTTTTTTAAAGTTTGTCTGGGAATATATCTGGCAATTCAGAGTGTATTTTACGAACTTTTTCAATCATCAGAATAGATCCATTCAACTGCAAGCCTCGAGTTTCAAGTTTTTTGATACACTCGGGTATTTGGGGAAAAATGAGTACTTATGGCAGCGATATTCTGATGATGTAGAAGAATTTTCAAATGCTGTATTGTATTGGTGTATTGGCTTCATTTTTCCGTGTGTTTTATATAGAAAATCACCGGACAATTACGAATGCGATCTTAGTGTCACCATACACTGTCGAACTCGAGCACGAACCTGGTACAAATGTCCTCTGACACACACATACACTTCACATAGGTTTGAAGAAAACCGGTCCACTTGTACGAACACTAACCTAGTTCGACAGTGTATGGTGACACTTAAGCTCATGGGTAGGGGAGCTCCATGAGCACGTTTCTCTTCGCTGAGGGTTTACGATCAAAATATCAGCACAAGCATCATAGCATAGCTTTCACTCTGTTTTCACAGTGTTTGCTTATAAACACAAAATGTCCCTTGCACGCTACATGAGATTTGGATAAATCATGCGAAGACTCGTAACAATTTCCCTAAAAATATGCAAAATTAATGGATTTTCAATGAAATATGCTAAAACCTCTAAAAACAGTCAATATATGCAAATGCATATGAAGTTATGCATTTGCATATAATCCGGTCTCTAGTTATTACATTTAATATGGCTGGATGGATAAGTCAGTGAAACACCTACAATTGTCTTAAGTACTCTTTTTTGAGTTATCTTAATGCATTCTAAATGTGAATTGAAAGTGTTTCCCTTTTCAGGTTTTTTGTCCATAACTCTTGAACCAATTGACGTAGACATCTGATTTTTGGCATGTAACCCTGAAGTGAGAAGCTGCTTGGGTTTTAGTAAGTTGGGCATAATCAGATCAAAGGAACGCCTACCTCCCATACAAAATTTAAAAAATTAAATATTACTTTAATTACGATAACTTTCGATAGAATAACGCTAGCGAGTTGAAAATTCGGCAGAACGTTGGTAGTAAAATCTAGTTAGTTGGCATTAAAAATGGGCAAGATTTGACCAAAGGAACCCCTACCTCCCCTACAAATGTAACTTCAAATAAGCGATAACTTTTGATAGAATGAAGCCAGTGACTTGAAATTTTGGTTAAATGTTTGAAGTGAGATTGAGTTAGTTGACATTAAAGATGGGTTAGATCCGACTAAGGAACCCCTACCTCCCCTAGAAATGAAATTTAAAATAATCGATAATTTACGACAAAATAAAGCCAGCGACTTGAAATTTTGGTCAAATGTTTGTAGTAGGATCAGTTGGCTAATATTGAAAATACGTAAAATCCGACCAATGAAACCCCTGCTTCCCCTACAAATGAAATTTCAAATAAGCGATAACTTTCGATAGAGTGGAGCTAGAGACCTAGAGATTTTTTTTTTAAATGTTTGTAGGGTGAACTAATTGGTTGGTGGCACTGATGGGCATGATTCGATCCAAGGAACCACCCTTACAAGTGAGTGATAACTTTCAATAAAATTAAGCTAGTGACTTGACATTTTTGTAATTTATTTGTACTGGGATCTAGTTGGTTGTTAATAAAAATGCGCAAGATTCACGAAACGAAACCTCTACCTCCCCTACAAGTGAGACTTCAAATAAGCAATGACTCGATAGAATGAAGCTAGCGACTTGAAAAATTCGACAAATATTTGTAGAATGGGCTAGTTAATTTATTTTTAGAATGGCCAAGATCCTCCTGAATGTGTGCCAGCCTCCCATATAAACTGGCCATATAGCAAACTCACTTTTAATGTACTTATATGGTCGTTGCCAATTGGTAGTTTCGGTATCACCACTAGGTCTGTACAAGTCTAGGGTATATACGCTTCGGACTCCTGGTTTGTTCTCTGTTTGTCCGGTAGTTTGTTAGTAGTTTTACTGGTTTGTTTTTTATTCCTAATTTAATTAAGTGGTCTATTAAAGTGGAAGGTTTTATTGTTTCAAATGCCTTCGAAAAGTCTAAGAATATGCCTAATACTTTCTTTTTTTGTCTAAACTTATCTGTAATGTAATTGGTTAGACTTGCAAAAGCATCATCTACACTTTTTACGAAACCCATATTGAGCCTCTGGCAATATATTATTTTCGTCAATGTATTTAGTTATCCTATTTTTTAGGCATCGCTCAAAAACTTTTGCAAAGGAGTTTGTCAATGCTATTGGCCTATAATTGTTTGTTAATGTATCGTCTCCTGTTTTAAAAATTGGTATAATTGTGCTGATTTTTAATTTATTTGGGAAAATTCCTTCTTGAATACAGGGGTTAAAGGCAGTTTTAGAGGTTTTGTTATATATTTCTTGATTATTTTCAGAGTTTCTACTGTTATTTCGTCGTTACCTGGTGCCGTTTTGCTTTTTAATGTAGATACTATTTCTTCGATTTCCCTTTCCATAGATGTTGTTGTATTGACACCGTTTTGTTCTATGTCTGTCGCAATATTTTTACCAATTGTAGCAGGAAAGTATTGCTTGTATGCGTCTGTGTCTTGGGCAGCCTCTCTATCTCCAACTCAGCATAGCACTATAGCTGAATTGCTTACAATCTTGCGAGTGGACGACTGCTTGCGAGCAGAGAGTCAGTCGTTGTCGAACTGTCGGCCATTTATAGTCATAAAATAAATAGAGATCTGTCCATTAATAGCCTCTCGAGTGTTTTATTTCCATTTACAATTATCAGAAGTGGAAAAGACCCGCGAGATGGACGACGACGTAAATTTCACTGAGATGACGGTGGCTTCGCTTAAGAGGTGGTTGTCGTCCCTGGGTTTGCAGACGAAGGGATCCAAGGCGGAGTTAATAGCGCGGCTTATCGAGGTGCCCAAGGAACAACGCGGCAACGCCCCAGAGTTAGAGCAGCCGGACGAGGGGAAGTATATGGTGCGCGCGGAATCAGCTACCGATATCACACCGCAACCAGAGCAGGCGACGGAATCCGGCGACCATTTGAAAAACGCAATACAACAGCAGCGAGCAAACCTCGCAAGCGGCGCGGTGTTGCTGAAACAGCTATACGAGGAAGTAGAAATAGCAAGAAATCGGTTGGATAGTTTGCGGAGCCTAGAAAGTGAGGACAGCATCGCGAAGCAACAGATTAAAGAAGATAAAGACATTTCATCGATACAACATCGACAACGGGGGTTGCTTTGCAACGAAACAACCCAGAAACAATGCCCAGATAGCATTCATGCGGGCACCGATGATGAAGGAAGTGAAGGTGACTACGACTTGACGAACAACGGAACCGACGGCTGTAAATGCGCAAGAGCCAACCGGCGTGATAACAGGAAAAGCAGCGGTACCAACGATGCTCAAATATGCAAAGCCCCAACAAGCGAGTGGAGAACAGTGGACAGCTAGAAAATTCGAGCTGTCGTCAGTAGCTTTGTCACTGGCGAAAGAGATAATGCTGGTGTTTGATGGCGGAGCGTGCTTGCGAAATTGGGTGACCCAACTTGACAGTGTGGCGCAAATATATGAGCTAAGTGACGTGCACCGCCATTTGTTGTGCATAAGCAAACTCAAAGGCATTGCGCTACAATGGTTACACGGAGATCCAACGCGAATTGGGGAACCAATTGAGGTGTTGTTAGAGCATCTGACGTTAGCATTTGGCGGTAAATCATCGAAAGCAGAATTGTGGCGCAAGTTTGAAAGACGATTATGGCAGCATGATGAAAAGTTCTCAACCTATTTCGAAGATAAGACAAGACTTGCTCGAGATGTCAACATCGATAAGGACGAATTGCTAGATTGCATCATCGAGGGGATGCCGTCGGAAATCCTACGTATTCAAGCACGATTGCAGTATTTTAATGAGCCATGGCAGATGCTACGAGCGTTTTCTGAGGTACGATTGCCAAAACGGAACACAACTGACCACGGAGCAAAGGCGGCGACTGCGGAAGCTAGCATAGACAAAAATTCGCGGTACCACAACTGCAACTCCAAAGGGCACTGGGCCAGATATTGTAGGAAACCGAAGAGGGACCCGGGATCGTGCTATGCATGTGGCATAGTCGGACACTTCGTAGCCCAATGTCCAGAGAGAAAGTCTGCGATAAACAACAACTACGTAAAGTATTTCAAGAAAGAAAGAAATATTAACCAAAATATAATTCTAGCGTGCCTCATAGACTCCGGCAGCCCAATATCATTCATAAAAAAACGTATGTCCCAAAAGAAGCTCAGATACAGCAGGTTGACAGATCATACTTTGGGCTAAATAAAAGCCAACTGATATTGTACGGAGAAACATTATGTTACGTTAAAAAGAGTCAATAAAGATTTATTTTCATTTAGCAATTGTGGCAGACGAGTCTATGAGCTACGATGTAGTACTAGGTAGAGATTTCATGAATGCATGCAATTTAGGAATCGATGTAAACGCTTTAAAAATGTTTACAGTGGAGAGAATTGAAAGCCATAGTGGATGCTCAGACGAGACAAAGATTGCAAACATTGAATCGGCGGATGGTCATAAGACCGATAACAAAGAAACAGTTAGGTTAGTACGAACACCGAAAGAGATACCATATAGGCTAGGTGTTAGAGATGAAGCTAAAGAATATCGGGAGGGAAACAGTGATTGAAACAGTTAGCGACATGGACGTACACGGAGAAGAGGATAGCAGACGATTGTTAGTAACAAAGACAGTTAGCGACAGGGAAATAGACGACAAACAGATTAGGGAGCAATCGTTAGGAATAGATACAGTTAAAGGAAGCGTAGATAGAAGCGGACAAATGATAGACAATTTCGAAAAAGAATTGTTGGAAATAAACTATATGAACGACGAAGACAATAGATGGGCTTATCATAGGAGAGAAAGTCGACTATAAGACAAGATGCCTGTTCACCCAAATAGTAGAAGACAGTTATCTACACGCAGAGAAGCCGGACTAACCTTTGGTCAGATGTGAGAAAAGAAAGAATTAGAAAAATCAAAACAGTTTAGTTGATCGCCCAGACGACTATCGTACACAGAAAAGAAGAAATTGCAGAAACTATTAGATGAATACTTAGAAGAGGAAATCATCCGACCCAGCAGTTCAGAATACGCGTCACCAGTGGTCGTAGTAAAAAAGAAAACAGGAGATTTGAGGCTATGCAATGATTTCAGGAGACTGAACAAAGTCATGGTAAAAGACAATTACCCGTTACCGCTAATCGACGATTTACTGGACAAACTAGTAGGAAAAAGAGTGTTCACAAAGCTTGATTTGAAAAATGGCTATTTTCATGTATTTGTCAACGAGGATTCTATTAAATACACGTTATTCGTCACTCATTTAGGGCAATACGAGTTTCTGAGAATGCCCATGGGTCTTAAGAATGCGTCACAGGTATTTCAAAGATTCGTGAACAGTATTTTTGCAGATATGATTAAGGAAAATAAAGTAATAGTCTACATGGACGACATCATGATCGCAGACGAGAATATAAGGGAGCATATGGAGACGTTGCAACAAGTATTTAGAAGACTAGTACAAATTGGAGCTAAGGATGGACAAGTGTGAATTTTTGCAAGATAGCCTAAAATATCTAGGGTTTTTGATCACACCTGAAGGCGTCAAAGCCGACGACAAAGGATTAGAAGCAGTGAAGAATTTCCCAACACCAGACAACGTATACAAGGTGCAAAGTTTTCTGGGACTGTGTTCATATTTCCGCAGGTTCATAAAAGATTTTTCGGTAATAGCTAAGCCATTATGTGATCTATTAAAAAAGGAAAGGCAGTTCCAATTTGAAGAGAAGGCGCTAGACTGTTTCATAAATTTAAAGGAAAAACTGCTACAAGCACCAGTTCTGTCAATAAACGATTACAGGGACGACATAGAACTGCATTGCAATGCTAGATCATTGCGTTTTGGGGCAGTACTATTGCAAAAAAAGGACAAGAAACTACACCCAATTTTTTATTTTTCCAAGCGGACAACAGAAGTAGAATCAAAATACCACAGTTTCGAGCTGGAGACATTAGCCATCATCTACGCACTACATTGCGTAGATTTAGGCGAAATTCACACACACGACACCGCACTGCACGACGCAGCCACGCACAATAGCCAAGCATAGTCGATCGTATCGCATGCTGAGCGATGAGTGTGTATCTCGACTGAAATTTCAAGCAGTCGTGCAGCGCGGTGTCGTGTGTGTGAATTTCGCCTTAGGGTCTATCTGCAAGGGAAGCGCTTTAAAATTATAACAGACAGCAATTCCTTAACATTAACATTAAACAAAGCAGAGCTTAACCCGAGAATTGCTAGATGGGCACTAGAGCTACGAAACTACGATTATGAACTAGTGCATAGAGCAGGCAAGCAGATGAAACATGTAGACGCATTAAGCAGATGTACGAATATTATGGTAACGGAAGCAAATAGTTTTGAAGACAATTTAGTAATTTGTCAGGGTAAAGATAAAAAGCTTCTAGGAATGAAGAAATTGTTAGAAAAAACCGAGCACAAATGGTTTGAGATGAGGAATGGAATTGTGTACAGAAAAACGAACGATGGTAGATTGTTATTTTACGTACCGGTGGGAATGGAGCACCACGTGTTATATAAATACCATGATGAGTTAGGGCATGTAGGTAGAGACAAAATGTGGGATGCTGTTACAAGAAGTTATTGGTTTCCGAATATGAAAGAAAACGTTTTAAACCACATAGAAAATTGCCTGAGATGCATAACTTTCTCGCCAAAGACAGGAAAGGGAGGCGGATTTCAACACAGCATACCCAAGGGCAAAAAACCGTTTGACATAATTCATATTGACCTTTATGGACTGGTAGATACAGGCAGGGCAAAGAAACACATACTTGGAATAGTCGACGGAGCGAAAGTATTGAAAAATAACAGATTTTTATTAAAAGAAGTCGAAGGCTTTCAATTGCCTCATAACCCTTATCAAGGCGTATAGAGTGCGCAAAACATTAGACACTGGGTAAGGAAAAAGTAAAGCATCAGAATTAAACTTAGAAGCTAAAAACTAAAAGAGAAGGAAAAACTCGAACCATTAAGTTAGAAATTATAAAAAAAAAATTAACAACTGTAATGAACCACCTGCAATGGACCATATGGTAGTGCTGCTTCCACCGGCAGATCTATGGGAGCACCTGATGAGTAAGGATCTGTCGGTGGTACGAAACCAGAGGCCGAGGGTCCCATTACACCTGGACCCCAATACGAGCGCGAGGGTAAGCGAGCCATCTGCCAATCATTCCATCCTTATCGCCTAATTTTTTTATTCCCCATTTTTACGGATACCTCCCTTGTTTGTGCTGTCTTCCCCAGGCCTATGAATTTTTGTTAATACGTAAAGGACAGGGGCAACGAGCGGCGAAAATCCCGCCCACGTCTCCCGAACTGAGCTACAGCAAGCATAGGCCGTTGCTTAGCTCGTTGAGGAGCCTTTTTCTTCGCCAGATAGCACGGCCCGACCTTCACGGTCAATGAAGCTACCTTAGGCTCTGCCCCACGGGCATCTTCGGATGCCCACCAAACCGTCCGTTACATATTTGGCGCCCAACGTCGGGCTCATTTCTGGTACAGAACAGGACTAAGAAGGATCTTTTGGGTTCCTTTTTAGTCCTTCCACCGATTTGTATCCCCACAAGCACATTAAGGCTACTTGCTCTAATGTTAAGACTTAGCCATGTTTACTTCACATATTTTCCCTTCAAGTAGCTGTGCTTTCCTCTGTAGTACCCCAATCCTTCCTATAGAGTAATTATCCCTTTAGAGTCAGTTCAACAAGGCAATCCTGGTGTTGTGTTTGTCTTTTGTGGTTTAGCCACGTATTTAAGGCCTCCATAAATGCTTTGAATTGCCGGCATTTGGAGCATCTTCGGTCACCGGACCAAGCGCGGAGGAGCCCTGGATACCTTCTTGTTTGCCAGGATTGTCCTTCTAAGTAACTTAAAAGAAATTATTTACACAGTATTGCATTTTTCTATTATTCATCTGCTCAGCAGCTTACAGAGTTTATGAGTGAATTACGGCAAGGAATGCAGTGTTGTGTCTCTGCTGGTCTCAGAATTTTTTGTAACCTGTTGATCATCTGAATGATTGGGAAATGTAGTATATTTTTTTGCTTTGCTAATTTTTCCCCTCTACAATGGTTGTCGGCTGATTCCGGACCCACCTCGCTTTTGTTTTTTTTTTATAGTTAGCAGCACACTTAGTCCTCAGCTTCTTCTTCTTGGCAGTAGAAGCTGCCCTGTAATGAACCACCTGTAATGGACCATATTATGGTCTGGTAGTGCTGCTTCCACCGGCAGATCTATGGCAGCACCTGATGAGTAAGGATCTTTCGGTGGTATGAAACCAGAGGCCGAGGGTCCCATTACGCCTGGACCCTGATGCGAACGCGAGGAAATCTGTGCCGTCCGCCAACCATTCCATCCTTATCGCCTCATTTTTTTAACATTCCCCATTTTTACCTCCCTTGTTTGTGTTGTTTTCCCCAGGCCTATGAATTTTTGTTAATACGTAAAGGACAGGGGCAACGAAAACCCCGCCCACATCTCCCGAACTGAGCTACAGCAAGCATAGGCCGCTGCTTAGCTCGTTGAGGGGTCTTTTCCTTCGCCAGATGGCACGGCCCGACCTTCACGGTCCATTATGCTACTTTAGGCTCCGTCCCCACGGGCATCTTCGGATGCCCACCAAACCGTCCGTTACACAACACGCACCCATTAGGCATATAATGTATGTTAAACCATAACTATTGCTTCCTCAGGTGCTCCGCTGAGCTGAGATCAGGGGCTCTCAGAGTCAGGACGGCCGAATTGTAGCAGGAAAGTACTGCTTGTATGCGTCTGTGTCTTGGGCAGCCTCTCTATCTCCAACTCAGCATAGCACTATAGCTGAATTGCTTACAATCTTGCGAGTGGACGACTGCCTGCGAGCAGAGAGTCAGTCGTTGTCGAACTGTCGGCCATTTATAGTCATAAAATAAATAGAGATCTGTCCATTAATAGCCTCTCTAGTGTTTTATTGCCGTTTACACAATGTTAGCGAAAAAATTATTAAATTCGTTTGCTATTCTTTTTGGTTCATCTTGTAATTGTATACTGTCTCCGTTTAAATTTAGTTTATTGCACTTTGTTTTACTATTAGTCCTATACGTCATTTCATTTATAATACTCCAATATCGTTTTGGATCCGATCCTGCTTTATCTATTTTATGTCTATAATACTTTTCTTTGGCTATTTTTATTGTCTTTGTTAATAAATTTCGATATTCCTTGTACTCGTACTTATTTTTTAATGAGGCGTTAAACGGTTGTCTTTTAATTTTCTGTCCTAATTTGTCCCTTGTCCTTATAGATTTAACAATTGCTTGAGTGATCCATGGTTTGAGTATAGTTTTCGTAGATCTCGTTACTGTTCTGTATGATGCTAACTTAATTTTATCTGAGATGTCATCGATGAGCGTCTGAATAAAGTTGTCTACGTCGTTACAAGTGTCGTATTTAGATGTTGTTCAAATAATTCTAATAATTTATTATTGTCTATTTTCAGTTTTTGCTTAACATTTTTGGTTCATTTTTTAGTGTTGATGTACAATTTATACCTACAATTTGCGCATAATGATCCGTAATATGTGTTTCGTGTATGACTGTATTAATTACTTTTATGATGTGTCTGGCATTATTTTTTCGTTTTATGAATACATGATCAATGCAAGATCCTTTATTATTTTGTATTCTAGTGACCTCATTTACTTATGGTTGATATCCTTACGATAACAATGTGAGTGTATACTGATTTGTATTTTCATTTAAATTATCTAAGAGATCTATATTTACCTATATATCGCCCATTATTATGTCTATATCTTTATTATCGTTATGATTGTAATCTATCATAATTCAATTTCGTCAATAAATTCTTTTACATTTTTATTAGGAGATCTGTATATTCCCAAAATTCCAATTTCTTTTTCTCCTAACTTCATGTCTAGGTGCATTGCATTTGATTGTTTAAAAGTGTTTATTTCTTTAACCGTGTGGTTTGTGTTATCGCGAACATAAGCACACCCTCCTTCACATTTATTTTGTTTTTGCCTAGTGAAATACATAGGTATTGTAGTTTTTGATTTCAAAAGCTGTTTCGAATTTTTCGGGTGATAATGAGTAACTATTGTGGTGTGTCTCAGTTAATACTAGTATTTCAATTTTTATATCATTGTTTGTGAAATCATCAACCAAAGATCTAAGTTCGTCTATATGTTTCTTTATGCTTCGAATATTTAAATGCATTATTACTAAATTAGAGCCTGATAACTGATTTTTACACTCTTTCGGATTTCTGATGTATATATTTTTACTAGTCTGTTCAGTAAGATAAGTTTCTAAAAAGTCAGTGTCTGTCATTAGCGTGTTGTACTCGTGTATTCGAATGTACTATGTGAAAAGTTTCATGGCCTAATCTATATTTTTTAAATCGTCTAAACTTCTAATTTTTAGTGTTTTATGCCCGGTTCACATTATTCCAGTAACCAATCCAGTCCAGTAATCCAGTCCAGCGCTGGACTGCTACTGGAATAATGTGAACCGGCACTGGACAGCAATTCAATCCAGCAATCCAGTCCAGCAATCCAGTCCAGTGACTGGATTGTCGGTCTACTTTTTGATTCCAGCTCGCCCAAAAATCATTGTTACTATAGTTACCGAATCAACAACACACTCGCCAGACTACTGGACTGGAATCATGTAGACGATATGATCCAGTCCAGCACTGGACTGGATCGCTGGACTGGATTACTGGACTGGAATAATGTGAACCGGGCATTATCATTCTCACATTTCTTGAGTAAAATACAACTATCCTTCACCCATGCAAATTTAATTTTTTTTTCTCTTTTGCTGTTGCTTTAGTTTGTTTAAGTAATTGGGCTGTGTATGGAGTGAGATGTTCATTGATGTAAATTCGTCCGTTTCCTCATTCTCCGCAAATGTCATTTGATTTTATTCCAGGTCCGCTCATTCGCTCTCGTATTTGTTGCTTGTAAGCTTGCATGAAATTGTTTCGCTTTGCAGTTCTGGTGAAGCTGAATACTAGCGTGGACGGGTCCGTTTTCCCTACACGATTCGTGTTGCTTATGTCAACCTCGTTCACGTTGCAATTGAAATTTTTTGACACCTTTTTGACAATATCATTTAAGTTTTCATTCCGCGTTGTTTTGATTCCCTTGATTAGTATATTATTTCTTCTTAGTTGTTGTTGAAGACAATTATTTACTTTGTTAAGGGTTGTTATGTTTTCTTTTAGTTGCATATTTTCGCATTTAAGTTGTTTCAGTTCAATTACTTTATCAAGTTTCTCACTCTGTTCGTCAAATTTTTCGGACACAAACTGAACCGACGGCGTCAATTCGTCTATGTTTAGTTCCTCTTTCAGTTTTGACATGGATATGTCTTATAGCTGGGGGTCATCCTAAAAATCTGCCCGTCACACGAAATGTCTGTTTTTCTACTCGGGGGTCAGAAGAGGAAACAAGCCCATTGAAAATTTTTTTTTGGTGGTGCATGTCGTTTGAGTGAAGTGGTCATTGTGCATGGCTGTTGCTTGTAGATCCGCGCGGGCGGTGCGCCTGCGGGGATCCTGTGTGAACATGTTGGGATGTTGATTTGATAGCGATAAAGGTTGATGTTGTGGACGGCAAGAAATAACATAGTGAACGGGTGAACGGGCGGACTTTCAATGACCTTCAATTTCCGCCAATTCCCATTCATCATTTAATAAAATAGCCCGTGTTGTACTATCTGAATCACTAGAGTCCCAGAAAAGGTAGCAAGTAGTCAATTCGACTAACATTTGGACATGCGCAGACGCAGTTTGAGAGAGTGTACATAGTTCCCGCCCCCCGAAAATGAGCGAGAAAGGGTGATCCAGCGTGGTTGTGCATTTGCAATGGCGGCGATTTGAGGTCTGACTGGCCCACAATGTGGCCCCCACCACACATGCAATAAACGTATCATAAAACAAAATGGCGGATTCGTACTGCGCGAGCTAAAATCTCCCAAGCCCCGAAATAGAGAAATTTTCGTTGCAGGATGTTATAGTTCCGGGCAGCTCATCGTGACATGATGTACATTCCGAGGTCTGCAGAAGATCAAATGCCCCCCCCCCCTTCTGCAAAAATTCCAAAAATTTTCTTGTGCATTCTCTTTGAGCGTGTGTTGGAATGTTTTGTTTACTTTTGTTAGTTTCCCTTTCTGTTTGCCGGACACAATCGCATAGAGTCGCACGCGTTACTTGAGAAACGGATTGTGTGTTTGTGTGATTTGCAATAGATACACAAACACAATACACGTCCGATTGGGAAAAGATGGTGGGAAGCGTGATTGCGATTAGCAGAAACGTACTTAGAGAAATGTCGATAGGCTGCAGTCTGCAAACTGTACCGAACGGGTAGATGGAACAGGTAGATGGAACAAGGTCCACGAGAGGAGGTGAATATTGCACACACGCGATGCAAACGAAAACGAAACGATCCCGCGAGAGAAAGGAGCCCAAGCGGACAGGACAAGCAGAATTTATGACGAGTATCTACACTGCCACCAGATACATGGGTACATATGTCTACCGAAAGCGTGGGACGTGTTTTTTCGAATGATTTCATCCAGTATAACTATACTGGGATCTTTACAAAACTTACGTCGATATCTTCAACACAACAGGTTCCACGCAGTCGGTAGTCATAGACATATCCATGTTCCGATGTATCTGCATGCAGTGTAGATACTTTGTATCTTTTTTTTGCATACTTATATCTTTAACAATCTCACTGTTTGATGTTATCAATGGCTCTTCCGTCAATAGTTTTTCAGCATTTTTGCGCTTAGAACTCATCGTGATATTATAGATGTTTTTATGATGGGATTTATATTTTCAAAATCACACACTCGTGTAACATAGATTTGTGCACTCAATATGATGAACGATATCGTGTATGTTTGTATATCACTTTTTATTGAGAGACAAAGGGGTCCTGTCTAAGATAAAGAGGAAAAAAGAAATTCTCTCTGTCGTTAGTTTTAAAGGGACACTTTTTACAATCTGGAGCGGCGCACAAGTTAAACCGATCCAAAAAAAACACTGAATTGACTTTTAAAGATACGAAATATCGTTATTTTAATTAAAATTAGAAAGAGCACAGTTGAAATGGACATTGACGTTTGACAGATGATCTATTGTCAAATCAAGTATTAATACTGCTACTGCTACTGCTTAGATAAATATTAGGCGCGAGTTACGTCATCAACACCTTCAACCATCCAAATATAAAACAGCAACATAGTATCCAACATCCATGCATGCGGTGTCGAGTATACACGAGAATTCCATCACGTCTCGGTTCCCACGACACATTCCATGAATTTGAATTTAAGTATTGTAATACAAAACCTTGTTTAGACTAAGCCAAATTCCTTTCATAAATGTATTCGAACCTAAGTTTTGAATTAAATAAATCAACTAATTGAGTTCTAGAAGTCATCCGGTTAAGTTGTAAACCCAAAAATTGTTTTTTTTGGTAACCCTTAAGCCCAATACCTTAAGTGGCGCAGTCTTCCCGGGATAGAAGGAAAGGATATTTAACTGCTGGAAATTATAGTGCTGTATCCGAAGTTCACGGTTAATAGCAACAACGAAGGATCATCGTTGGAAAATATAATCGGCAATGGGTATTTCAGTAGTTTTCGTATTCTCGAGCTGCATGTAAGTCTAGATGCCCCGTAAATTTTCCTTTCTTTCTTATCCCAAGAACCTTCTCACCCATAGAATTAGTACTAGTGCTAGTAGTTCGTTAGAAAATTTAAGAGAAATTAGTGACAGTGTTAACGAAATTAATTACGCAAATAGTGAGATAAGTGACATTGGTTGTAAGGAAATTAGTTCTGAAAGTGAAAACAATAGTATTTCGGATAGTGAATTAGGTTGTGACGAAACAAGTGAAAAAATAATTTTGGGAGAAAATAATAACCCATCCCTGTCTGTTGAACCTAACGTAGTGATGGTGACATCGGTAGTCGACTTGTTTAACTCTCTTAGAGTCCCCGATGCCGTTAAGGATTTACCGACATATGATGGTAATCCTAGGCTTCTATACGACTACCTCGACAATGTTGACGAAGTTCTTTCACTAGTGTCGTGTGCAAATGGTACTCCATATGGCCAAATGTTACTTCGGGTCATTAGGAACAAAATTGTGGGTCATGCCAATGAGGCATTGAACATGTATGGCACCCCATTAGTCTGGAACAATATTAAACAAAATCTTATACTGCATTATGCAGACAAACGAAACGAAACTTCGTTAGTTAGAGATCTGCATGTGATTCGACAAAATAATAATACAGTGCAAAAGTTTTATAGCGAAATAATCGAAATTCTATCAAGTTTAAATAATCATGTCAATATTCACGAAAAAGAACGTCAAGTTGTTCAGGCTTAAAAAGCCCTATATTCAGAAATGTGCTTAAATGTTTTTCTATCTGGGCTTAGGGAACCTCTGGGCTCCACAATTAGAGCCATGAAACCCATGAATTTAGCAACTGCATTATCCTATTGTGTTGAGGAACAAAATATGTTTTATACCCGAACTGACCCAACCAAAGCTCCTACAAAATTGCAAGATATCAAATCCCCAACACCATTTGGTAACAATTCCAACCAAAGACCTCAACTTCCGATAGGAAATCCACACCCTTTCTTCCAATTTAAATTACCACAGGCAAATCCATTCCAACAAATGAGGCCGCTATATGTTGCCCCTCAACCTAAACCATACTGGCCTACCCCTAGTGTTCCACGAGCACCACCTTATCAGTTACCTTACAGACCACCAGTAGGTAACACTTTCAATCAGCAACAACCTCAATTAAGACCAAATTTTATTCCTCGTCCAAATAACTCGGTAATTCCAAAACCTGAACCCATGGACACTACCAGCGCAAACTATAGGCAATCGACACAATACCCACAACAGCCAAACCGCAGCAACAACTATAATTCCCCCAAATTTATAGCAAGAGAACTTTTCAACGTATCGGAACAACACCCCGAATATTACGAACTCCAATACAATCCGGTTTCACCACAAATTGACACATACTACCAGGACCTAGAATCATACTACGTTTACAATGAGTTTACTGACCAATCTACCAACAGACCACAACTGACAAGAACGAATTAGACGACGGAAATTTTACGTTAACCGCCTCGGACAATTGACAGGATACGTCGACATAAACAAACATGGGACAACACTACCATACATAAATATATCTTCCCCTTTTGGCCGCCCTTTAAAATTTCTCATAGATACAGGCGCTTCGTCTTCATTCATCAACCCTGAGTTTATTCATCCCAGTTTAGTTAAAATCACTCAACCGATATCAATCACCACCGTTTTAAATAAATACGAACTCAATAAATCAGTAACACTTCCAAATTTTATTGAGTTCAATCAACCTGGAGAAATGAAATTTTTAATCTTTCGCTTTCACGGGTATTTTGACGGTTTACTCGGATTGGACTCATTGACCAAACTAGGCGCAAAAATCGATTTAACTACCAATACCCTTGTAACCAACTATTCCAAAATCAAATTACACTTTAAACCAAATCTCTCCTCGACTAAATATACTATACCACCCAAAGTAAAAGTAGTAGTTCGACTCCCCGTAGATGTTAAATCCGGAGATGTATACGTACAATCTACTGAAATCGACAACAAATTCCTAATATCAGAAGGCATCTGCCATGCCAACGATTGGCACGTTTTAGTCGAAGTAACTAATAATTCAATTGAAACAGAACTCCTTTATCTGGACCATCCTCTGAAAGTAACTCCCTTTTCCAGATCTGATTACACAGAAGTTAATAACTTTAACATCAGTCAGCAAGGCATGGATAATTTCGAAAATGCAACAAACGTCGATATTGAAAAACTTATGAGAAGTTCACACTTAAATTCAGAAGAGCAGAAACTTCTTTTCAAAATCTGCCGTGAGTATGATGATATCTTTTTTAAAGAAGGTCAGAAACTCACATTTACCAATAAAGTAAAACATCAAATTCACACCACTGATGACCTTCCAATTTACACTAAAACATATCGGTATCCATATGTCCATAAAGACGAAGTCCGCCGACAGATTAACGACATGCTGTCACAGGGAATCATTCGTCCTAGCTTCTCGCCCTGGAGCTCTCCTATTTGGATTGTTCCAAAAAAGATTGATGCCAGCGGAAAGCAAAAATGGCGACTCGTTGTGGACTATCGCAAATTAAATGAAAAAACTGTCAGCGATAGATACCCAATTCCAAACATAACCGATATCCTCGACAAACTAGGAAGAGGAATGTACTTCACAACACTTGACCTAGCTTCCGGATTCCACCAAATAGAAATGGATCCAGGGGACATCGCTAAAACAGCCTTCACTGTAGAAGGAGGACATTTTGAATATATACGAACGCCCTTCGGCTTAAAGAACGCCCCTTCTATTGTACTTTCCAGAGGGTAATGGATAACGTATTAGGTGATTTACAAGGCAGAATATGTTTAGTGTATCTCGATGATATAATTATATTCTCGAAATCATTGCAAGAACACGCCGAAAACCTCCGCAAAGTATTCACTCGATTGCGAGATGCAAACCTCAAAATACAGTTGGACAAGTGCGAGTTTATGCGAAAAGAAATTGCTTTCTTAGGCCATATTGTCACTCCTAATGGCGTTAAACCTAATCCAGACAAAATCGCAGCCATTCAGAAATTCCCTATTTCAAAGAACGAAAAGGAAATAAAATCATTTTTAGGCCTTTTAGGATACTATAGAAAATTCATTCAAGACTTCTCCAAAATTACTAAACCTCTAACCGAATGCCTCAAGAAGGGACGAAAAGTCGAATTAAGCGATCGATATATTGAAGCCTTCACAATTTGCAAAGATCTTTTATCAAACGACCCCATATTACAATACCCTGATTTCGAAAAACCTTTCGTTCTTACCACCGACGCAAGCAATTTTGCGTTAGGAGCCGTATTGTCGCAAGGCCCAATAGGGAAAGACAGACCTGTCTGTTATGCTAGCCGAACTCTCACCACCACCGAGACTAATTACTCCACTATCGAAAAGGAGTTACTGGCCATTGTTTGGGCCACCAAATACTTTCGGCCTTATTTATTCGGTCGGCGATTCAAAATTGTCACCGACCACAAACCTTTAACATGGTTAATGAGCCTAAAAGATCCGAACTCCAAACTCGTACGATGGAGATTAAAACTTGAGGAGTACGACTATGAGATTTGTTACAAAAAAGGTAATCAAAATTCTAATGCAGATGCATTGAGTCGAGTCAGGCTTCCCGAGGATATCCAAAATTATGAACTTAATACTAACGAAATTACTAATCCTGAAAGGGAAACATCAATTCAGACCGAAGATGGTAGTACAGTTCATTCCGCTGCTGAGGATAACCAGGATGGAATTCCCATCTCCGAACGACCGATCAATGAGTTTAACATTCAGTTAATATTGAAAAGGTCTGACAGACAACCGCCAATCTCTTTAAAAATAATTTTTCGAAATAAACGAAGGCGAAGTATACACCTCCCAGAGTTTACAGAGCAAAATCTCATCGATATATTTAAAAAATATCTTGCCCCAAATAAAGTCAACGCATTAATGACAGACGACGACACATTTAAACTAGTACAAGAGGTCTACTCCAAATATGTATTTTTCACGCAGTAAAACTTTCAAAATTTTGCGGTGTACTGAATTACTAAAAGACGTTACAGACAACGACGAACAGGACAAAATTATAATCGATTACCACAATAATAATAATCACAGGGGAATAAACGAAACCTTACTACATTTGAAACGAGAGTACTACTTTCCCTTTCTCAAGACGAAAATAACAAAAACTATTAATAACTGTGAACGCTGTCAACGTCTCAAATATGATAGGCACTCACCAAAAATAATATATCAAAGAGCTGATTATCCTCCCAAGCCATTAGATAGCATCTATATAGATGTATATTCTATTAATAAAAAACAAATTTTGACCATAATAGACCGATTTTCTAAATTTGCCGCCGCATACACCCTTGCCTCGAGAACCAGTTTAAGTATTATAAAGTCCCTTAGAAATTTCATAAGCCTATACGGTATTCCCAAACAGATAACAGCAAATCAGGGAACTGAAATGACATCCAATATATTCAAAGATTTTTGTAAACAATACAACATTGAGGTTCACCTAACGTCCTTCCAACAAACAAGCAGTAACTCCCACGTGGAGAGACTTCACTCAACGATGACTGAAATATACAGGATCATATATGAAAAACGCAAGGACGAGAACTTGGACATAGATCACGACGACATTCTAAACGAAGTCATGATCACATACAACAACGCAATACATTCAACGACTAGACTGACTCCATACGAACTTTTCACAGGAAAAACTCATATATTTAACAAAACCATAGCATATGACGACAACCACGAATACTTACAAAAACTCAATGAATTTAGATCCAAACTCTATTCGGAAATCAAAGAAAAGGTAGATCAAGTGAATAATAGAAATTTAGAGAAATTAAATCAAAATCGCCAAAACCCCCCGGAACTTCAAGAAAACGAGATTATATTTCGGAAAGAATGTAGACGCAATAAAATGACACCCAGATTTAGTAAGCATAAAGTACAAGAAAATAAACATGTTACAATAATCACTACCAAAAACCAAAAGCTCCATAAATCCAAAATTAAAAGGAAACGTCAATTTCAGGTTACTCATGACCCAAGGACAGAAGATGACCGTACAAGACTTGACGAACAACAGAGGACTATTACCGATCCGACTAGGACAAGCGAGGAGCATACGGACTCATAACAACTTTCTTCAGATCGTACAGCTGAAACCATACGAGGAGACCCTAGAACGTATTACGCAAACACTAAATACCTTCGAACAAGTGGTAACTGTGTCAGACTCTTTAGACGTCACCAAATCTAAATTAAAAGATGCCAAACACAAATTGATGTCCTTAATGCCCAGATTCCGTACAAAAAGGGGATTGATAAACGGTTTAGGAAGTATCATTAAGGCCATTACTGGAAACTTAGATAACAACGATGCAGTACGAATAAATAACCAAATTGACAAAATACTAAATAAAGAGAATTATCTAAATCAAGCAATTGACCATCAAGCTAAGCTTAATGATCAAATGATTGAACGATTTGCCGATATCACAAATCACATCAATAGTCAGCAGGAAGTAATAACAACTTACTTAAACTATACCCGGAAAACTATTGACAACAGAATTAAAACAAACGAAATAACTACCAAAAATCTACAATAATTGAACCAGATTAATTATAACATTGATCTATTAAGTAGTCATTTCTCTAGTATTTCGGAAGCAGTTACCTTGGCCAAATTGAATCTTATCTCAAAACAAATTTTAAGTCCTTCAGAACTATCAGAAATTTATCATACTTTAAAAAACAATCTGTAGAAATTGTAGCAACAGAAAATCTGTACGAACTACTAGGTCTTCAGGCATACTACAACAACACAAATATAATTTTTAACATCCAAATACCCATCCTTACAAACGAAACCTATTCCCTCTTCCATGTCATACCCTTACCCTCAGACCAAGAAACATCCATCGAAATCAAACCATACCTAATCCTTAACTCCCAGAATATCCAGTATCTAGACAATAAATGCCCTCAAATAGAAGCCACTTTCTACTGCCAGGAGTCCACCTATCAAGAAAGCACAGATGATTCAACTTGCGCAGGGAACATCCTTAACAACAAAGCAGCAACATGCCAGTTCCACGATCGTAACGTCGAAACGGAGATATTCCAACCAGAACCCCATTACTTACTTTTCATAAATATCACCGAAACCATCATTAACACTGCCTGTGAACCCAACGAAATTAAGGTCAAAGGGACTATCCTCATCTACTTCGAAAATTGTGACATTACTTTCAACGGAATACGCTATACTTCGAAGGACGTCTCTTACTTCGAACAAATCCATATATTTCACACAATTTTTAACGATATCCACATTACCTCCCCAGACATCAAAAACATTCAATTCAAGCGCCTCGATACTTACCAATTTTCCGAAAAACGGCAACCAATCTTTGAGCAGCCTATCAGCAAGGACATCTACATAACGCTCACGCAAATCAGTATAACATTGATCATCATAGGAATCGCATACAAATGGATTAGCAACATCCTGCGAGATCGATATGTCATACCGGAAGTTATAGCTCCTGTCCAGGAACGAAAATTCGTCTGGCCGTCGCTATCTAAGGGGGGAGGAGTTACGTCATCAACACCTTCAACCATCCAAATATAAAACAGCAACATAGTATCCAACATCCATGCATGCGGTGTCGAATATACACGAGAATTCCATCACGTCTCGGTTCCCACGACACATTCCATGAATTTGAATTTAAGTATTGTAATACAAAACCTTGTTTAGACTAAGCCAAATTCCTTTCATAAATGCATTCGAATCTAAATTTTGAATTAAATAAATCAACCAGTTGAGTTCTAGAAGTCATCCGGTTAAGTTGTAAACCCAAAAATTGTTTTTTTTGTAACCCTTAAGCCCAATACCTTAAGTCGCGTTCTTTTGAAATCGGGTGTAGGGCAGAACGCAAAAAAACGATCCAGGTTTATATGCAGGTTAAATTTCGAAAGTCTAATGTTGTCTACCCTGAAGTGAAATTGCTTTGCAAAAGTGACAGTTGCATTAAAGTGGAGTGTCAGATTCATGCAAAAGTGACATTTTTGCGTGGAAATAAACGCGCTAGTATTCTTCTTTCAGCTAGTTTGTCAAAAAATATCGAAAATCTATAGACATAACGGAAGATAATCACATTACCCACCTCTAGATAGCCAACAAATTCCAAAAAACTGCCTGGCAATTGGATAAACTTGCATTAGAGCCTGAAATCTTCGATATTTTGCAAAACACAGCGCGCTCACAAATTTTCCGGAAGTCAGTAGTTACAGTTTAAACGTTATGGCTCCTCAGGGATCCTATCATGTCATCATATCATCTTTACGTAGTTTATATAGTGGATAACCTGAACCTTTAAGTTTTTATTGACCACGAATTCAAATCAGCACTGCAGTTTCAATAATGGTGTTGCTATCCTATTTACATCCCAGCAAACAATTTCGTATCATTTGGACGATACATCGCCCAGATAATACGATGAAGATTCTCCCAGACGAAAAATTTAACGCGAATTTATCACCCAGAAGAAACATCAATCTTTTATCCCAAAGGTGATACGATCGTCGCTTATTTTATGTTCTCGATGTCTCCGCTCTCCGCTGATGATCGTCACTTATTTGTATCCACACATTTGTATACAAATGATGTTGGCCATGTCCACTAATATCAAGTTTTCTTCCGAGAATAACAACATTATATAGGTACATACAAAAATTCATCACTTTAGCGATGTACTCGCCACCTAGTTGTCGTGTTATCCAGGTTAGGGTAGCTAACACAGAAATTTTATCAGGTTAAGGTGTTGTTGCGGGGGGCAAAGACCTTTTCCATAGTCCTCCGCGTGGGCGCCCCCTGGTAACGGCAGTGTATCAGTTCGCTGACGGCCAATGTCTTAGTGATAAGACAGTTTGGAAAAGGCAGATAGCTGTAGTCTGAATGGCTGACGAACACCTAAGCGTCTCAGGTTTAGTAGGATGGAATGACTTGCATAGTTGGACTTGCTACATAGTTGTGTGGGCTCCAGCACGTTTATTAAACCATCTGAAGCAGCTATCTTCCGAGGCCATCCCCTGAATGGGGTTAAGCGACGTGCTGACAACTCGTCCTTGTAAAAACCACTCCATATCAAGAAACCTGGAACAAAAGCCTCGGATTGGACGGATCAACAACGACGACCACGCAAACGAATAAAGGATTATTCTTTCGGATCCTGGAATGTACGCTCCCTGAACAAACCGGGGGCCGAGAAGGCCCTCCTTCAACAGGTCGAAAAGTACAAACTGAGCATTACTGCAGTCCAGGAAACAAATTGGCTTGGCAGCGAGATTAATGACAAGAAATCGCACACAATTTTTACAAGTGGCAAATCATCGGGCCGCAAGGAGTTTGGAGTAGCATTTATAGTGGACAATCACCTCAAACCGCATATTACTGACTTCAAACCCATAAATGAACGGCTGTGTGCGATTCGCATCAAGACTCGATTCTTCAATCTCTGGCTCATCAATGTGCACGCCACCACTGAAGTTAAAGAAGACGCAGTAAAAGACGAGTTCTACGCCCGCCTTGAAACTCTCTTCGACTCACTTCCAACAAACGACGTCAAATTGCTTCTGGGAGACTTTAACGCGAAAGTCGGAAATGAAAGTTGGCACCGGGGGACCACTGGAGGCCACAGCCTCCATGAAGAATGTAAAGATAACGGCCAGCGACTTATCGACTTTGCCTGCAGTAGGAATCTAGTCGTAAGCTCTACGTGCTTCTCGCATCGACGCATTCACAAGCAGACCTGGAAGTCTCCAGACGCACATACCGTCAACCAAATTGACCACGTCCTCACTTGCAGGAGATGGACGTCTAGTGTCATGGATGTCCGCTCCTATCGAGGAGCAAACTGCGACTCAGATCATCACTTGGTGAAGACGACCTACAGATGTAGAATTTCATCAGTGCACCAATCAAGAATCAGCCCTCCCAAAATCTTTGCGGTTGATAAGCTTTTGAGTGATGCTACAGCGGTGGCGTATACTACCGCCCTTGAGGAAAAATTATCACCTATGCTACACAACATCAGCAACACAGGCGTCCATGGGTTCTGGGAAGAACTCAAGGGTACCATCAAGGATGTCGCAGAGAAGGTCGTGGGATATACATAAAGCCCGGCGAGCGCGAAATGACTGGTTCGACGAAGAATGCAAAAATTCACTTGACGCGAAAAACGAGGCCTACAGACAATGGATTCAACGAGGAACCATATCGAATAGAATAATTAGACGTAAGAAACGTAAATACTTTGACGAGCAGTTGCTGAACATAAACGAAAACTTAGCTAATAGGAACACCAGACAAGCGTACAAACTAGTAAATACAATTAAGAACGACTACCAACCCAGGACTAGCCTTTGTAAGGACAAGGATGGAAACATCATCAGCGACACCGATGGCATTAACAAGCGATGGGCCTCTTATTTTGAAGAGCTTCTAAACCGACCATCTAACATCCCCACACAGGAAGCTCTCGACGATATTGTTGATCTAGGCCCACCCATTCAACCCCCGACAGTAGAGGAAGTTGATCTCGCCTTGCGGTCACTAAAACGAAATAAAGCGCCGGGCGCTGACGAGATTCCAGCTGAACTGCTAAAATTCGGTGGAACGAGTCTAGTTGATGCCATACATCAATTACTCCTGCGAGTATGGGAGAACGAGGAGATTCCAGACGATTGGTGCAGAAGCATCATCTGTCCAATCCATAAAAAGGGAGATAAATTGCGGTGTGAGAATTACAGGGGCATCTCACTAGTTTGTACGTCCTATAAAATTTTGACGAAAATTCTGGAAAATAGAATAAAACCGTACGCAGAACGAGTCATTGGCGAATATCAAAGCGGTTTCAGACCTGGTCGCTCCACAACCGATCAGCTCTTCTCAGTCAAACTGATACTCCAGAGGTGCTGGGAATACAACGTAAACGTATACCAAATCTTTGTCGACTTCAAGCAGGCATACGACAGTATCGATCGTGGAGTACTGTACAACATCATGCTGCAATTTGGTATACCGGCAAAATTAGTGCAACTGACAAAGATGACGATGACCAACTCCGTCTCAGAAGTCAGGATCCAGAATAGACTTACTGATCTATTTGAAACACGCACTGGTTTGAAACAGGGCGATGGACTGGCACCGACGCTCTTCAACCTAGCACTGGAATACGTTATTCGGGCCATAAATATGGACAACAGCAAGACGCTACTCATAAATTTGATTTGATGAATTCCTCACTGGTTATCGTTATTATTGATTCTTGATGTTAATTACTCAACTTCCAGCGGATAAATAAAAAGTTTGTTGATATTTTCTCACGACGTTTCGCCTTTATTCTATCGGCATCATCAGGTTAATTTTACACTGGAATTGTTATTTACATTGGCATAAGTGTATGTTCTTATAATTTCAATATATATACATTATTATTAACTTACTATAATTGTTTATCTTAGTATTTTATTAAAACTATCCCTGCCTCTGGGTTATGTCAGTTTAGTTGTCAACTAATGCTGCTACTATCGTTTGTCATTTTGTTATATTTTCCCGCTCTTTTATATGTGTCTAAATATTGGGTTATATTTGTTAATGGTGTTATCTAACTCTGTTCTGGTATTGAGGGAATTTTTGAAATTTATATTTATATAACATGCTTCTTTGGTTAGTAGTTTATTTTTGTTTGTTTCTTTATCCACTATTCTAGTGTTGCTAAAATCCATTATATGATTATCTTCTAACTGGTGTTTCACTAATTTAGTATGTTTATTAAGTATCATTCTATTTTTGTTTTGATGTTCAGTTAGTCTAGTTGATAGTTGTCTTGTTGTTGATCCATAGTATGCTGTGTTTATATTATTATCCTTACATGTTTTGCATGGTATGCTATATATTATGTTATTTTGCTTATCTTTTTCGAATTTTTGTTTAGTGTTCGAGTATAATGTGTTGTTCAATTTGTGATTTGGTTTGTATGTTGTTATTATTTTTGTCGTTATACCATTATCATAGTTGATTTGTTTTGGTAATATTTTACTAATCCGTTCTGTTAACTGGGGTACATATGTTATGGATTGGTATTTAATATTATTAATTGTTCTATTATCACTATGGTTAGTATTTTTGTTAATTATTTTGTAATGGTTGTTTCTTATTAATTTGTTAATAATTTTTATAGGATAGTTATTAGTTACTCATAAAGTCGACACAATTAGCAGCGTACGCCGACGACATCAACATCATGTCCCGAAGATTGGCTGACGCAGAAGAACTTCTGCATACGCTCAATACCGCTGCAAAGGAAGTTGGATTACGTATTAACGAGGGTAAAACTAAAATAATGATGCAATCGGTGACAAGGACACCTGCACAACCAAGCATCAATGTGGGGGACCTCAACATCGAGTTCGTGAACAACTTCATCTACCTGGGTTGCAGCTTGTCAAGGGACGCCAGCGAAACTGACGAAATCAAGCGACGGATACAGTTAGCTAATAAGACTTTTTTCTCGGTTTTCCCCATAATGAAATCGAGGCATGTGCACAGAAACACGAAGCTCCGCGTGTACAAAACCATTATGCTATGCTATGGCTGCGAAAAATGGACCCTAACTCAAGCCTCCGAAAACATGCTAGACACTTTTGAACGTAAGGTTCTACGGCGAATTTTCGGGGCTGTTTGCGATCGAGATGGATGGCGCATCCGGTACAACCATGAGTTGTATGAAATGTACGATGAGCTGCAAGTCTCGAAAATCGTCAAACTACAACGACTTCAATGGGCAGGGCATGTACAAAGAATGGACGATGATCGCATGCCTAAGAGAGTAATGAATGCAGAACGAGTCGACGGAGCGAGACTGCGAGGACGACCGAGATCTCGTTGGGAGAGCTCAGTAGGTGTAGCGATGGAGACCGGAGGGCGAGGGTTGAGATGGCCGTAAAGGCCAGAAACCACAACAGGTTACAAAAGACCCTCTCCGATGACCACCCGTGACGTGCGCTGGCAGACCAGCTCAGCTGTCGGGAGTGGCGGGGTGGTTCAACACGGCAGCCATCGGCCTCCCCCATCAACGTACAGAAAACTCAAACTCTATTCGCTTTGTGTAACATTATGTACGATACAAATATATGAGATTGTGTAACAGCGACGCGAGCGCTTCTTTCTCCTGGGTGGCAGTACAAATAAGTTATATTTTTTCGATTCACTACCCAACCCATCGATGTGTCGTTGCTGTAAAAGTTACACTTTAAAGGCAAATAGAAGAAGTTTTAATTTTCTTTCGGCAGTGCAATCATTAGTCTTTGTAAATGATATCGTCCAAAATTTTAAATGCGTGCGGGTATGGCAGTTCGCGGATGATATGAAAATTGATTTGAAAATTGGCAATGTAAGCGACTGTTTCAAAATCCAATGCGATTTAGAGAAATTGCAATACTGTTGACGCGAAAATAATTTAGATTTAAATTTTAGTAAATGTAAAGTTTTGAGCGCGTTTAGATTAAAAAATCCTCTCTTTTATGAGTACTCCATAGTATTCTTGAAAGAGTCTCTGAGATATCCGACCTTGGTATAATTTTTTTTAATGATCCTTGTATTTTGAGGATTCAATGTTGGTCGTTTTTTCGTTCGATTCTTGAGTATTGTTCAACTGTGTGGAATGCTTTCTTTAATGTTCACTCTAAAAATTTGTTACCCTTATAATAGTTATTTCCTTCTATTACCTATATAATGGTAAATTTACTCTGGAATGCAGATTTACATATCGAGTGTAATTTAACACAAAAAATATGTAAACAGGTACTCGAAAATATTTGCAAATTTGCACCCGGAAATATGTAAAAATACCCTGTAAAAGTAGAAATATAAATTAATTTACCCCTAAAATGTGTGATATTACATACCCGAATGGGTACTCATTTAACAGCTAGGTGGGCTCATAGTCTGACACATAAATCCCCTTTTATCGAAAAGACGAATGCCTTCAGTAGGAATCAAAACCAGGACCCAGTGAGTAGAAGGCGAACGCGCTAACCGTTGCGACATCCGGATTACTTATGTGAACTAATTAGAACGACTTATATTATTAATGCGACAAAATGCAGCGAAAAATGAGTAAAACTACATATACACTTTGTAAAAATGTACCAGAAACCGAATTATAAGCAAAACGTTGTAAAAATATATGATTTCAAATTTTACACCAATTTTAGTGTAATTTTCCGATTTTTTTTAGACATTACATAAATTTTTTTTTAAATATCCATCCTTGATGTGTATGTGAGCGGAAAAATAAGTAAAAATTAATAGAAATTTAGAGGAAATTTATGTTCACTTTTTAGAGTGTTCACATCGAACGTATAGAAAGAATTCAACATAATTTTACTATAGTTTCGCTATTTACCAAATTGGCTGGCGTTACTGCGGTACTCGTTGTTCCTTACTGGGTTCACAAACATTAGCTTATAGAAGGACTTCCCTGAACGTGATGTTTATAAGAGACTTGCTTTGCTCTCACGTTTTGTGTGAAGATATTAAATATTACTTTGTAGCTAGAAATATCTCGCACGATTTGCGGCGTAACAATCTTTTTATTCAGACTTATCGTAGAGTGAATTATGGTTTTAATGAACTGATTACGCGATCTATTATCCTATATAACAGCTGGAAGGATATAGTTGATTTTCACTCAATTAACAAACTTATTTTTAAAAGAAAATATTTTAATAAATTTCCAATCTAATTTTACAATCTGCTAGGGTTCGCACTCGATGGATTGATTAGTCACTTACGTTGAGTAAGCAAAGTGATGCAAAGAAGCCCAGTCCGGGATAAAAGCTTCTGTGATGCACAATAGCCTAAAAAAAATAGCTCAATACAGAACCCTCGATTTGCGGGCATTGCACTCTATGTCCCTTTTTCATTTCCTAGGTGCCACGTTGCTAAGTGCCTTGACCCCTCCCGGGGCATGGGCCCGTGTTGACGCTTTGATAGCATATTTTTCGGATGGTGCAGTTGCTAGCATACACCTCCTATCTGAGCCGTCTTTTACTGATAAGCTCGGAACTAGGTGACACTGAACTAATTATATTTATTCCTTCATTCTGTTTCTGTTAAAATAAAACAAATCCGATTTCCAAACTTACCTAGCTTCAAAAATCGGCGACATTTTCCGTATACTGCGGTGGCTTTCAATTTTCATTCCAGGTGGACAATATGGATCAGGGCACTTTTTTGTTTCATCTGTGAACAAAAGTGACCTGTGAAAGTAATTGTAATAATTGTTAAGGAATTGTTCTACTCTCAAATGTGTTTTTGGTGTCAACAGGTGTTTCCATTACGTCCAGAGAGGTTGTATTAAAATCGCAATTAAACTCATCGTCAGCACAGTCCTTAATACCGTTACACCAGAAGTTTTCAGGAATACAGTCACCAGTAGTTGGACAAAGTTTTTGAAACTCTGGACATGATTCGCATACACAAGCACAATTCCTCGATTTTACTGGTCTTAATCCTTCATTACACTTGGGACATTTTTGTGGTTTACATTGCTGAACTCCGCCCAAAACACAAACGCATTGCTGACAGTTTTCCGACTGATACTGAGCACCAACTTCGTACCTTCAATTGATAGTATATTTGTAATATAATGCATTAGTATGTTAATTCGGTGTAGTAAAAAAATTTGGGTACATTCCTAGTTTAGATATTGGTTCGTGGCAAGACAAAAATGCCAAGTTGACAATTGACACCCAGATCGAGCGAAGCGAGCGTTTATTTTTGTGCAGTACTGATGGTTATAATCCCTTAAGTCCGAAGCGAGCGGATCCTACACAAGCAACTGTTAATTCTGGACAATCTCTTTTATGTGCTTGGAAGATTTTTTAAGGGATCACAACCCTCAGTATTGAAAAAAAAAACGCTCGCTCTGGTTGAAACGGTGGCATCTGAAATTACCCTTGGTGCAAACCCGGTATTATCTAGACATGAGATAATATCTAAACTAGGAATGTACCAAAATACAGTACAAGCTCGAAAATTTGGACACAAAAAGTTTTAGCCTGGTTAAATTTTCAAAAATTTCCGAAGGTAAATTTTTCTCACAAAAGTAAATCGTAGTACTTAAATTTTTTTTTAATATTATCCGAGTTTATAACAGTTTTGTATACATACATATTTACAGGACCGAGTTATGATGTCCTACATAATTCTTATTCATTTTCAAAAAGCGCGCCTGATCGGCCGTCACAAATTGAAAATAAATATTCATATGTACTATACATTTCGTAAATCGCTTGGAAATTTGAATTTCATGTTCAAATTTCAGAACAGCGTGTGTATTCTTTTCTCGGTTCAGATTTCCAAGCAATTCGAATTTCCGAGTGTTAAAATTTCCAAGCTTTTACTGTATGTAGTAATTACTGTATATGTCCAACGAAGCAGGGGCACTGATTTCGATCAACGCAATGTACACCGTTCCAGAATTCCGGTGGTTCACATTTGCAAGATGAGCCATCGGGCAGATCGATGGATAGACTGACACCTGTACATACGGGACATATTTTCACAGCTTCGATGGGTGCTACTGAAGCGGTTCTAGTAATTTGCTCTTCAATCTCTATCGAAATGTTTTTTATATAATCAGATGAATTGTGTACTCTCATACGGCTAGACTTACCCTCATATGGGATGAAACATCCCATTGGTTCTACTTTCATTTCAATGCATTTTGCCCATTTAACAGGACTTAGTTTCAGATACCGCGTTCTAATTGGTTGTGTGAAGTAGTTTATTTTATATGCTTTATCATCAGTGTTAGCCAAAAATATTCGCGGGGATCCTTCTTGTGACAAAATTGGGTTCCAAGTGTCTGCGTTATTAGAATAAAAAATTTTGTAAGCAGTGACCCATCCATGGTCACCCCCCATTGTTCTAACTCCAGTTATGTTTCGAAACTCAACGAAATCAAACTGCAAGTTCAATATATAAATATTACATTAACTTTTTATTTAACAACATTCATGTATTTCTTAAATATACTATACCATTACGAATTCGTTCAATGAATCTAAAGCTGGTTGCCAACCATTTCTTGAAGTCGATCTTAACAAATCGATTAGGTTTGGAATTTCTCCCTTAAAATTGGGTTTTATGCTGCTTGCACTCACCTAAAAACAATAAGTCTAAATAATGAAGATAAAGGATTAATTACCGTTTTTACTTGTTTGTGAGATACATATCCGCTATCCATTCCCATAGGATCGTCGCAAAGAGGATGCAAATTTTCTTCTGCCAGAATTTTTGGATACGCTGTACTTAGCCCATTTGGTTCAGTACTCTAAAACGATTAAAACATGCTCTATAAATGGCTTTCAAATCAAACGTATGTATATACGTATATTTTAATTGTTTGCCTATATTTTTACGTATTTGGTATTTTAGTTAACGAAATAAACATTTAATTGAATAAACAATTGTACTAACAATAAAAAAAAAATGAACTTACTGAAGTAAATTCAATGTCTGAAAATAACTTCTCCGCCATCTTTCCAGAGCATCCGAGTAGTTCGAGACGTATGGAAATTCCATTATGCCACTTGACAGGAAAAATTCTCACCACCTTTGCTTCAATTGGGGTTTTGAAAACAGACTCAATCGCTGTTTGTGGATCAACAGGACCGCTGAAAAGCTGAGGAATATTACCTTCATCCACGACATAATGGAAAACGACACCATCAAAACTGTGCAGAATCTGAAACACAAGGAAAATTCAAGGAATTTGAAAATATAGTGTAATAAATAACCCAATATTGTATTTTAAATTCTGATATTTTTATACCCTTCACGGATGTGATAGGGTATAATAACTTTGTTATGAAGTTTGCAACGCACAGAAGGAAGCATCTCCGACAATATAAACTATAGATATTCTTGGTCAGTATGATGAGACGAGTCGATTAAGCTTTGTCCGTCTGTTTCTATGCAAACTAGTCCCTCAGTTTTAAAGCTATCGAGCTGAAATTTCGCACAGAGGCTTCTTTCTATTGCACGCAGTATATATCGGAACCAACAGAATCGGACCACTACGTCATATAGCTGCCATAGGACCGACCGGTCCAAAAATTGGTCTTTGTGAGAAAAACTTTTTTATTTCTAAAATATGTTTTTCCAATTTCACAAGAATCAATAGTACCTATAGTCAAATCACATTCCCGAATTTGGTCAAAATTGGACTACTTTATCATATAGCTGTTATAGGAACGATCGTTCCACAAGCAAGTTTTTATAAGAAAAACTTTTTTATTTCTGAAGATATCTTTACCAAATTTCATATTATCTAATCATATTGACTACTAAACCATGTTCCTAAATTTCGTTGAAATCGATTTACTATTTCATATACCTCTCATAGGAACAATTAAATTGGAACAAGGTTTACTACTAATTTCAAAGTGGCAAATGCACCAAAACTCATAACGAATGTATGATACTTTCGGCAAGCTAGCCGAAGGCTAGCTTATTTATACTTAAATGACCAAATTCGCTTTTCATACCCTTCACGGATGAGATAGGGTATACTAACTTTGTCATGATATTTGCAACGCACAGAAGGAAGCATCTCCGACCATATGTATATAATAAACTACATATGGCGCGTTCTTTTGCACCATTAACCTACACTATAGTTTAGGGTAGAAGAATAACATACAATTATAACAACACCTTAACCTGATAAAATTACCGTGTTAGCTACCCTACCCTGACATTGAGAAATGTTCCTTTTGTTTGTCGAATGTAAAATTAAGTGAGCCGTAATGAATGAATGATTTTTTTTCAGGATGACGACTGGGTGTTTTTATAACGAGCAAAGCTATACGTTGAAGGATGAGTCTAGCCGAAAATACTCGTCGGTAAGTAATCAACTGGATGGAACTGCAACTGAACATCAACACGAATTCGATGTCAATGGCTGCGGTCAGAAGTCGGAATAGAGCATGAACTGCTTGCAAACGGTTCCGGAAATGCTGTCTGTATGCGCCACTCTCGCTTTCACGTATACTTCATTTGAAAGCCAATCAGAGAGAAGAACTTGAGCGTTGGGACGAACTCAACATACTTCGAGGATGATGGATGCCCATTTCCATCATGTGCATTGCTACAGCATCCTTTCGCGGGCCGCTGACTGGGATTCGGCCCGGGTCGTTTCTTACTTTTTCATGTAAGTTGTCACTTCAGATCAAAAGAAAAAAGGCAAGTATTCTTTCATTACAAACCTAGCAAACAATTTCATATTAGTGATAAGATAAATCACCTGATATCACCATCCGATTAATTTATAGCCAATGCGATTCATCTCTATTTTGTCTACCTACTTGTATTTTCGCGATATCAATTTCTCGGTATTATCATCTAGGTGAATTAGTCCCTATAAATAAAAACGACGAACATATGATTCTGTTGTTGTGGTAGCGATGCTTTGTATTCAAAGCAGTTCTTCTTGCATCGAGGGGGTTTGGCCGTTGAAAAACGGGTTGTTCCGGTACGAAGAACCAGCTGCCGCAGGAACGCTATTACGTTAGTCATCAACGTCTTTTTGTTTAAACATCAAATTATTGGAAATCTTCGTAAGGAAATTAATGGAGATGGAGATCTTAAAAAATCTAGGGACGCGGGAGCGTCCCGCCCCGCCAAAGAAAAACGAAAAAATCAACAAAAAACCAGGCCGAAGTTTATATACCCTAGACTTGTACAGACCTAGTGGTGATACCAAAAGTACCAATTGGTAACGACCATATGCATTAAAAGTGAGTTTCCCATATGGCCAGTTTATAGGGGAGGTTGCAGCAATCATTCAGGAGGATCTTGACCATTATCAAAATCAATTAACTAACCCATTCTACAAATATTTGTCGAATTTTTCAAGTCGCTAGCTTCATTCTATCGAAAGTTATTGCTTATTTGAAGTTTCACTTGTAGGGGAGGTAGGGGTTCCTTGGGTCAGATCTTGCTCATTATTGCCACCAACAAATAAGATCATGCTACAAACATTTAAACAAAATTTCAAGTCTCTAGCTTCACTCCATCGAAAGTTATCGCTTATTAGAATTTTGATTTGTAGGGGAAGTAGGGGTTTCGTTGGTCGGATTTTACGTATTTTCAATATTAGCCAACTGGATTCTATTACAAACATTTAACCAAAATTTTAAGTCGCTAGCATTATTTTTTCGTATGCTTATTTTATGTTTCATTTGTAGGGGAGGTAGGGGTTTCTTAGGTCGGATCTAACCCATCTTGAATACCAACTAACCCGACCTCACTTCAAATAACTGACCAAAATTTCAAGTCGCTGGCTTCATTCTATCAAAAGTTATCGTAATTAAAAGAATATTTAATTTTTTTAAATTTATAGGGGAGGTAGGCGTTCCTTTTTTCCGATTATGCCCAACTTACTAGAACTTAAGCATCTTCTTACCCCAGGGTTACATGCCAAAAATCAGGTGTCTATGTCAATTGGTTCAAGAGTTATAGACAAAAAACCCGAAAAGTAGGGTAGTACGGGGCTCTTAGTAAGGAAATTACTGTTAGTTTTCCACTGATTGATTTTATTTTTTCAGGGGAGTAGAAGATTATCCTCACGAGAAATCTACCAAAGCTAGAGCTTTTCATGTTTAGTTAATCGGGAGTTATAGATACATTTAATTATTTTACATATATAGGGGAGGTAGGCGTTCTCTTGGCCTGATCATGCCCATTTTCAATACTAGATTATACTTCCAACATTTGACCAAAATTTCAAGTCTCTAGCTTCATTCTATCGAAAGTTATCGTGCGAACGGACAGACAGACAGACAGACAGACAGACAGACAGACAGACATGGCTTAATCGAATCAGGAGGTGATCCTGATCATTTATATATATACATTGCTATACCTCCGGAGCCTCCTTTAAGGTGTTACATATTTCCGTCGTGACAAAAACAATATACCCTATACTAAAAGTCTAGGGTATAAAAATATATGATATGATACCCTTCACGCTTCGCGTTCCTTCGTTATGACTTATGGTGCATTTGCCACTTTGAAATTCGTAGTAAAACTTGTTCCGATTTCACTGTTCCTATGAGAGGTATATGAAATAGTGGGCCGATTTCAACCAAATTTGGGAACGTGACCAATATTGACTACTAACAGTATGATTGAGTAGTATGAAATTTGGTAAAGATATCTTCAGAAATAAAAAAGTTTTTCTAACAAAAACTTGCTTATGACATGGTCGTTCCTATGACAGCTATATGATAGAGTAGTCCGATTTCAACTAAATTCGGAAATATGATTTAGCTAAAAATAAAATTGACTACACGGTGAAAAATGTTGGACTATTTTCTAAACCCGGCCATATAATAAAGTTATATGTAATACTGGGTCATATTAAAAAATAATATTAGTAAAACATTAGGCGAATTTGCAGTATTTCAGGCTGTTGTTTTTAATACATTCAGATTATGAACGCGATTACACTGTCGAATATATTAATTGTAATTCTTGCATGTTAGAAATCATTCCCGCCAGTAATAGATTCTATGCTGAACTAAGAATTGATAAGTTAATGCTGAATAGGTTATTAAAATGCATTCTGGTATGGTCTAAAGTGTAATCTAAAGAGATTAAAATCTAAATTTCAAATAGCATTTCACTGTGCGTGTTTCACCAGGATCGTGTTTTATTGCGTGCCTAATCATTTCGTACTGCCGAATTGTTTGCGTTGGTTGTGTATAGTGAGTGTCAAAGATGTTCTTGAAAGTTAAAGTTGGTGAGTGTGTAAAAGTGATCAAGGTGGTGGCAAGTGCCGAAAATGGTGAAGTAACATCTGACGACATAGTCTTTTGTAGTAAGTAAAGTTTTAGTTTCCTTGCAAACATTTTTTTTCGCGGAGCTAATAAATATCTTTCGTATGAGGCCGTGTTTATCCAATCTGCGGGAACCGCTGCGGTTTAAACATTTATATTGAATTTGAATAGCCGGTCATACACACACGTTCTATCATCTGCAAACGTGCGGCACCTGGATCGCCCAATGATTCGCCGCGTTTGCTTTCCCCTGGAAAATCGCGGCACCTGGATCGCCCAACGATTCGCCGCGTTTGCTTCCCCCTGGAAAATCGCGGCACCTGGATCGCCCAATGATTCGCCGCGTTTGCTTTCCCCTGGAAAATCGCGGCACCTAAATCGCCCAATGATTCGCCGTGTTTGCTTTCCCCTGGAAAATCGCGGCACCTGGATCGCCCAATGATTCGCCGCGTTTGCTTTCCCCTGGAAAATCGCGGCACCTAAATCGCCCAATGATTCGCCGTGTTTGCTTTCCCCTGGAAAATCGCGGCACCTGGATCGCCCAATGATTCGCCGCGTTTGAACGAGTAGCGAAATTAAGTAACTTTGTTCGACCAGGTAATTCGTGGCGTTTTCGGTTTTCAGATGAAAGACCAACCACAATTTGTATTGTATGAAGACGGTGTCTAGTTGGGTGTGTTGTGATTTTGCAGATGATTCGCCACGACTGAATTTTTATGGGTTATGGTCGTAGTAGCTTGCATCATAAAATATGAGAACGATGGGTCCACGTTGATATTTTGGTCTTGCTGCAGGTGTGCGTCAGGATCAAAGGATTTGTTTAACGATGAGGAGAGATATATAGGCAAGATGGGTGTTGTATGACTAGGGGTGTTGAGAAGAAGAGTAATGGCTTCTACTTGGAATAAGTTAAGTTTTGAAAAAGTGTTCTCATTTCATCATCATCGTGGCGCGACAGCCCGACGTCGGGCCTTGGCCGCCTGGATCACGTCGGCGTCCACACCTACTGAGCTCTCCCAACGAGATCTCGGTCGTCCTCGCAGTCTCGCTCCGTCGACTCGTTCTGCATTCATTACTCTCTTAGGCATGCGATCATCGTCCATTCTTTGTACATGCCCTGCCCATTGAAGTCGTTGTAGTTTGACGATTTTCGAGACTTGCAGCTCATCGTACATTTCATACAACTCATGGTTGTACCGCATGCGCCATCCATCTCGATCGCAAACAGCCCCGAAAATTCGCCGTAGAACCTTACGTTCGAAAGTGTCTAGCATGTTTTCGGAGGCTTGAGTTAGGGTCCATGCTTCGCAGCCATAGCATAGCACTGGTCGTATAATGGTTTTGTACACGCGGAGCTTGGTGTTTCTGTGCACATGCTTCGATTTCATTATGGGGAGAACCGAGAAAAAAGTCTTATTAGCTAACTGTATCCGTCGCTTGATTTCGTCAGTTTCGTTGGCGTCCCTTGACAGGTTGCAACCCAGGTAGATGAAGTTGTTCACGAACTCGATGTTGAGGTCCCCCACGTTGATGCTCGGTTGTGCAGGTGTCCTTGTCACCGATTGCATCATTATTTTAGTTTTACCCTCGTTAATACGTAATCCAACTTCCTTTGCAGCGGTATCGAGCGTATGCAGAAGTTCTTCTGCGTCAGCCAATCTTCGGGACATGATGTTGATGTCGTCGGCGTACGCTGCTAATTGTGTCGACTTGATGAGTAGCGTCTTGCTGTTGTCCATATTCATGGCCCGAATAACGTATTCCAGTGCTAGGTTGAAGAGCGTCGGTGCCAGTCCATCGCCCTGTTTCAAACCAGTGCGTGTTTCAAATAGATCAGTAAGTCTATTCTGGATCCTGACTTGTGAGACGGAGTTGGTCATCGTCATCTTTGTCAGTCGCACTAATTTTGCTGGTATACCAAATTGCAGCATGATGTTGTACAGTACTCCACGATCGATACTGTCGTATGCCTGCTTGAAGTCGACAAAGATTTGGTATCGTTTACGTTATATTCCCAGCACCTCTGGAGTATCAGTTTGACTGAGAAGAGCTGATCGGTTGTGGAGCGACCAGGTCTGAAACCGCTTTGATATTCGCCAATGACTCGTTCTGCGTACGGTTTTATTCTATTTTCCAGAATCTTCGTCAAAATTTTATAGGACGTACAAACTAGTGAGATGCCCCTGTAATTCTCACACCGCAATTTATCTCCCTTTTATGAATTGGACAGATGATGCTTCTGCGCCAATCGTCTGGAATCTCCTCGTTCTCCCATACTCGCAGGAGTAATTGATGTATGGCATCAACTAGACTCGTTCCACCGAATCTTAGCAGTTCAGCTGGGATCTCGTCAGCGCCCGGCGCTTTATTTCGTTTTAGTGACCGCAACGCGAGATCAACTTCCTCTACTGTCGGGGGTTGAATGGGTGGGCCTAGATCAACAATATCATCGAGAGCTTCCTGTGTGGGGATGTTAGATGGTCGGTTTAGAAGCTCTTCAAAATAAGAGGCCCATCGTTTGTTAATACCATCGGTGTCGCTGATGATGTTTCCATCCTTGTCCTTACAAAGGCTAGTCCTGGGTTGGTAGCCGTTCTTAATTGTATTTACTAGTTTGTACGCTTGTCTGGTGTTCCTATTAGCTAAGTTTTCGTTTATGTTCAGCAACTGCTCGTCAAAGTATTTACGTTTCTTACGTCTAATTATTCTATTCGATATTCGCCCTAGCTCGTCATATTTTTCTCTTCTGGCTCTGGTTCCTCGTTGAATCCATTGTCTGTAGGCCTCGTTTTTCGCGTCAAGTGAATTTTTGCATTCTTCGTCGAACCAGTCATTTCGCGCTCGCCGGGCTTTATATCCCACGACCTTCTCTGCGATATCCTTGATGGTACCCTTGAGTTCTTCCCAGAACCCATGGACGCCTGTGTTGCTGATGTTTTGTAGCATAGGTGATAGTTTTTCCTCAAAGGCGGTAGTATACGCCACCGCTGTAGCATCACTCAAAAGCTTATCAACCGCAAAGATTTTGGGAGGGCTGATTCTTGACTGGTGCACTGAGGAGATTCTACATCTGTAGGTCGTCTTCACCAAGTGATGATCTGAGTCGCAGTTTGCTCCTCGATAGGAGCGGACATCCATCACACTAGACGCCCATCTCCTGCAAATGAGGACGTGGTCAATTTGGTTGACGGTATGTGCGTCTGGAGACTTCCAGGTCTGCTTGTGAATGCGTCGATGCGGGAAACACGTAGAGCTTACGACTAGATTCCTGCTTATCGTTACATTCTTCATGGAGGCTGTGGCCTCCAGAGGTCCCCCGATGCCAACTTTCATTCCCGACTTTCGCGTTAAAGTCTCCCAGCAGCAATTTGACGTCGTTTGTTGGAAGTGAGTCGAAGAGAGTTTCAAGGCGGGCGTAGAACTCGTCTTTTACTGCGTCTTCTTTAACTTCAGTGGGGGCATGCACATTGATGAGCCAGAGATTGAAGAATCGAGTCTTGATGCGAATCGCACACAGCCGTTCATTTATGGGTTTGAAGTCAGTAATATGCGGTTTGAGGTGATTGTCCACTATAAATGCTACTCCAAACTCCTTGCGGCCCGATGATTTGCCACTTGTAACAATTTTGTGCGATTTCTTGTCATTAATCTCGCTGCCAAGCCAATTTGTTTCCTGGACTGCAGTAATGCTCAGTTTGTACTTTTCGACCTGTTGAAGGAGGGCCTTCTCGGCCCCCGGTTTGTTCAGGGAGCGTACATTCCAGGATCCGAAAGAATAATCCTTTATTCGTTTGCGTGGTCGTCGTTGTTGATCCGTCCAATCCGAGGCTTTTGTTCCAGGTTTCTTGACATGGAGTGGTTTTTACAAGGACGAGTTGTCAGCACGTCGCTTAACCCCATTCAGGGGATGGCCTCGGAGATAGCTGCTTCAGATGGTTTATTAAACGTGCTGGAGCCCACACAACTATGTAGCAAGTCCAACTACGCAAGTCATTCCATCCTACTAGACCTGAGACGCTTAGGTGTTTGTCAGCCATTCAGGCTACAGCTATCTGCCTTTTCCAAACTGTCTTATCGCTAAGACATTGGCCGTCAGCGAATTGATACACTGCCGTTACCAGGAGGCGCCCACGCGGAGGACTATGGAAAAGGTCTTTGCCCCCCTCATTTGGAAAAATTAAAAAAATCAACCTCGCTAGTACTGACTCTGTTACTAAAAATTATTTCAATATAACTAGTGACATTCATTCAGTAAGTTGGGTGTCTTTTAATTATGGATTTTATTATAGACCTGGATTTATGGTAACAATTGAAAACGATGTAGAAAGTGGAGAATTTGGGCTAATCGGAACTATATTCTTGCACGAAAATGAGATTTATTTTGCGATAACACATTATAAAGTATTATGCTATCAACATGATTTGAATGCCAAAAGTAAAAGCAATAGAAAATAAGTCAATTATATGTTATAATGAATTAAAATATAAAAAGCCCAGAGGGGTGTATACTGTAAATGAAAATACATATATTTTGGTCGAAACCCTTTCCGACTGACTTGATTCAATAAAAATAAATTTTTTCCATTTATCACTATTTCATGTTTTTTATCACTTCTTTCAACTCCTGCCATTCATTTTTTTTCACTAGGTTTAGAAGGTTTTGAGCATGGGAATGTTTTGAAATGCAATATTGCATGCAATAGATTTTATCCCACCCGTTAATTAAACTGAAATCCACTTGCAGGTTAGGTTTTAATCAAATTTTATTACAATTTGTATTGAATTTGTTTTACTCTTCAATACAATTTTTACTAGAGTGTATTTTTCGTAGTAATAAATTGTAACTCTAATGTAATAGCTCATATAAGACGCATGAGCATTATATTATAATTTGGAATATGTATTAGAAATAGTTTTATTACTTCACAAGTATTGAAAGGTAATAATAATCTGGTGTGGTCATATATGTAACACCAAAAATGTTAAAATTTATTCCAAGATTTTTGACCGTGTAGTTAGAAATTTGAAGAAGATTTCTTTAGAAATAAAAAAGTTTTCTTAACAAAAACTTGCTTTTGGAACGGTCGTTCCTATGACAACTATAGGATAAAGTAGTCCAATTTCAATCAAATTCAAGAATGTAATTTCGCTAAAGATTCTATTGATTGGCGTGAAATTTGAAAAAGATATCTTTATAAATAAAAAAGTTCTTCTCACAAAGACGAAATTTTGGACTGGTCGTTCCTATGGCAGCCATATGACGTAGTGGTCCGATTTCAGTTCCGACATATATACTGCGTGCAATAAAAAGAAGACCTTGTGCAAAATTTTAGCTTGATAGCTTTAAAACTGAGGGACTAGTTTGCATAGAAACAGACGGACAGGCGGACAAAGCTTAATCGACTCGTCTCATCATACTGACCAAGAATATATATATAGTTTATATGGTCGGAGGCGCTTCCTTCTGTGCGTTGTAAACTTCATGACAAAGTTAATATACCCTCTATCACATCCGTGAAGGGTATAAAAATTGAAAAGTAACCAAGACTATGTTTACGCGACACAACAAGTATGGGTTTTCGGACCTCTGTAGCTCCGGCCCCGCGTGCTTGTTCGGGCTCAAATTTGGTATGCTCATTATATCCAGTCAACTTACAAATTGCTGCAAGTTTGATTCCGATACAAGGAAAAACACCCGAGATATGATAATTTGAAAATGGCTATTTTTCAAATTTTTCTTGTTATACGCTTGACGGATGCGATAGGGTATATTTACTTTGTCATGAAGTTTGCAACGTACAGAAGGAAGCATCTCCGACCATATAAACTATATATATTCTTGGTCAGTATGATGAGACGAGTTGACTAAGCTTTGTCCGTCTGTCCGTCTGTCTGTCTGTTTCTATGCAAACTAGTCCCTCAGCTTTAGAGCTATCGAGTTGAAATTGTACAGAGCCTTCTTTCTATTGCACGCAGTATATATGTCGGAACCAACGGAATCGGACCACTACGTCATATAGCTGCCATAGAGACCGACCGGCCCAAAAATCTGTCTTTGTGAGAAAAACTTTTTTATTTCTAAAGATGTCTTTCAAATTTCACAAGAATCAATAGTATCTACAGTCAAATCACATTCCCGAATTTGGTTGAAATTGGACTACTATATCATATAACTGTCATAGGAACGATCGTTCCAAAAGCCAGTTTTTATAAGAAAAACTTTTTTATTTCTGAAGATATCTTTACCAAATTTAATATTAATTAATCATATGGACTACCAAATCATGTTCCTAATTTTGACTGAAATGGGCCTACTATTGCATATAACTCTCATAGGAACAATGAAATCGGAACAAGTTTTACTACTAATTTCAAAGTGGCAAATGCACCATAAGTCACAACGAAGATATAAAGCGTAAAGGGCATCATACCTTCGGCAAGCTCATTTATGACATAAAATATGAATCTAGGGACGCGGGAGCGTCCCGCCCCGCCAAAGAAAAACGAAAAAATCGAAAAAAATGGAAAAGTGACCAAGACTATGTTTACGCGACATAACAAGTACGGGTTTTCGGACTTCTGTAGCTCCGGCCCGGACGCTTCTTAGGGCTCAAATTTGGTATGCTCATTACCTCCAGTCAACTTACGAAGTGTTGCAAATTTGATTCCGATACAAGGAAAAACACCCGAGATATGATAATTTGAAAATGGCTATTATTCAAATTTTTCCTGTTCTCGTTGTTCTCGTCTGATCCGTGCAGTAGATAAAAATGAAACCGGAATATAGAGGGCTACGCCAGCAATTCGAGGGTTTTGTAGCAAGCGCTTATTTTGGCATGTAAATACTGGCTCCCTGTTCTTCTTGGTACCCCTCAGCTAATTAAAAACACCATAATTAAATGTTTTACCCATGATATAGTATCTTACATGCCAATTCACAAAAAGACTGCATCTGTCACCTCTCAAAGTAATAGTTTTAGTACGAGAAGCTGTAGATAGATATGTATGTATACGAGATAAACTGTCCCACTCTTCGAGATGCTTAACCATTCATATTGTATTAAGACGACATTGCAAATTGCAAACTTGTGTAACGGCTTCGAAATTCAGGGCGGGTGGGACAAATTACGGTCTAATATTTTTTCCTCCTCCACTGTTCCCTTTCTACAAATCTCAAGAAAATGTCAAAAATGGAATGTACTCAACATTACCTTTCTCACGACACCCCACTTGGCTATACCAGTGGATAAAAAAAATTTACCTTAATTTCGCCTCTATGTGGACCCCCCCCCCCCCCCCCCTCCCCTCTTAAAGTTGGCCAATTACAACACAACGCTATCTCCAGCAAATTATAGCATTTCTACACATTCTCGCCGAATTATGAGTGCACCTTCAGCCGTTCGTAAGATATTCTATGAACAGACGGACCGACAGGTATTTGACCGATTTTGTAAGATTTAAGACACAAAACCCTAAAAAAATCAACTGTGTGAATCGTTATTGTTAGGATCACCAATCACCAATCTTCACCCTTCCAAAGTTGGTTCATTAAATAACTGCAATTCGCACTACGAAAAACAACATGTAAGTAGTACACGCATATCTATGCGTGAGGCCGGTAGGTGTATTTTTTGTATGGATAGTGTCAAAATGCATAACTTTAAGTCAATGTACTATTATTAAATATCATGTCATTGTAATGAAACTTAGAGATATTATTGCCTATGATGTTGGTTATCATCAGCCATCAATATTTTTGACCTAGGGTGTGCTTGAGGGGTGCAGGGGTGTGCTAACTGCAACTATAGAAATGCACTATTAGTAACCTTTTGGGATGAGATTTAAAAATTCTATTATTTTTAGTTTTCTATGCTAGTGAAATGCCGCTTTTCTGTAAATTTTCATATGTCTAGCTATAACGGTCTCGAAATGCAAGGGGGGAGGGACAAACTCGGACCACATATTTTCCCCTCTCCCTCTTTTCCCCTTTCTTCAAATTTGAAAAAAAATCCAGAAATGGAATGTACTCAACGGTACCTTTCTTACGATACCCCACTTGCTTATACCAAACGAAAAAAAAATTTCGACCTTCATTTCCCCTCTATGGCGACCCCCCCTTAAAGTTGACCTATTACGACGCATCGCTTTCTCCAGAGAATTATAGTATTTCTACATATTTCCACCAAATTTCATGCATGTAGCTTCAGCGGTTCGTGAGATATTTCATGGACAGACGGACAGACGGACAGACAGACGGACAGACGGACAGACGGACGCATGACAGATTTCATAAGGGTTTTGTTTTTATACAAAACCCTAAAAAGATACATCGAAAAATGTGAAATTGTATAGTAGAGTTTCTCGCTTAAGTCTTTTTGATAATTTCAATGCGACACAGCAAATCATTCGCAGAGATCGCATGCCAACGGGGAGAGACGCAAACACTTGATTATGTGAGTCGTAACGATGACGTATGCAAAAGTCCGTGCGCTCGTCGGGTGAGGAGAACCATACGAGTTTATGGTTGTGGGCGTGGCTTGTGGCAAGTGCATGAATGAAAAGCGTGTGATGAAAAAATTGAAACTGAATGTTTATGGCTGCATCTTAGGATGTCCGGAAAGAAAAAAACATGCTGTGTTGTATATAATTTATTTCATTTATGACATATGAGATATGAATAGTTATAGATTCGATTCAACTTGACGTAGATCCTTCATGTATAAACAAATTTCAGAAAGACAATTCATAAACGTCTAGGGTTAATTGGACTGTACTGGTGTAACAAACGAAAATCAATAAATAATATTTAACTAATAAATAGTAAAATGTTAAATAATTTTATTGAAAACGTATATCTATAAAAAAATAATAATAAAAACCTACACGCCAGTAATCAATTATACACAATAATAAATTTTACAAGCACCTTAAAGCAGTTTTGAAGTTCAAGTCAGGGTTCTTCCTCTGTAAAACACATACATACATACGCTCCACCAAGTTATTTACCCTAAATGGGTACTCATTTAACACCTGAGTGAACTCATAGTCCGGCACGTAAGTCCCCTTTTTTATCGAAGACTACCGCATTCAGTAGGAATCAAACTTGAGCCCAATGTATAGAAGGCGAACGTTGCTTACCGTTGCGCCATATGTGTTACTTCTACTACGCAAAAAGATATGATATCTCCCAAAACAACTCTGTTGTAAAAAATTCCCCGCCAAGAAAAACCTCTCAGCCGCAAAAAGGATTGATATGAATACAATACCGCCAAAGTACTCGGGTCTTGACCGCCAGGTTCCGGACGAAAATGAGGAACATCTCAATAATACAATGTTATGCCCCTACTGAACCCGACAATGTCTTGGCAAAAGACTCCTTCTACGAAGAACTAAACGCCGTTCAGAGCAGAACACCTAAAGGTGACATTATAATGGTTATGGGTGATTTGAATGCGAAAGTTGGCGCTGATAACTATAGGCTCAGACATGTGATGGGGAGACACGGTCTTGGTGATCGTAATGACAACGGTGAAAGATTTGTAGAGTTCTGCAACTTTCACAGTCTCTTCATCGGTGGTACTATGTTTGAGCATAAGGACCACCACAAAATCAGTTGGTCCTCTGTTGATCGGCGCAGAACACAAAATCAGATCGACCATTTTGCCATTAGTAAAAGATTCAAGAGTTGCCTCCTGGACGTGCGAAACAAGAAGGGTGCCGATATTGGGATGGGAAGAGACCATTATCTTATGATCGCTAATGTTCTATTGCGTATTGCAGCCGTGCGCCGCCCCAGCGACGAAAGATCCAGGCCCCGCAAATTCAACATCGCTCGACTAAAAAATCCAGCTGTCTTACAACAATATAATGACCATCTTGCGCAAAAAGCGGCTGAGATAACTAGTCACCCAGATAGTGACATAAACGAAAACTGGGATGCCATAAAAAATGCGTACATTGATAGTGCAAATACCATCCTTGGCCCAAACCCGGATTGCCGGAATAAGCCCTGGATGTCCGACGCTTCATGGCAGCGGATTGTTGAAAGAAAGGAACTGAAAGTTCGTTTGGCTGCAGCATCAGACGACAATCGAAGCAGCATCGAACTCCTTTACCGCCAGAAAGCTCGAGAAGTTCAGCGTAGTGTGCGACGCGATAAAAGAGTTTATGCCAATTCTCTTTTAGCCTCAGCAGAAGAAGCCGCTAGAAGTAACAACTTAAACGCCGTATACGGTGTCATCAAGGAGTTTACAGGTGGTCGTAACTCCTGCCAACATCCGGTGAAAGATAGTGATGGAAAGCTACTTACTTATCTTGGAAGAAGATCAAATGAGGCGATGGAAAGAACATTTCACCGCGGTCTTGAACCGTGTAACCTCTGGTGAAGTTCCCCCTCATATAGATAATTTAGCTAACCATCAAAATGAGCGTATACGGTCCACTGCCCCGACTAAAGAGGAAATAGTCACTGCAATTATTGCACTAAAACGAGGAAAGGCCGCCGGACTTGACGGCATCCCTGCCGAACTTTATCAAGCAGCGCCAAGCGTAACTGCCGATTTGCTGCACCCACTTGTTGATAAAGCGTGGAATACAGAGACCTTTCCCACCGAGTGGAAGGAAGGTTTGATCATCAAACTTCCAAAGAAGGGTAGCCTCACAGACTGTAATAATTGGAGAGGCATTTGTGTGCTTCCTGCCGTTGCCAAGATAATAGCTAAAATCGTCCTGGAAAGACTAAAGGCCCACTTAGAAAGCACAATTGATGAAGAGCAGGCTGGCTTTCGATCCGGATTCTCCTGTGTCGATCACATTAACACCTTGCGAATCATCATCGAGCAATGCGCTGAATACGATTCTCCGCTTCACTTGCTTTTCATCGATTTCGAAAAGGCTTTCGATAGTGTGAACCGGGATTCTATATGGGCGGCCTTGCGCAGGAGAGGCATCCCTGAGAAGCTTGTGGCTATTATTAAGGCAACCTACGACGGCGCGAAATGTCGCGTTTTGCATAAAGGTAAGGTTTCGGGGGACTTTGAGATTCGCAGTGGAGTTCGGCAGGGGTGCATCTTCTCACCGATCCTATTCCTCATTGTGATCGGCGATGTGTTGCATGCAGCCCTATCCGGATTCGACAGAGGAATTCAATGAACTTTGACATCTTATCTACAACATCTTGACTACGCTGACGACATATGCCTACTCTCCCACAAAATCATGGATCTGTCCGCAATGGCATTAGATCTCGAGAGTGGGGCAAGCAAGGTTGGGCTAAAGATTAATACCAACAAGACCAAGGTTCTTAGCCCGCCGTTGCGAAAAAGAAATCCGACACCTGTTGCCATCAATATTAATGGGCAGCCTGTGGAGAAGGTGGACAACTTCGTCTACCTGGGTAGCATTGTTGCCGAAAATGGTGGTACGGAGCAGGACATCGCTCGTCGTATCAACCAGGCTAAACGCGCATACGGCATGCTGTCCAAAATCTGGCAGGGCAGTTATCTCAGCATTAAAACCAAGCTGGGCCTGTTTCGCTCCCTGGTACTATCAGTGCTTTTGTATGGGAGCAGTACATGGAAAGTTTCCGTAGGAGTTACCAGAAAGCTGCAAGTTTTCGTCAACTCATGTCTTCGTCGAATTTTAAGAATTTTCTGGCCCGAAACAATATCAAATGAAGAGCTAAGTCGGCGTACGGGTCAGATGCCAATCGACGAATTGATACGCAGGCGAAAATGGCAGTGGGTAGGTCACACATTGCGGAAGAGTGATAACTGCATTGCTATGCATGCCATGAAATGGAACCCCATTTCCAACCAAGGCCGACCAAGAGGGGGTCCTCGAATCACATGGCGTCGATCTGTGGCAAAGGAGTGTCAGGTACTGGGTAAGTCTTTTGGGGAGTTGCGCCCCATTGCCCAGAACAGAGTACGATGGCGCGCAGGAGTAGTTGACGCGCTATGCCCCGCTAGGGGTTAAGGCAAAGTAGTAGTAAAGTACTCGTAGCTTCGCGCCTCAATTTAGGGTTGGCATATTGAACGCTGATTGAATTAGTTAATTTCTTTCAACGCTGTTTGGCGGAGAGCTTCCATTAAACAAAATAAGTTGAACAATCTGAAGAAGAACGCAGTAGAAAATAGTCTATTAATCACTTCTGGCCTGAAGTGCATTTTTAGTCTTTTGTAAGGCGGGAGCTTTATAATGAGATACGGCCGAGAAGCCAATAATACTTGGCATAAGAGCTTACAGCACGATCCGCATGCAACTACTTATCCATAATTTCATCAGAACGACATCGTTGTCATTATCACTGTCATTTTGACATTGAATCCGTTCGGCGGTGATCCTTTAGGCTACGAAGCTCTTCGCCAATCAGCGTTGAAAGAAATTAACTAATTCAATCAGCGTTCAATATGTCAACCCTAGAGTGAGGCGCGAAGCTACGAGTACTTTGGCGGAATTGTATTCATATCAATCCTTTTTGCGGCTGAGAGGTTTTTCTTGGCGGGGATTTTTTACAACAGAGTTGTTTTTGGGAGATAACTACTTCATGAAAATGTTTCAAATTGCAGCACCCGTCAGAATTGGCGTCGCTCGGACACATTAGCATTTTTGGAATGCTAAATGAAGCGAAAGGCGGAATTTGAGACACCGCGGAGGAGACGTACCGCTTTCGAACATGTCTTAGAAAACCTTATAAGCATGGACATTTTGGTGAGTAACACTTCCTGCTCATATATTACAATTACCACAATCTTCTTGTACTTTCAGGAAGGCGAAACAGCTGTTGATATACTGGAGCAGCGCATAAAAACGTTGTTGCGAGCGTACAAAAGTAGCCGCGACAACGAAAACCAAACCGGTGCTGCTCCTTGCGTGGCTCCTTGTTTAAAAGAAATGGAGGAGATTTTTGGCAATAGGCCAATTATCTCCAATACCCACACCATAAGTGTCGGCTTATCGCCAATTGTGTTGTTTTCAGGCGGGTCATCTACTTCTTTTGCAGAAGACGAAGAAGTTAGGCCGAGTTGTCCAAACATTGTGGTAACGACGATCGCGCCTCGGCACATCACGCCATTGGACAGGCCATCTATGTCTTCTTCTGCAAGAGAAGGCCTCCAGAGAGGAACAGAACAGAGAATTACGCCACGTCAAGGCTCATCTGCTTCTACAGGCCAAGAATCCAGGTCAGACGGCAGAAAAAACAGGGTAACGAAAGTACCAATTGGCAACGACCATTTGCATTAAAAGTGAGTTTCCTATACGGCCAGTTTATAGGGGAGGTTTGCACCCATTCAGGAGGACCTTGACCATTCTCAAACTCAATGAACTAACACATTCTACAAATATTGTATTTGTCGAATTTTTCAAGTCGCTAGCTTTATTCTATAGAAAGTTATTGCTTATTTGAAGTTTCACTTGTAGGGGAGGTAGGGGTTCCTTGGGTCGGATCTTGCCCATCATTATCACACATCACTAATTAGATCACCCTACAAACATTTAAAAAAAATTCAAGTCTCTAGCTTCACCCTATCGAAAGTTATCGCTTATTTGAAGTTCATTTATAGGGGAAGTAGGGGTTTCGTTAGTCGGATTTTACGTATTTTCAATATCAGCCAACTGGATATCGCTGCAAACATTTGGCCAAAATTTCAAGTCGCTAGCTTTATTTTGTCGTTAGTTATCGCTTATTTTAAGTTTCATTTCTAGGGGAGGTAGGGGTTCCTTGGGTCGGATCTTACACATTTTCAATAACAACTAACTAGATCTTACTACCAACATTCTGCCAAATTTTCAACTCGCTAGTGTCATTCTATCGAAAGTTATCGTAATTAAAATAATATTTAATTTTTGGAATTTTGTAGGGGAGGTAGGCGTTCCTTTGATCTGATTATGCCCAACTTACTAAAACTCAAGCAGCTTCTTTCCTCAGGGTTACATGCCAAAAATCAGGTGTCTACGTCAATTGGTTCAAGAGTTATAGACAAAAAACCAGAAAAGTAGGGTAGTACGGGGCTCTTTGTAAGAAAATTACCGTTAGTTTTCATCTGATCGATTTTATTTTTCCAGGAGAGTATAAGAATACAATCACTAGTAATATACTAAAGCTAGAGCTTTTCATGATTTTTTAATCGGGAGTTATAGATACATTTGATTATTTTACATATGTAGGGGAGGTAGGCGTTCTCTTGGCCAGATTATGCCCAATTTCAATACCATCCAACTAGATCATACTACCAACATTTGACCAAAATTTCATGGCCCTAGCTTCATTCTATCGAAAGTTATCGTGCGAACGGACAGACAGACGGACAGACAGACAGACAGACAGACAGACAGACAAACAGACAGACAGACAGACGGACAGACAGACAGACAGACAGACAGACAGACATGGCTAAATCGAATCAGGAGGTGACCCTGATCATTTATATATATACATTGCTATACCTCCGGAGCCTCCTTTAAGGTGTTACATATTTCCGTCGTGACAAAAACAATATACCCTATACTAAAAGTCTAGGGTATAATTATTACAACAAAAAACTAGACATTTTAAAAAAGTGTAAAGAAGAGAAACGTGAGTGGCAGATCAGAGCTCTTAACATCCTGTAACGCATCGCTTGCTTGAGCAAGGCTCAAACCGAGGACGAAGACCTAGGCTGGTCGTTCAGACCTGCCGTGACACCTAAGTGCCAATATCTCCTCAGAGATGACCAGAGGTGACGCGTGCTTGATAACTAGCTCAGATCAGTAGTATGGGCGGGGTTTTGGTTTGGTCACTCTGCCTCGTGATCGCTACAAAAACAAATTCACGCGACTGCCCGAAGACCTAAGCCAACGTATGTCACTCAACAGATATATACACAAAAATTTGGGCCGCGAAATTCCCCTAACGTCCCTGCCACTAGCACGGAAGCCCCCTTATGTCGATGAGGCTCCGCGCTCCCTCCCCGACCTTGGGTTGAGCTGCGCAATATTGCTCAACCCCCATGGTCGGGGAGGGAGCGCGGAGCCTCATCAACATCAGGGAGCTCCCGTGCTCTGTGAGAAAAACTTTTTTATTTCTTCTACAAGTAATTTCAAAGTGGCAAATGCACGATAAGTCACAAAGAAGGTACGATACCCTTCACGCCTTCGGCAAGCTGGCCGAAAGATAGCTTGTTTTTTGGTAAATTCAAAATTTTAATCGAATTGAAATTTACACTAATTTCAAAGCTTAGACAATTTTGTTTTTTGAGAACATGGAAAATTTCATATGATGTTTTTTTTTCATATTAATAAACATTCTTCAATATACATATTTGCGTTGTCTTATTTTGAAGTGCCTTTTTCTTCTCCGTTGATAAGGGCAAACGGCTCTTGAATATAATAACAGGCGCGTTCTTTTGCACACTTACTCCATATAGTTTAGGGTAATTAACACATATTACACAAGAAACTTGACCCATCATCGTCCAGGTTTTCGGTGAGTCTGACTCACAAAGAGATTTTTACAAAAACCTTTATCAAGTTCGTGAAGTCCATTAGTCATACAGTCGATGATTAAATTAGCCTTTGGCCATCCGTAAATTTCTAGCAGTGGTGATGAAACCTCTCAAAGCCACTGTTTGACAGCTATCAATGTCTATCCAAGCTATACGATCACATAAGCTTCCACCTACCACTGATGCGCCATCAAGTTTAGTTGGTTATCACGGAGAATGCGAAAGGGTTGACAAAAAAACATAATCCGTCATTTAATAATTATTTATTCGCGCCAGTAATGAGTTTAAAATTCCTGTTATTTTTTTCTGTATTTTTTAAAGTAGGTATGTTTAATAATAGTACATATGTGTGAATGTTGTTGATTATATATCTAAGTTATAATGAAAGTAAAGTATGATATAATCTACTAATGGGTTCTTATGGTTATAATTATTTTCATTAAAGAATTACGCCATTGTTTAGCAGGTATTCAAATAGTTCTTGTCGTCTATCCGTTGATTCATCAATATATATACTTCTTCATGATCTTCCTCGTTTGCTTCGTCAACCTCAACTTCATCTTGAAATTCGTCATTAAGACTTATACATATGTTATATAAAACACATATTGCCATTATAATTTTTGATATTTCATATAAATCTGTCTGCTCCGTAAAAAAAAAGTAACCTTCTAAATCCTGTTTTTTAACGCACCAAAAGCATTATTTACAACAATTCTTCCCGACGAATGCAACTTATTAAAATTTACTTGACTATTAGTCAATGTCCAATAATTTTTAAATGGAGGTACAATGCAATCCCAACTATTAAACTTGAAACTTTCTCATTACATCGTCTGCTACTGATCCTCGCGGCCACTTGATGAAATCATGTGCTATTGAGATTAACCAATGAGTTACTCTACGTATAACGACCCATCCTGTCAATCTCGCGACGCCAAACAAATTACCTAATTCCAGGAATGTTATGGTGTTGGCAACGTACCTCTCTCTCTAATTGTCTTGCTCCCTCGAGGGGCATGGGCGCGTCAACATCTCTAGCATTTCTATGCCTTGTTGACGTTTCAGTAGTTTTCGGAGGTGCAGTTGCTAGCACGCACCTCCTATCCGCGCCGTCTTTATACTGACAAGCTCGGAGCACTGTGAGAGTTCTATTAGTACTCACAGGCAGTTTTTGATTGCGCCGAGATTTGATCTCCCAGCTCTAGATTAGTATCGTAGAGCGGTGACCGAACGATCACGGCCACCGAGTGCGACAAAATAAATGTTGGGATATATAAATGAAATCCTCTGCATATTTGTTAAATATTTACATATCAAATGTTGAACATTTTACTTGGATATCCAGAAATGGCTTTTGAATTCGACCTGACTATATTGTTCGATGGCGTCCATTATGTTTGTTTCCGCGACGCGATTCATCGTAACTGCTTTTTCGTCCGAGGATTCTGAAGACAACGACGAATCAATCAACGCAAAGATTTCATCCTCTGTTTCGTCTTCACTAGATTCCAATAAAATATGGTCGTTGCCCATATTTTCTTGGCAAGATTCCAACGAATTGTCATTGTCCATATTTTCTTCACTAAATTCCAATAAAATAGCGTCGTTGCTCAAGTTTTCTTTAATCGCGAGCAAATCAAATTGAGTACACCACAAACTGTCACTTTTGCATGAATCTGAAACTCTACTTTAATGCAACTGTCACTTTTGCAAAGCAATTTCACCTCAGGGTAGACAACATTAGACTTTCGAAATTTAACCTGGATATAAACCTGCATCTTTTTTTGCGTTCTACCCTACACCCGATTGCAAAAGAACGCGTCTATATATTCTGAAAGCTAATATAAATTTTGAAACAATTTTATGAACTTAATTTTACTTTGTTTGCAATTTATTGATTATTACTTGTAGTTGTAGTAACCTTAATAAAATTTTAAATGTCAATTGAACACAAATAATGGAGCTATGTATATTAATATTTATTTTAGTGAAAAAGTGCTGTCAAGTTAGTAATTTCTATAATAAGTTAAAAGTGCGGTTGAAGATAGCTAAATAGTAGACGAGGAATATAAAAAGGGTGAGTTCACTGAGCAAGTTACCTAGTTATAAGAGTATTAAAGGACCTAGGGTATGTAAAAAGCCTGGTCCAAGTGAGGCGCGAGAGAGAGACTATGAGAAAAAGAGCTGAAGGTTGTCTTCTTCTTAGGAGAAGAAGTTGTCCACCTCAGCGTATTTTTGAATAAGAGGTTGTCTACTTAGTAGTCACTTCGGTGACCTTGAGAAACGTTGTGTAGGAAGTTGTCTACTTCTTGAGATGAGAAGTAGTCACTTCAGTGTGAAAGGTTGTGTAGGAGGTTGTCTTCTTCTTGAGATGAGAAGTAGTCACTTCAGTAACCTTGTGAAAGATTGTATAAGAGGTTGTGTGCTTCATGAAGTTGTTTCACCTCGGTGATATAAATAGATTTTGTAAAGGTTGCGGCCCCTTTATAGAGTGGTTGTTTTACCACTGCTCTTTTCCAAGCAGTGGTTGTGTGCCATCTATTAAAGGATGTGTATCACCTTTATTATCTACCGACATGCCCGAATAATTAATTTTGCCAGTAGTTGTGTGCTCTTGGTAGATGAGTTGTTCACTACTGGATGAGCTTATTTAACTTCATCTTTATATTAACTTTTAAAATACTCTTTCTATCCCGTAGCATGCTCATCTTTAATTAATTTTACAGGTGAGACGTATTGTTAGGAATATCTAACTAATTGAATTTGAATAGTAAGTATGGTATCATAACGTCCAGGAATCCATGTTTTAATAAACTTTAGATCAAATTATTAATTCGTTTTACAATTCTTAATCAGTATAATAAGACGAGCCGATTAAGCTTTGTCCGTCTGTCTGTTAAATTTTGTTTACTATATAATTTGTAAAAAATTAAATGCGTGCTAAGATTACCGCGCGTCAAAAATGCAACTTTTAAAAATCTTGTTAAGGCTGCATACTGGATTTTGTAATTAAAGATTTAGCTTTTTATCCCCTCCCTCTCAATCCGAAATTCCTTATAGTTTAGAAGTTATGGCCAAAAAAAAACGAATTTAAAAAAAAACCTAGTATATACCCTAGACTTGTACAGATCTAGTGGTGATACCAAAAGTACAAATTGGCAACGACCATATGCATTAAAAGTGAGTTTCCTATATGGCCAGTTTATAGGGGAGGTTGGCATACATTCATGAGGATCTTGGCCATTCTAAAAATCAATTAACTAACCCATTCTACAAATATTTGTCGAATTTTTCAAGTCGCTAGCTTCATTCTATCGAAAGTTATTGCTTATTTGAAGTCTCACTTGTAGGGGTGGTAGAAGTTCCATGGATCAGATCTTGCCCATCATAGCCACCAACCAATTAGATCACCCTACAAACATAAAAAAAAAGATTTCAGGTGTCTAGCTTTACTCTATCGGAAGTTATCGCTTATTTGAAGTTTCATTTGTAGGGGAAGCAGGGGTTTCATTGGTCGGATTTTACGTATTTTCAGTATTAGCCAACTGGATCCTACTACAAATATTTGACCAAAATTTCAAGTCGCTAGCTTTATTTTGTCGTAAGTTATCGCTTATTTAAAATTTTATTTCTAGGGGTGGTAGGCGTTCCTTAGGTCGTTTCTAACCCATCCTTAATGCCAACTAACCCAATCTCACTTCAAACATTCGGCCAAAATTTCAAGTCGCTGGCTTCATTCTATCAAAAGTTATCGCTTATTTGAAGTTTCATTTGTAGAGGAGGTAGGGGTTCCTTAGGTCGGATCTTGCCCATTTTCAATACCAACTAACAGGATGTTACTACCAACGTTCAACTCGCTAGTGTCATTCTATCGAAAGTTATCGTAATTAAAGAAATATTTAATTTTTTAAATTTTGTAGGGGAGGTAGGCGTTCCTTTGATCTGATTATGCCCAACTTACTAAAACCCAAGCAGCTTCTCACCTCAGGGTTACATACCAAAAATCAGATGTCTACGTCAATTGGTTCAAAACCTGAAAAGTAGGGTAGTACGGGGCTCTTTGTGAGAAAATTGCCGTTAGTTTTCAACTGATCGATTTTATTTTTCCAAGAGAGTATAAAATTACCCTCACGAGCAATCTACCAAAGCTAGAGCTTTTCATGTTTATTTAATCGGGAGTTATGGATACATTTAAGTATTTTACATACATATATAGGGGAGGTAGGCGTTCTCTTGGCCTGATCATACTCGTTTTCAATACCAACCAACTAGATTATACTTCCAACATCTGACGAAAATTTCAAGGCTCTACCTTCATTCTATCGAAAGTTATCGTGCGAACGGACAGACAGACATGGCTAAATCGAATCAGGAGGTGACCCTGATCATTTATATGCTATACCTCCGGAGCCTCCTTTAAGGTGTTACATATTTCCGTCGTGATAAAAACAATATACCCTATACTAAAAGTCTAGGGTATAAAAAACTAGGGTATAAAAACAAAAAAAAAAGTAGACTGAGGAGTATAAAAATAGTGGGGATCGATGCTCCTAGGCCCACGGGCATTGGGGTGTCTACTGTTGGGGGGCAAAAATTTCGTAAAAAATCCGAAATTCCTTATAGTTTAGAAGTTATGGCCAAAAAACCGAATTTAAAAATTATGTACTATACAAATATATGAGCTTGTATCACAGCGACGCGAGCGCTTCTCTGATTTGGGTGGCAGAACAAATAAGTATATTTTTTCGATTCACTACCCATCGATGCGTCGTCGCTATAAAAGTTACACTTTAAAAAGATACTAGGTTCAAGTCTCATTATCATTACCTATGAGATAGTTGAGAATAAACACCTCGTCATACAACCTTTTTTAAAACTCACTTGCATCGATGTTTCAAAAAGGGTCTTATGACGAAGTGTTTCTCAACAATCTTTTGCTTCAATAGCCTTAATATCCCAAATTGTATGAAAATTTTGTATCTGTGGTCTTATGATGAGAAACGATTGTTATGCTTGATCATTTACTATGTCATGTGTCGGTTTTGATAACAAAAGCTAAAGTCTCACTATGCAATCTGAACTCTGAGAAAAAGAGTTTATTTCTTACAAAGAGACTTTCCTTATCTTTAAAAGATTGGCACTTTCATAATCTGATCTTTAGTTTCATAATATTTTCATAAGAAGAATTGACCTATTGCTGTAACAGAGTACAAATCAGATAAAAAGATTTAAGCTCTTATACGGATTTTTTTGATTTCATAAAAAGAGGAGTATCTTCATAGCGAGATTTTAATTTTTATATGAAACTAGCTGCGGAAGCTCGCTTCGCTCGCCTCCACATATAGCGCTCGCTTCGCTCGCGGGCTCGTTTATATATAAGATGACCACATGAAACTTGGTCCTGACGATCCTAACAACATAAACCTTGGTCATGGCGATCCATTCGTACGGTCGTGAATTCAGAACATTATTATCAACGTGCATCACCACCCACCTACTCACTAGCACAACCTGTCTAATCACATGAAAAATTTTCCAGCCCAATGCCTTACACATTCAGATGTATGGGATGGAAGATTGCAATATTGCGTGAGTGCCAGAGGGAGCAATTCGGTGTTTTATATGAAGAATCGATTTCGAACAAGCAAATATTGCCGCCAAGTCAAATGTATGGGAATTGAATTTTATATGGGGCATACTGAACGTGTGTCGTCGCACCAAAAAATTTGCATACCGATGCCTTGCACACCCAGATGAATGGGACGGAAGATTGCGAAATTGCGGGAGTGTGAGAGGGAGTAATTCGGTGTTTTATATGAAGAGTCCATTTCGAACGAGTAAATACTGGCGTGACGTGAAATGTGTGGAAATTGTATACCATGTAAGTTATGGAAATGATAAGCCGGTTGATTTACGAAACGACTTTATTCGCTCGACTATACAGTACAACTGATGACGCTTACAACTATGTTTGTCTTTTTGTATTCAAATCAAAAGCCACTATGCTCGAGAGATATACGAGCGCTACTTTTACAATAAGCAAAACTAGTTACCGAGCTTAAGTGTATTGAGATAACCGACTACAACTACTACTAAATTAGAGAGTACTCATTAACTAGAAGGCAATATTAACTAGGAGTGTTAAGGGAACATTTTGGGATGAGTTGGGAAGTGTTATAACTTAACTCCTCCCTCCTTAAATGATCTGCGTCTCGCAGATCAGGACGATGGAGGTTGCAAGACTAAAGGATTGAAGCTACCTTAACATGTGTTTCGTCTTTAAATAGTCTCCCAAAGAAAGGTGTCCATAGAAGCACTTGGGCTAAGTTACTCTGTAACGGGTGGAATATTTTTTAAATGGGACTTGTGGATTCGTTTCCCTGAAGTAGTGGTAATCGTAACCCTATTATTCTTCGCTACTGTTTCCTGTTGGAATATGGGCTTATTTTTAGATTTAATTTGTTTGTTAATTTTGTAAACGACATCACCCGGTTTATAATCTTTTGGTTTAGATCGTTTCAAATTGCGGGAATTTAAATCTGCTTTTTGTTTTCTTGAAATTTCTTGTTTTAAATTAGTGTTTAGGATGGTTCGAAAATCAATAAGTTTCTGGTAGTTGATCCTTTCAGATCGCCCAAAAAATATATCTGCAGGTTTTAATTTCGTAACAGAGTGGTAGGTGTTATTATACCTATCCACCGAGATATTGACAATTTCTTTGAGGGTAAGATCAGGAAATTCTTGTTGAATGCATCTTATGATTTCTAAAATTGTAGAATGGACTCGCTCGACGGTACCATTGACTTCGCTCTTTTGTGGGGGAGATAAGTACAAGGTAATTCCTAGCATTTCAAGATAATTTTGGATTATTGGGCTAATAAAGCTTCCCTCGTTATCGGTGACTAAAAGTTTGGGAACTGTGAAATAATGCAATATTTGGATAATTTTGTCTCGAAGGTGTAAAACTGACTTATTTTTTATATGGAAAAATTTAGTGAATTTTGAAAATTTGTCTACAACAGTAACAAATTTTTCCCCTTTCAGTTCTATAATGTCCATGTGTATTATTTCTGTTGGATATTCAGGGATTGGTGTTTCCTGCAGCATGGGCTTTTGGGGATGGCGATCATATTTGCTTGTATTGCAAATTACGCATTTTTGAACAATTTTTTTCACAAGTTTGGCCATTTGAGGGAAATAAAATTTTTCCAAAATTTGTTTCTTGTTTTCATTGAAGTTCCTGTGTGCCCTGTTATGTTCAGATTGAATTATCTTTAATTGATTATCCTCATTAGCAATGTCCTCAACGACTCTTTGTGTGATCCTAATTTTGAATTTCGAAAAGAGTTCTGTGTAGACATCTTGTAATAACTGAATAAATTTTTCCGGGATTTTGATTCCGTTAATGATATTGGGGCTCAAATTATTTTTTAATATTTCAATAAGATTATTCTTATCTATTTTGGGTTTTCTAATGTAGTGTCTATAGTAATTTGGAAACGGTTCTTCGTGACAAGTAACGTCCTTTCCTTCCGTTATAACAAGTTGGTTTTTAAAAACGTTAAGGGGGGCTTCACAATGTGGTATAAGGTCTGATGCATCTGCATCGGCACTATGTGCAGTATCTGTGCTAGAAGACGTTAGAGCGTTTACTTGTAATGGCAATCTAGAGAGCGCATCAGCAACAAGATTGGTTTTACCAGGTTTGAAGATGAGCTCATAATTAAACTCTTCGATTCTTGATTTCCATCGTTTGAGTTTAGCGTTGTGGTTCTTATTGCTTAGTGCAAAAGTAAGGGGTTGGTGATCCGTTACAATTTTCACCTTTTTTGCCCCATAGAGATAGGTTCTTAATTTATCAAGAGCCCAAACTATTGCTAGCAACTCTTTTTCACAGGTGGCATAATGCTCCTCAGTTTTATTGAGTGATCTTGAAATATAGGTAATCGGTCTATCTTTACCAATGTCACCTTGAGACAACACGGCACCAATGGCGCTGTTAGACGCATCAGTCGTCAAAATAAACGGTTTCTCAAAATCCGGGAAGGTCAATATTTCAGAAGAGACTAATAATTCTTTTATAGTATTAAAAGCTGCGAGCTGAGTTCCATTAAATGCTATTTTTTTATTTTTTGAGTGATTTGCCGTAATCTTAGCGTTTTCACCTCTTGTCAAACTCGTTAAGGGTTTTACAATTTTGGCAAAGTCCTTAACAAACTTGCGATAGTATGAAGCTAAGCCGAGGAACGCTTTCAGGTCTTTGAGATTTTCAGGCGGTTTAATTCTCTCGATTGCAGCGATTTTTGCAGGATCCGGTAAAATACCATCTTGACATATTACGTAGCCTAGAAATTCAACCTCAGAATGCATAAACTTGGACTTATCTAAGTTAATCTTTAGGTTAGCCCTTTCAAGCTGTGAGAATACAACTTCCAAATTTTTCAAATGAGCTTCTTCAGATTCACCGAGAATTATTATATCGTCGATATAAACATAGCAAATCTTTCCTATAAAAGGTTTGAGTACATCGTCGATCATCCTTTGAAAAATCGCCGGGGCATTTTTTAGGCCGAATGGCAGCCGCGTGAACTCGTATTTTCCATTCAACGTGGAAAATGCTGTTTTCTGTATGTCGGCGTCTTTCATCTTAATCTGATGGAATCCGGAAGTCAAGTCTATCGTGGTAAAAAATTTGGAATTGCCAAAACTTGCAAGGGTATTTGTGATGTCGGGTATCGGATAGGTGTCCGAAACAGTTACGGAGTTTAATCGTTTGTAGTCGATAACTAATCGAAATTGCTTTTCACCAGCTGAGTTGGGCTTTTTAGGCACAACCCATATCGGAGAATTGTATGGACTTTTGGAGGGCTGTATAATGCCGTCTTTGAGCATTTTAGAAATGTGCTCGTCGACAACTGCCCGCATATTTATGGGATATGGGTATGCTTTAACGTAGATGGGCTCCGATGTAGATGTTCTAATCTCGGCTCGGACATTGGTTTCAACAAGTTCATGGTCACTGATTGGACCGAAAATTGTCGCGAATTTCGTAATTAGTGACTGCAACTTCCCTTGTGTTTCATTACTTAAATGATTGCATTTAACTTGAATAGAATTAACTTGTTTCGACTGCTTAGCTTTAAGAGGAATTTTAATACCAGGTTTTATATAAAGGAAGTCATTCTTTCTATCGATAACTGCTTCTAGTTCCTTCAAAGAGTCGTCACCTATGATCCCATCAAAGGATTTGAGTCCTGGAAGAACAAACAAGTCAAGGAAGGTGTTGTTTCCAAATCTAGCAAACAAATTCACAGTAATTTTTTTAGTAATACCTATCTCCCCTGCTACCGTTTGTATTGTAAAAGGTTTTTCCAGTGGTTTGGGATTTAATGCAAAGGTAGATGAAACAAAGTTTTTATTAGCCCCAGTGTCTATGAGAATCCTTTTTGTTTGTCCGTCTTTCGTCAGATACTCTACGTATGGTACGCTCGAGAGGCGTCCGTCATAAAATTTATTTCACCAATAAAATTATCGGTGTGTTCAGTTTCAGTCGCATGATTTTCTTCTAGTTTTTCCTCAACTTCCAAATTGTATAATCTCTGAGATTCCTTTGGAAAATTTAAGTAATCGTTTGAAGGTTGTTCAGGCCGCGGGTTTACTGGTCTGTTCATGTAATTGATTCTTCGTGTCTGAATTGATTGATCTACGTCCATTGGGGTGGGAGGTTTTGGGTGATTGGGCCTGAGTGGAGGGTTCGATTGGTAAGACTGATTATGTAAATTATGTCCAATATTATAGGCTTGGTTACGTTGCGATGTATTTAATTGCCTAATTGGTTGATTGACATGGGGTTTAGAGTAAGTAGGAGATGACGTAGAAATTTGATTAATAGGAGCGGTGATTGTAGTGGGAAAATTTTTATTGTGGATTTTAAGACTTCGGAAATTTAAATTCTCGACTTCAAGACAGGAACTATAGGCTTCTGGTAGGGTTTTTGGTTTCTGAATTACTAAAATCTGGGATAAATTACCATTTAGCCCTCTTACAAAAGCATCTAATGCTCTATTGCGATAGTTTTCTGTAAGAACACGCACTGTCTCTTGTGAATAATCTTTTGTCCTTATTTTGTTTATTAATAACGAAAGTTGGTGGTTGATGGAGGCATAAAATTCATCAACACTCTTACTACCTTGGGACATTGAATGAAGTTGATGTTCTAGAGTCCGAACATCGCGTTTATCCGCATAATGGAGGGATAAACATTGTTTAATACTCGCCCAATCTTCATCAAAAATATTGTAAGAAATTAAGGCTGTGTCCGCTGGGCCTCTAATTTGTTGCCTTATATGACGTAAAATTGCCCCGAAAATAGGTTTATGGCGTACAATTTCATAATCTTTCAATATTGCTTCTACGCTGTGCACCCAGGATATGTAATGCACTGGACTTCCTTCAAAGGTTTGTAAGTTTTTAACGCAATCGGGAAGCTTCTTAATTTCTTCAAGATCTTTTTCAGTTTTGGGAGTAGGAATAAATGTAAATGTAGATTCTACTTGAGGTGGTGGGGTGGGATTTTCGAATTTCCCTTCAAGTTCTAATATTCTTTTCTCCAGCCTTTTCGATTGCTCAATTTGAGCATTTACCGCCCCGATCAGTTGCTGTACAGTAATTTCTAGAGCTTCCATATTTAATGGGTGTTTTAGGGGTAGGTACGATAAGAATAGAGAAAATTCAAAATACACTTAAGGTCGGCTTACATAAATTTTCACACAAAAAATCCTAACCTGAATTGTCACGTGGCAAAAAATTGAAATTCTAATTGGGAATCACTAGATCAATATGATATACGTATTATCTAATTTTAAATCGATCAAAATTTTAGCGCAACAAAAATTGAAGCTCATGTATTTAGTGTGTATTTTAAATAATAATTAATGGAATAAATCTTCTGTAAATTATCCAATTAGTCGAAGTCTTCGCACTCAGTTTGGTTAAGTTGAATATGCAAAACAACAACGTGGCAAACAAATCGTTCTTCTAATTCTAATTATTTGCGATCGTCAAGTGAATTTCACACTACTTATCTGTTATCAGATCAATCGATCGGCAATATAATTTTATAGTAGAATCTCCTAGGATCGTCCGTGGAATTCCTTTTTAGACTGCCCGTTGATGGGTTAACGTTTAGGCAGACTTACTGCGGCACGGGGTCGACTCACTATCAGGATTTTGAAGATTTCTCGTTGCTTTCAATTTAAATAACTTAAATTTCACGTTTAACTTGTCAATCCTTTGCTTTGCTCCAAATAACCTTTTTTCTGCTCGGGCGCCAGTTATGGAAATGATAAGCCGGTTGATTTACGAAACGACTTTATTCGCTCGACTATACAGTACAACTGATGACGCTTACAACTATGTTTGTCTTTTTGTATTCAAATCAAAAGCCACTATGCTCGAGAGATATACGAGCGCTACTTTTACAATAAGCAAAACTAGTTACCGAGCTTAAGTGTATTGAGATAACCGACTACAACTACTACTAAATTAGAGAGTACTCATTAACTAGAAGGCAATATTAACTAGGAGTGTTAAGGGAACATTTTGGGATGAGTTGGGAAGTGTTATAACTTAACTTGTATGGAGATTTCATATGAAGCATTTTATATTTTAAAAGAAATGGTAGACATGGTGAACAACAGCCAAAAGGTTGTCCTTTTTTAAAGCAGGTTGTCTCTTTTAGGAAATTTGAGGTGAATAAGTACTATATGCACATTGAGCATGAAGAAGCGGAAGGAAAATGAAAAAGAAAAATTGGAGACAAATCGAAGGAACGACCATTTTCGTTTCAGGCAAAAGGTCGTCCTTTTTATGAGAGACCAGCGGAAACAACAAAAAACTTATTGCATTGAGGAAATGTATAAAGTACATGCAACGACTGGGTATATTTGCACGAAGGACACCAGGTCGTCCTTTTTTGGGGAATTTGGGCTAGGTAAGAATGCACGTTGACCGGAAAGGAGCACAATAGAGAAAATTCGGATGTAGGATAATTGAAGTGGAAGGAAAAACATTTCTTCATACAAAGTCGTCCTTTTTTTTACCAGGTCGTCCTTTTTTTTGGAGTTTCAGCTGTATATGGATCCAAGTTGAGCGTAAAGAGACAGAAGAAAAAATTACAGGCAAATCGGACACACGGCAATTTCCATTTCAGGCAGGAGGTCGTCGTTTTTAGGAGAGACCATGGCAAACAAAAAAATAATTAATTGCATTGGGAACATGTGTAAAGTACATGCAACGTACTGAATATGTTTCCTCGAAGAACACCAGAATGTCCTGTATAGTCAGCATGTCGTCCTTTTTTTGGACTTTGGGCTCGGTGAACATGTAAGTTGAGCATTAAGGATCAAATGGGAAAAAAAATCAGGCAAAAGGGAGATAGAAGGGAAAACATGTCTCCATACAAAATGTAAGGGGAAATGGAATTTCCTGAATTTCCAAATTTTCCAATTTTGAATGATGTAAGTTGTAAGGTTTCAAGTGGAGCGTAAATAAACCGATTGCAATATTTATTCACTGCTGATTCAAAGGGATTACATTTTCGAGGTATCTATACTACGTGGTTACTCTAAATTAGACAACCGGATCTCGCACAGACAGACCGGTTGTCGCTAAGCCGTTCAATGATTTTTAGTACACAACACATATTTGAAGCAAATCGGATAAAGGATAACGACGCCAACCTTGTTCATACGTAGACGACTTTCTTTGACTCATATATATAAGATAACATACGGACATATTTGTCTCTGATGGGAATTTTTTGAGTTGAAATATGACTTTTGACTAATAATTAACACTCGCATACATCCGTTACATATGGGAGTACCCGGGTACACACATAGACTTCGTATGGAAATTTCGTATAATTTGGTGTTGAGAAGAGGCAAATCAAGCGAATTTGGAATAAAAACAGGCATGAAACCGTTCACACGAAGCGTGAAGGGTCTTATACCTGTTATCATACTCTTAATACCTGTTATCATAGCCTCATTTTGATCTGCGGTGCATTTACCACTGTGAAATTAGAAGTAAAATTTGTTCGAATTTCTCTGTTCCTATAAGAGGCATATGAAATAGTGGGCCGATTTCAACCAAATTTTGGAATGTGGTTTGGTGGTAAATATAATTGAATGGTGTGAAATTTCGTAAAGATATGTTTAGAAAGAAAAAAGTTTTTCTAACAAAAACTTGTTTTTTTTTGGAACGGTCGTTTCTATGGCAGCTATACGATAGAGTAGTCCAATTTGAACAGAATTCGAGGATGTGATTTAGCGGCAAAAATTATTGAATAATATGAAATTTCAAAATGGTAGCCTTACAAATAAAAAAATTTTTCTCACAAAGACTGACTTTTGGACCGGTCGTTCCTATGGTAGCTATATGATCCGATTCCGTTGGCTCCGACATATATACTGCATGCATATATATCTACTGCGTGCATATATATATATATAGGTACTTCTTTCAAAATTTCAGCTGGGTAGGTTGAAAACTGAGAGACTAGTTTGCATAGAACCAGGCATTTTTCGGGAATCAATTCCTCGTCCGAACTACCGAGGAAGCCGCCAGAATCGCCGGAATTGACAAGACTTCCTATGTAATCGTGGCGTTCTTCGTCCGTCATACGTTGCCAACGAGCATGGCTAATATCATCCATTTCCAATTCTCTAGTCTTACACTCTCAATGATCAAGTCGAAATTGAATGGAAACCCTGGAATTCAAAAAATTTATGCGACAGGATTTTACCTAATCCTGACACAGGATACGTAAGAGTCATAAACCTATTGTTTGAAGTATACCCTTTTTTATTGCAACTTCTAAATTTATAAATGAATAATTTTTCTGGGTAAAACCCCATATAATATGAATGTGAGTACCCGGTGTAATGGACGATCTGGTAGGCATCCGAAGATGCCCGTGGGGACGGAGCCTAAGGTGGCATGTTGACCGTGTAGGTCGGGCCTTGTCATTTAACGAAGAAATAGGCCCCTCAACTTAAGGTGTGCGCGACCGCTAAATTTAAAATTTGAAACAATTTTTCACAAATATATTTATTTTGGAAAAAACAAAAATAAATATTTTTGCGAAAAATACTTCGAATCAAATGTACCGATCACGCCACAAAATTTGATTCATTACAGGGCAGCTTCTTCTTCGCGGCCTGCCAAGAAGAAGACGCTGAGGACATAAAGGCTTTACTGGCGAAGTCGAAATAAAAAACTAACAATAAATGGCCAGATCTGATTCACAAAAAAAAAAAATGGACGCAAGCAGATTACACTAAACTAGATGTAGAACGATTTAATAAATACAAAAAAAATATATACAACAACAAATATGAATTAATAAATATGTATAGGTATAGAGAAAACCTACAAACTATTCAACATATTTCCTAATTAATCGATCAATTTGCTAACTAATTAAACATCAACTATCTAAACTATAATACCTTAAAATTAATTCACCTGAACATAATAAATTCAACCTAAGCCTAATCATAAATAAATAAATAATGAATTCAACAATTAACTAAACTATAATACTAATAAATAAATTTACTAACTATAACTGTATCAGCAAAAACTAACCTAACGACAAATTTCGTACCGAAAAAAATGCATCTAACGATTTTACTAAAAAAAATCGAATGATCTCTACGGAACGACTTCGCCAATTAAAAGAAAAGATATTTTTTATAATTCACGTACGGTTAAGTACGGAACATAAAAACAAAAACATTTAACTAACTATACTAGAAAAGGCAAAAAAAAATAAACTAAATAGGAACTATACGATAAATATAAGCAACAAAACATATAACCAAAGGATAACTGCAATAAATAATTTATATATACAAAACCTAAACAATAAAAATATAAATAAGTAACATCGGCGACTACGAGTCATCGATTCAGTCGCAAAGACAAAACATCAAATGCGAAAAAAAGCATATATAAAAAAATGAGCGTGCTACAAACATGAGAAAAAACGAATTGTGCACCTGAGCTAGCCGGCAATCATTGTAAAGGAGAAAAATGGCAAAGAGAAAAGAAAAAAAAAGTACTATATCTTTCCCCATTATTCAGATGATGAACAGAATTCAAAGACTCACGAGGATAGCAGAGGCGCAACACTGCAGTCCTCGCTATAATTCGCTCATGCTCTCTGAAAACTGTTGAGCATCTCAACAATGGAAAAAATGCAATAAGGATGTAAAAAAAAATTTAAGTGACGAAGATGGACAATCCTGGCAACATAAAGGTACACAGGGCTCCTCCGCGCTCTGACCGGTCACCGAAGAAGCTCCAAATGCCGGTAGTTCAAGAGCATTTATGGAGGCCTTAGATACGTGGCTAAACCACAAAAGACAAACACAACACCAGGATTGCCTTGTTTAACAGAATCTAAAAGGAGAAACTACTCTATAGGAAGGATGGGGGTGCTACAGAGGAAAGCACAGCTACTTGGAGGGAAAATACGTTAAGTAAAAAAGCTAAGTCCTAAGACTTAGAACAAGTAGCCTTAATGTGCTTGTGGGGACACCAATCGGTGGAAGGACCAAAAAGGAACCCGAATAGGTCCTTTTTAGTTCTGTTCTTTACCAGAAATCGGGCCCCACGTTGGGCGCCAAATATGTAATGGACGATCTGGTGGGCATCCGAAGATGCCCGTGGGGACGGAGCCTAAGGTGGCATGTTGACCGTGTAGGTCGGGCCTTGTCATTTAACGAAGAAATAGGCCCCTCAACTTAAGGTGTGCGCGACCGCTAAATTTAAAATTTGAAACAATTTTTCACAAATATATTTATTTTGGAAAAACCAAAAATAAATATTTTTGCGAAAAATACTTCGAATCAAATGTACCGATCACGCCACAAAATTTGATTCATTACACCGGGTACTCATAAATGTGGATATGTTTTTCCAGGTAAAACATAATAGCGATAGCTCATTATTAAAAATTACAATAAGTGAAAAAACCAGCTTTTTATAGCTCATGAGTACCAGGGTACTCAAAAATGATTGCTAGTGTTAATAGGCGTGATTCCGCATGGAAAATAATGATTAGTGATTTTTAAGATCATGAATATGTCGTTGCACAAATTTTATGCCAACTATTGGAGCGGAACACAACTAATATATTACCCAAACAGTAATTTTTTTTTAGAAAATTCTATAAATTGCGATTATTTTGACAGCACTTTGCATTTTATCGAAGCAAAATGTCTATACTATAAGTTCATAACACACAGCGGAATCGCAACATGCTGTGGCAACAGTATCGAAGTAACATTGCAACACGTTGTTGTGTTCTGAACTGCACTCGCCATCTAGTCATCCATCAATTGTCAAATTTCCAGTTCAAAACTGACTAATATCGAAAAATCGTATGAATATGACAGCGTGAGTGTCATTTCAGAATTGTCATCATATACTGGTCCTAGCCAGCGTAGAAATTTTTGTGATGGGGAAAATGACATTTTTCACAGCATGTTGCGTTCATCAAAAACTCAGTGGAGAGAGTTTATAAAACAAATTGGCAACCGTATGCCAACTGTTCTGTGAAATGAACTTAGCCATTATCAATAAAATTTCAATCACATGAACTTTTTCGCTCATATGTGTGAAGAAAATGCAATGTTTTTTTAATATAATATTATTATACATACAAGTACCATCGAAAATATCCTATAATGTACCTGTTCTGCTGTTCGAAATATAAATAATTTTTTTTTGTATATCGTTCTCTTTCTAACAACAATGATCAAGAAAATTTAGCACTAATGACAAGAGTTTATACCTCTACTAACAAAAATATTATACTTCTTATTAGTGTAAAAATGTACTCGTATAAATAGACCATTAGTTTCCTTATGGAACTTGTGTAACTCCCAAGAGCAGAGTAACAGTGTTGTTATAAGGTAACAATAGATATCATGAAGTGCGCTATTTAATTCTTCTAGGAGTGTCGTAAGTTGCTTAAAGTACTCTACAAGGATGAAATTATGGGAGTCTGATTTTCAAAGGCAATCCGCCTTCACTCCCGTTTTCTCAATTTTCGACTAAACTCTTTGTTAACTAACAGGAACACAAGTTATTCGAAGCTATTAACTAGGTGTGGAACTTATCTCAGACCACAATTATGGCAAAATCAGCTGATTTTCTTGGCGGAATTCTACCGTCCACGAATCTATTTTGTATTAGCACGGTCTCTCAGCATATTCATTTGCAGCTGAGTTTGTTGGAAATTCTCTTCTATCGAATTAATTTCGAGGAACTGTGTTCTTTATGGCCACTTTCATTGTTTTCATTTGAATATGCAAAAGTGAACAGTTCTAGCTCTCAAAATGTCATCCTCCGGTATCAGGTGTTGGGTTTTTGTTTAGGATAAATTTTCAACCGGAGACCAGGAATTGGGGTTTGTTTTGGATAACAGATTAATCTAATGCCTGCTACAGACAATGGCCCATCGCGATGGTGAGTTTGATGGCCGCTATCACACACCAAATGTCAATTCGAATATTTTCAAAAGTTGTCCGTCCACACAATGGTCTTTGATGGGCCATTGAAATTGAAAGCTGTCGCTCTGTGCGTCACGGCAGCTATAATCAAACGAATCGCGTACAACAGAAGGTCCATGATAGTAGCATTGCAATAATTGTGTAGTGGCTTGTCAACTTAAATCAGCTCCTCAAAGTTATGTACGCGATGGGCCATCGCGTGGAGGAAAATGGCTCTCGAAGCCATTTGTGGCCATCCGATGGCCCATCGCTGTTGACAGAAATGACGGTTACGCGGCATTGGCCACTGAACGCTATCCACCCGTCCACACAATGGTGATGGCTTCAAATGGCCGGAGATGGGCCATTGTCTGTAGCAGGCTTAAGACTAGGGGATGGTTAGCGTTTATCCAATTAATAACGCTAAACAGATATTGAGAAAATCAAATTGTGCTAAATGGCAGTTTATTCTTAAGATAAATTGTAATCAGACATTGAGCAACCGTCCCTTAAATCCGTGACAGACGATCGTCGTTAAACATGTTTGCATCAGTGATCATTAAGTCCAAACGTGTTTATCGTTGACTAGTGACCCACGTAAAAAACATAATTACGCTCGAACTGTCAAAGTATCGAATGTGAGAAAAGAGAATTTGCAGAACAAAAACGCACAAAAGCACCTTCTAACACACTCCAGACGGTCGACACCAATAATGGGACTAGCACTAGCTGGAAGCAGAACAAGATTTGTGCGGTTTTGGACGTGAACGGATGACATTGCCGTGCAAAAAATTGCAAATGACAACTGGAAACCAGCTGTTCTTTCCATTTTTCCAAAGAATGGCGCGGCGAGCGGTTGAAAGTGAACGTAATTAAGTCGTAATGACGATCGAAATTATGTCTTTCAATTGTCATCAGGGGAAACAGCACATGACAGACGTGCTTCGCAAACATAATTATCTGATAATGATAATTATCGCGTATCGTCTGTCTAGGGTTTTATTGTGTTACGAGATCAGAATTGTTACTTGGGATGTACAAATTTCACTTGAAAGAAGTAACTACAAACCAGGCCGAAGCAAAGCTTCGGCCCGGAGTCCGAAGCGTATATACCCTAGACTTGTACAGACCTAGTGGTGATACCAAAAGTACCAATTGGTAACGACCATATGCATTAAAAGTGAGTTTCCCATATGGCCAGTTTAGAGGGGAGGTTGCAGCAATCATTCAGGAGGATCTTGACCATTATAAAAATCAATTAACTAACCCATTCTACAAATATTTGTCGAATTGTCGCTAGCTTCATTCTATAGAAAGTTATTGCTTATTTGAAGTTTCACTTGTAAGGGAGGTAGGGGTTCCTTTGGTCGGATCTTGCTCATTATTGCCACCAACAAATAAGATCATGCTACAAACATTTAAACAAAATTCCAAGTCTCTAGCTTCACTCCATCGAAAGTTATCGCTTATTTGAAGTTTCACTTGTAGGGGAGTAGGGGTTCCTTGGGTCGGATCTTGCTCATTATTGCCACTAATAAATAAGATCATGCAACAAACATTTAAACAAAATTTCAAGTCTCTAGCTTCACTTCATCGAAAGTTATCAATTATTTGAAGTTTCATTTATAGGGGAAGTAGGGGTTTCGTTGGTCGGATCTTACCCATCTTGAATACCAACTAACCCGATCTCACTTCAAACATTTGACGAAAACTTCAAGCCGCTGGCTTGATTCTGTCAAAAGTTATCGCTTATTTGAGGTTGCATTTGTAGGGGAAGTAGGGGTTGCTTGGGTCGGATCTTACCCATTTTCAATACCAAGCAAGTAGATTCTACTAACAACATTTTGTCAAATTTTCAACTTGCTAGTGTTGTTCTATCGAAAGTTATCGTAATTAAAAGAATATTTAATTTTTGGAAATTTATAGGGGAGGTAGGCGTTCCTTTTATCCGAATATGCCCAACTTACTAGAACTTAAGCAGCTTCTTACCCCAGGGTCACATGCCAAAAATCAGGTGTCTACGTCAATTGGTTCAAGAGTTATAGACAAAAAACCCGAAAAGTAGGGTAGTACGGGGCTCTTTGTAAGAAAATTACCGTTCGTTTTCCACTGATCGATTTTATTTTTCCAGGGAAGCAGAAGATTATTTTCACGAGCAATCTACCAAAGCTAGAGCTTTTCATGTTTATTTAATCGGGAGTTATAGATACATTTAGTTATTTTACATATATAGGGGAGATAGGCGTTCTCTTGGCCTGATCATGCCCATTTTCAATACCAACCAAGTAGATTATACTTCCAACATTTGACCAAAATTCCAAGTCTCTAGCTTCATTCTATCGAAAGTTATCGTGCGAACGGACAGACAGACGGACAGACAGACAGACAGACCGACAGACAGACATGGCTTAATCGAATCAGGAGGTGATCCTGATCATTTATATATATTCATTACTAAACCTCCGGAGCCTCCTTTAAGGTGTAACATATTTCCGTCGTGACAAAAACAATATACCCTATACTAAAAGTCTAGGGTATAAAAATGAAATGCTGCGTGTACATTGTATAATGTGGATATACAATATTGCAACGTGCGCATATAATGCGGCTATCCAAAATTTATTGTGACGCGTACATATGTATATGTGTGTATATGTGGTACTTAGAAGAGGTAACATACCTAGTCTAGCCATAAATATTGTTACAAGGTTTGGCAACCCTGCAGAAAGGAACCGTTATATTGCATTTCTTAAAAATTGAGCTAATCGCTATAGTACGCTTGTGCTTGATGCATTTGTCATCATTTGAGTTTAATTTTTAGTGTAGTGAACATGGATTGGGGTGACAAAGAAAATAGAATTGCTGTGATTGCACTTCATAAAGTAGGAATGCAACCAAGTGATATTTTTTAGACTCTGCTTACCCTTGGTATAAGCCGAATGTTTGTATATCGGGCTATTGAAAGATTTAATGATACGTCTGGAGTAAGTGACCGTGAAAGAAGTGGCCGTCCGCGAACTACTCGAACACCTCAAGCGGTTAAAGTCGTGCGCGAGAGAATTCGCCGTAATCCTCTTCTGAAACAAAAAATTTTATCGCGTGAGATGAAAATACCCCAAAGAAACCATCAAAAGTGACTTGGGGTTGGGTGCTTATCGTAGATCTACCGGGCATTTACTAACAGATTCGTTAAAAAAAAATAGAGTGGAAAAATCAAAACGATTACTTTGCCGGTACGCAAACCAAGAACACCGTAAAATTCTGTTTACGGACGAAAAAATTTTTACTGTCGAGGAAACATTTAATAAACAAAACGATAGGGTTTATGCTCGCAGTGCCAGAGAAGCTTCTCAAGTTGCCCAAAAGGCTCAAAGAGGTCATCATCCAGCCTCACTAATGGCTTGGTGGGGTGTTAGCTACAACGGGGTGACAAAGTTGCATTTTTGTGAGAAGGGCGTCAAAACGTCTGCCAAAATTTATCAAGAAAGTGTCCTTGAAAGTGTAGTGAAACCTCTCAACACGTCATTATTCAAAAATCAGCCTTGGAGTTTCCAGCAAGATTCTGCACCAGGTCATAAGGCGAAGTCAACCCAAAAATGGCTTGAAGAAAATGTTCCAGATTTTATTAAAGCTGAAGATTCGCCTTCCTCTAGCCCAGACCTGAATCCGCTGGATTACGAATTATGGTCTGTCTTAGAGCAAATGACGTGCTCTAAAAGACATTCTAATATCGAATCCTTAAAGAAGTCTCTTACACATGCAGTCGCCAACTTTCCGATTGAAGTCGTGCGTGCTTCCATAGACAAGTGGCCAGCTCGATTAAAGGCTTGTGTAAAGGCAAAAGGCAATCACTTCGAATAACTTGTTGCAATTTCCGTTGTTGACAATGCATTTAATAAATAAACAATGATTTCTTAACATATAACACCTCTTTTATATTAATTTGTGTCGCTGTTAGTTAACAAAGAGTTTGATCAGACATTGAGAAAACGGACCTAAGTTCAATTTATTGATTAGTACCAATAAACCTATTTTTTACATTTTTTTTTATTAGGCGCATTCCGTCGCGTGTCTATCGAGTGTGGGGTAAGGTAACGAACACGCTAGAGTAAACTCGATACATACGCAAAAGAACGCACCTATTATTATTTACTTCCATTTATCTATCGAAATTTGTGCTCATATGAACGGTTCCATGCATTCGAATGGGTGATCAAACGATTGATACGATATATGTAGGTTGACGTTCACCGATACTATAATATGAAACTTACATTTTTACGTGACGAGAAATACGTTCACGGAACTCATAACCCGATCTCTGGATTAAAAATATCATTGAGAAGTTTGCGGCTGAACCAAGTACACTGATGGGCACTAGCGTACTAAGTTAACAATTCTACATTAGTTCAATTAGGAAAAAAAACCTTGACAAACCAAACAATTGCAATCTTTCAAGGAATAACACAAACACGTTTAAAGATGGATCTTTCGATCGATAGTAATCAGCCGAATCTTAATTTTTTGGCCCAACAGGTTGTGTACTAATGTGCGTTGCAAACTTCATGACAAAGTTAATATACCCTATTGCAAGGAAACAGACGGACAGACGGACAAAGCTTAATCGACTCGTCTCATCATACTGACCAAGAATATATATAGTTTATATGGTCGGAGATGCTTCCTTCTGTGCGTTGCAAACTTCATGACAAGTTAATATACCCTATCACATCTGTAAAGGGTATAAAAGAAATATGATGCTCTAGAAAATTTTTTTGCGAGAAATATTTATAACAGACATAATAGTTACTGATTTTGCCAGTATGCCATTCTGTAATGGCAAGCAGTCTAATTAGGAATTATTTTGACTTATTTTAGGAAAATGTGATATACCATGCGTTTCCGGAAAATTTATGAAGTCAACCCATTTTTTTTTAAAACCCTAGATTGAAAGGAAAGCAATGTGATTGTTTTGGATACGCGGTTTTGATATTGGGGACCGCACAAACGTTGCCAATTGTTATATTTTTTGAAAATTAAAACTAAAATACTTTGCACTGCGATCGTTTTTAGCCCTTATTATTAATATTAGTAATACTTTGTAAAATCGCCAGCGCGAACTAAAAAATTTCAATACAAAACGTAGCAAGATTAATAAAAGAAAAGTCAAGCCACCCCCATTCGGGACCGAGCCCGGGGACTCCCGTGCAAAAGTCTGATCTGCTACTAAGCCATCGGGCTCTGTCCATTATAGTATATATGGCCTCACTCCACATTCGCACTTACTGTTGACCGAAGTAATCATTTCCCTCCTGAATATGTTTTTAGATTGCATATCAAAACATGCAGCACAAATATTATCGAAATGTGTTGCTTCGAGGATCCACTGTGAAATTTATACACCCAGCAACCAATTCTTCATTGAAAATATTCGAATCGATGCTGCAATGAACCCGGCGGGCGATCAATCCCCTCCGTCTTGATTCTTGCCTTGCCGACAGTGGGAATGCGTTCTTTATAACTAAGCGGGTGCCCACTATCGGATGCCGCACCCGTTGTTATGATTAACCATGGTTTTACTATACATGGTAGAATTTTGGGGTCGCAAACCACCTCATTGTCTTCCCTTGCTTCCCAAATGCACACGCACACAATTTCGTTATCCATTTGGTTCGACTGAATCGCGTTTTGAATCATGTTTTTTGTCCATACAGTTACAAATTTTTCGCAAACCATAAATCATTCAAATAAAGTGTTAAAAAAAACACGCGCAGCGCCTTCAACAACACTTCAGAGCATTGGCCTCATCACCCCGGCTCAGACAGCATTCGTATTTCCTAGATACCACTTTATGTCTAAGTATGTGTTAATCTCGACAATATAGGGTTAACAGCGTCTACAACATCATTCTGTTGTATTGGCCTCATCGCCCCCATTCAGACGACACCCGTATTTCCTAGATTTCACTTCACATCAAAGAAAGTGTTCATCTAAACATCATAGGGATAACATTATATTACAAGTATATATATTATATTATATATTGTTGGCCTCATCACCCCAATTTAGACGACACCCGTGTTTCCTAGATTTCACTTCATGTCTAAGTATGTGTTAATCTCGACAACATAGGGTCAACAGCGCCTACAATATCATTCCATTACATTGGCCTCATCACCCCTATTCAGACGAACACCGTATTTCCAGGATTTCACTTCATGTCCAAGAATGTATTCACCTCAACACCATAGGGTTTAAAGCGCGTTCAACAATACCGCAGAGCATTAGTCTCATCACCCCATTTCAGGCGACACCCGTATTTCTTAGATTTCACTTCATACCCAAAAATGTGTTCATCTCAACACCATATGGTTAAAAGCACCTTCAACAAGACTGGCCTCATCGCTCCAACTCAGACGACATTCGTATTTCCTAGATATCACTTTATAGGGTTAACAGCGCCTACAACATCATTCCATTACAGTGGCCTCATCACCCCTATTTAGACGACAACCGTATTTCCTAGATTTCACTAGATCTGAACACCAGAGGGTTTAAAGCGCGGTCCAACTCAGACGACGTTCGTATTTCCTAGATATCACTTCATAGGGTTAACAGCGCCTACAACATCATTCCATTACAGTGGCCTCATTACCCCAATTCAGACGAAACCCGTATTTCTTAGATTTCACTTCATATCTGAGAATGTGTTCATGTCAACACCATAGGGTTAACAACGCCTACAACCTCAGTGCATTGCATAGGCCTCATCATCCAAATTCAGACGACACCCGTATCGCATAGATTTCGCTTTATGTTTAAGAATGTGTTCATCTCAACACCGAAGGATTAAAAGTACCTTTAACAACACTGCAGAGTATTGGCCTCACCGCTCCAACTCAGACGACATTCGTATTTCCTATATATCACTTCATGTCTAAGTATGTGTTAATCCTGATAACATAGGGTTAACAGCGCCTACATCATCATTCTATTGTATTGACCTCATCGCCCCTATTCAGACGACACTCTAAATCTAAATAGACGCCCGAACCCGGGACCCCCGTGTGGAAGCCTCATTCACCAACTGATCAGCCACTGAGCTTTTCTAAACACATTTTGCACATTATGTGATATATAGGCTCGCTCCACATTCGCTCTTAATGTGGAATGTCATATCCCACATAAATATGTTTTCTGATTAGATATATATTTCTTCACATAGCCAAATATGTATGTAATCCAAATGTTTATGGTATTTACACTTAGGGCCGGTTGCTCAATGTCCGATTAAAATTTATTTTAAGAATAAACTGCCATTTAGCACAATTTGATTTGCTCAATATTTGTTTAGCGTTATTAATCCGGTAAACGCTAACCGTCCCCTAGCCTTCGATTAATCTCTTATCCAAAACAAAATCCAACCACTGGCTTCCGGTTGAAAGTTTATCCGAAACAAAAACCCAACACCTGATACCGAATGCTGAGATTTTGACAGCTAGAACGGTTCACTTTTGCAAATTCAAATGAAAACAATGAAAGTGGGCATAAAGAACAGAGTTTCTGCAAATTTTTTCGATAGAAGAGAATTCGCAACAAACTCAGCTGCAAATGAATATGCTGAGAGACCGTACTAATACAAAATAGATTCGTGGACGGTTGAATTCCGCCAAGAAAATCAGCTGATTTGGCCATAATGGTGGTCTGAGATAAGTTCCACACTTTATGGCTTGGTAATTTGCTTGAGACGTATGAGAAAACGAAAATGCTTATCGGGCTGTTTATAGCTTCAAATAACTTGTGTTCCTGTTAGTTAACAAAGAGTTTATTCGAACATTGAGAAAACGGGCCTTAGTGGATCAAAAACTCACTGTTAAATTTATCCCATCCATATTAAAAAAAAAAAATTCGATCCTGCAATGCACACGGTGGGCAATCGATCTTCACCGAATTTCCCGCCTTGCCAACAGTCGCAGTCGGCACCCGCTGTGTTTCTAGTACACAGCGGTTGCCAACTGTCGCACCGCCGCAAGACTGATTTAGAAAAAAAAGGTGCAAAATACGTCTGCAATTGAACCCGTGAGCCACTAACTCATTAGTCGGACTCACTAACCACTAAGCCAAGAAGTACCTGTCAAACTCTTTTCGCTTTGTGCAATATTATGTACAATACAAATCTATGAGATTGTATCACAGCGACGCGAGCGCTTCTTTCTCCTGAGCGGCAGTACTGGTAAATTATATTCTTTCGAATCACTACCCATCGATGTGTCGTCGCTATAAAAGTTACACTTTAAAAATAAATAATTGTCATTAGCCCCTCTCGATTCATTAGCCGGTTTCACAGACTGAAAAGTACACCACGGCTCTGTGACAAGCGAACTTAAACAGCCACTATACAGATACTTCGCCGTCGTGGGGAAGAATTGCGGACTCAGTATACATTTAGGCCGTATACACACGCAGCTACTGAAAAGAAACTGAACTAGTTGGTAACGCAAGTTACTAACTCAATTGTGACTTGACTCCACACACGCGGCTACTCATCAGCAATCAAAATCTCCAGTTCGTTCAGTGCGTGGAATGTTATCTTCGGAAGACAGTTCTTCGAGTGAAGAGGAAACCATTATGATGTGTAACTATGTCAGGAAGAGAAAAGTAGTAACGAGAAGGTTTTGGGTACACCCATACCTTGTGAGAAAACGGGAAGGACTACCCTACACATCAAATGATACAAGTGTTGATGTAGATGTAGAATACCACGTCATGAGGCAGCCTATCCTACACCACGTGGTCAGACACAATAACTCTCGTGCAACTGATCTTAGAAGCTAGCTTAGCTATAGCCAACTATTTCCTAACCCCACAAGCTTCCCTGCCCTGACATTGGAAATACATGACACCAGGTTGCCAGCAATGGTAATCATGTAGATGTATATGTACAGATACATGTCACATATGTACATAGATTGGCAAGTGAACGGACGTCAAAAAATATTCACTACATATTTTCATAAATATTACTTTATTATTTGAGACCCTATCAAAATTAATTATAAATAGTTTCTTTCCCTGGTGCAATAATCCACCTAAGACTAATAAATCAGCTAGTAAACTTGTGAAAGTGCCTAAACTTGGAAATAAAACCGATCGCAGCCCCCAATATTAGTGACTGCTGCCATAAATGTGCCAACCTCTTCACGGACCCCGAAAACTTATGTAATTATGTGCACGAAATGTGAAAACTATTTCCATTCCGAGTATTGTGGCCTTGGTACGGCAGGAAAAATTCGCAAACTGGGCGCAAGAAAAGAACAATGGAAATGCGACCCATGTAAATCTCAATTCCTACAGAAATCCAGCGATGCTCTAATAAACAGTGATGACTTGTTAAATAAAGTACGCATTATTATTAAACAAGAATTCCATATACAAGAACTTGTCACATCTGTTCAATTTATGTCGGATAAATTCGACAAGTTATCCGCGAAATTCGATGAGGCCTTGGAAGATATCAAATCGCTTAAATTCGAAAATAATGCACTGTCAAAGCGGATTGATGCTCTGGACGCCCAAAATCATAGCCTCCAATACCAACTGAGGCGCGATAACATCATAATTAATGGTGTCAAAGTTACACCGCAGGAGAACGTCACTGAAATTGGGAAAAGCTTTGCACGTTACATCGGTTCAGATGCGAATGAAACTAACATCAGCAACCTATATCGAACTTCCAAACCAAATAATTTCATAGCAGCCTACAAGCAGAAAATGAAAGAAAACGGGAGTGGTACCGGCGTGCAAGCAACAGATATCTGCAAACAACTAGGCGACGGGCGAGTCTACGTTGGCGATCACTTGACATCGAAAACGGCTCATCTCTTAAGAGAGACGAAAAAAGTATGTAAAGAGAAAAATTTTAAATTTGTTTGGATGAGGGATTAACGTGTTTGTTAGGAAAGAGAAAAATACTTTAGCTATTAAAATTAATAATATCAACGATATCTCAAAAATAAATTAAGAGAACATTACGTCAATAAAAATTACAAAACTCCAATAACTGTTAAGCGTGGTGCACACTATATGGCAAGTCGTCATATATTTGCTGCCATATGATTGCCATACCCGTGTGAACACCTTCCATATGTACTGCCATACGAAATTTTTTTTATATGGCAGCTTCATGCCATATCGCGCCATATGGATGTTGCCATACAGTGTGAGCACCTCTTGCCAGATATCTGGCACCAGTGTGCCGTTTAATTTTATATGATAAGCATGTCCGTCATATAGAAAGCGTATGGCACTTGCTTTTAGAAGAAAAGGTTAGTTTGCATGAGTTTGTTGATCAAAATTTCGAAAACTGAGTGCATGTAACGGTTGCCGTTACCGCGTATTATTCGTAGTGGAAGGGGAGAATACGAATATTGTGTACTCTCTCTCTACGTGCAAAAAATGTGACGTTTGTAACGTTGCATTTTACTGTGTAATTTTCTTTGCCCTTTTTTTTTAATGTTTATGCTAAGGCTTAGAGGGGGGGGGATACCCTTTGATGCGAGAGCACAGCCTTGGCGGGAAGGAAATTAGGGTAGTGGGACTAGGATGGGTTGAGTTTGAATGAGGTACCGGTGTACATTTCGTTTAAATTTTTGCAGATCATAACTGCAGGGGAAAACAAAAGAAAGTAGGTTGTTCCACATTCGTGTTGTTCTGGATACAAATGAATCATAGAATTTAACGGTATGACTACTACTGAGTTCAAGAAAATGAGGATGGGCACGGCAGGCTAGCCGGGTGTTACGCGAAAGAAGAGCAAACTCAGGAATAAGACTGGATATTTCGGCAGAACATCGGCGGTTGTAATAGCGATAAAAAAGTGATAAACAACCGACATTTCGCCGGTGTTCAAGCGGCTCTATATGAGAAGTTATGGATTCATCGCCAATAAGCTTGAAGGCTTTCCGTTAAACTTTGTCTAATGCGGATAGCGCAGTACGACCCGCGCCTGCCCATATGTGGGAATTATATTCAAGTCTCGGTCTTATGTGGGCCTTATAAATTTGTGTCAAATCAGATGGTGTAAAGTATTTTTTACAGCGAATCATGAAACCTTTGTTAAGCTCACTCGCTTTTTGAACGTTATCGAGTTCGGAAAAGTATAAATTTGATAGAATTTTGAACAGTGATTTGTGCCAGTTGTGTTAAGTTATGGATTTGACTGCGATTAATATATTTTTCAAATTGCACGTGACATGGATGCCCAAGGGTATGTTAATTATATGAATGAGGTTGATAAACTTTAGCTAGTAGTTACCAGAACTGATGAAATTATCCTTCTGATGTTTGAATTTCCTCTGTACGATTCGCGAGAAATCAAAAGTTCAAGTTTCATCTTCGATCAATCTATTTCGGGCAATAAGGGTCATTCTTCTACAAAAATACAAATGAGTCTTAAGTAATAAGTGTACATAGTTTATATGGCAATAATTATTGACAATTGCCTGAAAATAACCAGTTAGCAAAACGATTGGCACAGGATATAAACTATGTGGATAGAAAATATCATATGAAAATACATAAATACTCGTATCAATATACAATATATTGCCGAAGGTATGATACCCTTCACGCGAAGCGTATCATACCTTCGTTGTGTTTTGTGGTACATATGCCATTATCATATAGTATTCTTAGAAACTAATTTATCTGAAATTCATCTTAATTAGGTTGAAATTGGTGCTAGTATAATGTTTTTTGTCGGTTTTGAAGATGCGAACATTTTTAAAAACCAATGAAAGAAACGAGGTTTCAAATACATGAAGTGAACCATATCAAAATATAGCTTCTAACGATAAAACCGTCAAAAAACATTATACTAGCATCTATTTTAACCTAATTAAGATGAATTTCAAATGAATTAGTTTTAAGGAATACTATATGACAAAAAAAATTGGCAATAACTGACACCCAAATTCGCTTCCTTTTCATTTCACTTTGATGTTTCTTTATTCTTTTCTGTCTTAACTTTAATAGCACCAAAACAGCAGCGGCCATGCCTGCTTGTGTCGACATCGTAGAAGTGACTAAACGTTTGTCATTCGTATGGTACCATATAAAAAGTTCCATACAGTGTGAACACTCGCCATATTTGCTATCATATATCTGGCACATTCGCGTATGGCAACGAAGCTGCCATACCAAAAGCTGCCATATATTTTTGTCAGTGTGAACACCATGCCATATATATGGCAGCAAATATATGGCAGCTTGCCATATCCTGTGACCGAGCCCTTAATCAATTCAATAACCATGCAAAAGACAAAAGAATTAACTCTAATTAAAGACATTAAGACAATATTTTTAAACGACAATGAATTTAAAATTCTTCACTTAAATATAAGAAGCATAAAAAGAAACTTTGATGAATTAAATATTTTTAAATGAATTAAACATAGCTATAACGCGCTCTCTGAGGCCCATCATGGAAGCTATGCATCTGAATTTGAATCAACTTCAAAACATTTTGAGATAGTTGACTATAAAATGATTTATACAAAAATTAATAGGCGTTATCTTATGTATAAATAAAAGAAAGTCGTCTACGTATGATCTACAGACTTGGCGTCGTTATCCTTTATCCGATTTGCTTCAATTGTTTTGCAATCGATTTCTTTACGCTCCACTTGAAACCTTACGCCATTCAAAATTGAAAAATTTTCCGGGAAATTGGGAAATTCGGAAAATTCCATTTTCCCATACATTTTATATGGAGACATGTTTTCCCTTCTATCTCACTAACCCTACATACGATTTGCCTGAAAATTTTTCCCTTTTGATCCTTCACGCTCAGCTTACATGTTCACCGAGCCCAAAGTCCAAAAATAAGAACGACCTGCTGACAATAAAGGACATTCTGGTGTCCTTCGAGGAAACATATCCAGTATGTTGCATGATATTTACACATGTTCTCAATGCAATTAATTATACCCTAGACTTTTAGTATAGGGTATATTGTTTTTGTCACGACGGAAATATGTAACACCTTAAAGTTAAAGGAGGCTCCGGAGGTATAGCAATGTACATATGTAAATGCTCAGTGTCACCTCCTGATTCGATTTAGCCATGTCTGTCTGTCTGTCTGTCTGTCTGTCCGTCTGTCCGTCTGTCCGTCTGTCCGTCTGTCCGTCTGTCCGTCTGTCCGTCTGTCCGTCTGTCTGAAATTTTGGTCAGATGTTGGAAATATGATCTAGTTGGTTGGTATTGAAAATGGGTATGATCAGGCCAAGAGAACGCCTACCTCCCCTACATATGTACAATAGTTAAATATATTAATAACTCCCGATTAAACAAGCATGAAAAGCTCTAGCTTTGACAGATTGCTCGCGAGGATAATCTTTTACTCTCCTGAAAAAATCAAGTTGATCAGTTGAAAACTAACGGTAATTTTCTTGCAAAGAGCCCCGTACTACCCTACTTTTCGGGTTTTTTGTCTATAACTCTTGAACCAATTGACGTAGACACCTGATTTTTGGCATGTAACCCTGGGGTGGGAAGCTGCTTGAGTTCTTGTAAGTTGGGCGTAATCAGATCAAAGAAACGCCTACCTCCCCTACAAATTTTCAAAAAATTAAATATTTTTTAATTACGATAACTTTCGGTAGAATGACACTAGCAAGTTGAAAATTTGGTGGAATGTTGTTAGTAAGATCTACTTACTCAATTGCCCTAATTTAGTTGGTATTGAAAATGGGCGAGATCCGACCCAAGCAACCCCTACCTCCCCTACAAATGCAACTTCAAATAAGCGATAACTTTTGACAGAATCAAGCCAGCGACTTGAAGTTTTTGTCAAATGTTTGAAGTGAGATCGGGTTAATTGGTATTCAAGATGGGTTGGATCCGACCTAAGGAACCCCTACCTCCCTTAAAAATGAAACTTAAAATAAGCGATAACTTACGACAAAATAATGCAAGCGACTAAAAATTTTGGCCAAATGTTTGTCATAGAATCCAGTTGGCTAATATTGAAAATATGTAAAATCCGACTAACGAAACCCCTACTTACCCTACAAATGAAACTTCAAATAAGCGATAACTTTCGATGGAGTGAAGCTAGAGACTTGAAATTTTGTTTAAATGTTTGTTGCATGATCTTATTTGTTAGTGGCAATGATGAGCAAGATCCGACCCAAGGAGCCCCTACCTCCCCTACAAGTGAAACTTCAAATAAGCAATAACTTTCGATAGAATGAAGCTAGCGACTTGAAAAATTCACCAAATATTTGTAGAATGGGTTAGTTAATTGATTTTTATAATGGCCAAGATTCTCCTGAATGATTGCTGCAACCTCCCTTATAAACTGGCCATATGGGAAACTCACTTTTAATGCATATGGTCGGACTCCGGTCCGAAGCAAAGCCTCGGCCTGGTTTTCCTTCCACTTCAATTATCCTGGATCCAATTTTCTTCAATTTTTTTCTGTTGTGCTCCTTTCTGGTCAACGCGTGCATTTTTGCCGAGCCCAGATTCCCAAAAGAGGACGACCTTATCGGTGGGCACTATCACCAACAATGAAGATGTCGTCAACTACCCAACCGAAGTTTTGAATTCATTGGATGTGCCAGGATTCCCCCCACATAAACTGGAATTGAAGATAGGCTCAGTTGTTATAATGCTTCGAAATTTGAATCAGCCTAAGCTATGCAATGGCACCAGGCTTGCTGTCAAACAGTTGTTGCTCAACCTCAAACAAGCTTCAATCCACAAAGGAAAATTCAAAAGTGAATGCGTGTTGATTCCACGAATTCCAATGATTTCTATTGATATGCCATTCGTATTCAAACGATTGCGATTCCCTGTGCGTCTTTGCGATGACAGTGAACAAAGCACAAGGACAGTCGCTGAATGTGTGTGGTGTTAATTTGGAAAATCCGTGTTTTTCGCACGGATAATTGTACGTCACCTGTTCGCGAGTAGGAAAACCAGCTTCAAAATAAAACTAGAAATGTTATCACAAAACCGTGAATTAAATTAACTACAACATGCCAATAAATGTATTTTTATTTTCATTTATTTGTAAAACCCTGGTTCATAGTCTAATTAATTGATACATTCATACATCTCGCCTCCTGTTGACAAATAAAACACATTTTCGTTCTTCACAAAGGCAACAACGCGAGCAAAGCTAGTCGTTTATATTAAACTGTCGCTACATCAAACATTTTACGAAATTTCAAATAATGAAATCACAGGTCTTAAAGTCAAAATAACTGCCCACAATCATGAAGTTCTCAATATATTAGCTCTATATAGTAGTATATAGATCACCAGCAATCAACGGTAACCATTTTGTTGAGGAACTAAGCGCTATGATTCCTTAACATCGGGATGAATTATTAGATATATGTATGTAGTTGTAGGAGATATAAATATAAACATTCTTGATAACTCTACATTAGCTACCAAAACCTACTTAGTACTCATGGTTTTATGTCTTACATAAACAAGCCTACTAGGGTAGATGGTAGATCTGAATCCTGCCTCGACCATATTTTCCTAAGGTAAAATAAAAACCCAACGTACACTCATAATGTCTCACCAATAATACTACAAAACTCGATCACTGATCATTATTCAATACTCCTGTCAGTAAATCTAAACGAGATACATAGCACAAAAAAAAAGGCTAAATTACGAACCAATCAGGTAAAGTGGGATGATATCATCATCACCGAGGACAATAGTGAAATATCCGCAAATAAGTTTATAAATACGATTAAAACCAGGCCGAAGTTTCGCTTCGGCCCGGAGTCCGAAGCGTATATACCCTAGACTTGTAGAGACCTAGTGGTGGTACCAATAGTACCAATTGGCAACGACCATATGCATTAAGAATGGGTCTCCTATATGGCCAGTTCATAGGGGAGGTTGGCACTCATTCAGTAGGATCTTGACCATTCTCAAAATCAATTAACTAACTAACCCATTCTACAAATATTTGTCGAATTTTTCAAGTCGCTAGCTTCATTCTATGGAAAGTTATTGCTTATTTGAAGTTTAATTTGTAGGGGAGGTAGGGGTTCCTTGGGTCGGATCTTGCCCATCATTGCCACCAACCAATTAGATCAACCTACAAATATTTCAACAAAATTTCATGTCTCTAGCTTCATTCTATCGAAAGTTATCACCTATTTGAAGTTTCATTTGTAGGGGAAGTAGGGGTTTCGCTGGTCGGATTTTACGTATTTTCAATATTAGTCAACTGGATCCTACTACAAACATTTGACCAAAATTTCAAGTCGCTAGCTTTATTTTGTCGTAAGTTATCGCTTATTTTAAGTTTCATTTCTAGGGGAGGTGGGGGTTCCTTGGGTCGGATCTTGCCCATACTCAATACCAGCTAAGTAGGTCTTACTAGCAACATTCCACCATATTTTTAACTCGGTAGTATCATTCTATCGAAAGTTATCGTAATTAAAGGAATATTTAATTTTTTGAAATTTGTAGGGCAGGTAGGTTCCTTTGATCTGATTATGCCCAACTTACAGAACCTTAAGCAGCTCCTTCCCTCAGGATTACATGCCAAAAATTAGGTATCTACGTCAATTGGTTCAAGAGTTATAGACAAAAAACCTGAAAAGTAGGGTAGTACGGGGCTCTTTGTAAGAAAATTACCGCTAGTTTTCAACTGATCGATTTTATTTTCCCAGTAGAGTATAATATTACCCTCACTAGCAATATACCAAAGCTAGAGCTTTTCATGATTTTTTAATCGGGAGTTATAGATACATTTAATTATTTTACATATGTAGGGGAGGTAGGCGTTCTCTTGGCCTGATCACGCCCAATTTCAATACCATCCAACTAGATCATACTACCAACGGAACGGACAGACAGACAGACATGGCTAAATCGAATCAGGAGGTGACCCTGATTATTGATATATACATATTGCTTTACCTCCGGAGCCTCCTTTAAGGTGTTACATATTTTCGTCGTGACAAAAACAATATACCCTATTCTAAAATATAATTTATGGATTAACAGAAACGATACACGCAAACTCCGTATAATTATTATTTTACAAACAAATGCTAATAAAAACACCACGAATTGAGTTTGCAATTAAATTTTATATTAGATGCATTTCGGGCAGCCTTCCGCCCATCTTCAGCAACACGATTAAAAATTTTTTCCGTACAGTTTTAATTTAACAGCAAAACGCTCATAAAGAGTCAATTATATGATACATATGTACGTATTAACATAAATTAAAATAGACTAAAGAGAAATACATTTACTTTACGTTACATTTAAGTATAAATAACATAGAAAAATTTGTTTATAAAGTACTCAAATAAAGTTATATTGCACGATCAAAAGCAAGAAAATCAAGTTCATTAAAGCTATCTTAAAACAAGGAACAAAAGTCAATTACGTTAAACCAAATAAAATAAATTACGATTCTACAACTAAAGAGAGTCAAAAAATAAATAAATACAATAGCAAGAGTTACAATTATTTAATTAAACGAAACAAAACCGAATCTATATTTCCTTTGTCCAAGTTCATTGCCGAACTATCTTCGTGAATGTAAATACTCTCGTATGCATCGAGTTTCCGCTCATCAGTGATGCATTTCATCATTCGCACTTCACTCGCTGACACCGGCAAATGTTGTTCTTCTAATACGTGCGATGCGAAGGCAGATCTTCTGGGTTCATTATCGTAAACGTATTTTTTGTGTTCTTCGAAACGTTTCTTAATGGATCTTTTTGTTTGCCCATAGTACTTTTTGTCGCATCCTCCGCATGATATCTGGTAAATGCCGGGTTTGTTCAATGGTTCAGTTCGGTCCTTCAAGCTATTTAAATGATTTTTCAGTTTGAAACAGTTCGAGTGAACAATTTTCAGTTTATTGTGATGAAATACTGTTTTCAACCCGTTGGTAATACTTGGAGCAAAAGTGACGGATACTCGCTTAACACCATCAGCGGATCGATCGATGTTTCTGTTTTGGGAGAAGAGGGTGGACAATTTCTCCTTCGATTGTTTTTGTGCATGCATCAGGATGATTTTTTCGATCATTCCATTGCCATATCCGTTTATTTTGGCCGCTGTCATAATAAATTCGTGTTCTTTCATATAGTTAGAAACGGAGAGAGGAAGGCTAGCCAGGCGATGAGCCATTGAGTGAAATGCAGCTAATTTATGTTGCGTCGGTGCGTACGAATCACTCGTGATGTACCGTGCTGTGGCTGTTGATTTATGGTGCACTGCAACTTCAATTTTGTCCTGTATTCGTTCTAGCACTAAGTCTAAAAAGACTAACTTATTCTCCTTTTCCACTTCGCACGTGAACTTTATTTCGGGATATTGATTATTGATTAAATTAAGCGTGGTGGTCAGTTCGCTCTTTTTAACTATTGCAAAGATGTCATCTACGTATCTGTACCAGATACGCGGTAGCAGGTTCTGATCTTTCAGTTCTATTTCAAATTTAGACATAAAAACTTCTGATATGAGCGGCGAGAGTGGGTTGCCCATACTTGTACCGGAAGTTGCGCAGTGAAGAATTCCGTAGATTTCGCACGTCTCATGGAACAAACCACAGTAAACACAGACGAAATCCTAGTGTCGTTTGACGTTGAAGCCCTATTCCCTTCCATCCCCATCAACGAAGCTTTGGTTGCATTACGGACGCATTTATTAAACCAAGACATCACGGAAGAAAAACTTGACGTGTATATGGAAGCGGCAAAAATGTGCATGGATATGAATTATTTCGCGTTCAGAAATCGTTTTTTTTAAAATTGATTCCGGTACAAGTATGGGCAACCCACTCTCGCCGCTCATATCAGAAGTTTTTATGTCTAAATTTGAAATAGAACTGAAAGATCAGAACCTGCTACCGCGTATCTGGTACAGATACGTAGATGACATCTTTGCAATAGTTAAAAAGAGCGAACTGACCACCACGCTTAATTTAATCAATAATCAATATCCCGAAATAAAGTTCACGTGCGAAGTGGAAAAGGAGAATAAGTTAGTCTTTTTAGACTTAGTGCTAGAACGAATACAGGACAAAATTGAAGTTGCAGTGCACCATAAATCAACAGCCACAGCACGGTACATCACGAGTGATTCGTACGCACCGACGCAACATAAATTAGCTGCATTTCACTCAATGGCTCATCGCCTGGCTAGCCTTCCTCTCTCCGTTTCTAACTATATGAAAGAACACGAATTTATTATGACAGCGGCCAAAATAAACGGATATGGCAATGGAATGATCGAAAAAATCATCCTGATGCATGCACAAAAACAATCGAAGGAGAAATTGTCCACCCTCTTCTCCCAAAACAGAAACATCGATCGATCTGCTGATGGTGTTAAGCGAGTATCCGTCACTTTTGCTCCAAGTATTACCAACGGGTTGAAAACAGTATTTCATCACAATAAACTGAAAATTGTTCACTCGAACTGTTTCAAACTGAAAAATCATTTAAATAGCTTGAAGGACCGAACTGAACCATTGAACAAACCCGGCATTTACCAGATATCATGCGGAGGATGCGACAAAAAGTACTATGGGCAAACAAAAAGATCCATTAAGAAACGTTTCGAAGAACACAAAAAATACGTTTACGATAATGAACCCAGAAGATCTGCCTTCGCATCGCACGTATTAGAAGAACAACATTTGCCGGTGTCAGCGAGTGAAGTGCGAATGATGAAATGCATCACTGATGAGCGGAAACTCGATGCATACGAGAGTATTTACATTCACGAAGATAGTTCGGCAATGAACTTGGACAAAGGAAATATAGATTCGGTTTTGTTTCGTTTAATTAAATAATTGTAACTCTTGCTATTGTATTTATTTATTTTTTGACTCTCTTTAGTTGTAGAATCGTAATTTATTTTATTTGGTTTAACGTAATTGACTTTTGTTCCTTGTTTTAAGATAGCTTTAATGAACTTGATTTTCTTGCTTTTGATCGTGCAATATAACTTTATTTGAGTACTTTATAAACAAATTTTTCTATGTTATTTATACTTAAATGTAACGTAAAGTAAATGTATTTCTCTTTAGTCTATTTTAATTTATGTTAATACGTACATATGTATCATATAATTGACTCTTTATGAGCGTTTTGCTGTTAAATTAAAACTGTACGGAAAAAATTTTTAATCGTGTTGCTGAAGATGGGCGGAAGGCTGCCCGAAATGCATCTAATATAAAATTTAATTGCAAACTCAATTCGTGGTGTTTTTATTAGCATTTGTTTGTAAAAAAAATACCTATTCTATAAGTCTAGGGTATAAATATAGTAATCAAGTCAACAATAACCTCATCCATACAATAAAACCGTGGATAACTTTCGGAATTATGCATTCCATTAGATATAGGGACAAAATAAAGAAAAAACTAAATGCGCAACCGTTTAATGTAACCATGAAAAATCCTGCAAAAAGTACAGAAACAAACTTTCTAATATTATTCGAGTGGCCAAAAGAAACTACATACAGCAACAAATAAAGTCATCTAAAAACAATAAAAAGCTTTGGGAAATTGTTAACAATTCAGTTAACAGGTCAAAGCCTGATATTTTGATATCCCTCTTACCATTCTGCCTGAAAGTCAACTCTTACCATACTATACCATCTTGTCCAACCAAAAGGAATGAAACAATTGCCAACCATTTGAATGAGAACTTTAGAATAGTAGGTAAAACGATTGCAGAATCTATTCAGCAAATATCATCAAACTAAAGGCTGGAACACATTGTGTAGTTGTAGCTTGTAGCGCAAGTCCGTTTGTATAGGAAATTTGTAGCTGAAGTTCGTAGTTCGAACATTTGAACTTCCAACTATAAGCTACGGCTACACATTGTGTTCCAGCCTTAGGTCACCTAAGCGTCTACGTCACTGTCTTGCCATGTACGTGACTAAAGGTGACTGAGAAATACCTAGTACAAACAAATATAAAAGTGTACATTATTAATAGACCAAGAGGCGACTGTCGTAAAAGTGTGGTGTCCGAACTGTCGGGATTTGGTATTATAAAAAGAAGCACATAATAATGTTGAATTAGAAACCGTTGGTCGGCCGAAGTAAAACTTGACCATTAATACACAATTAACCTAATTATCTTGGAAATTAAGGGGCCAAAATGCGGTGTCCGAACTGTCGAATCGAACATTTTTTATTCGAAAGACAAACTTGTTCTCATGTCAAAAACCGCCGTCGGCCGAGCCGCATCCTGTCGGAAGTGCTCGGCCGACCACTTTGAAAGTACCGATTTTTGTGGTCTAGCACCGGTGTCCGAACTGTCGGATCAAAACTTTTCTATTCGAAAGACAAACTTCTTCTCATGTCAAAAACCCGGGTCGGCCGAGCTGCGTCCTGTCGGAAGTGCTCGGCCGACCAATTTGAAAGTACCGACTTTTGAGGGCTAGCACCGGTGTCCGGCTTATTTACGGAGATATTTTGCACTAAGTCAGTTTCGTACGATAATTCCCCCAAAAACGTTTTCTTACTTTTTTTAGGGTTTTGTATTAAAAACAAAACCCTTATGAAATCGGTCAAATGTCTGTCCGTCTGTCCGTCTGTCCATGAAATATCTCACGAACGGCTGAAGCTACATACATGAAATTTTGTGGGAGTATGTAGAATTATTATAATTCGCCGGAGAAAGCGATTCGTTGTAATAGGCTGACTTTAAGGGGATGTCCCCATAGAGGGGAAATGAAGGTCAAAATTTTTTTTTCATCTGGTATAGGCAAGTGGGGTATCATGAGAAAGGTAACATCGAGTACATTTCATTTCCGGTATTTTCATCAAATTTGAAAAAAGGGGAAAAGAGATAGAGGGGAAAATATGTGATCCGAGTTTGTCCCCCCCCCCTTGCATTTCGATACCGTTATACTTAGAAATATGAAAATTTGGAGAAAGGCGGCATTTTACTAGTGTAGAAAACCGAAAATCGTAGAATTTTGATATCTCAACAAAAAATTTTAATAATAGTACATTTCTATAGTTGCAGTTAGCATACCCCTGCACACCTTAAGCACAGCCAAGGTCAAAAATATTGATGGCCAATGATAACCAACATCATCGGCAATAATATCTTTAAGTTTCATTACAATCACATAATATTTAATAATAGTACATTCATTTAAAGTTAGGCATTTTGACACTATCCACACAAAAATTACACCTACCGGCCTCATATGTTGTTTTTCGTAGTGCGAATTGCAGTTATTTTTAATCATTTTTGAAAGGGTAAAGATTAGTTGGGGGCGCTGCGTCGTAATTGGCAAACTTTACCGAGTGGAAGGGGGGAGGGGTCCACAGAGAGGCGAAATTAAGCTCAAATTTTTTTTTATCGACTGGTATAGGCAAGTGAGGTGTCGGGAGAAAGGTAATGTTGAGTACATTCCATTTTTTCGCATTTTCTTGAAATTTGTAGAAAGGGGAACAGTGGGGGAGGAAAAAATATTAGTTCGTAATTTGCCCCCCCCCCCCCCTGGCATCTCGAGACTGTTAGAATTATGAAAACTGACAGGAAGGTGGGTTCCGAATAGCATTTAAAATGGAAAATAATGGAATCTGCATAAGTAATAGTTTATTTCTGTAGTTACAGTTAGCACACCTCTGCATGCCTTAAACACGTTCGAGGTCAAAAGTACTGATGGCCAACGATAAGCAACACCTTAGGCAATAATATGTTCTAAGTTTCGTTACAATCACGTAATATGAATTGGCATGTAAAATGTAAGTGGGTAAGACATTTTAATTATGTTTTTTTTTTGTCCATCTGAGTGGTATCAAGAAGAGCAACGAGCCGATATTTATATACCAAAATAAGCGCTTGCTACAAAACCCTCGGATTGCGGGCGTAGCCCTCTATATTCCGGTTTCATTTAACTAATGGGACTATAGGATTTGTACTTACATATGTATATGGCCACGTTTATATCGTGGAATTAAAGGGCGATTTAACTTAATCGTGTGTTTATGCCAACCATACGGAGAGGTGCTAAATATGAAAAATGTCGGTTATTGGTTTGTGGCTTTGGTTTGGTCAAATCAAATATCAAGATGCAGTGGCCTCCTAATAAGCACGTTTATACCGCTTCCATCAAAGGATGAAACTAATGCAGAGTTTCAGGAAAGTATGAGATATTTATATGTAAAACATATAAAATAGAATTATCACCAACAACAACATTAACGAAGACAGCAACACCATCTAGTAACGGTTTTTCAGTCTAGCTCTGCATCATAAGTGGAACTAAAATCTAGTACCAGAACTAACTAGCTCGATTTCTTTACTTCGTCGTGATTTAGATCGATTTAGTTAGATCTCGAAGATAGTCTCGCGATATAAACGCAGTGACTATTATTCCAACATAATTGAATAAACCAGTGATCTACAAACAACTTATCAGAAGTGTATAAAGTCAAAGATAATAAAATTTACTATCAACTCATTTCTGATTACTTTCTTCAAGGAATGAATATTTTTTCAACATTAGCAAAAACCATCACTAAAACGAACATTTTACATGTCAGTTCATGATATTGGCCAAAAAAGGGTTCCTTTGCCGAAATTTTCGTTGGCAAAGCTCATTATCTTAAAAGTGAAACACTGTCGAACTCGAACACGAACCTAGTACAAGTGGACCGGTTTTCTTCACACCTATGTGAAGTGGATGTGTGTGTCAGAAGACATTTGTACCAGGTTCGTGTTCGAGTTCTACAGTGTATGCTGACACTAAAATAACCGCCTAAAGTTAGCAAAAAAAGTTCATAGTTATATGTAAGTTTCCCAAACCACGCGGTTTGTCAAAAAAATTCGGTAAAAATTCAGCACCTCAAAATAAATGTAAGTGCACAAAAAACAAAAGAACTGCAAAGCTTTCACGTTGGCCGCTTATATGAACCAGCAATCTTGGCCTATTTTCATTTTCCTATATTGATCGCAGCTAAACATAGCCCATCGACAATACATTAAAAGGTGTGTTTTGCTAGGCACACGATCGTCGCATATTGTATGCGAATAGCAATCAACCCATAGAGCACGGAGCAATATTTGTGTGTAAATTTTACACCGTCCGGTTCCTAGCAAAACTCACATTTATCATATTTGCACAATTTTCGGGTTGTTGATTTCATGCCAGCCTCGAACACGACTTTTTCTTCAGCGCGTTCATCTTGATGGCCGAAACGGAAAAAGGTATCCCTACCTTCCACAGCAATGTCAACTGCGAAAAGTCGGATGACCCCAACTCAAAGCAATGCTATAGGAACAGAAAGCACGGGAATAATGTATTTATCAGTATTTCAGTCTAGTTGGGTGCGTTGTGATTTTGCAGATGATTCGCCGCGACCGAATTTTTATGGGTTATTCTATAGTGGCGGTAGTAGTAGCTTGCATAATAAAATATGAGAAGGATGGGTCCACGCAGATATTTTGGTCCTGCTGCAGGTGTGCGTCAGGATAAAAGGATTTGTTTATCGATGAGGAGAGATATATAGGCAAGATGGGTGTTGTATGACTAGGGGTGCTGAGACGAATACGTTAGACTGCCGCTGAAGGCATTTTGAGTCCTTTGGTAACGAAAAAAGACATGCTTTGCAAGGAAAGCCCGATCAGACGAGTATTTCCCCATGAAAACAGGGTGGCCATTCAGGGGTGGGCAAAAAAAAAGTGCTGGATGCAGATATGCTAGCACGAAACGGCTGCAGGTACATGTACAAAGAGTGGAACGGGCAACCTAGGGCTACATGCGGGGGCTCGCAACGCCCTATTTCCCCATGAAAACAGGGTGGTCACTCAGAAGTGGGCAACTTACACAAGCGACTGTTAATTCACAACCCGCAGTATCGCACAAGTGTGCATGGATAATTTCGGTTTGGAACGAGCTGGGCTAGCTCCCCTCCTCAACGATAGTCACATACACGGTGCAATCGATCTGACGATCAAAATATCGTCAGATCGATCTGACGATGGATTGAATCGTATATGGGGGCTATAATGCGTGTTTGCTACTCTACACAAGACCTGAAAAATACGCAAAAGAAGGCGCCTAATGTATCTATGAGAAGATACATTTTTGCGTTTCGGCCAAATGAGCATGTTGAGAATGATACTTGCGGCCACTGCTTTTCATTTTTCACAATTGCATTTTCTGGATCTACCCGAGAAAAAATAGGCACGAAAACAGCAAATGGAGGAAATAATTTATAAAGTTTTGAAATTTTGGAGAAACGTTCATAGATGTGTAGTAATAGCAAGAAACAGAAAAGTTGCCGAAGGTATGATACCCTTCACGCGAAAGTGCATTTGCCACTTCGAGACTAGTAATAAAACTGGTTCCGATTTCACTGTTCCTATGAGAGGTATATGAAATAGTAGGCCGATTCCAATCAAATTTAGGAAAGTGGTTTGACAGTCCATATGACTGAATAATATGAAATTCGATAAACATATCTTCAGAAATAAAAAAAGTTTTTCTAATGAAAACTTGCTTTTTGAACTGTCGTTCCTATGACAGCTATATGATAGAGTATTCCGATTTCAACCAAATTCGGGAACGACTAAAAATACTATTGATTAGTGTGAAATTTCAAAAAGATATCTTCAGAAATAAAAAAGTTTTTCTCACAAAGATTAATTTTTGGACCGGTTGTTCCTATGGCAGCTCCATGACGTAGTGGTCCCATTCCATTGGTTCTGGCATATTTACAGCGTGCAATAGAAAGAAGGCTTTGTACTAAATTTCAGTTCGATAGCTTTAAAACTGAGGGACTAGTTTGCATAGAACCAGACGGACAGATGGACAGACAGACAGACGGACAAAACTTAATCGACTCGTCTCATCATACTGACCAAGAATATATGTGGTTTTTATGGTCGGAGATGCTTCCTTCTGTGCGTTGCACACTTCATGACAAAGTTAATATACCCTATCACATCCGTGAAGAGTATAATGATCCAACCTGTAATGAACACCTTTTTTTATACCCTAGACTTTTAGTATAGGGTATATTGTTTTTGTCACGACGGAAATATGTAACACCTTAAAGGAGGCTCCGGAGGTATAGTAATGTATATATATAAATGATCAGGGTCACCTCCTGATTCGATTAAGCTATGTCTGTCTGTCTGTCTGTCTGTCTGTCTGTCCGTTCGCACGATAACTTTCGATAGAATGAAGCTAGAAGCTTGAAATTTTGATCAAATGTTGGAAGTATGATCTAGTTGGTTGGTATTGAAAATGGGCATGATCAGGCCAAGAGAACGCCTACCTCCCCTACATATGTAAAATAGTTAAATGTATTAATAACTCCCGATTAAACTAGCGTGAAAAGCTCTAGCTTTGACAGATTGCTCGCGAGGATAATCTTTTACTCTCCTAAAAAAATCAAGTTGATCATTTGAAAACTAACGGTAATTTTTTGCAAAGAGCCCCGTACCACCCTACTTTTCGGGTTTTTTGCTTATAACTCTTGAACCAATTGACGTAGACACCTGATTTTTGGCATGTAACCCTGGGGTGGGAAGTTGCTTGAGTTTTAGTAAGTTGGGCGTAATCAGATCAAAGGAACGCCTACCTCCCCTACAAATTTTCAAAAAATTAAATATTTTTTAATTACGATAACTTTCGATAGAATGACACTAGCAAGTTGAAAATTTGGTGGAATGTTGCTAGTAAGATCTGCTTAGTTGGTATTGAAAATGGGCAAGATCCGACCCAAGCAACCCCTACCTCCCCTACAAATGCAACTTCAAATAAGCGATAACTTTTGACAGAATCAAGCCAGCGACTTGAAGTTTTGGTCAAATGTTTGAAATGAGATTGGGTTAGTTGGTATTCAAGATGGGTTAGATCCTACCTAAGGAACCCCTACCTCCCCTAGAAATGAAACTTAAAATAAGCGATAACTTATGATAAAATAATGCTAGCGGCTTAAAATTTTGGTCAATTGTTTGTAATAAAATCCAGTTGGCTAATATTGAAAATACGTAAAATCCGACCTGCGAAACCCGTACTTCCCCTACAAATGAAACTTCAAATAAGCGATAACTTTCGATAGAGTGAAGCTAGAGACATGAAATTTTGTTTAAATGTTTGTAGCATGATCTTATTTGTTGGTGGCAATAATGAGCAAGATCCGACCCAAGGAACCCCTACCTCCCCTATAAGTGAAACTGCAAATAAGCAATAACTTTCGATAGAATGAAGCTAGCGACTTGAAAAATTCGACAAATATTTGTAGAATGGGTTAGCTAATTGATTTTAATAATGGTCAAGATCCTCCTGAATGATTGCCAACCTCCCCTATAAACTGGCCATATAGAAAACTCACTTTTCATGCATATGGTCGTTACCAATTAGTACTTTTGGTATCACCACTAGGTCTGTACAAGTCTAGGATATATACGCTTCGGACTCCGGGCCGAAGCAAAGCTTCGGCATGGTTTAAATCTTCGCGCGCACGCATCACTTGGCGTCAACTTCATGTTGGCTCAGTGATGAGTGACGCGCGTTGACAGCCGTTAAATGAAGAGTTGCGAATCACCCGCCAACGACATCGGCTAGGGTTTGTGCGCGCCGCCGCAAAAATAGGAAAAAATCGGGAGTTGCGAATCACCCGCCAACGAAATCGGCCAGGGTTTGTGCGCGCCGCCGCAAAAATAGAAAAAAAATCAGGAGTTGTTTGGCACCGTTGAACGCCATAAGCCGTGTATTACGGATTCGGGAATTCGACCGCCATTGTCTCCATTGCGAGGGTTAGCGGATTGCTGGAGGATGCATTCGTGATTGCAGCGACGGCGCGGTTGGGTTCGTTTTCGCGTCAAACGTGGAGATTCCATCTCACGACCAGCAGGCTGTGCCTTCCGATTGTTGGGAAATAATCTCGTGGTGGCCCATGTCGATTCAAGCAGGGCGGAACGCCGCGTAACTTCCGTCTGGCTGTGAAGAGCCGCTGGTTTGTTTCCCCCGATTTGATGACCCCAATGATTTTGCAACGAGTCCCTTTGTTGTAGTGCTGGGAGCCGCTAATGCTGTACATACATTGACACATATGTGTGACATACCTGCCAGCGCGAGCAGTGCAAAAGGAGGAGGAGTATTTGTGGAAAGCGTCGATAACACCAACACCAGCAAACGTTAGATGCTGTTTTATTTTGATTTCTCTGAGATGATGAGTAGTTGTTGTGAACGAGTTGCGGGAACGACGGTGGAGCATACAATCTTTTTTTGTCAGACTGTGTTACCGCATCATAACTATTAATTAAATAATTTTTATACCCTAGACTTTTAGTATAGGGTATATTGTTTTTGTCACGACGGAAATATGTAACACCTTAAAGGAGGCTCCGGAGGTATTGCAATGTATATATATAAATTATCAGGGTCACCTCCTGATTCGATTTAGCCATGTCTGTCTGTCTGTCTGTCTGTCCGTCTCTCTGTCTGTCTGTCTGTCCGTCTGTCTGTCCGTTCGCATGATAACTTTCGATAGAATGAAGCTAGAGCCTTGAAATTTTGGTCAAATATTGGTAGTGTAATCTAGTTGGATGGTATTGAAAATGGACATGATCAGGCCAAGAGAACGCCTACCTCCCCTACATATGTAAAATACATAAATATAACTATAACTCCCGATTAAATAATTGTGAAAAGCTCTAGCTTAGGTAGATTACTCATGAGGGTAATCGTATACTCTCCTGGGAAAATAAAATCGATCAGTTGGAAACTAACGGTAATTTTCTTACAAAGAACCCCGTACTACCCTAGTTTTCAGGTTTTTTGTATATAACTCCTGAACCAATTGACGTAGGCACCTGATTTTTGGCATGTAACCTTGAAGTGAGAAGCTGCTTAAGGTTTTGTAAGTTGGGCATAATCAGATGAAAGGAACGCCTACCTCCCCTACAAATTTCAAAAAATTAAATATTCCCTTAATTACGATAACTTTCGAAAAAATTATACTAGCAAGTTGAAAATTTGACAAAATGTTGCTAGTAAGACCTACTTTGTTGGTATTGGAAATGGGCAAGATCCGACCCAAGGAACCCCCACCTCCCCTACAAATGAAACTTCAAATAAGCGATAACTTTTGATAGAATGAAGCCAGCAACTTGAAATTTTGGTCAAATGTTTAAAGTGAGATTGAGTTAGTTGGCATTAAAGATGGGTAAGATCCGACTTAAGGAACCCCTACCTCCCCTATAAGTGAAACTTCAAATAAGCAATAACTTTCGATAGAATGAAGCTAGCAACTTGAAAACTGCGACAAATATTTGTAGAATGGGTCAGTTAATTGATTTTGAGAATGGTCAAGATCCCACTGAATGAGTGCCAAACTCCCCTATGAACTGGCCATATAGGAGACCCACTTCTAGTACATATGGACGTTGAATTTGCTAAATTGTTATCAGATATTTTGCATCCTTATGATTAGTTGTAGCTGCTTCTTCTCCGGAATGATCATTGCGGTTGCAGGGGTGAGTACAGTAACGATTTCTTTTTCTTCTGACTAAATTTACGATTTTTATACTCTAGACTTTTAGTATAGCGTATATTGTTTTTGTCACGACGCAAATATGTAACACCTTAAAGGAGGCTCCGGAGGTATAGCAATGTATATATATATAAATGATCAGGGTCTCCTCCTGATTCGATTTAGCCATGTCTGTCTGTCCGTCTGTCTGACCGTTCGCACGATAACTTTCGATAGAATGAAAGTAGAGCCTTGAAATTTTGGTGAAATGTTGGAAGTATGATCTAGTTGCTTGGTATTGAAAATGGGTATGACCAGGCCAAGAGAACGCCTACCTCCCCTACATATGTAAAATAATTAAATGTATCTATAACTCCCGATTAAATAAACATGAAAAACTCTAGCTTTGATAGATTGCTTGTGATGGTAATCTGATACTCTCCTGGAAAAACAAAATCGATCAGTTGAAAACTAACGGTAATTTTCTTACAAAGAGCCCCGTACTACCCTACTTTTCAGGTTTTTTTTCCATAACTCTTGAACCAATTGACGTAGACATCTGATTTTTGGCATGTAACCCTGAAATGAGAAGCTGCTTCGGTTCTAGTAAGTTGGGCATAATCAGATTACAGGAACGCCTACCTCACCTACAAAATTCAAAAAATTAAATATAATTTTAATTACGATAACTTTCGATAGAATGACACTAGCGAATTGAAAATTTTGTAGAATCTTGGCAGTATCATTGCCACCAACCAATTGGATCACCCTACAAACATTTAAAAAAAATTTCAAGTCTCTAGCTTAGCTTCACTCTATCGAAAGTTATCGCTTATTTGAAGTCTCATTTGTAGGGGAAGTAGGGGTTTCGTTAGTCGGATTTCACGCATTTTCAATATTAGCCAACTGGATCCTACTACAAACATTTGATCGAAATTTCAAGTCGCTAGCTTTATTTTGTCGTATGTTATCGCTAATTTTAAGTTTCATTTCTAGGGGAGGTAGGGGTTCCTTAGGTCGGATGTTAGCCATCTTTAATGCCAACTAACTCAATCTCACTTCAAACATTTGACCAAAATTTCAAGTCACTGGCTTCATTCTATCAAAAGTTATCGCTTATTTGAAGTTTCATTTGTAGGGGAGGTGGGGGTTCCTTGGGTCAGATCTTGCTCATATTCAATACCAACTAAGTAATTTTTAACTCGGTAGTATCATTCTATCGAAAGTTATCGTAATTAAGGGAATATTTAATTTTTTGAAATTTGTAGGGGAGGTAGGTGTTCCTTTCGCCTGATTATGCCCAACTTACAGAACCTTAAGCAGCTTCTTTTCTCAGGGTTATGTGCCAAAAATCAGGTGTCTACGTCAATTGGTTCAAGAGTTATAGACAAAAAACCTGAAAAGTGGGGTAGTACGGGGCTCTTTGTAAGAAAATTACCGTTAGTTTCCAACTGATCGATTTTATTTTCCCAGGAGAGTATAAGATTACCCTCACTAGCAATCTACTAAAGGTAGAGCTTTTCATGGTTTTTTAATCGGGAGTTATAGATACATTTAATTATTTTACATATGTAGGGGAGGTAGGCGTTCTCTTAGCCTTATCATGCCCAATTTCAATACCATCAAACTTGATCATACTACCAACATTTGACCAAAATTTCAAGGCTCTAGCTTCATTCTATCGAAAGTTATTGTGCGAACGGACAGACAGACAGACAGACAGACAGGCAGACATGGCTAAATCGAATCAGGAGGTGACCTTTATCATTTATCCTTATACATTGCTATACCTCCGGAGCCTCCTTTAAGGTGTTACATATTTTCGTCGTGACAAAAACAATATACCCTATACTACAGGTCTAGGGTATAAAAAAAGATCGAGGCATGAACATGTGGAAGTTGACGAGAGACCTTGAAGTTGGACGGATATTTTTAGGTTATTCCGGGTGATTTTCGATTCTGACGGCTGGAGTCTTTGAGGAGAGTGTTTTTTTTTTGCGCAAGAAAAGGTGTCGGGAGGATCGCGCTTGTTTTTGGGGAGTTGGAGCGCTCGTTGGAGGCGGCTGGTGGAAGCGTTGAGTTTTGTTTTGGAATATCTGCGAATATCGCCATTTTAGTTTGTGCGGAGAATTGGCGATTTGGATTTGGCGGGTTCAGTTTTGTTTTGGAATAGCTGCGAATATCGCAATTTTAGTTTGTGCGGAGAATTGGCGATTTGGATTTCGCGGGTTAAGTTTTGTTTTGGAATATCTGCGAATATCGCAATTTTAGTTTGTGCGGAGAGTTGGCGATTTAGATTTCGCAATTTGTGAGGAGAATTGGCGATTTGGATTTCGCAATTTGTGCGGAGAATTGGCGATTTGGATTTCGCAATTTGTGCGGAGAATTGGCGATTTGGATTTCGCAAGTTAATTTTGTTTTGGAATATCTGCGAATATCGCAATTTTAGTTTGTGCGGAGAGTTTGCGATTTGGATTTCGCAACTTTTTAGTTTTATCGGCTACTCGGATTTCGCAACTTTTTAGTTAATAATAATAATAATGTTTTTTATAAATTAAACACTGAACAAGTGAAAGTGTACAAACATTTAATTATATTGGTTATGACTACTTGAACTATGAGTGGAAAATTAATAATAATGATAATGTTATTTTTATAAATTAAACACTGATTAAGTGAAAGTGTACAAACATTTAATTGTATTTGTTACGACTATTATGCAATATACAAATTTAACTATGAATGGAATTTGAATACGTGTCATTGGTGAATTGATATTGGTAAACTGACATTGGTAAATTGACATAGTTGGAGGCGGCATCCGTTGGAATCCTTTCCTGATCAGTGTATTTTAAGGTTGGACTTTTTTTTTATTAAAAAAAAAATTGGTTATAATATGGAGGGTTAAAACCAAATAAATTGTCTCCAGGGTTTAGGCAGAGGAAAAACCTGTCATATTTGTTTTCTTTTATTTTCTTTTTCCCCACGCGATAACCACGGGCGGTGTCATATGCTCTCGCTCACGACCCATCTGCTGACTTGCCGGTCAAATTTCGCGTTAGTTTTTTTTTATTTGCATATGATGCAGCCTAAAAAAAAAATCTGTTGCGGAAGCGGACTATAATAGTGCCGAGTCTGCGCGTAACAAAATTGGCGCCCAAATATTGTACTTTGCGGGTATAACGTACTGCTTGTAGTGGTTTATTATGTGGACGCTTCTTCAACAGTGGCGCCCTTCTCGTGTATATCGTGTAATGGATGTTAATAATTTCTTTCTTTTCGAGTGAAAACGGCATGTTTAATTGGTTTATTCGTTTAGTGTCCTCACTTTGTGAGTTGAACAGCGACAAAATTTGGTGTTTGGTGTTTGAATTGTCGAATTTACTAAATTCAAGTGAAATCTAAATTCATTGTAACATGTAATATGTTTTTGAATAATTTCCATGGTAACGTAATATTAAATCATTTCAATGGAATAGTAATTTTTATAAAAAAGGTTTAGATACTAAGTTCTATATTTTGTAATTGTACTAACAATAAGTGTAATTTTTGCTGTGCAGAAATCGCGGTTATGTTATCAAAAATAATAGTACTTATTTCTGATTTATTGGATATCGTGATAAATCTCGTTTACTTGGCATATAGCCTCGCGATTTTGTTGACGGTTTTTATATAACCATATACGAGTTGTGTTTGATCAATTTAAAATAACATAGTGGACATAAAAGATTAATCAAGCGAATTAGCTTATCATCAACCGCACTCGATTCCGCACTGGGGACGGGTGTTCAATCAAACCCATTATTTTCTACAGTCGAATCGACTCGAATAACGCGATGGATGGGAGAAAATGTAGTACCAATTTGTTCTGGTTAGCAAGCTATTTCAACTCCAAATATCGAACAAACTCGCAGAAATAAGGAAGTAAATCCACAATTAGTGTTAAACAACTAACCTTCTGGTTCAACCCATGTTCATTCAACATCTGTACATACCTACACTTACGGTATGTTTTCTTCTGTTCCGATTACTAAATGAAACGTTTCTTTCGATGGTTCGCCTTCTGGCTTAAGTGCTAGACCGTTTATTCATCGGGTGTCGGCATTGGCACAAAATTATGGTGTTGATGGACCTACTTTAGCCCTTAACTTTCATTTTTTACTTAGAGGTCCAGCGTGTGATTGGTACTGGAAGTATCACGAGATTCATTATCCCACATTGAAATGGAATCACTTGCGTACGGATTTTCTAAACAGATTCGGTCATTACAACACGGATGTGGACATCCGCCGCACAATTGATAACAGAGTTAAAAAATCTGGAGAATCCTTTATTGATTTCTATGATTCTATTGAATCATTGTGTTTGCAGTTGGATTTCCCAATGTCCGATATAGATTTTCAATGCATCATATTCAGGAATATGCATCGCCGTTTGAGAGACCATCTTGCAGGAATTGAGTTTCCGACATCTAGGGATTTGGTCCGTCGATGTTGCGCAATAGAATCTGAGTGGTATTCAGAGCGTAATGTTCCGATCACCTGTGAAAAAACCATATAAAGTGCATGAGGTGGCCGATATTGTTGGAACTGCAAAGACATTGGTCATAATTTTGCCGATTGTACCATTCCCATTAAGCAAATTTTGACATGGATATGTCTTATAGCTGGGGGTCATCCTAAAAATCTGTCCGTCACACGAAATGTCTGTTTTTCTACTCGGGGGTCAGAAGAGGAAACAAGCCCATTGAAAATTTTTCTTTTCTGGTTGTGCATGTCGTTTGAGTGAAGTGGTCATTGCGCATGGCTGTTGCTTGTAGATCCGCGCGGGCGGTGCGCTTGCGGGGATCCTGTGTGTACATGTTGGGATGTTGACTTGATATCGATAAAGGTTGACGTTGTGGACGGCAAGAAATAACATAGTGTACGGGTGAACGGGCGGACTTTCAATGACCTTCAATTTCCGCCAATTCCCATTCATCATTTAATAAAATAGCCCGTGTTGTACTATCTGAATCACTAGGGTCCCAGAAAAGGTAGCAAGTAGTCAGTTCGACTAACATTTGGACATGCGCAGACGCAATTTGAGAGAGTGTACATAGTTCCCGCCCCCCGAAGATGAGCGAGAGCGTATGAAGTTCATTCGAGCCAAATCGGGTGATCCAGCGACTGTGTTTGTGCATTTGCAATGGCGGCGATTTGAGGTCTGACTGGTCCACAATGTGGGCCCCCACCACACGTGCAATAAACAAATAGAACAAAATGGCGGATTTATACTAGGCGAGTTAGAATCTCTCAAGTCCCGAAATAAAGAAATATTCGTCGCAGGATGTTATATGTTATGATGTACATTCAGAGGTCTGCAGAAGATCAAATGCCCCCCTTTCGCAAAAATTCCAAAATGTTCAAAATGACTGGAATCCAAACAAATAAAATAGCGCGCGTTGTACTACATATCTGAATCAATAGGGTCCCAGAAAAAGTAGCAAGTAGTCAGTTCGACTAACATTTGGACATGCGCAGACGCAATTTGAGAGTGTGTACATTACATAGTTCCCACCCCGCGAAGATAGAGAGCGAGAGCCATCGCGGATGAAGTTCATTCTATCCAAATGGTTGTGCATTTGCAATGGCGGCGATTTGAGGTCTGACTGGCCCACAATGTGGGCCCCCACCACACATGCAATAAACGTATCATAAAATAAAATGGCGGACTCGTACTGCGCGAGTTACAATCTCCCAAGCCCCGAAATAGAGAAATATTCGTCGCAGGATGTTATAGTTCCGGGTAGCTCATCGTGACATGATGTACATTCAGAGGTCTGCAGAAGATCAAATGCCCCCCCCCCCCCTTCTGCAAAAATTCCAAAATTTTTCATATGCATTCTCTTTGTGCGTGTGTTGGAATGTGTTGTTTACTTTTGTTAGTTTCCCTTTCTGTTTACCGGACACAATCGCATAGAGTCGCACGCGTTCCTTGAGAAATTGTGTGTGCCGGACCCGGACTGTTGATTACGAGTAAAGGGGCGATTAGCAGAAATGTACTCAGAGAAATGTCGATAGGCTGCAGTCTGCAAACTATACCGAACGGGTAGATGGAACAGGTAGATGGAACAGGGTACACGAGAGGAGCTGAATATTACACACACGCGATGCAAACGAAAACGAAACGATCCCGCGAGAGAAAGGAGCCCAAGCGGACAGGACAAAGCAAAGCAGAATTTATGACGAGTATCTACACTGCCACCAGATACATGGGTACATGGATATGTCTTATGCCTACCGAATGCGTGGGACGTGTTTATTCGAATGATTTCATCCAGTATAACTCTACTGGGATCTTTACAAAACTTACGTCGATATCTTCAACACAACAGGTTCCACGCAGTCGGTAGTCATAGACATATCCATGTTCCGATGTATCTGCATGCAGTGTAGAGAGTCGATGCATTCCGAGTCATCCATTACAGAAATCGAAAACATCGGATGCTGCGACCGGAATCGATCCGGAAATCCATCAATCAAAAGATACGTCTGTTCAAACTGTAAATACCATAGATAGTTCTACACAGACCATTACTTCCGAATTACCCAATAAAAATATAGTTTCAGAATCTAGCTTAGTTCCTTTAAATACTGTCACTACTGGAAATAATTATTCTCTGACTACGAATGTTAATTCTGTTAACAAAAACTTATCGAACGTAGATAGTGTAAATTATGTAGACAAGGTAGATACTGTAAATATCTTTCATACTGAAAATTTGAAATTTAAATCTGATAAGTCGAATAAAAAATTACATAGAATTAGGAGTTATTTTAAGATAAAACGACAATTAGAACATTGTTGCGCTTCCTCAATTATTACTGAGTTTGACGATAAACGACCATTTGGTGAAATATGCATTAAAGGTCGTAAACTTAAGGGATTATTAGATAGTGGAGCTTCGATTAGTATTTTAGGATTAGGATCTTTAGAATTAATTAAAGAATTAGATTTATTTTTACATAACTTGGATGCCGAAGTGCAAACAGCTTCAGGACAAAAGGCGTCTGTGCTTGGATTTGTAAATGCTCCAGTTACATTTGGCAAAGATACTAGAATCTTTCGATTTTTAGTTGTACCTGCCCTTCAAAATTCTATATATTTGGGAATCGACTTTTGGGATGCTTTTGAAATAAAGCCAGTTCTTGTTCCCAAAATTGAAACTGTCATAACTGATTCGCCGTCTTTAAGTTCTTCAGTTTGTTTTCATGAATTATCTGCTGAAGATCAAATTCGTTTAGATTATGTCAAAATTATGTTTCCATCTTTCAACAAATTAGGACTAGGTAAGACTTCATTGTTGTCGCATACTATTGACACCGGTGATGCTAAACCAATCAAACAACGGCATTATGCGGTTTCTCCCGCTGTGCAAGAACTTATGTATGCTGAACTGGACAGAATGTTGTCATTAGGTGTTATTGAAGAAAGCACAAGTGCATGGTCTTCTCCGGTGACGTTAGTTCGCAAACCCGGAAAGGTACGATTATGCTTAGACGCTAGGCGTCTCAATGAAGTAACACTAAAAGACGCCTATCCATTGCCCCTAATTGAAGTTCTTCTGGCTAGACTTCAGTCTACCCGTTATATAACAAGTTTGGGCCTCAAGGATGCCTTTTGGAAAATTCCCTTGGACTCACAATCTAAGGAGAAAACAGCCTTTACGGTCCCGGGTAGACCATACCATTTCAAAGTCATGCCATTTGGCTTATGTAATGCTCCGCAAACTATGTGTAGATTAATGCACAAAGTAATTCCACATGAACTGCATGATCGCATATTCGCATATTTGGATGATTTGTTGATCACTAGTGAGACGTTTGAGGAACATATAGCATTACTCACAAAAGTGGCTAAACTTTTGGAAAACGCAGGACTTACGATTAACATTGAAAAAAGTAAGTTTGTTCAAAAGGAAATAAAGTATCTCGGTTATATTGTCAGCGATGGCGTTTTAAAAACCGATCCCGAGAAAATTTCTGGAATAATGAACTATCCTATACCCAAATCTACCAAGGATATTAAAAGATTCTTAGGAATGGCCGGTTGGTATAGACGTTTCATTCCTAGATTCGCTGCCGTAACCGCGCCACTAACTGATCTTTTAAAAGGAAAAAAAACTTTCACGTGGACTGATGCTGCCAACAACTCATTCGTACAGTTAAAACAACTTTTAGTTTCTGCTCCTGTACTGGTTAATCCAGATTTTAAAAAACGATTCTTTATACAGTGTGATGCAAGCAAAACCGGCATTGGGAGTGTACATTTTCAGAAAGATGTTGACGGAGGAGAACACCCAATTGCTTACATGTCGGGTAAATTAAATTCAGCACAGCGTAATTATAGCATCACTGAATTAGAATGCCTCGCAGCAGTCCAAAGCTTGAAAAAATTTCGAGCCTATGTAGAATGTCTACCATTGACTATAATCACTGACCATGCGAGTCTAAAATGGCTCATGAACCAAAAAGATCTTGAAGGACGCTTGGCCAGATGGAGCTTAAAACTGCAGGGATTTGATTTTGACATAGAATACCGGAAAGGAAGCCTTAACGTTGTTCCGGATGCATTGTCCCGCATTAATTCAGATGGCATATCTATATGTTCCATAACACCTGTTTTGCCAGAACATGCTTATTTTAATGGCCCTATTCCATCTTCATGTTTCAATGAATCTTCATATCAGGAGTTGAAAGAGAAAATTTCTATGAATCCCAAATTTTTTAAAAATTTGTGGCTACGTGACGATCGTATATATATAACTCTTTGTCGTTCAGATCACCTAACAACTGACATTCCGCAAACAAAACTTTGGCTTCCCGAAAGTTTTCGAGAAAATCTAATTTGTCGTGTCCATGACAATCCCCAAGGATCCCATTGTGGAATTCGAAAGACCACTGAAATAATTCAACGATACTATTATTGGCCGAAACTTCGTCAAGATGTCTAAATAATGTAAAAAATAAAATAATATCTGTATATTCAAAAATGAAACCACCTATGGGAGCCCAACGCCAGACTGACAGACCTTTGCAGCGAATTTTTATTGATTTCTTAGGACCATACCCTACAAATGAAACTTCAAATAAGCGATAACTTCGACAGAATGAAGCTAGAGATTTGAAATTTTGCTTAAATGTTCATAGCATGATCTAATTGGTTGGTGGTAATGATGGGCAAGATCTGACCCCAGGAACTCCTACCTCCCCTACAAATGAAACTTCAACTAAACGATAACTTTCAATAACATGAGGCTAATGACTTAAAAAACTCGGCAAATATTTGTAGAATGCGTTAGTTAATTGATTTGAGAATGGCCTACATTCTCATGAATGAGTGCCAGCCTCCCCTATAAACTGGTCATATAGGAAACTCACTTTTAATGCAAATGGTCGTTGGCAATTGGTACTTTTGCCATCACCACTAGGTTTGTACAAGTCTAGGGTATATATGCTTCGGACTCCTGGTTAATATTATTTGAAATTAATAAGTTAATTAGTATTAAATAATTAATCAATTGATAAAAAAAAAAAGTAAATACGTATACCTATATATTTTTTCTAACAATCTGGTTTACTTAAAAATTTATGACAGTTAAACTAAATATATTCAATCAAACTATTTTAAACATAGATAAACATCAGTTTATTAACTTATACATAAAGAAAAATATCAATTTTTTTTGGGTCTTTTAGTAAAAGCAAAACCCTTATGAAATCGGTCAAATGTCCGTCTGTCCATAGAATATCTCACGAACGGCTGAAGTTAAAATACATACATTAAATTTTATCGGAATGTGTAGAATTACTATTCAATTCAATTATATTTTATTTCATATTATACAACAATTTGATTTACACGAACTTGATTTAGATACCGGCTATGGCCTTAACTCTATATTATTCAGTATTACGCGTAATCAATTTAGTTGATTTGGTTCAGTTAATTAAATAAGGTGCCAATTGAGGAAAAACCTATAAAAACCTTATGATAACAAAAAAAAAATAATTTAATAGAATTACTATAATTCGCCGGATAAAGCGATGCGTCGTAATAGGTAAACTTTAAAGGGGTGGAGAGAGTCCGCATAGAGGGGAAATAGAGTTGGAATTTTTTTTTAGTTTGGTTTACGCAAGTAAGGTACCGTCGAGTAAATTCCGTTTTGGAATTTACTTCAAATTTGAAGAAAGGAGAAAAGAGGGAGAGGGGAAAATACGTGATCCGAGTTTGTCCCCCCTCCCCCCATTTCGACACAGTTATACTTAGAAAGTGGGCAAAAGACTTTTTCCATAGTCCTCCGCGTGGGCGCCTCCTGGTAACGGCAGTGTGTCAAATCGCTGACGGCCAATGTCTTAGCGATAAGACAGTTTGGAAAAAGCTAGAAAGCTGTAGCCTGAATGGCTGACCAACACCTAAGCGTCTCAGGTTTAGTAGGATGGAATGACTTGCGTAGTTGGACTTGCGACATAATTGTGTGAACTTCAGCACGTTTATTAAGCCATCTGAAGCAGCTATCTTCCGAGGCCATCCCCTGAATGGGGTTAAGCGACGTGCTGACAACTCGTCCTTGCAAAAACCACTCCATGTCAAGAAACCTGGAACAAAAGCCTCGGATTGGACGGATCAACAACGACGACCACGCAAACGACTAAAGGATTATTCTTTCGGATCCTGGAATGTACGCTCCCTGAACAAACCGGGGCCGAGAAGGCCCTCCTTCAACAGGTCGAAAAGCACAAACTGAGCATTACTGCAGTCCAGGAAACAAATTGGCTTGGCAGCGAGATCAATGACAAGAAATCGCACACAATTTTTACAAGTGGCAAACCATCGGGCCGCAAGGAGTTTGGAGTAGCATTTATAGTAAACAATCACCTCAAACCGCATATTACTGACTTCAAACCCATAGACTCGACAAGACTCGATTCTTCAATCTCTGGCTCACCAATGTGCATGTTCCCACTGAAGTTAAAGAAGACGCAGTAAAAGACGAGTTCTACGCCCGCCTTGAGACTCTCTTCGACTCACTTCCAACAAACGACGTCAAATTGCTGCTGGGAGACTTTAACGCGAAAGTCGGAAATGAAAGTTGGCACCGGGGGACCACTGGAGGCCACAGTCTCCATGAAAAATGTAACGACAACGGCCAGCGACTTATCGACTTTGCCTGCAGCAGGAATCTAGTCGTAAGCTCTACGTGTTTCCCGCATCGACGCATTCACAAGCAGACCTGGAAGTCTCCAGACGCACATACCGTTAACCAAATTGACCACGTCCTCATTTGCAGGAGATGGGCGTCTAGTGTGATGGATGTCCGCTCCTATCGAGGAGCAAACTGCGACTCAGATCATCACTTGATGAAGACGACTTAAGGTAGCATTAGACGATTCGTAGGATCTACAAACGTTTGTAGATCTACAAACCCTTCAAACTGCCTCCGAACTGCAAATGCTTGTAGCACGTTTGTAGGCGTGAAATTTTATTATTACACGATTCGTAGGTTTGTAGTAGTTTGTAGAGCTACAAACACTTCTACAAACCATATTGTGCATATTTCGTCTACAACCGTTTGTAGGAAATATATTCAACCATTAGACGGTTTGTAGGATAATTATTTAGTTTGCAGGCAGTTTGTTGTTGTTGTTGTTTTTGGTACCTATACACGAATATTATTATTGAAAACAAATGCAAATTTAATGTAAATAATATATTTATTTGAAAATATTCGCACACAAGTACATTGTAGATAGCATCTAAAACTTCTGGAATGATGCACGAGATTGTCGGCTGCGGGATACGAAATAAAAATTTCAGAGATTCAAAGCTCTCGCCGGTGGCCAAGTAACGAAGCGTCAATACAAGTCGCTCCTTTGGTGAAATGCTTTCGCGCATATTCGTGTCCTGCTTTTTAATAAGTGGAGTCACTAAAGCCAGAAGATGGTCGAATTGTTCCGAAGTCATGCGTACAAAATTATGATACAATTCCAGCTCTTCATTCCGCAATTCAGCGAGCAGCTTCTGACAAAATCCTTCTTGTTTTCGTCGAAGAACCCAATTCTTTGACCAAACACGTCGTTGATGATTCGGTGGCAATTCCACTTTACTATCACTATCACTGTCGCTGCAATCAACAAATTCAGTCCTAAAACCATCGCGATTGCTTCATTCGGATCCATTTTACAAACAACACTTAAATATAATATCAATGTAAAACGCGTATAATTTTATTTTCACGAAATGACAAGTGCGACGGCGAACATAACATCAAATATCAGAATTGATACATCTACAAACGTTTGTAGTTCGTATATGTAAAATTTCATACATCTACAAACTCCAAATCTATCTACGGATGTCAATCAAACTACAAATATAAAATACATTTGCCATCACACGAGCCGCATTTATCACCTTCAAACGTTTGTAGACAGTCATCTACAAATCGTCTACAAACTCTGTCTCCAAACATTTGTAGCTAAGAAATTTTCACATTACACGATTCGTAGACAATTTGTAGCAGAAAAATCGCAGAAATCTACGAAAATTTGTAGGTCCTACGAATCGTCTAATGGTACCTTTACACATGTAGAATTTCCTCAGTGCACCAATCCTCCCAAAATCTTTGCGGTTGATAAGATTTTGAGTCATGCTACAGCGGTGGCGTATACTACCGCCCTTGAGGAAAGACTATGGGCTATGAAACAAAGGCGTCCATGCGTTCTGGGAAGAACTCAAGGGTACCATCAGAGATGTCGCAGAGAAGGTCGTGGGATATAAAGCCCGGCGAGCGCGAAATGACTGGTTCGACGAAGAATGCAAAAATTCACTTGACGCGAAAAATGAGGCCAACAGACAATGGATTCAACGAGGAACCAGAGCTAAAAGAGAAAAATATGACGAGCTACGGCGAATATCGAATAGAATAATTAGACGTTAGAAAAGTAAATACTTTGACGAGCAGTTGCTGAATATAAACAAAAACTTAGCAAATAGGAACACCAGACAAGCGTACAAACTAGTAAATACAATTAAGAACGGCTACCAACCCAGAACTAGCCTTTGTAAGGACAAGGATGGATATATCATCAGCGACACCGATGGCATTAACAAACGATGGGCCTCCTATTTTGAAGAGCTTCTGAACCTTCCATCTAAAATCTCTACACAAGAAGCTCTCGACGATATTGTTGATCTAGGCCCACCCATATAATCCCCGACAGTAGAGGAAGTTGATCTCGCGTTGCGGTCACTAAAACGAAATAAAGCGCCGGGCGCTGACGAGATTCCAGCTGAATTGCTAAAATTCGGTGGAACGGGTCTAGCCAATTACTCCTGCGGGTATGGGAGGACGAGGTGATCCCAGACGATTGGCGCAGAAGCATCATCTGTCCAATTCCCAAAAGGGAGAATCCACTAATTTGTACGTCCTATAAAATTTTGACGAAAATTCTGGAAAATAGAATAAAACCGTAAAGCGGTTTCAGACCTGTGTCGCCCCCCAACCGATCAGCTCTTCACAGTCAAACTGATACTCCAGAAGTGCTGGGAATACAACGTAAACGTATACCAAATCTTTGTCGACTTTAAGCAGGCATACGACAGTATCGATCGTGGACTACTGTACAACATCATGCTGCAATTGGGTATACCGGCCAAATTAGTGCGACTGACTAAGATGACTATGACCAACTCTGTCTCCGTCCATAATAGACTTACTGATCTATTTGAAACACGCACTGGTCTGAAACAGTTAGCTAATAAGACTTTTTCTCGGTTCTCCCCATAATGAAATCGAAGTATGTGCACAGAAACACGGAGCTCCGCGTGTACAAAACCATTATACGACCAGTGCTATGCTATGGCTGCGAAGCATGGACCCTAACTCAGGTCTCCTCAAACATGCTAGACACATTTGAACGTAAGGTTCTACGGCGAATTTTCGGGGCTGTTTGCGATCGAGATGGATGGCGCAATCGGTACAACCATGAGTTGTATGAACTGTACGATGAGCTGAAAGTTTCGAAAATCGTCAAACTACAATACAACAACTTCAATGGGCAGGCCATGTACAAAGAATGGACGATGATCTCATGCTAAAGAGAGTAATGAATTCAAAATTGGAGGACGCGGCCACCTGACCGAGATAATTGGAGGACGACGATCCAGGTGGCCAAGGCCCGACGTCGGGCTGTCGCGCTGCGATGATGACGAGATGAGTCGATTATACTTTGTCGATCTGTCTGTCTGATTCTATGGAAAATAGTCTCTCATTTTTAAAGCAATTGAGCCAAAATTTTGTATGAAATTTTCCTTCTATTGCAGGCTATGTATACATCGGAACCAACGGAATCGGGCCACTACGTCATGTAGCTGCCATAGGAACGACCGTTCAGAAAGTCTGTTTTTGTTTGTTAGAAATTTTTTTTTGTTTCTAAAGATATCTTAAACAAATTTCTATTATTCATTGGTAACTAAGGGGCAAAAACTCCTCTTCCGTAGTTCTCTGCGTGGGCACCCCCTGGAACGGCAGTGGTCACTGACCATTGCTAACCAACGTCAAGCCGCCAGTGATGGCGGTGCGATGATTTGGTTGAGGTCCCCCTGTGGTGTGGGGTGTAAAAAAAAGGATACCACGGCCTTTCCCTTTGAGGGCCTGTCGTTAAAACCGACAATCAAAGGACAGGATGTGTATGCCAGCAACTTGCACTATCCGAAATCTTTATATGCTAACGAAACGTCAACTATGCCTCGGATAAGGACTGACTCAACGGTAACGACTTTTGACTTGAAAGTTCGTTTGGCTGCAGCATCAGACGACAATCGAAGGAGCATCGAACTCCTTTACCGTCAGAAAGCTCGAGAAGTTCAGCGTAGTGTGCGACGCGATAAAAGAGTTTATGCCAATTCTCTTTTAGCCTCAGCAGAAGAAGCCGCTAGAAGTAACAACTTAAACGCCGTATACGGTGTCATCAAGGAGTTTACAGGTGGTCGTAACTCCTGCCAACATCCGGTGAAAGATAGTGATGGAAAGCTACTGCAGGCCCTGATGGAGGTACATTTTCCTGGAAGTTTCAAGTCAGACCAACCATGGCCTCAAACTAACATGGGAGCTGGTGGGGTAAGTCAACAAGAAGCTGAGAGAATAATAACTCCAAATGGAGTCAAAAGTGCTATAAACTCTTCTGCTCCATTTAAAACGGCTGGAATGGACGGAATATTCCCGGCACTATTACATTGGGGCATGAGCGCTCTACTAGATAGGATCCGGAATATATTCGTCGCCTGTCTTTCAGCAGGCTACATCCCGAAGGCGTGGAGGGAGGCTAAAGTGGTCTTCCTGCCTAAACCGGGAAAGAAAGATTATACAGAGGCAAAGTCCTTCAGACCGGTTAGCCTTACATCATTCCTGTTGAAAACAATGGAAAAGGTGTTGGTGGACTACCTGGAGAACACCACGCTAATGTATAGTCCTCTGAGTAGGTGCCAACATGCTTATAGAGCAGGTAGATCTACGGAAACCGCTCTACATGAACTTGTTAGAGTTGCAGAGAGAGAGATTAACAATGGCGGGATCGCTATGTCTACTTTTATGGATATAGAGGGTGCTTTTGATAAAATCTCCTTTACCAAACTAAGGAACGCCCTGATTGAGCGGGGGGTTGATTACATTATAATTAAGTGGATCGACTCTATGCTTAAGCAGAAGGCGGTAAATCTTAGCAGTGGATGTGACAGAATACGGGGTAAGGTAGTCCGAGGATGCCCACAAGGAGGTGTTCTTTCGCCTCTACTGTGGAACATCACCGTGGACAGTCTTCTCTGGAAGCTGGACTCGATGGGCGTACACACTGTAGGATACGCCGATGACTTGGCACTCACGGTCAGTGGAAAGTTCATGGACACAATTCTAGGTTGCATGGGACAAGCTCTCAAAGTAACCGAAGAATGGTGTAATGAGCAAGAGCTAACCATAAACGCTAGTAAATCAAACACTATGATTTTTACTCGTAAGAGGAAAGACATAGAGATAACTCCCTTACGGCTTTTTGGTTCGGAAATCAAGGTGTCCAAGGAAGTGAAGCATCTAGGAGTTACCTTAGATGCGAAACTAACTTGGAATGTTCACGTTGATGAAAAGATCCAAAAAGCGAAAAGGATTTTGCATCAATGTAAGAGAGTGTGTGCTCGTAGGTGGGGAATTTCACCTAAAGCGACACACTGGATTTACACAATGATGGTAAGACCTATTCTAGCCTACGCATCAGTGGTATGGTGGCCAAAAGCCATGCAGAATACCACAAAGCAGAAGCTAGATGGGGTACAAAGGATAGCTTGCGTAAGCATATGTGGTGCAATGCGCACCACACCAACGCGAGCAATGGAGGCATTGCTGGGACTGCCGCCGTTGGACTTATTTATAAAGAAAACGGCGGCGCTTTCGGCAATACGCATGGAAAGGGATGCTATGTGGCATCGCTTTGGAACTAGCAGCGGTCATAAGAGCATCCTAGACATTATTCATGATGAGGGAGACTCTAATGCCGGTAGAAGGCATGAGTAGACGTAGGGTAGTTGAAAGACTACACAAGACTCACATTGCAGATGGAAACATACATAATGAGTGTATGTACAATGACATCAGCATTTTTACTGATGGCTCTTTAATGGACGGTAAAGCGGGGGCGGGGGTTTACTCTGAAGAGCTAAACCTAGCATGTGCGCTTAGTCTAGGAGAGTATGTGTCCGTATACCAAGCAGAGATGCTTGGCTTGTTGCATGCGTTGGACCACTTGCTTGAAGGTCAGGTGCGGGGGAAGAAAATCCTTATTGCACTGGACAACCAATCGGTGATCAGACGCATGCAGCAGACGAACATAAACTCTAAACTGGTACTAGAGTGTGTCCGGAAGCTCAACACGTGTGCCTCAGAAAATGAGGTTACGCTGATGTGGGTAAAAGGACACATAGGTACAACAGGAAATGAGGCGGCGGATGCCCTAGCAAAACAGGGATCTGCGGCAACTTTCTTTGGCCCAGAACCCAGAGTTGCTCAGGGGAACGGCATGATTGGAGCGAAGGTTGGGAAGTGGATGGACTCCATGCATCAACAAAGATGGCAGGAGCTAGTCACTTGCAAACAAGCTCGGAATGCAATGACCAGCCCCTTAGGCAGGGAAGCGAGAAAGGTACTTAGTTATAAACGGAGTACCCTAAGCTGGATAACTGCCTTGGTCACAGGGCATGGTAATTTTAAGGCTCATCTGGCCAAGATGAAAATCGGGGAAGATGACGTTTGCAGGCTATGCCTGGAGGAGGCCGAGACGGCAGCACACATTGTGTGCGAATGTCCAGCACTGGCTAGCACGAGGTTGAGGATCACAGGCAGGCACACGATAAGTGTAGAAGCCATGAGTGAACTCAGCTTCAAACAAATGCTAGCAATAACACGGAACTCAGTGATGAAGAAAGAGGTCGACAATTATCAGTCGACATCTGGAAGCCACTGAAGACCGGGAGGGGGCGAAAAGGGACCCAAACGTTAGTGGTCTGCTTCGACTATCCCCCAGAGTATATAATAATAATACTTATCTTGGAAGAAGATCAAATGAGGCGGTGGAAAGAACACTTCGCCGCGGTCTTGAACCGTGTAACCTCAGGTGAAGTTCCCCCTCATTTAGATAATTTAGCTAACCATCAAAATGTGCGTATACGGTCCACTGCCCCGACTAAAGAGGAAATAGTCACTGCAATTATTGCACTAAAACGAGGAAAGGCCGCCGGACTTGACGGTATCCGTGCCGAACTTTATCAAGCTGCGCCAAGTATAACTGCCGATTTGCTGCACCCACTTGTTGATAAAGCGTGGGATACAAAGACCTTTCCCACTGAGTGGAAGGAAGGTTTGATCATCAAACTTCCAAAGAAGGGTAGCCTCACAGACTGTAATAATTGGAGAGGCATTTGTGTGCTTCCTGCCGTTGCCAAGATAATAGCTAAAATCGTCCTGGAGAGACTAAAGGCCCACTTAGAAAGCACAATTGATGAGGAGCAGGCTGGTTTTCGATCCGGATTCTCCTGTGTCGATCACATTAACACCTTGCGAATCATCATCGAGCAATGCGCTGAATACGATTCTCCGCTTCACTTGCTTTTCATCGATTTCGAAAAGGCTTTCGATAGTGTGAACCGAGATTCTATATGGGCAGCCTTGCGGAGGAGAGGCATCCCTGAGAAGCTTGTGGCTATTATTAAGGCAACCTATGACGGCGCGAAATGTCGCGTTTTGCATAAAGGTAAGGTGTCGGGGGACTTTGAGATTCGCAGTGGAGTTCGGCAGGGGTGCATCTTCTCACCGATCCTATTCCTCATAGTGATCGGCGACGTGTTGCATGCAGCCCTATCCGGACTCGACAGAGGATTTCAATGGATTCTGACATCTTATCTTCAACATCTTGACTACGCTGACAACATATGCCTACTCTCCCACAAAATCATGGATCTGTCCGCAATGGCGTTAGATCTCGAGAGGGAGGCAAGCAAGTTTGGGCTAATGCTTAATACCAACAAGACCAAGGTTCTTAGCCCACCGTTGCGGAAAAGAAATCCGACACCTATTGCCATCAATATTAATGGGCAGCCTGTGGAGAAGGTGGACAACTTCGTCTACCTAGGTAGCATTGTTGCCGAAAATGGTGGTACGGAGCAGGACATCGCTCGTCGTATCAACCAGGCTAAACGCGCATATGGCATGCTGTCCAAAATCTGGCAGAGCAGTTATCTTAGCATCAAGACCAAGCTGGGCCTGTTTCGCTCCCTGGTACTATCAGTGCTTTTGTATGGGAGCAGTACATGGAAAGTTTCCGTAGGAGTTACCAGAAAGCTGCAAGTTTTCGTCAACTCATGTCTTCGTCGAATTTTAAGAATTTTCTGGCCCGAAACAATACCAAATGAAGAGCTAAGTCGGCGTACGGGTCAGATGCCAATCGACGAATTGATACGCAGGCGAAAATGGCAGTGGATAGGTCACACATTGCGGAAGAGTGATAATTGCATTGCTTTGCATGCCATGAAGTGGAACCCCATTTCCAACCAAGGCCGACCAAGAGGGGGTCCTCGAATCACATGGCGTTGATCTATGGCAAAGAAGTGTCAGGCACTGGGTAAGTCTTTTGGGGAGTTGCGTCCCATTGCCCAGAACAGAGTACGATGGCGCACAGGAGTAGTTGACGCGCTATGTCCCGCTAAAGGTTAAGGCAAAGTAGTAGTAGTAACTATTACCAAAACACATTCCCGAGTTCAGTTGAAATTGGAGAACTACATCATATAGCTTTCATAGGAACGCACGCTCCAATAGGAAGTTTTTGATAGATACTACATATATCTGTCGGAAAACATTATACCCCATTTGGTTGAAATCGGCTAATTATTTCAAACACCTCGCATATTAACAGTGGAAACAGAACAAACTAATTTCAAAGCGGCAAAAGCAGAATGGACCAAAATTATCGCACAGCTCTTTTTAGGGTTTTGTATTAAAAACCGTCCGTCCGTCCGTCTGTCCGTCTGTCTGTCTGTCCGTCTGTCCGTCTGTCCATGAAATATCTCACGAACGGCTGAAGCTACATACATGGAATTTTGTGGGAATATGTAGAATAATTACAATTCGCCGGAGAAAGCGATTCGTTGTAATAGGCTGACTTTAAGGGGAGGTCTCCATAGAGGGGAAATGAAGGTCAAATTTTTGTTTTCATCTGGTATAGGCAAGTGGGATATTATGAGAACATTAATACCGAGTACATTCCACTTTTGGTATTTTCATCAAATTTGAAAAGAGGGGAAAAGAGGTAGAGGGGAAAATATGTGATCCGAGTTTGTCCCCCCCCCTTTGCATTTCGATACCGTTATACTTAGAAATATGAAAATTTGCAGGAAAGCGGCATTTTACTAGCATAGAAAACCGAAAATCGTAGAATTTTGATATCTTATCAAAAAAGGTTAATAGTAGTATATTTCTATAGTTGCAGTTAGCACACCCCTGCACCCCTTAAGCACACCCGAGGTCAAAAAATTGATTACTAATGATAACCAACATCATTGGCAATAACATATCTAAGTTTCATTACAATCACATAATATTTAATAATAGTACATTCATTTAAAGTTAGGCATTTTGACACTATCCACACAAAAAATTTACCTACCGGCATCATAGGTGTGAGTGCTTCTTTCATATTGTTTTTCGTAGTGCGAATTGCAGTTATTTAATTGATCATTTTTGAAAGGGTAAAGACTGGTTGGAGGCGCTGTGTCGTACGTGGCCTACTTTACCGGGTGGAAGGGGGGGGGATGTTCCACATAGGGGCGAAATTAAGGTCAAATTCTTTTTTCGACTGGTATGGGCACATGAGGTGTCGTGAGAAAGGTAATGTTGAGTACTTTCCATTTTTTCGCATTTTCTCGAAATTTGTAGAAAGGGGAACAGTGAGGGAGGAGAAAATATTAATTCGTAATTTGTCCCCCCCGCCCTGCATTTTAAGACCGTTATACTTAGAATTATGAAAATTTACAGGAAGGTGGATTTCGAAAAGCATATAAAATGGAAAATAGTGGAATTTGTATTTCTTCTCAGAATAGGTCAATAATAGTTAATTTGTATAGTTACAGTTAGCACACCCCTGCATGCCTTAAAAACGTTCGAGGTCAAAAGTACTGATGGCCAACAACACCTTAGACATTAATATGTTCTAAGTTTCGTTACAATCACGTATCCGTAATATGAATTAGCATGTAAAATGTAAGTGGGTAAGACATTTTAATTACGTTTTTTTTTTTGTCCATCTGAGTTGTATCAAGAAGAGCAAGGAGGCGATATTTATATACCAAAATAAGCGCTTGCTACAAAACCCTCGGATTGCGGGCGTAGCCCTCTATATTCCGGTTTCATTTTATATGAGAAATTAGTTATTAAATAGCCTAAGCCTAGCTTTTTTTATTTTATAAGAATTAAATTGTTGGTTTGAATTGTTACTTACTTGAAAATTTGTCACATACTGATCAAATAAAGGACTTCCCTGCATGATCACTCCATATAAGGGGATCGGTCTTTCAAAGGTTATTTGAAGATATTGCGATTGGTCGTTGACTAGTGGAGACCAACTTCCACTTGCTACGTCAGTTGGTCTTCCATTCAGTCTAGCATACTGTGGCAGAAAACTTGTACCCAGTACACTGCTAGCGTCGAATGAGGAATCTGGAAGCCTTGTATTGCCGTTGATAACTGGGACAAATCTAAGGAAATTATATTATTTTTAATTTGAATCTCAATCATTTTTCAAGGTTAGAAATACCTTCTTGATTCGCATGTCTTAGGTGGAGTAACAACTGTTGGGACAATTAAAAGATTTTCCGATGGAATGGCTTCTTTTTGTATATCCTCAACTGGTGGCAAAGTATAATGCTATACATAAAATAATCGCAGTATTAATAATTTCCTAAATGTTTACTATTTTGGATCTAATTATTACGAGTATGGTATTAAGATCTTTCCAGATATTATAAGTCGTTCACGACGACTTTATATGATAATAAAGAAAAATGGCAAAATTATTTACTTTAATCCTCAACGTGTGTGGGCTCCTTGCTTAAGGGATCAAAACCCTCACTATCGGAAAAAACGCTCGCTTTCTCTGGGTGCAGTTTGGCATGTGTTGCTTTAAACAAACACAAATTTAAATCCGCACCACTAACTCACTTAACATGACTCAGGTCAATGACATTATATCTACTTTAGTATTAACGTTGGAAAATACGCAATTTTCAGCAGATAAAAATATGATGGAAGCAAATTCGAGCCCAACATGTACATACATATAAGTAGATTTGCTCAGATCAGAGTGAAACTACAATCTACTTATTCTAATGTCAAGGTCATTAGAGAAATGAAGGTAAAATTATTAAATAAATAATTGTCGACAAATATTATAATATTATCTGGAAAGTGGATATTATTAATTTACGAGTATAATATAATAATTAATTAATTTTAAAGTAGCGTCATAAATACCTCAAATTCCGTTTCCTCCGCGCACTGTGATTTCGAACAAACGTACGAATTATCCAAACATTGGCACATTTCACATTCCGACTCTCTGAACACATCATTTGGCTATAAATATACGTGATAAAAATTTACTCGAGAAACCAAGTTCCAAAAAAATGAGTTAGGTATTATAAATGTGGTTGTCTGTTAACGTAAACGGTAACTGATACGCAATTCATAGATTTGCTCAGGCTCCGCGGAACAATTTACCATTCAATTTCAAGCAATAAGGCAGGTTTCACATGACACGTACGGTACACGAGTTTCTAGCAAAAAGCACCAATGGCAAGTTTTCATATAAGAATGTGCAATATAAATTCAATCGTCGCACATACATACAAAACTCACTCGGAACTGTCTACGTTCCGTGTGAAAGTGGCCTAAGCGTACGTTTATACTATGGTGGTGGCGGCGACGTTTTTTTCCGTCGAAGCAATTAATGGCTAGCAACACATGGAAATGAATGGGAACGTTGTTATTAGGCGCGGTAGCGTCCGACGTTAAAACGTCGAACGTTGCGTCCAAAATTTTTAACGTCGCATGTTGGCGGACTGGCGTTCGAACGTCGACGTCCACTATAAACACCTGCAATTATATGGCAGAGTTTATATTACGACGGTAACGGCAGCGTTTTTTCATGAATCTTTTTTAATAATTACATGCAATTACTCTTTGTTGTGGTGGTTTAGTTGGAATATTGTTTTGCGGATGAGGATGAGGGTGTGGATAAAAAATTGTCCGAGCTCGAGAATGCGGAGGAGGATAAGGATATTTGATAATGAAAAGATGAGGATGCGGATAAGGGTGAGGATGGGGATATATTTGTTGATTTGTTTCTACATGTGAAATATTATGTAGTTGTGAACATGAGAAGCACATCTGCTTCCAATGCACAAAGCAGCAATATTCTCCTTCTATCCATGATGTAGGCTCAAGAAATACCGAATGATTCCACGTACGTCGTTAAAAAACGTCGTAATATAATCACAAGCCAACGAAGTTTTTTTAACGTCGAACGTCGACGGAAAAAAAACGTCGCCGCCACCGCCATAGTATAAACGTACGCTAAGGGTTCTTTAGTTTATTTCTAATTTTGTTATTCATTTCGCAAGCATAAGCGTACGTTTATACTATGGCGGTGGCGGCGACGTTTTTTTTCCGTCGACGTTCGACGTTAAAAAAACGTCGTTGGCTTGTGATTATATTACGACGTTTTTAACGACGTTTTCTGGACGTCGCGTCCGAACGCCATAGTATAAACGTACGAAGGCGTTAGAGGTAGCGTTTTCGAATCCTCTTCCCAGTGCGAGGAAAAAATCAGCAATGTGCGTTGATAAATTTTTTATCGTACTACTAGTAGATTTGTATGCTGATGTGCTTCTCATGTTCACAACTACATAATATTTCACATGTAGAAACAAATCAACAAATATATCCCCATCCTCACCCTTATCCGCATCCTCATCTTTTCATTATCAAATATCCTTATCCTCCTCCGCATTCTCGAGCTCGGACAATTTTTTATCCACACCCTCATCCTCATCCGCAAAACAATATTCCTACTAAACCACCACAACAAAGAGTAATTGCATGTAATTATTAAAAAAGATTCATGAAAAAACGCTGCCGTTACCGTCGTAATATAAACTCTGCCATATAATTGCATGTGTTTATAGTGGACGTCGACGTTCGAACGCCAGTCCGCCAACATGCGACGTTAAAAATTTTGGACGCGACGTTCGACGTTTTAACGTCGAACGCTACCGCGCCTAATAACAACGCTCCCATTCATTTCAATGTGTTGCTAGCCATTAATTGCTTCGACGGAAAAAAAACGTCGCCGCCACCGCCATAGTATAAACGTACGCTAAAGGTATTTTAACTTTGTTATGAAGTTTACAACGCAAAAAGGGACGCATCTTCGACCATATAAAGTATACAGGGTGTCCTGTAACTACCGCATAAGGGAGCTGCCATGTGACGCAAGTTCCACAAAAAAAAATATTAGGGAACATTTTCTCAAATTCTTAACCCTTAACGTCGATAGCTATTGACATTTATTTTTTAATCTTTACGGGGTACAGTATACGACCGTAGTACACCAATAGCCAACACAGAGCTCTAAACACCCAAAGAAACTACCACTATCATTCAAAGGAAAATCAGGGAAATTTGCAGCAACAAAAATTATTTGAGTTCACTACAGGATCGCAAAGCCTCAAGGAGTTGCAATAGGACCGCAAATCACTGCACTGCCTCAAGAAGTCACTGTGTGCTTCGAATTTGCAAAAAATTGAAATTTAAAGCACCACAAACACCTAAATACGACTTGGGTTTAATAAAAAATTGTAACCTTTCACTCAACAAAATAAACGTCATGTTAAGTACAAAAAGCAAAGAAAAACCAGGAGACCGAAGCATATATACCCTAGACTTGTACAGACCTAGTCATCATCATCGTGGCGCGACAGCCCGACGTCGGGCCTTCGCCGCCAGGATCATTGTCCTCCAATTATCTCGGTCACGTGACCGCGTCCTCCAATTTTGGGAGCCCAGCAGCTGCGCGGCGTCCACACCTACTGAGCTCTCCCAACGAGATCTCGGTCGTCCTCGCAGTCTCGCTCCGTCGACTCGTTCTGCATTCATTACTCTCTTAGGCATGCGATCATCGTCCATTCTTTGTACATGCCCTGCCCATTGAAGTCGTTGTAGTTTGACGATTTTCGAGACTTGCAGCTCATCGTACATTTCATACAACCATGAGTTGTACCGGATGCGCCATCCATCTCGATTGCAAACAGCCCCGAAAATTCACCGTAGAACCTTACGTTCAAAAGTGTCTAGCATGTTTTCGGAGGCTTGAGTTAGGGTCCATGCTTCGCAGCCATAGCATAGCACTGGTCGTATAATGGTTTTGTACACGCGGAGCTTGGTGTTTCTGTGCACATGCTTCGATTTCATTATGGGGAGAACCGAGAAAAAAGTCTTATTAGCTAACTGTATCCGTCGCTTGATTTCGTCAATTTCGATGGCGTCCCTTGACAGGTTGCAACCCAGGTAAATGAAGTTGTCCCCCGCATTAATGCTCGGTTGTGCAGGTGTCCTTGTCACCGATTGCATCATTATTTTAGTTTTACCCTCGTTAATACGTAATCCAACTTCCTTTGCAGCGGTATCGAGCGTATGCAGAAGTTCTTCTGCGTCCGCCAATCTTCGGGACATGATGTTGATGTCGTCGGCGTACGCTGCTAATTGTGTCGACTTGATGAGTAGCGTCTTGCTGTTGTCCATGTTCATGGCCCGAACAACGTATTCCAGTGCTAAGTTGAAGAGCGTCGGTGCCAGTCCATCGCCCTGTTTCAAACCAGTGCGTGTTTCAAATAGATCAGTAAGTCTATTCTGGATCCTGACTTGTGAGACGGAGTTGGTCATCGTCATCTTTGTCAGTCGCACTAATTTTGCCGGTATACCAAATTGCAGCATGATGTTGTACAGTACTCCACGATCGATACTGTCGTATGCCTGCTTGAAGTCGACAAAGATTTGGTATACGTTTACGTTGTATTCCCAGCACCTCTGGAGTATCAGTTTGACCGAGAAGAGCTGATCGGTTGTGGAGCGACCAGGTCTGAAACCGCTTTGATATTCTCGTTCTGCGTACGGTTTTATTCTATTTTCCAGAATTTTCGTCATAATTTTATAGGACGGTCAAACTAGTGATATGCCCCTCACATTCTCACATCGCAGTTTATCTCCCTTTTTATGAATTGGACAGATGATGCTTCTGCGCCAATCGTCTGGGATCTCCTCGTTCTCCCATACTCGCAGGAGTAATTGATGTATGGCATCAACTAGACTCGTTCCACCGAATTTTAGCAGTTCAGCTCGAATCTCGTCAGCGCCCGGCGCTTTATTTCGTTTTAGTGACAGCAAGGCGAGATCAACTTCCTCTACTGTCGGGGGTTGAATGGGTGGGCCTAGATCAACAATATCGTCGAGAGCTTCCTGTGTGGGGATGTTAGATGGTCGGTTTAGAAGCTCTTCAAAATAAGAGGCCCATCGTTTGTTAATACCATCGGTGTCGCTGATGATGTTTCCATCCTTGTCCTTACAAAGGCTAGTCCTGGGTTGGTAGCCGTTCTTAATTGTATTTACTAGTTTGTACGCTTGTCTGGTGTTCCTATTAGCTAAGTTTTCGTTTATGTTCAGCAACTGCTCGTCAAAGTATTTACGTTTCTTACGTCTAATTATTCTATTCGATATTCGCCGTAGCTCGTCATATTTTTCTTTTCTGGCTCTGGTTCCTCGTTGAATCCATTGTCTGTAGGCCTCGTTTTTCGCGTCAAGTGAATTTTTGCATTCTTCGTCGAACCAGTCATTTCGCGCTCGCCGGGCTTTATATCCCACGACCTTCTCTGCGACATCCTTTGATGGTACCCTTGAGTTCTTCCCAGAACCCATGGACGCCTGTGTTGCTGATGTTGTGTAGCATAGGTGATAGTTTTTCCTCGAGGGCGGTAGTATACGCCACCGCTGTAGCATCACTCAAAAGCTTATCAACCGCAAAGATTTTGGGAGGGCTGATTCTTGATTGGTGCACTGATGAAATTCTACATCTGTAGGTCGTCTTCACAAAGTGATGATCTGAGTCGCAGTTTGCTCCTCGATAGGAGCGGACATCCATCACACTAGACGCCCATCTCCTGCAAATGAGGACGTGGTCAATTTGGTTGACGGTATGTGCGTCTGGAGACTTCCAGGTCTGCTTGTGAATGCGTCGATGCGGGAAACACGTAGAGCTTACGACTAGATTCCTGCTGCAGGCGAAGTCGATAAGTCGCTGGCCGTTATCGTTACATTCTTCATGGAGGCTGTGGCCTCCAGTGGTCCCTCGGTGCCAACTTTCATTTCCGACTTTCGCGTTAAAGTCTCCCAGCAGCAATTTGACGTCGTTTGTTGGAAGTGAGTCGCAGAGAGTTTCAAGGCGGGCGTAGAACTCGTCTTTTACTGCGTCTTCTTTAACTTCAGTGGGGGCATGCACATTGATGAGCCAGAGATTGAAGAATCGAGTCTTGATGCGAATCGCACACAGCCGTTCATTTATGGGTTTGAAGTCAGTAATATGCGGTTTGAGGTGATTGTTTACTATATTATTCTATTATATACTTTGGGGGATAGCCGAAGCAGACCACTAACGTTTGGGTCCCTTTTCGCCCCCTCCCGGTCATCAGTGACTTCCAGATGTCGACTGATAATTGTCGACCTCTTTCTTCATCACTGAGTCCCGTGTTATTGCTAGCATTTGTTTGAAGCTGAGTTCACTCATGGCTTCTACACTTATCGTGTGCCTGCCTGTGATCCTCAACCTCGTGCTAGCCAGTGCTGGACATTCGCACACAATGTGTGCCGCCGTCTCGGCCTCCTCCAGGCATAGCCTGCAAACGTCATCTTCCCCGATTTTCATCTTGGCCAGATGAGCCTTAAAATTACCATGCCCTGTGACCAAGGCAGTTATCCAGCTTAGAGTACTCCGTTTATAACTAAGTACCTTTCTCGCTTCCCTGCCTAAAGGGCTGGTCATTGCATTCCGAGCTTGTTTGCAAGTGACTAGCTCCTGCCATCTTTGTTGATGCATGGAGTCCATCCACTTCCCAACCTTCGCTCCAATCATGCCGTTCCCCAGAGCAACTCTGGGTTCTGGGCCAATGAAAGTTGCCGCAGATCCCTGTTTTGCTAGGGCATCCGCCGCCTCATTTCCTGTTGTACCTATGTGTCCTTTTACCCACATCAGCGTAACCTCATTTTCTGAGGCACACGTGTTGAGCTTCCGGACACACTCTAGTACCAGTTTAGAGTTTATGTTCGTCTGCTGCATGCGTCTGATCACCGATTGGTTGTCCAGTGCAATAAGGATTTTCTTCCCCCGCACCTGACCTTCAAGCAAGTGGTCCAACGCATGCAACAAGCCAAGCATCTCTGCCTGGTATACGGACACATACTCTCCTAGACTAAGCGCACATGCTAGGTTTAGCTCTTCAGAGTAAACCCCCGCCCCTGCTTTACCGTCCATTAAAGAGCCATCAGTAAAAATGCTGATGTCATTGTACATACACTCATTATGTATGTTTCCATCTGCAATGTGAGTCTTGTGTAGTCTTTCAACTACCCTACGTCTACTCATGCCTTCTACCGGCATTAGAGTCTCCCTGACCTCATCATGAATAATGTCTAGGATGCTCTTATGACCGCTGCTAGTTCCAAAGCGATGCCACATGGCATCCCTTTCCATGCGTATTGCCGAAAGCGCCGCCGTTTTCTTTATAAATAAGTCCAACGGCGGCAGTCCCAGCAATGCCTCCATTGCTCGCGTTGGTGTGGTGCGCATTGCACCACATATGCTTACGCAAGCTATCCTTTGTACCCCATCTAGCTTCTGCCTTGTGGTATTCTGCATGGCTTTTGGCCACCATACCACTGATGCGTAGGCTAGAATAGGTCTTACCATTGGTTACTATAAATGCTACTCCAAACTCCTTGCGGCCCGATGGTTTGCCACTTGTAAAAATTGTGTGCGATTTCTTGTCATTAATCTCGCTGCCAAGCCAATTTGTTTCCTGGACTGCAGTTATGCTCAGTTTGTACTTTTCGACCTGTTGAAGGAGGGCCTTTTCGGCCCCCGGTTTGTTCAAGGAGCGTACATTCCAGGATCCGAAAGAATAATCCTTTAGTCGTTTGCGTGGTCGTCGTTGTTGATCCGTCCAATCGGAGGCTTTTGTTCCAGGTTTCTTGACATGGAGTGGTTTTTGCAAGGACGAGTTGTCAGCACGTCGCTTAACCACATTCAGGGGATGGCCTCGGAGATAGCTGCTTCAGATGGTTTAATAAAGGTGCAGGGGCCCACACAACTATGTAGCAGGTCCAACTACGCAAGTCATTCCATCCTATTAGACCTGAGACGCTTAGGTGTTCGTCAGCCATTCAGACTACAGCTATCTGCCTTTTCCAAACTGTCTTATCACTAAGACATTGGCCGTCAGCGAACTGATACACTGCCGTTACCAGGGGGCGCCCACGCGGAGGACTATGGAAAAGGTCTTTGCCCCCCTTACAGACCTAGTGGTGATACCAAAAGTACCAATTGGTATGCATTAAAAGTGAGTTTCCTATATGGCCAGTTTATAGGGGAGGTTTGCTATCTTTCAGGAAAATCTTGACCATTATCAAAATCAATTAATTAACCCAATCTTCAAATATTTGTCGCATTTTTCAAGTCGCTAGCTTCATTCTATCGAAAGTTTTTGCTTATTTGAAGTTTCACTTGTAGGGGAGGTAGAAGTTCCTTAGATCGGATCTTGCTCATTATTGCCACCAACAAATAAGTTCATGCTACAAACATTTAAACAAAATTTCAAGTCTCTGGCTTCACTCTATCGAAAGTTATCGCTTATTTGAAGTTTCATTTGTAGGGGTTTCGCAGGTCGGATTTTACGCATTTTCAATATTAGCCAACTGGATCCTATTACAAACATTTGACCAAAATTTTAACTGACTGACTTTTAGTATAGGGTATATTGTTTTTGTCACGACGGAAATATGTAACACCTTAAAGGAGGCTCCGGAGGTATAGCAATGTATATATAAATTATCAGGGTCACCTCCTGATTCGATTTAGCCATGTCAGTCTGTCTGTCTGCCCGTTCGCACGATAACTTTCGATATAATGAAGCTAGAGCCTTGCAATTTAAGTGAAATGTTGGAAGTATGATCTAGTTGGTTGGTATTGAAAATGGGTATGATCAGGCGAAGAGAACGCCTACCTCCCCTACATATGTAAAATAAATAAATGTATCTATAACTCTCGATTAAATAAACACGAAAAGCTCTAGCTTAAGTAGATTGCTCGTAATGGTAATCTTATACTCCCCTGGAAAAATAAACTCGACCAGTTGAAAATTAACGGTAATTTTCTTACAAAGAGCCTCGTACTACCCTACTTTTCAGGTTTTTTATCCATAACTCTTGAACCAATTGACGTAGACATCTGATTTTTGGCATGTAACCCTGAAGTAAGAAGCTGCTTAGGTTTTTAGTAAGTTGGGCATAATCAGATTAAAGGAACGCCTACCTCCCCTACAAAATTCAAAATATTAAATATCATTTTAATTACGATAACTTTCGATAGAATGACACTAGCGAATTTAGAATTTGTTAGAATGTTGGTAATAAGGTCTTATTAGTTGGTATTGAAAATGGGCAAGATCCGACCCAAGAAACCCCTAGCTCCCCTATAAATGAAACTTCAAATAAGCGATTACTTTTGATAGAATGAAGCCAGCAACTTGAAATTTTGGTCAAATGTTTGAAGTGAGATTGAGTTAGTTGGCATTAAAGATGGGTTAGATCCAACCTAAGGAACCCCTACCTCCCCTAGAGATGACACTTAAAATAAGCGATAACTTACGTCAAAATAAAGCTAGCGACTTGAAATTTTGGATCCAGTTGGCTAATATTGAAAATACGTAAAAAACGACCAACGAAACCCCTACTTCCCCTACAAATGAAACTTCAAATAAGCGATAACTTTCGATAGAGTGAAGCTAGAGACTTAAAATTTTATTTAAATGTTTGTAGGGTCATCTAATTGGTTGGTGGCAATGATGAGCAAGATCCGACCCAAGGCACCCCTAACTCCCCTACAAGTGAGACTTCAAATAAGCAATAATTTTCGATGGAATGAAACTAGCGACTTTAAAAATTCAACGAATATTTGTAGAATGCGTTAGTTAATTGATTTTGGGAATGGTCAAGATCTCCCTGAATGAGTGCCAACCTCCCCTATAAACTGGCTATATAGGAAACTCACTTTTAATGCATATGGTCGTTGCCAATTATTACTTTTGGTGTCACCACTAGGTGTGTACCAGTCTAGGGTATATACGCTTCGGAGTCCGGGCCGAAGCGAAGCTTTGGCCTGGTTATACCCTAGACTTTTAGTATAAGGTATATTGTTTTTGTCACGACGGAAATATGTAACACCTTAAAGGAGGCTCCGGAGGTATAGCAATGTATATATATAAATGATCAGGATCACCTCCTGATTCGATTTAGCCATGTCTGTCTGTATGTATGTCTGTCTGTCTGTCTGTCTGTCTGTCCGTCCGTCTGTCCGTCTGTCTGTCTGTCTGTCCGTTCGCACGATAACTTTCGATAAAATGAAGCTAGAGCCTTGAAAATTTGGTCAGATGTTGAAAGTATGATCTAGTTGGTTGGTATTGAAAATGGGTTTGATCAGCCCAATAGAACGCCTACCTCTCCTACATATCTACAATAGTTAAATGTATTTATAACTCCCGATTAAACAAACATGAAAAGCTATAGCTTCGACAGATTGCTCGCGAGGATATTATTTTACTCTATTGGAAAAACAAAATCGATCAGTTGAAAACTAACGGTAATTTTCTTACAAAGAGCCCCGTACTACGTTACTTTCGGGTTTTTTGTCTATAACTCTTGAACCAATTGACGTAGACACCTGATTTTTGGCATGTAACCCTGCGGTGGGAAGCTGCTTGAGTTCTAGTAGGTTGGGCATAATCAGATCAAAGGAACGCCTACCTCCCCTACAAAATTTCAGAAAATTAAATATCCTCTTAATTACGATAACTTTCGATAGGATGACACTAGCAAGTTGAAAATTTGGCGGAATGTTGGTAGTAAGATTTTCTTGGCTGGTATTGAAAATGGGCAACATCTGACCCAAGCAACTCCTACCTCCCCTACAAATGAAACTTCAAATAAGCGATAACTTTTGACAGAATCAAGCCAGCGACTTGAAGTTTTGGCCAAATGTTTGAAGTAAGATTGGGTTAGTTAATATTCAAGATGGGTTAGATCCGACCTAAGGAACCCCCACCTCCCCTAGAAATGAAACTTAAAATTAGTGATAACTTGTGACAAAATAATGCTAGCGGCTTAAATTTTGGTCAGATGTTTGTAATAGGATCCAGTTGGCTAATATTGAAAATACGTAAAATCCGACCTGCGAAACCCCTACTTCCCCTACAAATGAAACTTGAAATAAGCGGTAACTTTGGATAGAGTGAAGCTAGAGACTTGAATTTTTGTTTAAATGTTTGTAGCATGATCTTATTTGTTGGTGACAATAATGAGCAAGATCCGACCAAGAAACCCCTACCTCCCCTACAAGTGAAACTTCAAATAAGCAAACACTTTCGATAGAATGAAGCTAGTGACTTGAAAAACTCGACAAATATTTGATGAATGAGTTAGGTAATTGATTTTGATAATGGTCAAGATCCTCCTGAATGATTGCCAACCTCCCCTATAAACTGGCCATATGGGAAACTCACTTTTAATGCATATGGTCATTACCAATTGGTACTTTTGGTATCACCACTAGATCTGTACAAGTCTAGGATATATACGGTTTTTTATTATATTTATACCCTAGACTTTTAGTATAGGGTATATTGTTTTTGTCACGACGGAAATATGTAACACCTTAAAGGAGGCTCCGGAGCCATAGCAATGTATACATATAAATGATCAGGGTCGCCTCCTGATTCGATTTAGCCATGTTTGTCTGTCTGTCTGTCCGTTCGCACGATAACTTTCGATAGAATAAAAGTAGAGCCTTGAAATTTTTGTCAAATGTTGGAAGTATGATCTAGTTAGAAGGTGTTGAAAATGACCATGATCAGGCCAAGAGAACGCCTACCTCCCCTACATATGTAAAATAATTAAATGTTGCTATAACTCCCGATTAAACAAACATGAAAAGCTCTAGCTTAGGCAGATTGCTCGTGACGGTAATTTTATACTCTCCTGGGGAAATAAAATCGATCAGTTGAAAACTAACGGTAATTTTCTTACAAAGAGCCCCGTACTACCCTACTTTCCAGGTTTTTTGTCCATAACTCTTGAATCAATTGACGTAGACATCTGATTTTTGGCATGTAACCCTGAAATGAGAAGCTGCTAAGGTTTTGGTAAGTTGGGCATAATCAGATTAAAGGAACGCCTACCTCCCCTACAAAATTCAAAAAATTAAATATTATTTCAATTACGATAACTTTCAATACAATGACACTAGCGAACTGAACATTTGGTAAAATGTTGGCAGTAAGGTCTTATTAGTTGGTGTTGAAAATGGGCAAGATCCGACCCAAGGAACCCCCACCTCCCCTACAAATGAAACTTCAAATAAGCGATTACTTTTGATAGAATAAGGCCAGCAACTTGAAATTTTGGTCAAATGTTTGAAATGAGATTGAATTAGTTGGCATTAAAGATGGGTTAGATCCGACCTAAGGAACCCATACCTCCCCTAAATATGACACTTAAAACAAGTGATAACTTACGTCAAAATAAAGCTAGCGACTTGAAATTTTGGCCAAATGGTTGTAGTAGGATCCAGTTGGCTAATATTGAAAATACGTAAAATCCGACCAACGAAACCCCTACTTCCCCTACAAATAAAATTTCTAATATGCCATAACTTTCGATAGAGTGAAGCTTGAGACTTAAAATTTTGTTTGTATGTTTGTAGGGTGATCTAATTGGTTGGTGGCAATGATGGGCAAGATCCGACCCAAGGAACCCCTACCTCCCCTACAAGTGAAACTTCAAATAAGCAAGAATTTTCGATGGAATGAAACTAGCGACTTTAAAAATTCAACAAATATTTGTAGAATGCGTTAGTTAATTGATTTTGGGAATGGTCAAGATCTCCCTGAATGAGTGCCAACCTCCCCTATAAACTGGCTATATAGGAAACTCACTTTTAATGCATATGGTCGTTGCCAATTATTACTTTTGGTGTCACCACTAGGTGTGTACCAGTCTAGGGTATATACGCTTCGGACTCCGGGCCGAAGCGAAGCTTTGGCCTGGTTATACCTTAGACTTTTAGTATAGGGTATATTGTTTTTGTCACGACGGAAATATGTAACACCTTAAAGGAGGCTCCGGAGGTATAGCAATGTATATATATAAATGATCAGGATCACCTCCTGATTCGATTTAGCCATGTCTGTCTGTCTGTCTGTCTGTCTGTCTGTCTGTCTGTCCGTCTGTCTGTCTGTCCGTCTGTCCGTCTGTCCGTCTGTCCGTCTGTCCGTCTGTCCGTCAGTCCGTCTGTCCGTCTGTCTGTCTGTCTGACCGTTCGCACGATAACTTTCGATAAAATGAAGCTAAAGCCTTGAAAATTTGGTCAGATATTGGAAATATGATCTAGTTGGTTGGTATTGAAAATGGGTGTGATCAGCCGATTAGAACGCCTACCTCCCCTACATATCTACAATAGTTAAATGTATTTATAACTCCCGATTAAACAAACATGAAAAGGTATAGCTTCGGCAGATTGCTCGCGAGGATATTCTTTTACCCTCCTGGAAAAACAAAATCGATCAGTTGAAAACTAACGGTAATTCTTTTACAAAGAACTCCGTACTACCCTACTTTTGAGGTTTTTTGTCCATAACTCTTGAACCAATTGACGTAGACATCTGATTTTTGGCATGTAATCCTGAAGTGAGAAGCTGTTAAGGTTTTGGTAAGTTGGGCATAATCAGATTCAAGGAACGCCTACCTCCCCTACAAAATTCAAAAAATTAAATATTATTTCAATTACGATAACTTTCGATAGAATGACACTAGCGAACTGAACATTTGGTGGAATGTTGGCAGTAAAGTCTTATTAGTTGGTGTTGAAAATGGGCAAGATCCGACCCAAGGAACCCTTACCTCCCCTACAAATGAAACTTCAAATAGGCGATTACTTTTGATAGAATAAAGCCAGCAACTTGAAATTTTGGTCAAATGTTTGAAATGAGATTGAGTTAGTTGGCATTAAAGATGGGTTAGATCCGACCTAAGGAACCCCTACCTCCTCTAAAGATGACACTTAAAACAAGCGATAACTTACGTCAAAATAAAGCTAGCGACTTGAAATTTTGGCCAAATGGTTGTAGTAGGATCCAGTTGGCTAATATTGAAAATACGTAAAATCCGACCAACGAAACCCCTACTTCCCCTACAAATAAAATTTCAAATAAGCCATAACTTTCGATAGAGTGAAGCTTGAGACTTAACATTTTGTTTGTATGTTTGTAGGGTGGTCTAATTGGGTGGTGGCAATGATGGGCAAGATGCGACCCAAGGAACCCCTACCTCCCCTACAAGTGAGACTTCAAATAAGCAATAACTTTCGATAGAATGAAGCTAGCGACTTTAAAAATTCGACAAATATTTGTAGAATGGGTTAGTTAGTTAATTGATTTTGAGAATGGTCAAGACCCCACTGAATGAGTGCCAGCCTCCCCTATGAACTGGCCATATAGGAGACCCACTTTTAATGCATATGGTCGTTGGCAATTGGTACTTTTGGTATCACCACTAAGTCTGTACAAGTCTAGGGTATATACGCTTCGGACTCCGGTTTGGTTTTTTTTTAACTTTTTCATGTCATTTTTAAAGGCAAAGTGAAAACTTGATTAAAATACAAAATGAATGAATACGCAATTGGATTTTCTTTTTAAATAAATTAAAAATCCACAACATTAACCCCCCCCCTTCGAAGAAAAACTAATTGTTTTTAAATTTCTTTGCTGACTAAAGGTCTACACGGTTGTTGAAGGGGACTCTACACCGAAGTTCGAAGCAGCAACCTTGATCTGAGGAGCATCCTCAAGTGGCTGAGGGAGGAACCTCCACGTGGTATCAACTGGGAAACGCCAACTCATACGGCTTGCTGGCTAGAGATGGTAGGCTTATCCTTCCAGGCACCTATACACTCCACAAATTGACAAATACCTTCCTGGGCAATCAATGCACTGTGTAGGTGCTGGTACAGTGTTAGATTCTTGTCTTTTCAGGGCCGGTAGACGGTAAAGAAGACCCAAAAACGGTATGACATGGACGAAACAATGGACAATTCGCGGGTAGGGATATTTACCCAAGTGTCGGTAGGAGTCGTGGCTGCGACTACCGGCGAGGGCTCGGGAGGTGCAAGCGCCTCCTTAGTCGCCAGTGACCACCCAACAATAGTCGAATCAGCGGGCAAACCAGGCGGCTCTGATGTTTATACTACTGGTTTGGAAAAACAACGCACCAGACATATCTTCAAACTGGATACCGAGCTTGACAGTGATCGCTCAGATCGAGGCGAAGACGCAACATTAAGCCAAGCTGAAGAGCACCGTCTGTTAGGCACCGAATCGTCTGGTGAGGATTTTGAATGGCGGGGTACCAGATGGTCCAGATCTTCGAAGGAGGGTACTGAACGGCATTCGTCCGAAAGACCCAACCCTGAGAAGGAGGTCACTGAACGGCGCTCGGCCAAAAGGTGCAAACCATCGAATGAGGAGCGCAGGCCCTTTAGACGCTACAAGGCCGCACTAAGGATTAACGAAAGACTTAGCAACAGACAACTTCTGACCCCAAAAGAGGCGGAGGATTTGTCATGGGCCAAGGAAACTATCGAAGAAAGCAGGAAATGCTTAGAGACGAGAGCAGACCTTGCGAGTAGCGACCCGCAGTTCAACAACAAGGTCGAGCAAAGAGAAATACAGAAGCTGACGGTAAAAAGGCAGTGCTCAGAAGAGGATCAACGAGCATCTTCGAGCAAAAGGCAACGCCCGGCGGCGGGAAAGCCAGTGGCTAGCCAGACGCCTACAAGACAGTCAGCCGAGAAAACGACGGCGAGCACCTCCAGGAAGGCCGGAAAGGCCAGAAAAGAGATGAGTGCAGCCGAAGCTGCAAAACGACCTACAGGGGGCCTACTAGCGAGAACGTACTAGATGTAACACTACATTCAAACGGTGATACGTGTGATGTTCAGAACTGGAGGGTCATGGACAGACCCTCATTCCCGGACCATATGTACATAAGCTTTGAGGTAGGGTTCGCAACCATGAATGAAACAAAGAAGTACAGAAATCCGAGGACAGCCAACTGGGAGGCATACAGACAAATTGTAGTTACCAACCTTTCCAGTAGGCGCCCGGAGTACATACGTAACGTTAAAAGTCTGGAGCGCACGACCCAGACTAACCAATATACTTACTAAAGCATATAATGCTACATGTCCTCTCAGAAAACCCCCTAAGAAGACTCAACCACTATGGTGGAACAAGGAGATTAGGGAAGCCCGCTGCAAGGTAAGGAAGCTGTTCAGCAACTCCAAACGCACGGGTCATGACGATGCATGGGGCGAGTACAGGAACTCGTTAAAATCATTTAAGAAACAACTAAGAGCGGCTAAGAGGAATAGCTGGAGGGACTTTGCGGCCGAATTGAAAGCACGACGGAAGCTTCAAGGCTAAGAAAGGTCATTTCCAAAAATTCGATACCACCCTCAACAAGGAGGATGGAGGCTGGACACAAGACAGCGCAGATACACTAGATGAACTTCTGAACGCACACTTCCCTGGCTGCGAGGACCATCACACCCTCGTAGCACGGCCGGAAATAGGAAATAGTGACGCAAAAAGAAGCAACATCCCGGGGCTATTCACGTGCAGTTGCGTTAAATGGGCGATAAGCTCGTTTGACGCGTACAAATCGGTAGGCCCTGACGGAATCATACCGGCAATGCTGCAAAAACCCTTGGACACAATAGCTCCTTGGGTGGTTGCTATACTAAAGGGAAGTCTCCGACTAGGTTACGTACCTCTGGCGTGGAGTCTAGAGTGGTGTTTATCCCCTCAGCACGCATACATAAAGGGGAAATCGGTAGAAACCGCTCTACACGAGGTGGTCTCAACGATCGAAACATCCCTTCAATATAAAGAATTCACTCTCGGTACATTCCTGGACATAGCAGGGGCTTTCAACAACGTCACTATGGAGGCTATAGTGGAGGCCTTGGAACTTGCCGAGGTGAATGCTACTTTAAGGAAATGGATCGAAGCACTACTCTCGAACAGGCTAGTAACGTCTGAATGGGGAGGTGCTAAAGCCACCAAAAGTACGATGAGAGGCACTCCGCAAGGAGGAGTGCTATCGCCGCTCCTATGGATACTCGTACTGAACAATATACTAAAATAACATCCCTCGAATCGTCCGGAATACGTGCGGTAGCCTATGCAGACGATGTTGTGATACTCGTATCAGGCAAGCACCCGAACACACTGTCAGAACTTACAACTATGATAAGATACTAAGGTGGACGGATAGAAGAGGTCTAAGTGTAAATCCTCGGAAAACTGAACTAGTCCTCTTCACAAGGAGAACCAGAATTCAGGAATTTATCCTGCCGAAGATGGATGACACCGAGTTAACTTTGTCAACCCATGCAAAGTACTTAGGGATGATCCTGGATAGTAGACTTAACTGGGGTCGTAATGTCGAGGAACGAAACAGGAAAGCCAGCATCGCCTTTTACACCTGCAAAAGCGTGCTTGGCAAAAAGTGGGGTCTCAAACCAAGAATAACTCACTGGATATATGTACATGGCTGTCGTAAGACCGATACTAACGTACGGTCTGGTGGACAGCACTCAACACGAAAAGAATCCTACAGAAAATGGAGAGGATACAGAGACTATTTTGCTTAGGGATCACTGGTGCCTTAAGAACAGTATCTTTGCTCACTCTGAACACCCTTCTAAGCCTGCCTCCGATCGGCCTTTATCTGAAGAATGAGGCAGCTAAATGTGCCCTAAGGCTTAGCCAGGCAGGGCACTTCAAAGAGAGGCCATGTGGCCACCGCAGTATTAAGCCGCCATCTATTAATACTGACTATATGAAACCACAAGTAGGTTTCAACACAAACTTCCTGGTCAATATACCCGATAGGGAGCAGATCCCGGTAGTTGATCATGGACGCAGGAAGGAAGGTGCTGAACTTCTACACGGATGGCTCCAAGATGGAAGCCGGAGTCGGAGCAGCAGTCTACTCGTCGGAAATTCCATGCAACCTTTCCTGCAGACTGTCGAATGAGTGCAGCATTTTCCAGGCGGAGGTGCTTGCGATCCAAAAGGCAGCTGAGGTGATGACTTCATCCCGGAAAAAGGGAGGAATCGTCATACACTCGGACAGTCAAGCAGCACTAAAGGCGCTACAGTCCGTCACAATCAAGTCGAAGACAGTGCATAACTGCCTAACAGCTCTACAAGCTCTGGGATCAGCTAGGACCCTGGAACTCTGGTGGGTTCCGGGCCATAGCGGAGTTCTAGGAAACAAAATAGCGGATGGACTAGCCAAACAGGGGGCTATCCTCGAACTAGGGACAGCTCTAGAGCTGCCGACGCCAATACAAACATGCAAGAAAATAATGGACGACAGTATGCGTTAAAAGGCCATATCTAACTGGCTCATTTGCGTAATGTGGTGGTGCTTATTACTGGACACTGCTTGATAGGGGAGCATGCTAGAAGACTACGACTCCCGCACAATGATTACTGTAGGAGCTGTGGGGACGCGGAAGCGGAGGAAAGCTGCCATCACCTTCTGTGCACTTGCCCTGCTCTGGCGGAACGTAGGAGAGGCATCCTTGGGTCCTACTTCTTTGTCGATCTTGACGACCTAAAGGCAGTCAGTGTCTGTCGTCTTCATCGCTTCATTTCCAGCTCTGGCTGGTTTAACGATTGATTAAGCTCAGGTATGCTGTATACAGGGGGTATCACAACGGACCCAGTGGTGGTCTATGTGCGCCTTGCTCTTTAAGGCAACCCATCTAACCTAACCTAACCTAACTGGCTCAACACAAACGACTCCAGAGTAAAATATTCTGGAATTCTTATGACAAAAAGAAAACTGAAAGCCTCTTGGGACTGCCCAAAAGTCAGTGTGCACTATTAGTGGGCATACTAATGGGCCACTGCCTGATAGAGGAACATGCCCAGAGATTAAAGCTAATAACCAGCGATGGCTGCAGGAATTGCCAAATACCAGACACGAAAGAAACCCTAAAGCACCTCCTATGCGATTGTCCTGAACTCGGTAGAAGGAGATTAAAGTGTCTAGGAGCTCACTTCTTCAACGATCTTGAAGGAGTCGCAGGACTCAGCTGGAGAAGCCTCTTGAGCTTCGCCAACGAGTCAGGTTCCTTCAAGCCCAACGACGATCTTCTGGTAGGGGCCAGCAACGACACGGGATGAGTACCTGTTATATGTGGTATCGCTATGGACCTCAGCGGTCTATGCGGAGTCGTCTAGGCTGCCAACCTACCTAACCTAACCTAAGGTCTGCACTGTTTGCTAAACTAATTGATGACATCTGTTCATTGAATGAAACCTTTTTGGTGTTTATGATTTGAAGATGAAATGTCTACAAATGATGGTTTTAGCCAATCTATTGATATCTTAATTTATGTTTAACCAACCAAAATTGTAAAAATCTGATCACTTCGATCGACCGCCAGGACCACTTTCGTAAGGCGCCTTGGGGGTAGGACGAACAGAATCAACACGACGAAATACGTGGGTGCTAGCTTGAAACTCTCTATGTACAAAAGAACTACGACTTGTGTTTTCTCTAGATTCCAAACATCTGGAACTTCTAATAAACTTACGTAAGCCTTCGACATAGTCAGTGACAGCGCCTCTGATATCTGATGGATTAATGAAATCATGAGGAAATCTAAGGTTCTGATCATAAGCCGGAGTGCATTCTGAATCATATCGCAAGGTTGTACGTAGTCCCAATAAAACAAAAGGAAGTTCTTTAGTCCATTGAGGGTTATCCCGACTTATAAGCCTTTCCTTTAACACACGATGCCAACGCTCAAAAAAACTATTTGCTTTCGGGTTGTATGGGGTAGTACGTCTCCGCTTAAAACTGAGGGAAATTGACAATTCTTTAAAAAGCTGTGTTTCAAACTGGGCTTTCTGATTCGTTATAATAATTTGAGGAATACCGAAACCAGGGAAAAGTTCTTAAACTAAAGTGTCGGCTATGGTGGATGTACGAGCATGGCAAATCGGAAATGCTTCAGGCTAACGAGTGAACCGGTTAATAACTGTCAAACACCATCGGAAATTTTCAGATAAATGACCAACATCATCCAAATGAACGATATTACACTTCTCCCTGTTCGGAACATAATATCCTATGCGAGATTGAGTATGGCGAGCAATCATTGACGGCTGACAAGACAAACATTGTCAAGCCCAAAACTTAGCATCCTTGCTAATCGATGGTCAAATAAATAGCTCTCGAAGTAATTTTGTAGTAGTTCTTAAACCAGGATGACACAAGGTATGTAATTTATCAAAAACTAAAGGCCTCAGGGCGGATGGTATATAAGATCTGACAGGATTAGTCGAAGAATTGCACCAAAGTGGAACATATTTTATATGTCAGGAATAAATACATGCTTCAGAACTAAAGTCTTTGTTGACTTTAATTTTTCAAGTTCTGGATCCCTAGACGAAGAAGGAATCTCGACTGCATCAATTCTCGACAAATTGTCGGCAACTATTGTACATTGTCCTTACCTTTAATATAGCGAATGTCGCTTGTAAATTGACCGATATAGTCGAGGTGTCGAATTTGTCTCGGTAAAGCCTTATCTAATTTCTGCTTAAATGCAAAAATTAAAGGTTTGCGATCCGTGAACCAAATTAACTCCCGACCTTCAAGCATGAATCTGAAATGTTTTACTGCTAAATAAGCAGCTAAAAGCTCTCATTATACTTGTGTTGAGCTGAACATAATTTCTGCGAAAAGAAACCTAAAGGTTCGTTGACCTTAAGACTGCTGCAAACCTCTCCAACAGCAACACCAGAATGTGGGTACGGCGTTGCATGCCTTAGTGGGTCATATCAAGAAGTCCCTTGCATACAATACGCTGGTTGCCTTCCTTGATATTGAGGGTGCCTTTAATAACATAAAACCGGTGGCATCACGGACGCACTTGTCAACCTGAGTGTACACAGATCTATCTGCAAGCTCATCAATTCATTGCTCACTTGGAGGGTGATCTACACAAAACTAGGCACTACATCCGCGCGAAGGCGTGTCTGCTGGGGCACTCTTAAAGGTGTAGTCCTCTCTCCTCTTTTATGGAATCTGGCGTCAATAGAATGCTTATAGAATTGGACCGATTAGATTTTAAACCCACTGCATATGTCCATGACATTGCAGTCATGCCGGGTAAATTCGCAGATGTCCTTAGTGAGTTAATGCAGAGGGCCCTGGGTGATTTTGTGAAATGGGCGAGTGAAGTTGGGGTTAAAGTAAATCCGACCAAAACTGAGCTTGTTCTTTTCACCAGAATGGGGAATTGTCCCCTCGTTCAAGTCGCCGTTGTTGAATGGCATTATGCTTGTCCTTTTATAGAAAGTTCAAAAACTCAAAAACGTGTGTCGCCATTACGGGTCCTTCTATGCTCTACGCCTACTGCATTTTTACGGACGGCTCCAAGAGTTTTTATGGGGTCGGGGCCGGTGTTTACTCAGAGATGCTGAATATCAGTCTGTCCTTACGTCTCCCTGACTACTGCAGCGTCTTCCAGGCAGAGGTGATTGCTATTCACGAAGCAATTTCTTGGCTGGGTCATAATGTAATGTCGTTCAGAAATGTAATGTCAATCGGTAATAAAATCGCTTGATTCTGCTGTGACTAACTCGAAAGCATTTGTAACCCAAATTGCGTGATTGCTGTTTTTTCAATATCTTCATCATTGACTGGAATTTGATGATAAGTTTCAGCTGTGTCCTAGCCTTCAAGCTCGATACATCAAACGGTTAGTCATAGGAGCGTCGTCCAAATTATTTTCAATTGTTAGTAAATTAACCTTAAATAAAAGTTAACTATCATCAGTGCTCTAGTGACAATTTCGCATAAACGTTCAAGACCTCCCTCACCTGCTGGCGGCGATGTGGATTATTTATACGGCGGAACAATATCGAAACCCAAAAAGGTGCATATAGCCCCAATAGCTACGTCTACATCAAACTGGTTGGCACCATTAAGCCAACTATTCGTCAATGATGACGCTCCTGATATGCCCCTGTCACTCGACGTAACATGCCGCAGATAACAATTATTGACGTCCCTAGAGACAAAATAGAAGTGGAACTAAACGCTCTTAACATCAAAGAATATTTACTTAAATTTACCAGCATAGGGACAAAAGTGTTTTCCCTGACGAATGAGGAATATATCATATTCAATGATCATCTAACCGCGACAAGTAAAAGATACTTTACACACGACTCCTTAGCTGGCAAAGTGTTCAAAGTCGTTCTCTCTGAGTTAGACTCTATTAACATTGACGAGCTTAGTGATGAATTAATATTACGTTTACACTATCCCCAGATTACTTCATCTGCGCCGGCTGATTTAATCTGCAGCTGTCAAATACATACAATTTTAAACTCACCACACCCAGATTAAGCAGCAGATGAAGTAATCTGGGGATAGTGTAAACGTAATATTAATCTGGGTGTGGTGAGTTTAAACTTGTATGTATTTGACAGTTGCAGATGAAATCAGCCGGCGCAGATGAAGTAATCTGGGTATAGTGTAAACGTAATATAAAAGAGCGGAACATCAATTGTTTGTAAATTAAGCAAATGATAATTAAAAATCAGCGGTACGACAAGCAAGCGTCATACCTTCTCACTTTTCCTCGCGGACAAGTCAAACTAGCAGATTTGCAAAATCGTGTAAAGCACTTATTCCATATTGCAGTTCAATTCAACCACTTTAAAAAAAGTCCGAAACACCGGCCCGGTACGGGGTTTTATTCGCCAAACCTTGGGCCACGCAAATAGTGATTGTCATTTGAAAACTGTTTGCAATCTCTGTGCTGGGTAGCATCTACATCTACACTCATAGATGTTGCTGCACCCACTTGTTGATAAAGCGTGGAATACAGAGACCTTTCCCACTGAGTGGAAGGAAGGTTTGATCATCAAACTTCCAAAGAAGGGTAGCCTCACAGACTGTAATAATTGGAGAGGCATTTGTGTGCTTCCTGCCGTTGCCAAGATTATAGCTATCGTCCTGGAGAGACTAAAGGCCCACTTAGAAAGCACAATTGATGAGGAGCAGGCTGGTTTTCGATCCGGATTCTCCTGTGTCGATCACATTAACACCTTGCGAATCATCATCGAGCAATGCGCTGAATACGATTCTCCGCTTCACTTGCTTTTCATCGATTTCGAAAAGGCTTTCGATAGTGTGAACCGGGATTCTATATGGGCGGCCTTGCGCAGGAGAGGCATCCCTGAGAAGCTTGTGGCTATTATTAAGGCAACCTATGACGGCGCGAAATGTCGCGTTTTGCATAAAGATAAGGTGTCGGGGGACTTTGAGATTCGCAGTGGAATTCGGCAGGGGTGCATCCTCTCACCGATCTTATTCCTCATAGTGATCGGCGACGTGTTGCATGCAGCCCTATCCCGACTCGACAGAGGATTTCAATGGACTCTGACATCTTATCTTCAACATCTTGACTACGCTGACGACATATGCCTACTCTCCCACAAAATCATGGATCTGTCCGCAATGGCGTTAGATCTCGAGAGGGAGGCAAGCAAGGTTGGGCTAAAGATTAATACCAACAAGACCAAGGTCCTTAGCCCACCATTGCGAAAAAGAAATCCGACACCTATTGCCATCAATATTAATGGGCAGCCTGTGGAGAAGGTGGACAACTTCGTCTACCTAGGTAGCATTGTTGCCGAAAATGGTGGTACGGAGCAGGACATCGCTCGTCGTATCAACCAGGCTAAACGCGCATATGGCATGCTGTCCAAAATCTGGCAGAGCAGTTATCTCAGCATCAAGACCAAGCTGGGCCTGTTTCGCTCCCTGGTACTATCAGTGCTTTTGTATGGGAGCAGTACATGGAAAGTTTCCGTAGGAGTTACCAGAAAATTGCAAGTTTTTCGTCAACTCATGTCTTCGTCGAATTTCAAGAATTTTCTGGCCCGAAACAATATCAAATGAAGTCGGCGTACGGGTCAGATGCCAATCAACGAATGGATACGCAGGCGAAAATGGCAGTGGATAGGTCACACATTGGGGAAGAGTGATAATTGCATTGCTTTGCATGCCATGAAGTGGAACCCCATTTCCAACCAAGGCCGACCAAGAGGGGGTCCTCGAATCACATGGTGTCGATCTGTGGCAAAGGAGTGTCAGGTACTGGGTAAGTCTTTTGGGGAGTTGCGCCCCATTGCCCAGAACAGAGTACGATGGCGCGCAGGAGTAGTTGACGCGCTATGCCCCGTTAGGGGTTAAGGCAAAGTAGTATAGATGTTCCGAGTGCAAAGCGCAAGGTTGAGTCCCTCACGCGGCGAAGTATTAGAATGCTGACTGTTTAAGTTCACTCGACGCAGATCCGTGACGTTCGATTCAGTCTGAAATGAGACGAGTGAATCGAAAACGGCTATTGAGATCGCATGCCAACGGCCAACGAAAAGCTGTTGCATCTCTCTCTGGCAAATGTACATGATGTCTGATAAAGTGAAAAATGACGTCGACCGCGCTCGTCGGGTAAGGGGAACCATGCGAAATTGAACGATGATCACGACGAGCTCATCGTTGTGGGCGTGGCTTGTGGCAAGTGTATGAATGAAAAGTGTGTGATGAAAAATCAGAAACTGAATCTTTATGGTTGCATTTTAGGGTTGCTGGAAAGAAAAAAACATGTTATGTGGTCTATGATTTAATATGATATATGATTCATGGCATATGAATTATGAAGTAAAATGTTTTTTTCTAATGTGGTGAAGGTGCTAGGAGGGTGTTTTTAAAAGTTGTAAAATGTTTAAATAAATCATTTTTTTCATCACAGACTTTCCATTCATGCACCTGCCACAAGCCACATCCACAACAATGAATATCCGTTTGCATGCGATCTCATCGAGATGCTTCCACTTAATCCAGTACGAAATTGGTTTATCCAGGGGCGGTTCCTCATTGGAAGCAAGGGAAGCAGTGCTCCCCTTGTTAATTTCACCAAATAGTTCATTCAAATCCACGTAGCCAAACATTATACAATATATGTATGTATATAGAGTCCCTAAAATACACTTAATTATTTCATCCATACCTATGATTTTGATCATTACTTACTCATCAATTACATTCTTCATACATTATTTTCATACGTATTTCCTGTGCGATTCCACTTCCTATTTCCTATATGTACAAATAATACGTTTCTCTTCATTTTATTTTATCCCATACTCTTTTACTTCTATTCGTGATAACAAAGCGAAGAGAATATGGGCGACACATTTTCGTCCGCCTAGAATCAATGGAAGCAACAGAAATCACAGCTTCTATGGTGCCTATTGAGGATCGCGCATTTCGACGCAGCCCGACGCGACGACATTGAGTAAAATCTTCTACATTTGTCGTGCCGCTATGATGCGCTCTTGAGAAGAAGCTGCCAAAATCGCAGCTTCTTAAGCACTTTGTATGAAGACCTTTTAAGGTGATACGAAGAGCATGTAGATGTTGTTTCCGTTTCTCTTGCAATTTTTTCTATATATGTACTCGTAGAAGTGGACTTGCTTTTTGAGTTGGGGTGTGGTGGGTGGTTCAATTAATTAAATAAATAAAATATTTGACGTGCCAAAATTTGATGATGGCATTTAATGAATTCCAGCTTAAAACGAACGAATTGGAACTCTTTGTTATGAATTTTCTTTAAAGTTGAAGTTTTGTATGGAAACATAGTGCGATAAGCTTCTTTGATATCCAATATATGGGTTTGGGTTGAATTCTCGCTTTAGGTAGTACAAACCTACTGGGGTACATCATAACAATTATTTTAAAACTTTTAGGATCCGATATTATGTAAAAAGTAACAATGAACGATTTAATTTTTCGAAGATTGAACCATTGAATGATTAGGCGAGAATAGCTCGAAAACGATTACGAGCTTTGCAAAAAGGATAACATCTAGTTCGAGGCTAAAGTATAAAAATACATCGTAAAACCTGAGTATCGGAAGTCATTTTGAGTTACATTAATATTGTTTAAGTTCATAACACACAACGGTTAGCATACTGTTGCCAATTTGCTTTATGAATTCTCTCCACTGAGTTTTTGATGGACACAACATGTTGTGAAAAATGTCATTTTCTCCATTACAAAAATTTCTCCGCTGGCTACGACTAGCATATGATGACAATTCAGAAATGATAAAAGTAACACAACGGAATCGCAACATGCTATGGCAACAGTATCGAAGCAGCTTTGCAGCAATTTGTTGTGTTCTGAACTGCACTCGCATCTAGTCATCCATCAAATTTCCAATTCAAAACTGACTACTGACGAAAAATCGTATGAATACGACAGCGCAAGTGTCATTTCTGAATTGTTATCATATGCTGGTCCTAGCCAGCGGAGAAATTTTTGTGATGGAGAAAATGAAATTTTTCACAGAATGTTGCGTCCATCAGAAACTCTGTCGAGAGAATTCAAAAAACAAATTTGCAACAGTATGCCAACCGTTATGTGTTATGATTTTAGCCATTAATACAATTTTTTTTTCAGTGGTCAGTTTTGAAGTGGAAATTTGACAATTGACGGATGACTAGATGCGAGTACAGTTCAAAACACAACAAGTGGCTTCAAAGCTGCTTCGATACTGCAGCCACAGTATGTTGCGTATTATGAACTTAGCCATTGGTGTTTCCAACGCCAAAATTTCAGAAACGATTGCTAGTTTTCGAAAAAGGATTTCAAATTCGTTCTTTTTAGCCTGAAATTTTTCGAAAACCATCATCAAATCATTTTGAAGGATGTTTTGGGTCTCAAACGCGTCCAGTCTCGATTGGTGCCAAAATCGTTCAATTTTTTGGAAAAAAGCGTCGCGTTGATGTATGTGAAACTTTGGTGTCTGACTAGCGAATATCGTGCAAAAGGTGAAACAAGACCGAAAATACCACGGCAAAGTCGATCGAAAATCAAGGTCATGTTGACAGTTTTCTTTGATTATCGTGGTGTGGTGCACTATGAATTCCTTCTGCCGGCGCGCCGGACCAAACTGCCAACAGCGTTATGCGTCGTTTGCGTGAAGCTATTCGTCTGAAACGGCCGGAATTATGGGCGAACAACTCTTGGTTACTTCATCACCATGTCATACTGCATTGGTTCTTCGCGACTTTTTGCAAAAAACTCGACTCACATCGTTCCGCAACCACCGTATTCGCCTGATTTGGCTCAGTTCCAGAATGTTTATAATTTAAGAATGTCTATGTATTAAGTCAATAAGTATTCATGTCCTGAAATAATTCACGATTTTTATAGTTTTTCAAATTACCAACACGAAGAACATTAAATTCTAAATGTATCTTCAGAAGTATGTATGTATATTGAATATTGTATACGCGTGCACACATAAAATTTATTACTGCGACATCCTGTGTCCTGTCTGAGATGTGTGTATGCATTATGTAATTTTTGTTATTAATGCAGAGTGCATTTTCATGTACAATGCATGTGTTATGCATTTATAATAGGTTAGCATTTAAGAATAATTTTGTATAAAAGAAAACATAATTGAAAATAAAGATTAGTTATCAGTTTCTTTTCAAAAAACACAGTCGGTTTTTACTTTACCAGTTTTGAGATTGTGGTCCTTCGGGAACAATTACAAACATTTTTGGTCCGTCGAGCCGGATAACAGTTGAAGACAGTTTTGTGCAGTTCTTCTATAATAATCTCCACCGTACAAATTGACAAACATTGCAATTTGGTGCAGACTATAGTTGATACTCCACAGTATAAACAGTCATTAGACTTTATTCGGGGAGTTCATTGTCGAGGATACGAGTTGGTCACTAGCAGCGACAATGACAGAAGGAGCGACAACTCTTCAGCAAGATACCTTCGAGAGTATCTACAAACTGCAACGAAATTGCAAGAAGGATGGCAAGGATCGACACAACGTTGGCTACTTCAAAGCGAGGCAACAGCGGTTAGCAAAGCTATGGACTACATGCAGCCAGCACCATAAGGCGATCGTGTCAACCGGGAATCTGTCGAAAGAAAAATTGGAGGAATACCTCAACGAATTCAGCGAGGTTGAGGAAGTCTACTTGGAGCTGTTGGAGAATTTCGAGACTGGCCTGAGTTTGCATATCAGTCAACCAACTACAGTGATGGCTCCAGCAACCGTGACGTATCCAGACACTGGTCGAACATACAACGCAGTGAGTCTGGAAAGCATCACCATACCAGTTTTCGATGGGAATTATGCAAAGTGGCATACATTCGTCGACTTATTTAACTGCATGGTTCACAGCAACAATTCCCTTTCTGCAGTGGAAAAGACGCAGTACTTAAAAACGCATCTAAGTGGTGACGCTGCTCGTGTAATCCAACACATGGATATCAGCAACGAAAGCTATGATGCTGCCTGGATGTTTCTGAAGGAAAGATTTGACAACAAAAGAGCAATGGCATAGAGCTATATGCACAAATTTTTCGATACTCCTGCTGCCAAAGAGGAAAACGATTCTGCTATAAAGAATATTTTGGACTCGACATCCGAATTCCGTGCAAATATGGAAAGCATTGGAATTGAAACGGATTACTGCGATTCAATAATAATATTCATTATCAGCTAGAAACTCGATATACACTCGAGAAAATTGTGGGAATCATCTCTCGGATCCAGCCCAGATGTTCCGGAATTAAAAACGTTTATGGACTTCCTGACAGCACGATTCAGGACTCTAGAAGCTTTGGGTGCTCCGAAGAAACCCAAGAAATATGAAGCACTTGTGGTCAAGGAAGGAATCATATGCAGCTATTGCAAAAGGGAACAATCATGAACTGCAGTACGTTCAAAGGATTGAGTCTCAATGATAGAAGGAATATCATCAAGGAGCAAAAAGCGTGCTACAATTGCCTAAGGAAAGGTCACAATATTATCAACTGCCAGTCAAGGAGCAGTTGTCATGTCTGCAAGAAAAGACATCACACGTTGTTGCATTTTGAACAACGAAAGGAATCGCACAGTGAAAACAATACAGCTGTGACGAAATCATTGATGTCGAAACAAGAGAATGAAGGGAAAATTGTGCTACTGGCTACTGCAAAGATAAATGTAAAGGACGTCTCTGGTCAAATTATAACTCTCAGAGCGTTACTTGATTCAGGATTACAAAAGAGTTTCATCACCGAGAATGCCGCTCAGATTCTTGGAGCAAAACGATCAAAGACCAACTTGAAAGTTAGTTGTCTGGGATCAAGCACGACGATTAACACAAGAGGCTCAATTAATTTGACTATGATACCAAGGAATGGAAAGATCATTCGACCCCGACTAAAGCATCCCAGGGAATATCGACATTCTACTCGGAGCGGATGTATATGGATCAATAGTCTCACCGGAGATTAGACAAGGGGCCCCATTTGCAGTAAACACGATATTCGGATGGATACTTCTCGGACCAGTTAACACTAAAACAGCATCAAGTAGTGTGATCTCGATGGTGACGACAGATGACACTACCAACGAAATTTTGAAGAAACTTTGGGAGCTCGAGGAACTTACCATCATCTAGAAAATTCACTGAGGAAGAGCAAGAGGCAGTCAACTTCTACAAATCAACCACAAAGAGAGATACAACAGGAAGATATACAGTCAAGATTCCGTTCAAAAAGAATACAAATCTAGGGAGAACACTCCGCAACTCAAGGAAGAACGCATATATTCAGTTCCCTCAGCTAGAAAAACGTCTAGCAGCCAACGAGCAGTTAAAGACACAATATATGTCTTTTATCAAGGAATATATTGAACTAGGAAATATGGAAGAGGTTGACCCAAAAAGGATACATGCAGCTGAAACGTATTATTTGCCTCATCATGCGGTACTGAAACAATCTAGTACAACCACGAAACTAATAGTTGTTTTCAACGCGTCACAACTCGCACCAGAAGGGAAGTTACTCAATGACTTATTACTAGTTGGACCCAGCATCCAAAACAACCTAATTAGCATCATAATGAAATGGAGAAAACCGAAATATGTCATAGCGGCAGACATAGAAAAGATGTTTCGACAAATACAAGTCGATCCTAAAGATCGCGATTTTCAAAGGATCCTATGGCGTGATCATCCATCAGAGACTTTGAAACACTACAAGTTAACAACAGTTACATACGGCACATCGAGCGCCTCGTATCTCCCAATTCAGACACTTCATCAACTTGCGGAAGATGAAAAATCAAATTACCCCGAAGCTTGCAAGGTAATAAAAGAAGATACTTACGTGGATGATGTGTTCACTGGAGCCAACACAATTGAAAAAACCAAGAGATTGCAATCCGAATTAAATTCGGTGATGACCAAAGGTGGTTTTCATTTACGAAAATGGAGTGCAAACCATGCATCCTTACTAGAGACTATTTCGACTGAAGATAGAGAGACACAGTTACCATTAACTATTAACGTCACCGAAAACATCAAGGCTCTTGGATTAGAGTGGAATCCTGTAAACGACGCATTTACCTTCATGGTATCATTGCCACCCATCAACAATCAAGGCATGACAAAACGACAATTATTATCGGAAACGTGCCAGCTTTTTGATCCAATTGGATGGATGCAACCATGTGTTATAGAATAATAATGCAGCAGATTTGGTTGAAGAAAACAGGTTGGGATGAACCCATAAATGAGCTACCCTACAGACAGTGGATTCAATTAAGGAATCAACTTCCAATCCTGCAAGAGATTTTAATTCCTCGATGGATACCCGTGGAAGAAGGTGACACCATTCAACTTCATGGTTTCTGCGACGCATCGTTGGAAGCTTATGCCGCAGCTATCTACATTCGAATTGAACGTCCAAATGGGAAGACGACTACGAGACTCCTAACAGCCAAAGCAAAGGTAGCACCAGTAAATATGGAATCCATACCACGACTTGAACTTTGTGGAGCTGTGTTGCTTACGCAATTAATGAAGCTGACTGTGGACACATATGGTTGGTCGAATGCAAAAACATTTTTTTGGACCGACTCCAGCATTGTACTTCACTGGCTTCAAGATCATCCGATCAGGTGGAAGACATTCGTGGCTAACCGTGTAAGCCAAATACAAAGCAATTCCAATATTCAACATTGGGAATATGTTCCAAGCACGACGAATCCAGCAGATGTTGCTTCTCGTGGAAAACTTCCAAACAATCTAAAGAATTGTTCTTTATGGTGGGAAGGCCCAGCTTGGCTCCCCAAAAATCCCGTACACTGGCCAAAAATGCGTCCAAGCATCAACGAAGCTGTAGCTAACCAAGAACTTCGTAACACAAAAATCGCTTGCTATACGTCTTCAAATGAAATACCCAATAAGAATCTTACTGATCGTTTTTCGTCGTTGACGAAACTGATTCGAGTTATCGCCTACTGTAGAAGATGGAAGTACAAAGCAGTTACACCATCTTGACTGCCCAGGAATTACGTGAAGCAGAAATGGCTTGCGTGAGAATGGTGCAAAACGAAGAATTTTCGGATGAAATAAATGAATTATCTTCCGAGAAAAAGATAGCAAAATCGAGTACATTAGTTCGGTTAAATCCAATTTATGAATCGGATCAACTACTGAGAGTGGCAGGAAGACTTCAGCATTGTGACGCTGATCAGAATAAAAAGCAGCCGATAATAGTACCCAGAGGTCATTTTGCGAATCTGATCATCAGACATTATCACCATCTGACGTTGCACGGTGTATCGCAACTAGTACTAGCTACAATAAGGGAGAAGTACTGGATCATCAATGGCTTAACAGCAGTGAAATAATTGGCAAAAAAATGTATAACGTGCTTCAGAACAACAGCTAAACCAGAACAGCAATTAATGGGACAACTACCAAGAGCACGAGTCAATCCTGGAAAACCTTTTGCACAGAGTGGAATAGACTATGCAGGTCCAATCACGATCAAATGGAACGGTGGTAGAGGCGCTAAAACTACAAAGGCATATATAGTTGTATTCGTATGTCTATCGACAAAGGCTGTACATTTGGAATTGGTAAGCGATTTATCAACGGCAACGTGCATTGCTGCAATCAAACGATTTATTGCTAGAAGAGGACTTTGTCACACATTAATGAGCGATAATGGAACGAACTTTGTTGGAGCAGACCGAGCATTGAAGGAGTATCCACCAAACATGATTACTGAGGTTCAGGAGTATCTTGCAGTCATCAATATAGACTGGAAATTCATACCACCAGGCAGTCCTCATTTTGGAGGTATTTGGGAAGCTGCGGTCAAGTCGATGAAACGTCACTTGTTTAAAGTTATTGGAGATACACTTTTAAACATTGAAGAAATGTACACGCTACTAGCACAAATAGGAGCGTGTATGAACTCTCGCCCGTTGACACCGGTAAGCAATGATCCCAACGATCTTTCGGCGTTAACACCTGGACATTTCTTGACGGGTCAAGGTCTATTCGAACTTCCTGATGGCAAGATTGAGGACAATGTTACACGAAAATGGATAATGATTCAACGGATGAAACGGTTATTCTGGCAAAGATGGAGCCTAGAATATCTTACACAACTGCAGCAAAGAGCCAAATGGTTCATAGAGAATCAACATATAAACGTGGGAGATCTTGTATTGATCAAAAACGATAATTACCCAAGCTTAACTTAACTATGGGCAGAATTATTGAAATTCATCCAGGAAAGGATAAGCTAGTTAGAGTTGCAACGATTAAAACCTCTTCTGGTGCACTAAAAAGGTCCTTTGCGAAAATATGCCCATTACCCAAGTATGAACAGGATGCACATGTAACTCAACAAGAAGTACATCCGGAACAAATGTGCACACCAGAATCCCGAAACGAACCAGGAAATTCGAACAAGCGCATATCATCGAGTATTCTGGAACCTACAATCAAGAGGCGTAAACTACCAAAGGAGAAGAAAAAGTTACCAAACTTATCATCTACATTGGCAGTTTTATTGACAGTCCTGATGTGTTTTACCCCAATTACTTCTTCGTATAGTATAAAACAGCCTACTGGAGAAATTTACATAGAACACCTAGGAGAAGTTCAACTTTCAAGAGGATTACTTCGCGTAAATTGTGAAATACACTCAAAGGAAATGCAAGCAGATTTGGAAAGAGTTCAACAATTGAACAAAAGTATATCGGCAGTATGTAATGAAGCTGGAAAATTACACAAAAACATAGATTGCAACGAGCTGATCGAACAATTCCAAAGGGAATCAGGTACAACTACGAATTTGATTGAGAATCTGACAATGTCAAGGAGAAAACCAGGCCGAAGCTTCGCTTCGGCGGAGTCCGAAGCGTACATGCCCTAGACTTGTACAGACCTAGTGGCGATACCAAAAGTACCAATTGGAAACGACCATATGCATTAAGAATGGGTCCTCTATATGGCCAGTTCATAGGGGAGGTTGGCACTCATTCAGTAGGATCTTGACCATTCTCAAAATCAATTAACTAACTAACCCATTCTACAAATATTTGTCGAGTTTCTCAAGTCGCTAGCTTCATTCTATGGAAAGATATTGCTTATTTGAAGTTTCACTTATAGGGGAGGTAGGGGTTCCTTGGGTCGGATCTTGCCCATCATTGCCACCAACCAATTAGATCACCCTACAAACATTTAAACAAAATTTTAAGTCTCTAGCTTCACTCTATCGAAAGTTATCGCTTATTTGAAGTTTCATTTGTAGGGGAAGTAGGGGTTTCGTTGGTCGGATTTTACGTATTTTCAATATTAGTCAACTGAATCCTACTACAAACATTTGGCCAAAATTTCAAGTCGCTAGCTTTATTTTGTCACAAGTTATCGCTTATTTTAAGTTTCATTTCTAGGGGAGGTAGGGGTTCCTTAGTTCGGATTTTACCCATCTTTAATGCCAACTAACTCAATCTCACTTCAAACATTTCACCAAAATTTCAAGTCACTGGCTTCATTGTATCAAAAGTTATTGCTTATTTGAAGTTTCGTTGGTAGGGGAGGTGGGGGTTCCTTGGGTCGTATCTTGCCCATATTCAATACCAACCAGGCCGAAGCTTCGCTTCGGCCCGGAGTCCGAAGCGTATATACCCTAGACTTGTACAGACCTAGTGGTGATACCAAAAGTACCAATTGGTAACGACCATATGCATTAAAAGTGAGTTTCCTATACGGCCAGTTTATAGGGGAGGTTGGCAATCATTCAGTAGGATCTTGACCATTATCAAAATCAATTAACTAACCCATTCTACAAATATTTGTCGAATTTTTCAAGTCGCTAGCTTCATTCTATCGAAAGTTATTGCTTATTTGAAGTCTCACTTGATCTAGGCCCACCCATTCAACCCCCGACAGTAGAGGAAGTTGATCTCGCCTTGCGGTCACTAAAACGAAATAAAGCGCCGGGCGCTGACGAGATCCCAGCTGAACTGCTAAGATTCGGTGGAACGAGTCTAGTTGATGCCATACATCAATTACTCCTGCGAGTATGGGAGAACGAGGAGATCCCAGACGATTGGCGCAGAAGCATCATCTGTCCAATTCATAAAAAGGGAGATAAATTGCGGTGTGAGAATTACAGGGGCATCTCACTAGTTTGTACGTCCTATAAAATTTTGACGAAAATTCTGGAAATTAGAATAAAACCGTACGCAGAACGAGTCATTGGCGAATATCAAAGCGGTTTCAGACCTGGTCGCTCCACAACCGATCAGCTCTTCTCAGTCAAACTGATACTATAGAGGTGCTGGGAATACAACGTAAACGTATACCAGATCTTTGTCGACTTCAAGCAGGCATACGACAGTATCGATCGTGGAGTACTGTACAACATCATGCTGCAATTTGGTATACCAGCAAAATTAGTGCGACTGACAAAGATGACGATGACCAACTCCGTCTCACAAGTCAGGATCCAGAATAGACTTACTGATCTATTTGAAACACGCACTGGTTTGAAACAGGGCGATGGACTGGCACCGACGCTCTTCAACCTAGCACTGGAATACGTTATTCGGGCCATGAATATGGACAACAGCAAGACGCTACTCATAAAGTCGACACAATTAGCAGCGTACGCCGACGACATCAACATCATGTCCCGAAGATTGGCTGACGCAGAAGAACTTCTGCATACGCTCGATACCGCTGCAAAGGAAGTTGGATTACGTATTAACGAGGGTAAAACTAAAATAATGATGCAATCAGTGACAAGGACACCTGCACAACCGAGCATCAACGTGGGGGACCTCAACATCGAGTTCGTGAACAACTTCATCTACCTGGGTTGCAACCTGTCAAGGGACGCCAACGAAACTGACGAAATCAAGCGACGGATACAGTTAGCTAATAAGACTTTTTTCTCGGTTCTCCCCATAATGAAATCGAAACATGTGCACAGAAACACGAAGCTCCGCGTGTACAAAACCATTATACGACCAGTGCTATGCTATGGCTGCGAAGCATGGACCCTAACTCAAGCCTCCGAAAACATGCTAGACACTTTCGAACGTAAGGTTCTACGGCGAATTTTCGGGGCTGTTTGCGATCGAGATGGATGGCGCATCCGGTACAACCATGAGTTGTATGAAATGCACGATGAGCTGCAAGTCTCGAAAATCGTCAAACTACAACGACTTCAATGTGCAGGGCATGTACAAAGAATGGACGATGATCGCATGCCTAAGAGAGTAATTAATGCAGAACGAGTCGACGGAGCGGGACTGCGAGGACGACCGAGATCTCGTTGGGAGAGCTCAGTAGGTGTGGACGCCGCGCAGCTGCTGGGCTCCCAAAATTGGGGACGCGGAAACGTGACCGAGATAATTGGAGGACAATGATCCAGGCGGCCAAGGCCCGACGTCGGGCTGTCGCGCCACGATGATGATGATGAAGTCTCACTTGTAGAGGAGGTAGGGGTTCCTTGGGTCGGATCTTGCTCATTATTGCCACCAACAAATAAGATCATGCTTCAAACATTTAAACAAAATTTCAAGCCTCTAGCTTCACTCTATCGGAAGTTATCGCTTATTTGAAGTTTCACTTGTTGGGGAGGTAGGGGTTCCTTGGGTCGGATCTTGCTCATCATTGCTACCAACAAATAAAATCATGCTACAAACATTTATAAAAATTTCAAGTCTCTAGCTTCACTCCATCGAAAGTTATCGCTTATTTGAAGTTTCATTTGTAGGGGAGGTAGGGGTTCCTTAGGTTTGATCTAACCCATCTTAAATACCAACTAACCCGATCTCACTTCAAACATTTGACCAAAACTTCAAGTCGCTGGCTTGATTCTGTCAAAAGTTATCGCTTATTGAAGTTGCATTTGTAGGGGAGGTAGGGGTTGCTTGGGTCGGATCTTACCCATTTTCAACACCAACCAAGTAAATCCCACTAACAACATTTTGTCAAATTTTCAACTTGCTAGTGTAATTTTGTCGAAAGTTATCGTAATTAAAAGGAAATTAAATTTTTTGAAATTTGTAGGGGAGGTAGGCGTTTCCTTGATCTGACTACGCCCAACTTACTGGAACTTAAGCATCTTCTTACTCCAGGGTTACATGCCAAAAATCAGGTGTCTACGTCAATTGGTTCAAGAGTTATATACAAAAAACTAGAAAAGTAGGGTAGTACGGGGCTCTTGGTAAGAAAATTACCGTTAGTTTTCAGATGATTGATTTTATTTTTTTAGGGAAGTAGAAGATTATTCTCACGAGCAATCTGCCAAAGCTAGAGCTTTCTACGTTTATTTAATCGGGTGTTATAGATACATTTAATTATTTTACATATATAGGGGAGGTAGGCGTTCTCTTGACCTGATCATGCCTATTTTCAATACCAACCAAGTAGATTATACTTCCAACATTTAGCCAAAATTTCAAGTCTCTAGCTTCATTCTATCGAAAGTTATCGTGCGAACGGACAGACAGACGGACAGACAGACAGACAGACATGGCTAAATCGAATCAGGAGGTGATCCTGATCATTTATATATATACATTGCTATACCTCCGGAGCCTCCTTTAAGGTGTTACATATTTTCGTCGTGACAAAAACAATATACCCTATACTAAAAGTCTAGGGTATAACTAAGTAGGTCTTACTAGCAACATTCCACCAAATTTTTAAGTCGGTAGTATCATTTTATCGAAAGTTATCGTAATTAAAGTAACATTTAATTTTTTTGAATTTGTAGAGGAGGTAGGTGTTCCTTTGATCTGATTTCGCCCAACTTACAGAACCTTGAGCAGCTTCTTCCCTCAGGGTTACATGCCAAAAATCAGGTGTCTAAGTCAATTGGTTCAAGAGTTATGGACAAAAAACCTGAAAAGTAGGGTAGTACGCGGCTCTTTGTAAGAAAATTACCGTTAGTTTTCAACTGATCGATTTTATTTTCCCAGGAGAGTATAAGATTACCCTCACTAGCAATATACCAAAGCTAGAGCTATTCATGATTTTTTAATCGGGAGTTATAGATACATTTAATTATTTTATAAATACATATGTAGTGGAGGTAGGCGTTCTCTTGGCCTGATCATGCCCAATTTCAATACCATTCAACTAGATCATACTACCAACATTTGACCAAAGTTTCAAAGCTCTAGCTTCATTTTATCGAAAGTTATCGTGCGAACGGACAGACAGACGGACAGACAGACAGACAGACAGACAGACAGACAGACAGACGGACAGACAGACAGGCAGACAGACAGGGCTAAATCGAATCAGGAGGTGACCCTGATCATTTATATATATATTGCTTTACCTCCGGAGCCTCCTTTAAGGTGTTACATATTTCCGTCGTGTCAAAAACAATATACCCTATACTTAAAGTCTAGGGTATAACGAGGTATCTTAGGAAACATGCTGCAAGGAATTTTTGGAGTTAATGATGAAGTATACGCAGACATTGATAAGCTGAGTGAGAATCAACAACGATTAATCGAAATAACTAAACATGATGGAAATTTGCTACTTGAAACTAGAACGAAAGTGAACGAGTATCAATCAGGATTAACAACAAAACTTAATCACGTGGTACAAAACCTAAATATGCTCACGACTGCAATCAACGAAAGATCTGGATGGTATAAATCAATTGACAGAAATCATCTAGCCGTACAATTTCTATCAGCGCATCAACTGGCAAAGGAAGGATTGGATGACATAGCATTTCGCTACAAATCGCTTCACAATATCTACACGGGTTCCCGAATAGTGCTAGCGGGACCATATGGTGACAGCCATATGATGTACCGTTAAATGTGTCTAGTGACCTAACTATGCTACGAAATGCACATAGTTGTTGTCGGTACTCACAGCAACACTCAACTGCAGCAAAATAATGCGTGTCTGAAGTAAATAGAATCAGTAAAGTGAATACAGTGATACAATGAATTTGGGATAAATTTTGAAAGTGCACAAAAGTGGATTATGGCTAATCGACAAAAGTAAGTAAATTTCTTGTAAATGCAGTTTGTGATCTATCATCCTGGAAAATATATCAAACGACAGGGAAGATTTCGTACTATGACTAAAATATATGGTAATGTACTCAGTGTTTACTCTTGAGACATTTTCCCGTTATTTACTGTTAGCGGTTCCGTATGGTGACGCTGGCACTGAAGGGGTACAGGTTATCAAGTACCATGAAACCATTTGAAATAATTTATAATTCAATCGATGTTTCCGAAAATTCCAATGAATTGTCATTTTCATACAGGAAACTTTCTTTAAAAGAGGTCGCAGATTACCTCGAAGAGTTATGTGCTATTGATGACGTCAAATTCGAGGATCATATCGATGGCATATTCAAAGAACCACCTGAATTGGATGGAGAAATTAGTTGCGAGGATGATGGGGATGAAAATGAGCGCGGGATGATTGATAATCTTTCCCGAAATCAACTCATTGCCGGCTGCGAAGTCGTTTTTCGGGATGGTCGCCATACAACCACACTTAACGTTGAAGATGATTGCGAAAATACTAATATCGAAGGGACTGTCATGGAAATCATGAACGAAAATATACCGCTCATGAAACTCAGCAACCGTCTACGAAAAGTGACATCCACTTCTTCCAATATACCTTTACCGGCTTCCAATAAAGATACCAAATTTACGTGGAAGAAAGGATCGAAAAGCAGTGGACTGCCAGTGTTCCCTGAACCCAACTTCGACGATTGCCGTGATGTAGAACCACATAAACTATTCGAACGCTTCTTTGATGATGAATTGCTAGAACACATCATCGATTGCTCTACAAAGTATGCAAATAAAATTCCCAAAAAAAAAATAGATCCGATATCAATTAGGGGTAACTTATTGTATTTCCATCTTTGTTAAGTGTTTAATTGCACTATTTTTCTTTAGAATTGCGGACTTTTATTGGCATACTTCTGGTTACCGGATATAACCCCCTTTCCAGCTATAAAGCTTACTGGAATAGCTCGGCTGATCTGCGTAATGAGCTAGTATTCAACTCAATGAGGCGTGCCCGATTCGAAGAGATACTACGATGTCCTCATTTTGAGCCAGATTTAGTAGCGCCGGATGGAAATAGAGATAAGTTATGGAAGCTGCGTCCGATAACTGACCACCTAAAGTGGAATATGATCAAAAACTTCCACCCAACAACACCCAACATTTGTCATACGATGAAAGCATGATTGCCTACTATGGCCGACATGGATGCAAGCAATTCATAAAAGGCAAACCTTTGCGTTTTGGGTATAAGGTGTGGTCTCTGTGTACAGACTCCGGATATTTAATAAACTTTGAAATATACCAAGGCGCAAATCCCGGGTCAAACCCTAAGTATGAAGAGCGATTTAGAAAATGTGCCGCGCCGCTTTTATCAATGATAGATGACTTTCCGGAAGAAGTTAAAAACCTTCTGTTTTCGTTTTATTTTGATAATCTTTTTACGGGATTGCCACTGCTTACCTATTTAAAAGCAAGAGGCTACAACGGGACCGGAACAATTAGGGAAAATCGCATCCCAGCAACATGTCCACTTCCGACGAAAAAAAGCATGACAAAAATGCCTCGGGGATCCTCCGAATCAATGGAAATGAAGGGAACTGGCATCAAAGTGACGAAATGGGTAGACAACTCTGTCGTTTGCATTGCTTCCACGTGCCACGGTGAATTACCAAAATCTAACGCTTCTCGCTATTCACGTGAAGCAAAAAAGAAAATAAATATTCCGCGACCGAACGCTGTTAGCGAATACAACAAATACATGGCCGGAGTTGATCGTTTAGATGAAAATGTAAATAATTACCGGATAGGCTATCGAGGAAAAAAGTGGTGGTCGTGTATTTTCACCTGGTTGGTGGACGCAGCCATTAATAATGCTTGGCAATTACAAAGAGGATCAAACATAATTCCCCAGTTTGAATTTAAACGCGAGATCGCCTTGTTTTATTGTAAGCATTATGGGGAATTGCCAATACAGCCAGGACCAAAGCAACAAAGGCGTGAAGTAAACGTGACCAGATCCATTCGTTATGATTGATTAAATCATTTTGTGGGACCTATTTCAAATAGGAGGCGTTGCGCGAGCGAGGAATGCAATAGTAAGGGAAGAACGCGATGCATAAAATGTGATGTTGGACTCTGTGTTAAATGTTTTGCGGGTTATCACACTCCTCCTTCTAATAATAATTAATTATTTTCTCGATTATGTATAAAATTTATGAATCGTTTGCTATAAAAAATGAAGTGAATTGAATTAACTACCAACTCGACTCTTATTTTTTAAAGTTTGCGATTTTAAATACATATTTTTCCATTTAGGCAAACTTGTACCCCTTTGGTGCCAGCGTCACCATATGGTACCGACCGGAAAATCTCTTCTGCATGCCCATCTGTGACACCTAAGTTGAATAAATAGGTTTTCTTGGATCTAAGTGGTCCAGTCTATAATCCGTGTAAAAAAAATGCTAAACTCAAAATAAATAATTCTGGCACCATTCGGGTTAATATACCGTCAATTTTTCTTGGAATTAATTATGATCATCAGTTGTACTTTGAACTTGATAATCAGGAACTACAGGAATGCAACAAAGTATCACAAACCAAAAGGTACTGTTCCATTGACATTTTACACAACGTAAACAATCGCCCGAATTGCATCATTGATGAGATATATAATCGAGTCAACAAGAAATCATGTCCAGAGGTTCACATGAGCTAGAAAACAACACTATGGAAACATCTATGTATATCATAAGAACAACTGGCTGTTCATATCTCCAAACATCAATCCTATATCAATAATATGCAGCGGTCATCGAGAGGACATTCATTTCAACGGAGTTGGAATCATCGAAATTGATTCTAATTGCAATATAAAATAGAAACATTATCGACAACGATTCAAGCGACCACCTTGTTGACAAAAACATCGACATTTGGGCTACTTTCATCAAAACCATGAATTCACCTGAAAATAATACAGTCGAGGTACCTTACTACAAACACATCGAAGCAGAGAAAATTTTGAAGCAAGACGAATCATTTATACACTCAGCGATTGCCGAGGAATCAGTTTTTATGTCCATCAATTCTTCACGGATTTGGCATCATATCAAACCACACTCTGTTATAGTCGGATCAAGTATAGCAGTCGGATTCCGGATGATGACGTTTAGTGTAATATTTGTCATTTGGAGAACACGGAAAACTTTTAGTTGATGTAAGAAGAACTGTCGAAGAACTTACAACGAGGTCATCAAAATGGTACGAGCCATAAAGATATACAATTCATATTTTGAAGAACCAATGGTTCTTGGTGGCCAGAATGTTTATAATTTAAGAATGTCTATGTATTAAGTCAATAAGTATTCATGTCCTGAAATAATTCACGATTTTTATAGTTTTTCAAATTACCAACACGAAGAACATTAAATTCTAAATGTATCTTCAGAAGTAAGTATGTATGTATATTGAATATTGTATACGCGTACACACATAAAATTTATTACTGCGACGTCCTGTGTCCTGTCTGAGATGTGTGTATGCATTATGTAATTTTTGTTATTAATGCAGAGTGCATTTTCATGTACAATGCATGTGTTATGCATTTATAATAGGTTAGCATTTAAGAATAATTTTGTATAAAAGAAAATACAATTGAAAATAAAGATTAGTTATCAGTTTCTTTTAAAAAAACACAGTCGGTTTTTATTTTGGTACTTTACCAGTTTTGAAATTGTGGTCCTTCGGGAACAATTACAAACACTCCCCTATATATATGTATTTAAGTATTTTTAAATGTATCTATAGGTATAACTCCCGATTAAATAAACATGAAATGCTCTATCTTTGGCAGATTGCTCGTGAGGGTAATCTCTCCTCGGAAAATAAAATTGATCAGTTGAAAACTAATGGTAATTTTCTTACAAAGAGCAACGTACTACCCTAATTTTCAGGTTTTTATACCCTAGACTTTTAGTATAGGGTATATTGTTTTTGTCACGACGAAAATATGTAACACCTTAAAGGAGGCTCCGGAGGTATAGCAATGTATCTATATAAATGATCAGGGTCACCTCCTGAGTGGATTAAGCCATGTCATGTGTATTCAAGTAAAATACGCCGGGTCGTTTTTGTGGATAGACAAAATATCTTCTAACAACCCGGCTGCGCCGGGTCAATGTCTTATTGAATCATGGGCTACACGTCACTACCTAAACACTCCCTGGAATAAGAAGAACAAATCGTAAAATTGACCGCAACCTCTAGAATAAGAGTCAATCAAACTGAAAATTGGTTAGGACCAAGTATTTACATAGCTCAAAATATAGCTGGTATTTGGTTTAGATCGATAGTTTATTTTCGATTTTAAAGCCCATTTATCACGGCACGGTACACCTTCTTGAGTCGACTGCAGTCTCTTCGATTTTAAGTCCCATTCACCACGGCACGGTATACCTTTTGGAATCGTCGAAATTCGACTGCAGTCTCTAGAAATAAAGCCCCGAACTGAAAATTATAGAAAAATGAAATTTAATTAGTTACGGCCAAATATTTAGCTCAAAATATAGCTGTAATTATTTGGTTTAGATCGTTGGTTTTAATTCGACCTTGAAGCCCATTCACCACGGCTCACAAATATTCTTGAAAAATATGTTCCCAGATAATGATGGCAAATGAACCTTGCCCTTATGGCAGCATAAACTAAAGGCATTCCTATTACGTGAAGTAATTTCTGCTTCAAAATGTTCTGCACCACAAAATGAGCAACGGAAATTCAGAGGACCGCAACTAAAAGGTTCGAAATCCCGTGAAACTATATTTAAGGCACTAGGCCTGTTCCTGATACCGGGATCTCGGTTTGGTACCGGTTTTTTTTTCAGTACCGGTACCAAAAACTAAGAGTACCGGTATCCCGGTTTTTTTAATACCGGTATTGAGTACCGGGATCCCGGGATTTGAGTACCGGTTTTTTCAACCATGCGCCGGTTTTATTCGGGATCCCGGGATCTACCGAGTCTTTTCAGTACCGAGTCTTTTCAGTACCGAGTCTTTCGAGTACCGAGTCTTTTCAGTACCGAGTCTTTTCAACCATGAGCCGGTTTTATTTGGGATCCCGGAATCCCGGTACTCAGTACCGAGTCTTTTCAGTACCGAGTCTTTTCAGTAGTACCGAGTCTTTTCAGTACCGAGTCTTTTCAGTACCGGGATCCCGGTACTCAGTACCTGTTCTTTTCAGTACCGAGTCTTTTCAGTACCTGTTCTTTTCAGTACCGGGATCCCGGGATCTGAGTACCTATTCTTTTCAGAACCTGATATTCAAATACCCGGGATTTCATAAAAGAAGACTCGTTCATTGCCAAACCGAGTCTTCAGGCTTTAACATTGAAAATATTCATAGAGTCGTGCATTGTAAGATTTTTCAGATACACATCGTAGTAGTTAGTACGTACATTGTACATACATAATTGATTTATATGAATGAAAATGTTTTGTTAGGATTGAGACTGAGCTCAGAGTATTTATTGTATTGGGAATAGGATATGTAATTGGGTATGATATAAATATGAAATACATATGAACGAATATGTATATGTACGTATGTACATAATATAATAATATAATGCGTTGCATTGGTCAATGACATAATTGCTTGGAGTTGGAGGTTTTTCGGGTGTTTTGATTTTAGTTATTGGTCATTGATGTAAATGTAATTGCTGTGCATTATATTATTATATTATGTACATACGTACATATACATATTCGTTCATATGTATTTCATATTTATATCATACCCAATTACATATCCTATTCCCAATACAGTAAATACTCTCATCTCAGTCTCAATCCTAACAAAACTCAAAATCAATTATGTATGAACAATGTACATACTCGTATATCTATGTGCGTACTAACCAGTGACGTGCAGTGACTTTTTAATCTGGTCAAGCGCTTGAAAATTTAAAAAAATACAAGGCTCTAAAAGTGTTATTTTTTACATTTTGAAATATTTTGCGAATTTTTGAAAGTAAAACGATTATTTCCCCAAGAAAATCTCCTAAATTAGTCTTCGGCCTAAGCCCAGTGCATCACTTTTCATGGATGAATGAATATATTTCATCAAACAACAACCGTGTGAAATCATTTTCACACCAATTTTTAAGCAGAACTCTGCAATTTTATTATTCGCATAAGCAATATTAACTCTTTACTTTGCAAAATATTTGTTTTAGGAAAAATGCTAGCAAATACAGGAGATGGGCGAAACACGGAACAAATTTCACCAACGGATATTTCTCCCATATGCAAGGGAGGTGGGACAAGTTATGATCTCATATTTTCCCCTCTACCTCTTATCCCCTTTTTTCAAATTTGATGAAAATGCCAGATATGGGATGTACTCGGTGTTACCTTTTCTATGATACCCCACTTGCTTATACCAGATTAAATTTTTTTTTTACCTTCATTTCCCCTCTATGGGGACCTCCCCTTAAAGTCAGCCTATTACGACGCATCGCTTTCTCCGCCGAATTATAATAATTCTACAAATTCCCACAAAATTTCTTATACCAATGTAGCTTCAGCCGTTCGTGAGTTATTCTATGGAGAGACCAGAGACGGGCAGACAGATATTTGACCAATTTCATAAGGGTTTTGTTTTTACTACAAACCCATAAAAAGCAAACGAAAACTATAAAGTTTAGCTAACTGCAAATTCTTCATCATTAAATTAGTTTCCTTTTGATCAAAAATTATTTTCCTAACATTGATAACGTCGAAATATAAATAAATGAATTATTGGAATATTTTTTTATCAGCCGAGAAAAAGAAAAAGATATAAACAATTATCATTTTCGTAATCTTTGACCGAAAGAAAGTTCCATTAATTCTTTATAATTTGCAAAAAGAATAAAGTTTCTAGCATATGTAGTATCCGAAAAAAAAGGTAAGGAAAAATTACACTTTTTCAACATAAATGAGAAGACTTCGCAATATGCATAGAAGATACATTTTTTTCATATGCCTGTATCCACCGTCATCTTTCTTCATGTATAAAGAATCAGGCTACAAATGTTCCAGACAGTTGTTGCTTATTCATCATACAAGCTGAAAATATAGCGCTTGCATATTACCTATTAAGTCGCAAATGCATTTTAAAGCAACATAAGGAAATTGTATTGACCGATTCCAGCAGTCTAGACCGATTATGAGAAATTTTGTTTCGCAACAAACAGCTGTTCCCCAAACCAACCGGTAGATACAGATAGCGCAGAATGAGGGTGAAGAGAACAAACGGCTCTGTTCCCCAACAGAAACATCTTAACAACCCGGTTGGCTTTGATACATTGTTGCTCGCAAGCAGATAGGGGTAAAAATGGATGCGAATTGCGTTGAAGAAGAGCAATGCGTTTTGCATTGAATGCTTATGTTATGTATGGCTTGTATAAAAAGAGAGTATTGTGTAAATGTATTCATTTATAGTTCAAATGAAATGTTGAGACACATTTTTACAATTGCTAGGTCAAGCGGCGCTTGACTCGCTTGTATGAAGTGCACGTCACTGGTACTAACTAACATACTATACTACGATGTGTATCTGAAAAATCTTTCAATGCACGATACGACTCTATGAACATTTCCAATAACAATTTCCAAAAACCTGAAGAATTAGTCCAGCAATGAACGAGTCTTTTTTATGGAAAAGAACAGGTACTCGAATTCCGGGATCCCGGTACTGAAAAGAACAGGTATTGAAAAGACTCGGTACTGAAAAGAACAGGTACTCGAATAGCGGGATCCCGGTACTGAAAAGAAAAGGTACTGAAAAGACTCGGTACTGAAAAGAACAGGTAGTGAAAAGACTCGGTACTGAAAAGACTCGGTACTGAAAAGAACAGGTAATGAAAAGACTCGGTACTGAGTACCGGGATCCCGGTACTGAAAAGACTCGATACTGAAAAGAACAGGCACTCAGTACCGGTACTGAAAAAAACCGGCTCATGGTTTAAAATACCGGTACTAGTACCGGTACTGAACGAATATCTGTGAGTACCGGGATACCGCTTGTGGGACCGGTACTTGAAAATATCAAGTACCGGTACTGAAATCTCAGTACCGAACAGGCCTATACACTGCCGTTACCAGGGGGCACCCACGCGGAGGACTATGGAAAAGGTCTTTGCCCCCCTACAACTGGAACTTAAAACGACAGAATAACGCTATAGACTTGAAATTTTGGCGTTATGATTGTAGTAGGATTCAGCTGGCTGATATTGAAAATACGTCAAATGCGACCAACCAAACCCCTACTTCCCCTACAAGTGAAACTTCAAATAAGCGATAATTTTCGATAGAATGAAGCTAGAGATTTGAAATTTTGCTTAAATGTTCATAGCATGATCTTGCCCATCAACCAATTAGGTTGGTGGCAATGATGAGCAAGATCTGACTCAAGGAACGCCTACCTCTCCTACAAATGAAACTTCAAATAAGCGATAACTTTCAATGAAATGAAGCTAAGTTTGTACTGGGATCTAGTTGGTTGTTACTAAAAATACGCAAAATTCCACAAAGGAAACGTACCCCTACAAGTGAGACAATAATAAGCAATAACTTTAGATAAAGCTAGCAACAAATTCGACAAATATTCGTAGAATGGGTTAGTTAATTCATTCTGAGAATGGTCAACATCCTCGTGAATGAGTGCCAACCTCCCCTATAAACTGGTCATAGTATATAGAAACTAACTTTTAATGCGAATGGTCGTTGCCAATTGGTACTTTTAATATCACGACTAGGTCTGTTCAAGTCTAGGGTATATACGCTTCGGACTCTGGTTTATTTTGTGCCGGTGCTGATAGAATGTTATATGATATAGGATGTTGATACTTGTATAGTAGGCGTACGTCATGGAATAGCATTAATTATAGTTAGAGATAAACAAATAATATAATCACATTTGTATGTGTATGTATAATAAACGGAAAATACATACTTAATTCGTTTTATAAAGTGTTTTTCGATAAGCTGAAAATTGAAGCAAACTAGGAGAAGTTTTTTTTTTTATTTTATCATGGGGAGTCATATAATTATACGAAATAAATTCTTGTTTGCGACATATATGAAACTTGAGGTAGCAAAGCTTCGGCCTGGAGTCTGAAGTGTATATACCCTAGACTTGTACCGACCTAGTGGTGATACCAAAAGTACCAATTGGCAACGACCATATGCATTAAAAGTGAGTTTCCTATATGGCCAGTTTATAGGGGAGGTTGGCATACATTCATGAGGATCTTGGCCATTCTAAAAATCAATTAACTAACCCATTCTACAAATATTTGTCGAATTTTTCAAGTCGCTAGCTTCATTCTATCGAAAGTTATTGCTTATTTGAAGTCTCACTTGTAGGGGTGGTAGAAGTTCCTTGGATCGGATCTTGCCCATCATAGCCACCAACCAATTAGATCACCCTACAAACATTAAAAAAAAGATGTCAGGTGTCTAGCTTTACTCTATCGAAAGTTATCGCTTATTGGAAGTTTCATTTGTAGGGGAAGCAGGGGTTTCATTGGTCGGATTTTACGTATTTTTAGTATTAGCCAACTGGATCTTACTACAAATATTTGACCAAAATTTCAAGTCGCTAGCTTTATTTTGTCGTAAGTTATCGCTTATTTAAAATTTCATTTCTAGGGGAGGTAGGGGTTCCTTAGGTCGGATCTAACCCATCCTTAATGCCAACTAACTCAATCTCACTTGAAAAATTCGACCAAAATTTTAATTCGCTGGCTTCATTCTCTCAAAAGTTATCGCTTATTTGAAGTTTCATTTGTAGGGTAGGTAGGGGGTCCTTAGGTCGGATGTTGCCCATTTTCAATACCAACTAACAGGATGTTACTACCAACGTTCTCCCAAATTTTCAACTCACTAGTGTCATTCTATCGAAAGTTATCGTAATTAAAGTAATATTTATTTTTTTAAATTTTGTAGGGGAGATAGGCGTTCCTTTGATCTGATTATGCCCAACTTACTAAAACCCAAGCAGCTTCTCACTTCAGGGTTACATGCCAAAAATCAGATGTCTACGTCAACTTGTTCAAGAGTTATGGACAAAAAACCTGAAAAGTAGGGTAGTACGGGGCGCTTTGTAAGAAAATTGCTGTTAGTTTTCAACTGATCGATTTTATTTTTCCAAGAGAGTATAAGATTACCCTCACGAGCAATCTACCAAAGCTAGAGCTTTTCGTGCTTATTTAATCGGGAGTTATGGATACATTTTGGGGGAGGTAGGCGTTCTCTTGGCCAGATCATGCCCATTTTCAATACCAACTAGATCGTACTTCCAACATCTGACTAAAATTTCGAAGCTCTAGCTTCATTCTATCGAAAGTTATCGTGCGAACGGACAGACAGACATGGCTAAATCGAATCAGGAGATGACCCTGATCATTTATATACATATATATATTGCTATACCAACGGAGCCTCCTTTAAGGTGTTACATATTTCCGCCGTGACAAAAACAATATACCCTATACTAAAAGTCTAGGGTATAATAAAAGTCTAGGGTATAAAAATTGTTATGTATTAGCGGATGGACTAGCTAAACACTGGGCTATTCTCAGTCGGGAGACATCCGAGGACCTGCCGATTTGCCTTTCCTTGCCCAATTGGCCATGTAGGGTCTTCAATTTCGTTTTAGTGGCCAGCAGGGTTACCCCGGGCTTAGTACCTGACTGTTCTTGCTGTATGTTTTTCAACAACTGCAGTCTTTTATTTTTTATTAAATAGTCCCTATGGTTGGGAGTTTACAGACCTGGGAACACTTTGTATAGAGCGATTAGCATACTCGTCTCCAGATTGTCCAACCGTCTTCCATTTCAAATATTTATATCTGTCATCCCGGTGAATAACTGGCTAAGTCCAATTTTGGCCAAAATGAGTTAAGTGTCCTAAGAGAAGCAGAAAGATGTTTTCCTCTTAGTGTATAAATGGCAAACTCATACGTTTGTTTTTAACGGAGTTATAAAGATGTGCGTTTTTGTCCATCTTCACTTTTGCTTACCAGAATGAGTTAAGTATAGGTACAATAAATATAACCAAAAACAGACAGTAAATCCTATTGGGGAATAACTGGCCAAACAAAATTGTTCAGTTAGTCACATCTAGTGAAATGTGGTCAAGACGAGTTAACCATTTATGCGCAAATATTTTCCTGGATGTATAAGCATTATTAACAAGTTACCCAGTTATGCACACTCATATCACACATACAAAATTGTGATTCTTCGGGATTGCCGAATTATGTAAATCGATTGTAAACAAGTAATCACTGAATGTACCTATACTTACCTACTAATGTACAATTTCACATAAACATGGTAGTCTATGATCACAACTATGTCGATTTCCTAGAACAAGTTCAACGTTTAATAAATTTATCTAAGCCAGCAAAGAATCTAACGGAACTTTGGCAATATTGCATTTCACGTACAATCGGGACGGAACGTTGCAGTTAATCGTTTCCTGTAGGTCCCAAAGGTGACATAGAAATTATCATGGGGGATCTCAACGCCAAAGTTGGGTCTGACTACGTAGGCTTAGAACACCTAATGGGCAATCATGTCCTAGGCAACAGGAACAAAAATAGCGAGATGTTCGTGGAGTTTTGCAACTCTCGTCAAATCGTCATTGACGGTACTCCGTTCAAGTACAAACGCTACCACTTAACAATCTGGACCTCTCCAGATGGCAGAACAGAAAACCAGATTGACCATATAGCCGTTTCCAAACCATGGAGGAATTGTTTTTTGTACGTCAGGTCGAAGCGAGGTGCTGATGTTGGCAGCGACCACCAACTTGTTATCGCAAAAGTTTAAAGATCTGTCAATATGACTTGCATATTCCACCGCCTTGCACGAGAGAGCTATTGCACCACCACCTTGTGAAAATCCTACTATCGATAATTGATGGAAAGTCGCTAAGGACTCATTTATTTCGTGTGGCGTAACCATTCATGAGCGACTCTACATAGTGTCTAATCTCAGCACGCAAGAGAGTTAAGGAAAAGATTAACTCAGCTGCTGACGACTCAGCCAAAAACCAACTCAGAGCTGAATGCCGTTCACTACAGAAAGGCATGCAAAGAAGCGTAAGACGGTACAAGCGAAAATATATCAACGCATTAGCGGAGAAGGCAGAGGAAGCGGCTTACCGCGGTGACAGTGCGACAATTTTAAGCTTATCAACCCACCATCTAAGCTGGATGTAACCGCGGCTATTAAATCGATGGAAGCGGGTAAATCCCCGAGGATAGATGGAATTCCGGTGGAACTTTTTCAATCGGATGCAAATGCTACTACGGATATTCTTCTCCCACTTATCCAAGAGTGTTGGGTAAGCGAAACTCTCCCTAAAGAGTGGAAGGAGGGCGTCATTATTAAGATCCCGAGAAAAGGCGACCTGAAGGATTGCAATAATTGGCATGGGATCTGTCTTCTCCCAGCAGTGTCCAGTACTGATGGCAAAATAATCGTGAACCGGATCAAACAAACAGTTGACCGCACATTGAATGATGAACCACCCGGCTTTCGCGAGGCCTTCTCATGTAGCGACCACATCAACACCCTCCGAATTATTACTGAACAATCCGCAGAGTGTGTGTTCATCGATTTCGAGAAGGCGTTTCACGGCGTTGACCGGGAATACATCTGGAGGGCTTTACGTAGGAGAGGCATACCAGATCAAATAATTTCCATTATTAAGGAGTCCTACCAGTGAGCCCAATTTCACGTCTTACACAAGGGTAAACTATCAGATCCTTTCGAGGTGCGTAGCGGAGTGAGGCTGCATTTTGTCACCTATATTGTTTTTAATTGCCATTAATGATGTACTAAGCGGCGCGCTTCAAGAACACCAGAACAAGGGTATAAGATGGAAGTTGTTCAAATACCTTCAACACCTAGACTATGCTGACGATACCTATATTTGTCTTCTATCAAATAATTCAGATCAATTAGCTCAAATGTCTAATGCTCTGCATTGCGAAAGCCGTAATGCGAGGCTTAATATCAAGGCTGCCAAGACTAAGCACTTGAGCTTGGATCCAGGAAGGCAAAGCGGAATTTGTGTTTCGGGGTAGTTAGTCGAGAAAGTCGATAGTTTTTGCTACCTCGGAAGCGTAGTTACAGCAAATGGTGGAGCGGATGCTGATGTATAGTCTCGTATCAACAAGGCTCGAGCAGCTTTATTCAGTTTGCCTCCTTTCTTGCAAAACAACATTTCCAAACGCACCAAACTCCGGATCTTCGAAACCAACGTAAAATCAGCGCTTTTATATGGCTGTTCAACATGGAAGGTGACCAATGAGATAACAACTAGGTTGCAAACTTTTGTAAGCCAGTGTCTACGGCGCATCCTACACATACGGTGGCCGAAGGTAATTTCTAACGACGACCTCCTTACTATTACTGGTCAGGACAGGATAGACACTTCCATTTAAAGGCGAAAGTAGCAATGGATAGGTCACACTCTACGAAAAGAGTCGAACAACATTGCTCAACAGGCTCTCGATTGGAACCCGCAGGGAACCAACCCAAGTCGCCGTGTTGGACGACCTAATAACACCTGGAGAAGATCAGTTAAGAGAGAAGGTGCCTCAATAGGCAAGTCGTGGAGTGAGCTGAAAGCGATAGCGATGAACAGGACGAGGTGAAAAGTAAGCGTGGTTAATGCCCTATGCCCAACAAGGGGTTAACAGGAACCAGAGAGAGATAATTTGAAAGTTTGCAAAAAGTCAAATACATCGGAAGTAAAGTAATACAACATCATAAACTAGCAATATTATAATAAATAAATGGAACCGGAATATAGAGGGCTACGCCCGCAATCCGAGGGTTTTGTAGCAAGCGCTTATTTTGACATGTAAATATTGGCTCCCTGGCCTTCTTGGTATCACTCAGATGGATAAAAACATCATAACTGGAATGTCTTACACGTGATATATTGTAGTATCTTACAAGTCAGTCCAGAAAAAATCACCTTTCAAAGTAATAGTTTTAATACGAGAAGCTGTACTGTAGATAGATATGAATGTATACGAGATAAACTGTCCTACTCTTCGAGATGCTTAACCATTCATGTTACCCTTACAGAAATGGTTCAACTACAATTCGCTCTACGAAAAACAATATGCAAGTAGTACTCGCACCTTGCATGAGGCCGGTAGGTGTATTTTTTGAATGGATAGTGTAAAATTGCCTAACTTTAAATTAATGTACCACTTTTAAATATTATGTGATTGTAATGAAATCTAAAGATATTATTGCCTATGATGTTGGTTATTATTGGCCATCAATATTTTTGACCTGAGGTGTGTTTGAGGGGTGCAGGGGTGTGTAAACGGCAAATATAGAAAATTACTATTATTAACCTTTTTTGATGATGCCGCTTTTCTGTAAATTTTCATATTTCTAAGTATAACGGTCTCGAAATGCAAGGGGGTGGGACAAACTCGGATCACATATTTTCCCCTCTCCCTCTTCTCCTCTTTCTTCAAATTTGAAGAAAATTCCATAAATGGAATGTACTCAACGGTACCTTTCTTACGATACCCCACTTGCCTATACCAAACGAAAAAAAAAAAATTCGACCTTCATTTCCCCTCTATGGAGACCTCCCCTTAAAGTTGACCTATTACAACGCAATTCTCCAGAGAATTATAGTACTTCTACATATTTCCACCAAATTTCATGCATGTAGCTTCAGCGGTTCGTGAGATATTTCATGGACAGACAGACAGACAGACAGACAGACAGACAGACGGACGCATGACCGATTTCAAAAGGGTTTTGTTTTTCTACAAAACCCTAAAAAGAAGGCAACGTTTTTCCGAATAATTTAGTCGTGTGCATAATCGGTTAAGTCTGTGGAAAAATGTCGGTGAATGATTGGTCAACTCTAATATCTCAATAACCAATAAGTGTAATTGGATTTGCTAAATAACAGCGTAAAGTTACCAACTTTCAATAATATTTGGCAAAGTTTCAAGGGATAGTTGCGAAATCTCGATTTTGCACAATCGCTCAAAGTTAAAAACGTGCGCCCTGAAAACCATCAAAAATGGACTTAGCCAGTTATTCACCGGGATGACAGATATATCATATTAAATCATAGACCACATAGCCTGTTTTTTTCTTGACACAAGTGTCACAAACAATTCCAATTTAAATTGAAAATGATTCGCACTTGTACATTTGCAAGAACATTAATACATAAAGTAAAATTGCCAGGGAACAAATATCTCCACTTCTCACCCTCTCTCCACCCCTCTAGTGAGTTAATATAAGTGCTTCACACCATCTAGACCTCCACGGTCGAGTTTTCAAGTAAAATCACGCCTTCACGGCTTATACAAACAGAATTCTCACACTTTCGTGGTCGTCTGGCACGTGGATAGCTGCAAAGATGCACCCCCCGGAAGTTAGCACCAAAAGTTTGGAAAAGTTGAATTTTTTTAGAGTTCTCTGCTTATTAGCAATAGTTCTAGAGTTCTCGAGTTGGTGCGGCGATAGTTCTAGGGTTTTAATGGCTTTTTTTTAATAATTAAAATTGTGGGGTCAAATTCACGCAAAAATTTTAATCTTCCAAAAATAGTTCCCATGCTCAAAATCGATGGATAATAAAGAGTTCTAGAGTTCCTGACTAATTTTTAAAAAAAATTTGCAAAAATAAAAATTTTATAAAAAAATTAAAATTTAGGGGTTGCAACCTGACGATATGTACTTTAACCAATGCAGGTTAGTTCCCATTCATGAAATCAAGATCCAAACTGTTTTTTAAATGAAAAAACCTCCTGCAGGTCAAGAATTCTCAGGTTATGGTAACCAACACACCCCCACTCACCCCTTAGGTGACTTCATAGGGATGAAAATATCCGAAAATGACATAATCCGGTTAGGCACTATCGAACTCATCGGAAAACTTAAAATCTTCAAACGTTTCTACAGCGCCCTTTAAAAGACCTAAGGACGAGCCCAGAACTCATTGGTGCTGATGTCTCTCATCCCCCACTCACCCCTAAAAAGACGTCAGAAATATTTAAATTTCAAAAAAAGGACTCCACACTCGCTTTGAAACCCCCAAACTCACTGGAATTTGCAAAATCTTCAAATGTTTCTACAGCGCCCTTTAAAGGACCTAAGGACGAGCCCAGAACTCATTGGTGCTGATGTCTCTCACCCCCCACTCACCCCTAAAAAGACGTCAGAAATATTTAAATTTCGAAAAAGTACTCCACACTCGCTTCGAAACCCCCAAACTCACTGGAATTTGCAAAATCTTCAAACGTTTCTACAGCGCCCTTTAAAGGACCTAAGGACGAGCCCAGAACTCATTGGTGCTGATGTCTCTCACCCCCCACTCACCCCTAAAAAGACGTCAGAAATGTTTAAATTTCGAAAAAGTACTCCACACTCGTTTCGAAACCCCCAAACTCACTGGAATTTGCAAAATCTTCAAACGTTTCTACAGCGCCCTTTAAAGGACCTAAGGACGAGCCCAGAACTCATTGGTGCTGATGTCTCTCACCCCCCACTCACCCCTAAAAAGACGTCAGAAATGTTTAAATTTCGAAAAAGTACTCCACACTCGTTTCGAAACCCCCAAACTCACTGGAATTTGCAAAATCTTCAAATGTTTCTACAGCGCCCTTTTAAGGACCTAAGGACAAGCCCAGAACTCATTGGTGCTGATGTCTCTCAACCCCCACTCACCCCTAAAAAGACGTCAGAAATGTTAAAATTTCAAAAAAATACTCCACACTCGTTTCGAAACCTCCAAACTCACTGGAATTTGCAAAACCTTCAAACGTTTCTACAGCGCCCTTTTAAGGACCTAAGGACGAGCCCAGAACTCATTGGTGCTGATGTCTCTCACCCCCCACTCACCCCTAAAAAGACGTCAGAAATATTTAAATTTCGAAAAAGTACTCCACACTCGCTTCGAAACCCCCAAACTCACTGGAATTTGCAAAATCTTCAAACGTTTCTACAGCGCCCTTTAAAGGACCTAAGGACAAGCCCAGAACTCATTGGTGCTGATGTCTCTCACCCCCCACTCACCCCTAAAAAGACGTCAGAAATGTTAAAATTTCAAAAAAATACTCCACACTCGTTTTGAAACCTCCAAACTCACTGGAATTTGCAAAACCTTCAAATGTCTCTACAGCGCCCTTTAAAGGACCTAAGGACGAGCCCAGAACTCATTGGTGCTGATGTCTCTCACCCCCCACTCACCCCTAAAAAGACGTCAGAAATATTTAAATTTCGAAAAAGTACTCCACACTCGCATCGAAACCCCCAAACTCACTGGAATTTGCAAAATCTTCAAACGTTTCTACAGCGCCCTTTAAAGAACCTAAGGACGAGCCCAGAACTCATTGGTGCTGATGTCTCTCACCCCCACTCACCCCTAAAAAGACGTCAGAAATATTTAAAATTCGAAAAAGTACTCCACACTCGCTTCGAAACCCCCAAACTCACTGGAATTTGCAAAATCTTCAAATGTTTCTACAGCGCCCTTTAAAGGACGTAAGGACGAGCCCAGAACTCATTGGTGCTGATGTCTCTCACCCCCCCCACTCACCCCTAAAAAGACGTCAGAAATGTTAAAATTTCAAAAAAATACTCCACACTCGCTTTGAAACCCCCAAACTCACTGGAATTTGCAAAATCTTCAAATGTCTCTACAGCGCCCTTTAAAAAACCTATGGACGAGCCCAGAACTCATTAGTGCTGATGTCTCTCACCCCCCACTCACCCCTAAAAAGACGTCAGAAATGTTTAAATTTCGAAAAAGTACTCCACACTCGTTTCGAAACCCCCAAACTCACTGGAATTTGCAAAATCTTCAAACGTTTCTACAGCGCCCTTTTAAGGACCTAAGGACGAGCCCAGAACTCATTGGTGCTGATGTCTCTCACCCCCCACTCACCCCTAAAAAGACGTCAGAAATATTTAAATTTCGAAAAAGTACTCCACACTCGCTTCGAAACCCCCACACTCACTGGAATTTGCAAAATCTTCAAACATTTCTACAGCGCCCTTTAAAGGACCTAAGGACGAGCCCAGAACTCATTGGTGCTGATGTCTCTCACCCCCCACTCACCCCTAAAAAGACGTCAGAAATGTTTAAATTTCAAAAAAAGAACTGGTTCAACTACAATTCGCTCTACGAAAAACAATATGCAAGTAGTACTCGCACCTTGCATGAGGCCGGTAGGTGTATTTTTTGAATGGATAGTGTAAAATTGCCTAACTTTAAATTAATGTACCACTTTTAAATATTATGTGATTGTAATGAAATCTAAAGATATTATTGCCTATGATGTTGGTTATTATTGGCCATCAATATTTTTGACCTGAGGTGTGTTTGAGGGGTGCAGGGGTGTGTAAACGGCAAATATAGAAAATTACTATTATTAACCTTTTTTGATGATGCCGCTTTTCTGTAAATTTTCATATTTCTAAGTATAACGGTCTCGAAATGCAAGGGGGTGGGACAAACTCGGATCACATATTTTCCCCTCTCCCTCTTCTCCCCTTTCTTCAAATTTGAAGAAAATTCCATAAATGGAATGTACTCAACGGTACCTTTCTTACGATACCCCACTTGCCTATACCAAACGAAAAAAAAATAATTCGACCTTCATTTCCCCTCTATGGAGACCTCCCCTTAAAGTTGACCTATTACAACGCAATTCTCCAGAGAATTATAGTACTTCTACATATTTCCACCAAATTTCATGCATGTAGCTTCAGCGGTTCGTGAGATATTTCATGGACAGACAGACAGACAGACAGACAGACAGACGGACGCATGACCGATTTCAAAAGGGTTTTGTTTTTCTACAAAACCCTAAAAAGAAGGCAACGTTTTTCCGAATAATTTAGTCGTGTGCATAATCGGTTAAGTCTGTGGAAAAATGTCGGTGAATGATTGGTCAACTCTAATATCTCAATAACCAATAAGTGTAATTGGATTTGCTAAATAACAGCGTAAAGTTACCAACTTTCAATAATATTTGGCAAAGTTTCAAGGGATAGTTGCGAAATCTCGATTTTGCACAATCGCTCAAAGTTAAAAACGTGCGCCCTGAAAACCATCAAAAATGGACTTAGCCAGTTATTCACCGGGATGACAGATATATCATAGTAAATCATAGACCACATAGCCTGTTTTTTTCTTGACACAAGTGTCACAAACAATTCCAATTTAAATTGAAAATGATTCGCACTTGTACATTTGCAAGAACATTAATACATAAAGTAAAATTGCCAGGGAACAAATATCTCCACTTCTCACCCTCTCTCCACCCCTCTAGTGAGTTAATATAAGTGCTTCACACCATCTAGACCTCCACGGTCGAGTTTTCAAGTAAAATCACGCCTTCACGGCTTATACAAACAGAATTCTCACACTTTCGTGGTCGTCTGGCACGTGGATAGCTGCAAAGATGCACCCCCCGGAAGTTAGCACCAAAAGTTTGGAAAAGTTGAATTTTTTTTAGAGTTCTCTGCTTATTAGCAATAGTTCTAGAGTTCTCGAGTTGGTGCGGCGATAGTTCTAGGGTTTTAATGGCTTTTTTTTAATAATTAAAATTGTGGGGTCAAATTCACGCAAAAATTTTAATCTTCCAAAAATAGTTCCCATGCTCAAAATCGATGGATAATAAAGAGTTCTAGAGTTCCTGACTAATTTTAAAAAAAAATTTGCAAAAATAAAAATTTTATAAAAAAATTAAAATTTAGGGGTTGCAACCTGACGATATGTACTTTAACCAATGCAGGTTAGTTCCCATTCATGAAATCAAGATCCAAACTGTTTTTTAAATGAAAAAACCTCCTGCAGGTCAAGAATTCTCAGGTTATGGTAACCAACACACCCCCACTCACCCCTTAGGTGACTTCATAGGGATGAAAATATCCGAAAATGACATAATCCGGTTAGGCACTATCGAACTCATCGGAAAACTTAAAATCTTCAAACGTTTCTACAGCGCCCTTTAAAAGACCTAAGGACGAGCCCAGAACTCATTGGTGCTGATGTTTCTCATCCCCCACTCACCCCTAAAAAGACGTCAGAAATATTTAAATTTCAAAAAAAGGACTCCACACTCGCTTTGAAACCCCCAAACTCACTGGAATTTGCAAAATCTTCAAATGTTTCTACAGCGCCCTTTAAAGGACCTAAGGACGAGCCCAGAACTCATTGGTGCTGATGTCTCTCACCCCCCACTCACCCCTAAAAAGACGTCAGAAATATTTAAATTTCGAAAAAGTACTCCACACTCGCTTCGAAACCCCCAAACTCACTGGAATTTGCAAAATCTTCAAACGTTTCTATAGCGCCCTTTAAAGGACCTAAGGACGAGCCCATTTGGTGCTGATGTCTCTCACCCCCCACTCACCCCTAAAAAGACGTCAGAAATGTTTAAATTTCGAAAAAGTACTCCACACTCGCTTCGAAACCCCCAAACTCACTGGAATTTGCAAAATCTTCAAACGTTTCTACAGCGCCCTTTAAAGGACCTAAGGACGAGCCCAGAACTCATTGGTGCTGATGTCTCTCACCCCTAAAAAGACGTCAGAAATGTTTAAATTTCGAAAAAGTACTCCACACTCGTTTCGAAACCCCCAAACTCACTGGAATTTGCAAAATCTTCAAATGTTTCTACAGCGCCCTTTTAAGGACCTAAGGACAAGCCCAGAACTCATTGGTGCTGATGTCTCTCAACCCCCACTCACTCCTAAAAAGACGTCAGAAATGTTAAAATTTCAAAAAAATACTCCACACTCGTTTCGAAACCTCCAAACTCACTGGAATTTGCAAAACCTTTAAACGTTTCTACAGCGCCCTTTTAAGGACCTAAGGACGAGCCCAGAACTCATTGGTGCTGATGTCTCTCACCCCCCACTCACCCCTAAAAAGACGTCAGAAATATTTAAATTTCGAAAAAGTACTCCACACTCGCTTCGAAACCCCCAAACTCACTGGAATTTGCAAAATCTTCAAACGTTTCTACAGCGCCCTTTAAAGGACCTAAGGACAAGCCCAGAACTCATTGGTGCTGATGTCTCTCACCCCCCACTCACCCCTAAAAAGACGTCAGAAATGTTAAAATTTCAAAAAAATACTCCACACTCGTTTTGAAACCTCCAAACTCACTGGAATTTGCAAAACCTTCAAATGTCTCTACAGCGCCCTTTAAAGGACCTAAGGACGAGCCCAGAACTCATTGGTGCTGATGTCTCTCACCCCCCACTCACCCCTAAAAAGACGTCAGAAATATTTAAATTTCGAAAAAGTACTCCACACTCGCATCGAAACCCCCAAACTCACTGGAATTTGCAAAATCTTCAAACGTTTCTACAGCGCCCTTTAAAGGACCTAAGGACGAGCCCAGAACTCATTGGTGCTGATGTCTCTCACCCCCACTCACCCCTAAAAAGACGTCAGAAATATTTAAATTTCGAAAAAGTACTCCACACTCGCTTCGAAACCCCCAAACTCACTGGAATTTGCAAAATCTTCAAATGTTTCTACAGCGCCCTTTAAAGGACGTAAGGACGAGCCCAGAACTCATTGGTGCTGATGTCTCTCACCCCCCACTCACCCCTAAAAAGACGTCAGAAATGTTAAAATTTCAAAAAAATACTCCACACTCGCTTTGAAACCCCCAAACTCACTGGAATTTGCAAAATCTTCAAATGTCTCTACAGCGCCCTTTAAAAAACCTATGGACGAGCCCAGAACTCATTGGTGCTGATGTCTCTCACCCCCCACTCACCCCTAAAAAGACGTCAGAAATGTTTAAATTTCGAAAAAGTACTCCACACTCGCTTCGAAACCCCCAAACTCACTGGAATTTGCAAAATTTTCAAACGTTTCTACAGCGCCCTTTTAAGGACCTAAGGACGAGCCCAGAACTCATTGGTGCTGATGTCTCTCACCCCCCACTCACCCCTAAAAAGACGTCAGAAATATTTAAATTTCGAAAAAGTACTCCACACTCGCTTCGAAACCCCCACACTCACTGGAATTTGCAAAATCTTCAAACATTTCTACAGCGCCCTTTAAAGGACCTAAGGACGAGCCCAGAACTCATTGGTGCTGATGTCTCTCACCCCCCACTCACCCCTAAAAAGACGTCAGAAATGTTTAAATTTCAAAAAAAGAACTCCACACTCGCTTTGAAACCCCCAAACTCACTGGAATTTGCAAAATCTTCAAACGTTTCTACAGCGCCCTTTAAAGGACCTAAGGACGAGCCCAGAACTCATTGGTGCTGATGTCTCTCACCCCCCACTCACCCCTAAAAAGACGTCAGAAATGATTAAATTTCGAAAAAGTACTCCACACTCGTTTCGAAACCCTTAAACTCACTGGAATTTGCAAAATCTTCAAACGTTTCTACAGCGACCTTTTAAGGACCTAAGGACGAGCCCAGAACTCATTGGTGCTGATGTCTCTCACCCCCCACTCACCCCTAAAAAGACGTCAGAATTGATTAAATTTCGAAAAAGTACTCCACACTCGTTTCGAAACCCCCAAACTCACTGGAATTTGCAAAATCTTCAAACGTTTCTACAGCGCCCTTTAAAGGACGTAAGGACGAGCCCAGAACTCATTGGTGCTGATGTCTCTCACCCCCCACTCACCCCTAAAAAGACGTCAGAAATGACTAAATTTCGAAAAAGTACTCCACACTCGTTTCGAAACCCCCAAACTCACTGGAATTTGCAAAATCTTCAAACGTTTCTACAGCGCCCTTTTAAGGACCTAAGGACGAGCCCAGAACTCATTGGTGCTGATGTCTCTCACCCCCCACTCACCCCTAAAAAGACGTCAGAAATGATTAAATTTCGAAAAAGTACTCCACACTCGTTTCGAAACCCCCAAACTCACTGGAATTTGCAAAATCTTCAAACGTTTCTACAGCGACCTTTTAAGGACCTAAGGACGAGCCCAGAACTCATTGGTGCTGATGTCTCTCACCCCCCACTCACCCCTAAAAAGACGTCAGAAATATTTAAATTTCGAAAAAGTACTCCACACTCGGTTCGAAACCCCCAAACTCACTGGAATTTGCAAAATCTTCAAACGTTTCTACAGCGCCCTTTAAAGGACCTAAGGACGAGCCCAGAACTCATTGGTGCTGATGTCTCTCACCCCCCACTCACCCCTAAAAAGACGTCAGAAATATTTAAATTTCGAAAAAGTACTCCACACTCGCTTCGAAACCCCCAAACTCACTGGAAATTGCAAAATCTTCAAATGTCTCTACAGCGCCCTTTAAAGGACCTATGGACGAGCCCAGAACTCATTGGTGCTGATGTCTCTCACCCCCCACTCACCCCTAAAAAGACGTCAGAAATGTTTAAATTTCGAAAAAGTACTCCACACTCGCTTCGAAACCCCCAAACTCACTGGAATTTGCAAAATCTTCAAACGTTTCTACAGCGCCTTTTTAAGGACCTAAGGACGAGCCCAGAACTCATTGGTGCTGATGTCTCTCACCCCCCACTCACCCCTAAAAAGACGTCAGAAATGTTTAAATTTCGAAAAAGTACTCCACACTCGCTTCGAAACCCCCAAACTCACTGGAATTTGCAAAATCTTCAAACGTTTCTACAGCGCCCTTTTAAGGACCTAAGGACGAGCCCAGAACTCATTGGTGCTGATGTCTCTCACCCCCCACTCACCCCTAAAAAGACGTCAGAAATATTTAAATTTCGAAAAAGTACTCCACACTCGCTTCGAAACCCCCACACTCACTGGAATTTGCAAAATCTTCAAACGTTTCTACAGCGCCCTTTAAAGGACCTAAGGACGAGCCCAGAACTCATTGGTGCTGATGTCTCTCACCCCCCACTCACCCCTAAAAAGACGTCAGAAATGTTTAAATTTCAAAAAAAGTACTCCACACTCGCTTTGAAACCCCCAAACTCACTGGAATTTGCAAAATCTTCAAACGTTTCTACAGCGCCCTTTAAAGGACCTAACGACGAGCCCAGAACTCATTGGTGCTGATGTCTCTCACCCCCCACTCACCCCTAAAAAGACGTCAGAAATGTTTAAATTTCGAAAAAGTACTCCACACTCGTTTCGAAACCCCCAAACTCACTGGAATTTGCAAAATCTTCAAACGTTTCTACAGCGCCCTTTTAAGGACCTAAGGACGAGCCCAGAACTCATTGGTGCTGATGTCTCTCACCCCCCCACTCACCCCTAAAAAGACGTCAGAAATGATTAAATTTCGAAAAAGTACTCCACACTCGTTTCGAAACCCCCAAACTCACTGGAATTTGCAAAATCTTCAAACGTTTCTACAGCGACCTTTTAAGGACCTAAGGACGAGCCCAGAACTCATTGGTGCTGATGTCTCTCACCCCCCACTCACCCCTAAAAAGACGTCAGAAATATTTAAATTTCGAAAAAGTACTCCACACTCGCTTCGAAACCCCCAAACTCACTGGAATTTGCAAAATCTTCAAACGTTTCTACAGCGCCCTTTTAAGGACCTAAGGACGAGCCCAGAACTCATTGGTGCTGATGTCTCTCACCCCCCACTCACCCCTAAAAAGACGTCAGAAATATTTAAATTTCGAAAAAGTACTCCACACTCGCTTCGAAACCCCCAAACTCACTGGAAATTGCAAAATCTTCAAATGTCTCTACAGCGCCCTTTAAAGGACCTATGGACGAGCCCAGAACTCATTGGTGCTGATGTCTCTCACCCCCCACTCACCCCTAAAAAGACGTCAGAAATGTTTAAATTTCGAAAAAGTACTCCACACTCGCTTCGAAACCCCCAAACTCACTGGAATTTGCAAAATCTTCAAACGTTTCTACAGCGCCCTTTTAAGGACCTAAGGACGAGCCCAGAACTCATTGGTGCTGATGTCTCTCATCCCCCACTCACCCCTAAAATGACGTCAGAAGTATCTCTATCGGATAGAAAGAATTCTTCTCGGAGTGGTTGCAAAGGATAAATTCTAGTCGTGTTTGTATTCGCCTCAAAATATGCAAATGTAAAAATATACGCAGAATTCGAAAAGTTTTCTCAGAAGAAAAAAATGATCAAGTTGTTGCCTGTCTATTAGTGGGCACATTTATAGCGTGGATATAAAAGACGTTTTAATTAAATCGTTTTAGTGCAAGTGCTTCCTCGTGGCGTGTTTATAACAACCATATAGAGAGGTACTAATAATGAAAGATGTCAGTTGTTGGTTTGTGACTTGGGTTTGAAAATGTCAAGAAGCAGTAACCTCCTAATAAAAGTGCGTGTATACCGCTTCAATCAAAGGATGAAGCGAATGCAAAATTGCCGAAAGGGATAGGTTATTTATATAACATATGAAATGGAATTATCACCAACAACACCATTACCGAAGACAGTAACACCACCTAGTCCCAGTAGGCCAGTTCTGCATCGCAAGTGGAGCTAAAAGTTAGTACCAAAATTAAATAAACCGATACGTTTACATCACTGTGAGTTAAATCGATTTAGTTAAACCTCGAAACCTCGCGATATAAACGTAGTGAGTGTCTCCCGAATCGCTTTTCACTACGGGCGGCAAAACAGTATCAAATCAATTTAAGGAGGAGAACAAATTGGTGTTGGAACAGTTAAGTTCAGGTCGGATTCGGCTGGTTTCTTGGGCGGCTGAGAAGTTTTGTCAGATATTTGAAACGGGAGTGAAATTTTATGCGGTCGTGCTTGCGCAGTGTGTACGAGGCGGCGGCAATTTCTTTTCCGTTCTTCCCAGTTGTGAATATTGATGGTGAAACAACGATGGCACCGGCATGCCGCAACCAATCAATCTTTGTTTGGAGGACATTGAGACCACATATGACCTTTTATGTGAATGCTCAGCGATTGCAGGAGCTAGGTTAGCGCTACTCGGGCGGATCGTCACAAACTCTGCTGATATCAGGAAATCTCCAGCAAAAGACTTACTAGCCTTCGTAAGAGTGGTGGAAGGTCTCTTGCGATAATATTAAAGGCTATGGCACAATAGACCTCCTATGGTCGCAGTGCCCACCATGACGGTCAGTAGCCGCACCTCTTTTTTCTATTCTTCTAACCAATCAATCAACGAATGTTTTGGTCCTCACGGAATGGCATTTCGACTTAGGCGACCACGATTTAAGAACGCCAAGGAACGGGATAAGCTAAGTGCCGTGTGAATGTATGGTGTGTGCTATTTTGTGTTTATTTGTCCAGTTATTTGTTTATATATTTATTTATTTGCCTGATTATGTTTTATGACTGCCTGTTTGAGTGAATTGTTGTTGTGGAGCGAATGTCTGTGCGGGTGTGAATGGATCACTGTGTGAACGAGGTATGACTCTGAATGTGTGAGAATTGCGAGTGATTATTGTCCTTGTTACTTTTGTGAATGTTACGTGAACGATTGAATGTGTGACTGCCTGTTTGAGTGTGAATGTGATGAGCTCGTATGATAGTGGATGATTGCAAGGAATGTGTAAATGTATGAATGAATGTGTTGATTTATTTATTAATCTGTTTATATGTTCATTTATATATTTATTATTTATGTGTTTGTTTATTTATTGGTATTTGCTGTGGATTGCCTGTGCTAATGCAGCGCCGGGTCAAATTGATAGCTAAGAAGATTACGTAGCTGCTAATGTTGTTATAATATTCATGCAAAAATGATACACCTGTGTCATAGAAATCGTGTTTTTCATGATTTTTGACTAGGTCTTATTGATGCACAGGCCGTGAATGTAGCTATTAACTTCGGTTTCCCACGTATTGTATTGAATTGGCGAAACACTTAGATACTCGTGCCATGGTAACAACTGCTGGCACTAATCTTAAAGATGACGCTATGCGAATCTATCTGTAAATACACTTGGCAATTGAAGTTTTAACGGAGCCAAATGATTTTCTGCATTAAGTGGCTCCTTGTTATGGGAATTTAGGTGTTGTTTGTTTAGGGAGTTCCCCACATATTTTTGTCGGCCACGGGACCTCATGGTAGGGTAGGTGTAGAAGGCCGAGGGTTTAATAAGACCCAGACCCAGTTGCGTGCGTGGGGCACCTGAGCCATCCGACAACCATTCCTTTCTTATCGCCCTTTTTTCTATCCAATTTTGTTTTCGCATTTGTTTGGGCTGTTTTCCCTAGGTCTATGAATTATATTAATATGTAAGGACAGGGGCAACGAGCGGCGGAAACAACGCCCACGTCTCCCGAACTGAGCTACAGCAAGCATAGGTAGTTGCTTAGCTCGTTGAGGGGCCTATTTCTTCGTCAGATGGCAAGGCCCGACGTACACGGTCAACATGCTACCTTAGGCTCCGTCCCCACGGGCATTTTCGAATGCAAGAGATGGGAACGACTCAAATGTTGCGCTGTTCGATCCTAAGATTCGAAGACCAGTTTTAGGTTTAAAAACGAAATTGAGTATGTACATGGCTATTTTCGCTTTCCTTCGCATACCTGATTTCGATTTGAAACCAAAATTGTGCATAGACCAAAAAAAATGCTGGTTCCAGATATGCTAGGACGAAAGGGATGCAGGCAAATATAGAAGGAGTGAAACGGGCGACCTAGGGCTATATGCGGTTAGTAGCAACTCCCTAGGGGCGGAGCTATCCGAGTTCATTTCAAACCGAAATTGTCCATGCACACTTTGTGCCATACTGCGGGCTGTGAATCAACAGCCAGGTGTGGGGTTCTCCTCGCTACGCGCTTAAGAGATCACAACCCTCAGTATCGCTCAAACACGAACACTCACTTCGCTCGTTCTGGGCGCAACAGTATTTTGTGTGGACTCCGGTTGTGAATCAACAGTTCCTTGTATAGGCGGAATAGCAATGGAATGTCCAGAGCGAGCGAAGCGAGCGTTCACGTTTGTTTGGCACTGAGGGTTGTCATTCCTTAAGCGTGGATCCAGCGTAGCGAGGGGAACCCCCCACACCAGGGGCTGTTGATTCACAGCCCGCAGGATGGCACAAAGTGTGCATGGACAATTTCGGTTTGAAATGAACACGGATAGCTCCGCCCCTAGGGAGTTGCTACTAACCGCATATAGCCCTAGGTCGCCCGTTTCACTCCTTCTATATTTGCCTGCATCCCTTTCGTCCTAGCATATCTGGAACCAGCATTTTTTTTTGGTCTATGCACAATTTTGGTTTCAAATCGAAATCAGGTATGCGAAGGAAAGCGAAAATAGCCATGTACATACTCAATTTCGTTTTTAAACCTAAAACTGGTCTTCGAATCTTAGGATCGAACAGCGCAACATTTGAGTCGTTCCCATCTCTTGCATTCGAAAATGCCCGTGGGGACGGAGCCTAAGGTAGCATGTTGACCGTGTACGTCGGGCCTTGCCATCTGACGAAGAAATATGCCCCTCAACGAGCTAAGCAACTACCTATGCTTGCTGTAGCTCAGTTCGGGAGACGTGGGCGTTGTTTCCGCCGCTCGTTGCCCCTGTCCTTACATATTAATATAATTCATAGACCTAGGGAAAACAGCCCAAACAAATGCGAAAACAAAATTGGATAGAAAAAAGGGCGATAAGAAAGGAATGGTTGTCGGATGGCTCAGGTGCCCCACGCACGCAACTGGGTCTGGGTCTTATTAAACCCTCGGCCTTCTACACCTACCCTACCATGAGGTCCCGTGGCCGACAAAAATATGTGGGGAACTCCCTAAACAAACAACACCTAAATCCCCATAACAAGGAGCCACTTAATGCAGAAAATCATTTGGCTCCGTTAAAACTTCAATTGCCAAGTGTATTTACAGATAGATTCGCATAGCGTCATCTTTAAGATTAGTGCCAGCAGTTGTTACCATGGCACGAGTATCTAAGTGTTTCGCCAATTCAATACAATACGTGGGAAACCGAAGTTAATAGCTGCATTCACGGCCTGTGCATCAATAAGACCTAGTCAAAAATCATGAAAAACACGATTTCTATGACACAGGTGTATCATTTTTGCATGAATATTATAACAACATTAGCAGCTACGTAATCTTCTTAGCTATCAATTTGACCCGGCGCTGCATTAGCACAGGCAATCCACAGCAAATACCAATAAATAAACAAACACATAAATAATAAATATATAAATGAACATATAAACAGATTAATAAATAAATCAACACATTCATTCATACATTTACACATTCCTTGCAATCATCCACTATCATACGAGCTCATCACATTCACACTCAAACAGGCAGTCACACATTCAATCGTTCACGTAACATTCACAAAAGTAACAAGGACAATAATCACTCGCAATTCTCACACATTCAGAGTCATACCTCGTTCACACAGTGATCCATTCACACCCGCACAGACATTCGCTCCACAACAACAATTCACTCAAACAGGCAGTCATAAAACATAATCAGGCAAATAAATAAATATATAAACAAATAACTGGACAAATAAACACAAAATAGCACACACCATACATTCACACGGCACTTAGCTTATCCCGTTCCTTGGCGTTCTTAAATCGTGGTCGCCTAAGTCGAAATGCCATTCCGTGAGGACCAAAACATTCGTTGATTGATTGGTTAGAAGAATAGAAAAAAGAGGTGCGGCTACTGACCGTCATGGTGGGCACTGCGACCATAGGAGGTCTATTGTGCCATAGCCTTTAATATTATCGCAAGAGACCTTCCACCACTCTTACGAAGGCTAGTAAGTCTTTTGCTGGAGATTTCCTGATATCAGCAGAGTTTGTGACGATCCGCCCGAGTAGCGCTAACCTAGCTCCTGCAATCGCTGAGCATTCACATAAAAGGTCATATGTGGTCTCAATGTCCTCCAAACAAAGATTGATTGGTTGCGGCATGCCGGTGCCATCGTTGTTTCACCATCAATATTCACAACTGGGAAGAACGGAAAAGAAATTGCCGCCGCCTCGTACACACTGCGCAAGCACGACCGCATAAAATTTCACTCCCGTTTCAAACATCTGACAAAACTTCTCAGCCGCCCAAGAAACCAGCCGAATCCGACCTGAACTTAACTGTTCCAACACCAATTTGTTCTCCTCCTTAAATTGATTTGATACTGTTTTGCCGCCCGTAGTGAAAAGCGATTCGGGAGACACTCACTACGTTTATATCGCGAGGTTTCGAGGTTTAACTAAATCGATTTAACTCACGGTGATGCAAACGTATCGGTTTATTTAATTTTGGTACTAACTTTTAGCTCCACTTGCGATGCAGAACTGGCCTACTGGGACTAGGTGGTGTTACTGTCTTCGGTAATGGTGTTGTTGGTGATAATTCCATTTCATATGTTATATAAATAACCTATCCCTTTCGGCAATTTTGAATTCGCTTCATCCTTTGATTGAAGCGGTATACACGCACTTTTATTAGGAGGTTACTGCTTCTTGACATTTTCAAACCCAAGTCACAAACCAACAACTGACATCTTTCATTATTAGTACCTCTCTATATGGTTGTTATAAACACGCCACGAGGAAGCACTTGCACTAAAACGATTTAATTAAAACGTCTTTTATATCCACGCTATAAATGTGCCCACTAATAGACAGGCAACAACTTGATCATTTTTTTCTTCTGAGAAAACTTTTCGAATTCTGCGTATATTTTTACATTTGCATATTTTGAGGCGAATACAAACACGACTAGAATTTATCCTTTGCAACCACTCCGAGAAGAATTCTTTCTATCCGATAGAGATACTTCTGACGTCATTTTAGGGGTGAGTGGGGGATGAGAGACATCAGCACCAATGAGTTCTGGGCTCGTCCTTAGGTCCTTAAAAGGGCGCTGTAGAAACGTTTGAAGATTTTGCAAATTCCAGTGAGTTTGGGGGTTTCGAAGCGAGTGTGGAGTACTTTTTCGAAATTTAAACATTTCTGACGTCTTTTTAGGGGTGAGTGGGGGGTGAGAGACATCAGCACCAATGAGTTCTGGGCTCGTCCATAGGTCCTTTAAAGGGCGCTGTAGAGACATTTGAAGATTTTGCAATTTCCAGTGAGTTTGGGGGTTTCGAAGCGAGTGTGGAGTACTTTTTCGAAATTTAAATATTTCTGACGTCTTTTTAGGGGTGAGTGGGGGGTGAGAGACATCAGCACCAATGAGTTCTGGGCTCGTCCTTAGGTCCTTAAAAGGGCGCTGTAGAAACGTTTGAAGATTTTGCAAATTCCAGTGAGTTTGGGGGTTTCGAAGCGAGTGTGGAGTACTTTTTCGAAATTTAAACATTTCTGACGTCTTTTTAGGGGTGAGTGGGGGGTGAGGGACATCAGCACCAATGAGTTCTGGGCTCGTCCTTAGGTCGTTTAAAGGGCGCTGTAGAAACATTTGAAGATTTTGCAAATTCCAGTGAGTTTGGGGGTTTCAAAACGAGTGTGGAGTATTTTTTTGAAATTTTAACATTTCTGACGTCTTTTTAGGGGTGAGTAAGGGGTGAGAGACATCAGCACCAATGAGTTCTGGGCTTGTCCTTAGGTCCTTTAAAGGGCGCTGTAGAAACATTTGAAGATTTTGCAAATTCCAGTGAGTTTGGGGGTTTCAAAACGAAGGTGGAGTACTTTTTTGAAATTTAAATATTTCTGACGTCTTTTTAGGGGTGAGTGGGGGGTGAGAGACATCAGCACCAATGAGTTCTGGGCTCGTCCTTATGTCCTTTAAAGGGCGCTGTAAAAACGTTTGAAGGTTTTGCAAATTCCAGTGAGTTTGGGGGTTTCAAAGCGAGTGTGGAGTACTTTTTTTGAAATTTAAACATTTCTGACGTCTTTTTAGGGGTGAGTGGGGGGTGAGAGACATCAGCACCAATGAGTTCTGGGCTCGTCCTTAGGTCCTTAAAAGGGCGCTGTAAAAACATTTGAAGATTTTGCAAATTCCAGTGAGTTTGGGGGTTTCAAAACGAGTGTGGAGTATTTTTTTGAAATTTTAACATTTCTGACGTCTTTTTAGGGGTGAGTAAGGGGTGAGAGACATCAGCACCAATGAGTTCTGGGCTTGTCCTTAGGTCTTTTAAAGGGCGCTGTAGAAACATTTGAAGATTTTGCAAATTCCAGTGAGTTTGGAGGTTTCAAAACGAGTGTGGAGTACTTTTTTGAAATTTAAATATTTCTGACGTCTTTTTAGGGGTGAGTGGGTGGTGAGAGACATCAGCACCAATGAGTTCTGGGCTCGTCCTTATGTCCTTTAAAGGGCGCTGTAAAAACGTTTGAAGGTTTTGCAAATTCCAGTGAGTTTGGGGGTTTCAAAGCGAGTGTGGAGTACTTTTTTTGAAATTTAAACATTTCTGACGTCTTTTTAGGGGTGAGTGGGGGGTGAGAGACATCAGCACCAATGAGTTCTGGGCTCATCCTTAGGTCCTTAAAAGGGCGCTGTAAAAACATTTGAAGATTTTGCAAATTCCAGTGAGTTTGGGGGTTTCGAAGCGAGTGTGGAGTACTTTTTCGAAATTTAAATATTTCTGACGTCTTTTTAGGGGTGAGTGGGGGGTGAGAGACATCAGCACCAATGAGTTCTGGGCTCGTCCTTAGGTCCTTAAAAGGGCGCTGTAGAAACGTTTAAAGATTTTGCAAATTCCAGTGAGTTTGGGGGTTTCGAAGCGAGTGTGGAGTACTTTTTCGAAATTTAAATATTTCTGACGTCTTTTTAGGGGTGAGTGGGGGGTGAGAGACATCAGCACCAATGAGTTCTGGGCTCGTCCTTAGGTCCTTTAAAGGGCGCTGTAGAAACGTTTGAAGATTTTGCAAATTCCAGTGAGTTTGGGGGTTTCGAACCGAGTGTGGAGTACTTTTTCGAAATTTAAATATTTCTGACGTCTTTTTAGGGGTGAGTGGGGGGTGAGAGACATCAGCACCAATGAGTTCTGGGCTCGTCCTTAGGTCCTTTAAAGGGCGCTGTAAAAACATTTGAAGATTTTGCAAATTCCAGTGAGTTTGGGGGTTTCAAAGCGAGTGTGGAGTACTTTTTTTGAAATTTAAACATTTCTGACGTCTTTTTAGGGGTGAGTGGGGGCTGAGAGACATCAGCACCAATGAGTTCTGGGCTCGTCCTTAGGTCCTTTAAAGGGCGCTGTAGAAACGTTTGAAGATTTTGCAAATTCCAGTGAGTTTGGGGGTTTCAAAGCGAGTGTGGAGTATTTTTTTGAAATTTTAACATTTCTGACGTCTTTTTAGGGGTGAGTGGGGGGTGAGAGACATCAGCACCAATGAGTGCTGGGCTCGTCCTTAGGTCCTTTAAAGGGCGCTGTAAAAACATTTGAATATTTTGCAAATTCCAGTGAGTTTGGGGGTTTCAAAGCGAGTGTGGAGTATTTTTTTGAAATTTTAACATTTCTGACGTCTTTTTAGGGGTGAGTGGGGGGTGAGAGGCATCAGCACCAATGAGTTCTGGGCTCGTCCATAGGTTTTTTAAAGGGCGCTGTAGAGACATTTGAAGATTTTGCAAATTCCAGTGAGTTTGGGGGTTTCAAAGCGAGTGTGGAGTATTTTTTTGAAATTTTAACATTTCTGACGTCTTTTTAGGGGTGAGTGGGGGGTGAGAGACATCAGCACCAATGAGTTCTGGGCTCGTCCTTACGTCCTTTAAAGGGCGCTGTAGAAACATTTGAAGATTTTGCAAATTCCAGTGAGTTTGGGGGTTTCGAAGCGAGTGTGGAGTACTTTTTCGAAATTTAAATATTTCTGACGTCTTTTTAGGGGTATGTGGGGGGTGAGAGACATCAGCACCAATGAGTTCTGGGCTCGTCTTTAGGTCCTTTAAAGGGCGCTGTAGAAACGTTTGAAGATTTTGCAAATTCCAGTGAGTTTGGGGGTTTCGAAGCGAGTGTGGAGTACTTTTTCGAAATTTAAATATTTCTGACGTCTTTTTAGGGGTGAGTGGGGGGTGAGAGACATCAGCACCAATGAGTTCTGGGCTCGTCCTTAGGTCCTTTAAAGGGCGCTGTAGAGACTTTTGAAGGTTTTGCAAATTCCAATGAGTTTGGAGGTTTCAAAACGAGTGTGGAGTATTTTTTTGAAATTTTAACATTTCTGACGTCTTTTTAGGGGTGAGTGGGGGGTGAGAGACATCAGCACCAATGAGTTCTGGGCTTGTCCTTAGGTCCTTTAAAGGGCGCTGTAGAAACGTTTGAAGATTTTGCAAATTCCAGTGAGTTTGGGGGTTTCGAAGCGAGTGTGGAGTACTTTTTGGAAATTTAAATATTTCTGACGTCTTTTTAGGGGTGAGTGGGGGGTGAGAGACATCAGCACCAATGAGTTCTGGGCTCGTCCTTAGGTCCTTTAAAGGGCGCTGTAGAAACATTTGAAGATTTTGCAAATTCCAGTGAGTTTGGGGGTTTCAAAGCGAGTGTGGAGTCCTTTTTTTGAAATTTAAATATTTCTGACGTCTTTTTAGGGGTGAGTGGGGGATGAGAGACATCAGCACCAATGAGTTCTGGGCTCGTCCTTAGGTCTTTTAAAGGGCGCTGTAGAAACGTTTGAAGATTTTAAGTTTTCCGATGAGTTCGATAGTGCCTAACCGGATTATGTCATTTTCGGATATTTTCATCCCTATGAAGTCACCTAAGGGGTGAGTGGGGGTGTGTTGGTTACCATAACCTGAGAATTCTTGACCTGCAGGAGGTTTTTTCATTTAAAAAACAGTTTGGATCTTGATTTGATGAATGGGAACTAACCTGCATTGGTTAAAGTACATATCGTCAGGTTGCAACCCCTAAATTTTAATTTTTTTATAAAATTTTTATTTTTGCAAATTTTTTTTTAAAATTAGTCAGGAACTCTAGAACTCTTTATTATCCATCGATTTTGAGCATTGGAACTATTTTTGGAAGATAAAAATTTTTGCGTGAATTTGACCCCACAAATTTAATTATTAAAAAAAAGCCATTAAAACCCTAGAACTATCGCCGCACCAACTCGAGAACTCTAGAACTATTGCTAATAAGCAGGGAACTCTAAAAAAAATTCAACTTTTCCAAACTTTTGGTGCTAACTTCCGGGGGGTCAAAGATGCAAGACCTGATGAGTGCTACTATCCATACGAAACCACTAAGCTCGGAGAAATTAATTCAGAGGGAATTTGGGAATAAAAAATAGTTGGTCCCGTTGCGGGGCGCGAACCGCAGAGACCGTGTTTCGAGTAGCAAAAAATGCCCGGTGCGTTACCGAGCTAAGCTACAGACGCATACCAAGTTGGTGTGCAGAATGAAACCAAGTGTCACAAACAATTCCAATTTAAACTGTCGTATGCCTCAAACAAAGTTTTTTTGCCGGGCGACGGCCATCGACTATCATACAACGTGCATGATGCTTAACATGCCGTCGCCCTTACCAGCCATTAGTGTGGTTACACGTAATAATAAAAAAGAGTTTTTAAGAATGATTTCCCCCTCGAAGGGGGCCCAAAAAGCGTGATTCGCCGGTTTCGACCGCTGGTGCGAAGCGCGTCTCATCAGACGCCTCTGCTCCGCGCATCGCACCAGTGGGAGAGGCGTGACCGGGAATGACCCAAGACAGATGTTGTTTTGCCTTATATAGGGCGACCAACACGACATGGGTGTGAATTCATACCGAATGCAAACTGCAACGTACAGCTTGTAGATATGGAATTCATTTCATTGTTCTGGCATGGCGCCAGTGGCAATTTACAAACAAAGTTTTTTTGCCGGGCGACGGCCATCGACTATCATATTTATTTATTACGTGTAGCCACACTAATGGCTGGTAAGGGCGACGGCATGTTAAGCATCATGCACGTTGTATGATAGTCGATGGCCGTCGCCCGGCAAAAAAACTTTGTTTGTAAATTGCCACTGGCGCCATACCAGAACAATGAAATGAATTCCATATCTACAAGCTGTACGTTGCAGTTTGCATTCGGTATGAATTCACACCCATGTCGTGTTGGTCGCCCTATATAAGGCAAAACAACATCTGTCTTGGGTCATTCCCGGTCACGCCTCTCCCACTGGTGCGATGCGCGGAGCAGAGACGTCTGATGAGACGCGCTTCGCACCAGCGGTCGAAACCGGCGAATCACGCTTTTTGGGCCCCCTTCGAGGGGGACATCATTCTTAAAAACTCTTTTTTATTTTATGTCGTATGCCTGCTTGAAGTCGACAAAGATTTGGTATACTCGCAGGAGTAATTGATGTATGGCATCAACTAGACCCGTTCCACCGAATTTAAGCAGTTCAGCTGGAATGTCGTCAGCGCCCGGCGCTTTATTTTGTTTTTGTGACCGCAACGCGAGATCAACTTCCTCTACTGTCGGGGGTTGTATGGGTGGGCCTGGATCAACAATATCGTCGAGAGTTTCTTGTGTGGGGATGTTAGATGGCAGGTTCAGAAGCTCTTCAAAATAAGAGGCCCATCGTTTGTTAATGCCATCGATGTCGCTGATGATGTTTCCATCCTTATCCTTACAAACGCTAGTCCTGGGTTGGTAGCCGTTCTTAATTGTATTTACTAGTTTGTACGCTTGTTTGGTGCTCCCATTAGCTAAGTTTTCGTTTATATTCCGCAACTGCTCGTCAAAGTATTTACGTTTCTAACGTCTAATTATTCTATTCGATATTCGCCGGAGCTCGTCATATTTTTCTCTTCTAGCTCTGGTTCCTCGTTGAATTTGCATTCTTCGTCGAACCAGTCATTTCGCGCTCGCCGGGCTTTATATCCCACGACTTTCTATGCGACATCTCTGATGGTACCCTTGAGTTCTTTCCAGAGCCCATGGACGCCTGTGTTGCTGATGTTGTGTAGCATAGGCGATAATCTCTCCTCAAAGGCGGCAGCATACACCACCGCCGTAGCATCATTCAGAAGCTTATCAACCACAAAGATTTTCGGGGGGCGCTGATTCTCGATTGGTGCACTGAGGAAATTCTACATCTGTAGGTCGTCTTCACCAAGTGATGATCTGAGTCGCAGTTTGCTCTTCGATAGGAGCGGACATCCATCACATTAGACGCCCATCTACTGCAAATGAGGACGTGATCAATTTTGTTAAGGGTGTGTGCTTCTGGAGATTTCTAGGTCTGCTTTTGAATGCGTCTATGCGGGAGACACGTAGAGCTTATGACTAGATTCCTGCTGCAGGCGAAGTCGATAAGTCGCTGGCCGTTGTCGTTACATTCTCCGTGGAGATTGTGGACTGTGCCAACTTTCGTTTCCGACTTTCGCGTTAAAGTCTCCCAGCAGCAATTTGTCAATTGCCCTAACCCCTTGGGGGCATAGCGCGTCAACTGCACCATGTGGCCCTGTTGAGGTTTCGTCGGCATTAACTGGTTTCGGAGAATGGAGTTGCCAGTATGCACCTCCTGCACATCCATGGCCACGAACGTCATCGTGGACGGGATTCGAACCCGAAATGCCAGTCGTCAAACATGAGACTGATGCCTCAACACACTGCGCTACCGGTCGACACGACGTCGTTTGTTGGAAGTGAATCGAACAGAGTCTCAAGGCGGGCGTAGAACTCGTCTTTTACTGCGTCTTCTTTAACTTCAGTGGGGGCATGCATATCGATGACTCAGAGATTGAAGAATCGAGTCTTGATGCGAATCGCACATAGCCGTTCATTTATGGGTTTGAAGTCAGTAATGTGCGGCTTGAGGTGATTGTTCACTACAAATGCTACTCCAAACTCCTTCCGGCCCGATGGTTTGCCACTTGTAAAAATTGTGTGCGATTTCTTGTCATTAGTCTCGCTGCCAAGCCACTTTGTTTCCTGGACTGCAGTAATGCTCAGTTTTTACTTTCCGACCTGTTGAAGGAAGGCCTTCTCGGCCCCCGGTTTGTTCAGGGAGCGTACATTCCAGGATCCGAAAGAATAATGCTTTAGTCGTTTGCGTGGTGGTCGTTGATGATCCGTCCAATGCGAGGCTTTTGTTCCAGGTTTCTTGACATGGAGTGGTTTTTGCAAGGACGAGTTGTCAGCACGTCGCTTAACCCCATTCAGGGGATGGCCTCGGAGATAGCTGCTTCAGATGGTTTAATAAACGTGCTGGAGCTCACACAACTATGTTGCAGGTCCAACTACGCAAGTCATTCCATCCTACTAAACCTGAGACGCTTAGGTGTTGGTCAGCCATTCCGGCTACAGCCATCATGTACGTTTGCCAGATGCACCAGCTTTTCGTTGGCATGCGATCTCAATAGCCGTTTTCGATCCACTCGTCTCATATCAGACTGAATCGAACGTCACGGATCTGCGACGAGCGAACTTAAATAGCCACCATACAAATACTTCGCCGCGTAAGCGACTCAGTATACATTTAGATAGGGGCGAAACAGTTGAGTTGACGTTCAACCAATTCACTTTCAACTTAGATCCGATGAGATCCCATACGAGACCTGGATGTGTCGTTTTGTATGAATATGGATCTAAGTCCGGGTGAAACGAAAACGGCTATTCATAATGCTTCCAATACGAAATCGGTTGATCATAGCACGAATTCTTTGTTATTGGATTTCAGATACTTTCTCAATGTTTATCATGTATCTAATCTTAAGTCACATTTAGTTGGGACGCTAAGCGACATAAATCGATGCCACCTTGCAAAATATGATAGAGAAATGCCGTTTGGTACGAATGTTGGTGGGGCCCATACTTTCAATTTAAGGGATGGAGCCATCTTCGACCCCGCGGCAGAGCGGCTGTGCGAGCGAAAAATCGCGAAATTTGAGCCCTTTTTTTTAATATTCTCCTCGTAACTTCTAAACGGAGCCTCGTATCGAAAAACTTAATAGGCTGTAAATTAAAGAGCGTCAAATTCTACATTCAATGCATTGCTCAAAGTTGAAATTTGGTTTAGTAGTATAATCAAAATCGATGGTCGAAAAACGTCACTTTTTAAGGCTTTGGAGAAAAATCACACTATATCGCTTTTCAAGCTCAGATATCTCTGTAACGGATACCCCAAATGAAAAATTCTACAAGTAAAAGTTGAAGATATTTTGATTTCCGGTTTAACGTGCTCAATACTTTTTAAATTGGTTCATTTTTAGTGTATTTGTGAGTGAAAATGCTGGAATGCTTTCTTATCGATTCCAGCTTTAATAGCTCTATTTCGGTAAGTATAGTAGCTGAAGTTTTGTTTTAGTCTCAGATAATTAAATCTTGTTCAAAAAGTCTTTGCTTGATAACTTGGCTTGATAGCTTAGGTCATAGTTACGCTTTTTAGGGTTTTGTAGAAAAAATAAAACCCTTATGAAATTAGTCAGATGTCAGCCTGTTCAAAGAATATATCGAAAAGAGCTGAAGCTACAGGTATGGAATTTGGTAGAAATATGAAGGATTACTACAATTTGTGTTATAAGGCTTTTCATTAGTGGCCAAATTGCAAGGAGAGACAGTTATTCGCCGCTTAAAGCACATATATGCAAATTTCCAGGATGACGGCATATAATTAGGATAGCGACGTTAAATATCCAGGATGTTGATATCCTTAGGAAAAAGTTTAATAATAGTTTATTTCGATAATTTGATTTGCTACTCTCTGCATATCCCGTAAGTGACCTTAAGAGATAAGTAATAATGCCAATCCGTTAGCAACGGTATCTTGTTATAGATACAATTTGCATGTACATAGTCATAATTAATCAACTAGTCAAGAATAAATGAAACCGGAATATAGAGGGCTACGCCCGCAATCCGAGGGTTTTGTAGCAAGCGCTTATTTTGGTATATAAATATCGGCTCCTTGCTCTTCTTGATATCACTCAGATGGATAGAAAAAACGTAATTAAAATGTCTTACCCACTTACATTTTACATGCTAATTCATATTACGTGATTGTAACGAAACTTAGAACATATTATTGCTTAAGGTGTTGGTTATCGTTGGCCATCAGTACTTTTGACCTCGAACGTGTTTAAGGCGTGCAAGGGTGTGCTAACTGTAACTATACAAATAAACTATTATTGACCTATTCTGAGAAGATATACAAATTCCACTATTTTCCATTTTATATGTTTTTCGAAACCCACTTCCTGTAAGTTTTCATAATTCTAAGTATAACGGTCTCAAAATGCAGGCAAGAGGGGGTCAAATTACGAACTAATATTTTCTCCTCCCCCACAGTTCCCCTTTCTATAAATTTCGAGAAAATGCGAAAAAATGGAATGTACTCATCATTACCTTTCTCACGACACCTCATTTGCTTATATCAGCCGATAAAAAAATTTGACCTTAATTTCGCCTCTATGTGGACCCCCCCCCCCCCTTCCTTCTACCCGGTAAAGTTGGCCAATTAAGACACAGCGCCCCCAACCAATCTTTACCCTTTAAAAAATGATTAATTAAATAACTGCAATTCGCACTACGAAAAACAACATGAAAGTAGTACTCACACCTATGAGGCCGGTAGGTGTATTTTTTGTGTGGATAGTGTCAAAATGCCGAAATTTAAATGAATGTACTATTATTAAATATTATTTGATTATAATGAAACTTAGAGATGTTATTGCCTATGATGTTGGTTATCATTGGCCATCAATATTTTTGACCTCGGCTACGCGTAAGGGGTGCAGGGTTGTGCTAACTGAAACTATAGAAATGTACTATTATTAACCTTTTCTGATGAAATTTCAAAATTCTAGAAATCTAGGTTTTCTACACTAGTAGAATGGCGCTTTTCTGTAAATTTTCATATTTCTAAGTATAACGGTCTCGAAATGCAAGGGGGGGGGGACAAACTCGGATGACATATTTTCCCCTCTCCCTCTTTTCCCGTTTCTTCAAATTTGAAAAAAATTTCAAAAATGGAATGTACTCAACGATACCTTTCTTATGATACCCCACTTGCCTGTACCAAACGAAAAAAAAATTTCGACCTTCATTTCCCCTCTATGGGGACCTCCCCTTAAAGTTGACCTATTACGACGATTCGCTTTCTCCGGCGAATTATAGTAATTCTACACATTCCTACAAAATTTCATGTATGTAGCTTCAGCCGTTCCTGAGATATTCCATGGACAGACGGACAGACGGACAGACGGACAGACGGACAGACGGACAGACGGACAGACGACAGACAGACATTTGACCGATTTCATAAGGGTTTTGTTTTACTACAAAACCCTAAAAACAATAAAAATTATTTTTGTCCGCTATTGCCACATTGTGCACCGTCGATTCAGTAAGCGGATAGATTTGAAACCGATTTGTTTTGTGTTTCATGACAATGTGTTACAGTTATCAGAAGTGATAGCGCGTATGATAGATGCTTATTGTTATTTGGTGAGTTTGAGGTACACCTGAAAAGGGCATCCCTTCAAGCCATGAAATTCTGGCAGGCTGTGGAAACGCAGCAGCATATTCCATCTCCTGGAGATTGGGGGTGGAAACTAGAAGTAGAACGTTGGCTCCCATTATGGATAACAGCGCCGGGTGCTGCAAGGGCATGTGCCACTCTTCATAATCTGGAAAAAATGGGAATATCTTTCGAACTAATGGTCGTATGGAAGTGCGGTTAGTTTCATTCTACTCAAAATGATCAAATACATTAAGAGCTAAGTTAAAAGTGGCATAAAAGCTTTTTATTTTTAACTTATTTAATACGTAAGCTTATTTACTTAATCACAAAATCTGGAAAAATGTGAATATCTTTTGATTTAATGATCGTATGGAATTGCGGTTGGTTTCATTCGACTCAGAATCACTAAATACATTAGGAATCAATCTTAAATGGGCAGAAAAGCTTTTTATTTTTAACTTATTTAATAAAGCAGCTTATCAAACTAATATCTTTTTTTTTATTTAAATGAGAATATCTTTTGAACTAATGATTGTATGGAATAGCGGTTGATTTCATTCGACTGAGTATGACCAAATACATTAGGAATCAGCCTAAAAATGGAATGAAAGCCTTTTATTTTCAACTTTTTTAATAAAATAAATATTCAACAAAAAAAAAATCTGGAAAAATGTGAATAAGTTTTGAACTAACCGTTGTATGGAATCGCCTTTAGTTTTATTCGACTCAAAATGATCAGATACATTAGGAAACAGCCTAAAATTGGCATCAAAGCTTTTTATTTTCAACTTATTTAATAAAAAAGCTTCCTTAACTAATCCAAAAATGTGGAAAAATGTGAATATCTTTTGAACTAATGGTCGTATGGAACCACGGCTAATTTTATTCTACTCAGATTAACTAAATACATTAAGAACCAACCTAAAACTGGCATAAAAACCTTTTATTTTCAACTTACTTAACAAAAAAAATTATTTAACTAATAAAACAATCTGGAAAAATGTAAATATCTTTTGAACTAATGGTCGCAAGGAATTGCGGTTGGTCTCATTCGACTCAAAATGACCAAATATATTAGGGACTATCCTAAAACTGGCACAAAAGCCTTTTATTTTCAACGTATTTAATAAAAAGGCTTATTTAATTAATAACAAAATCTGGAAAAAAGTGAATATCTTTTGAACCAATAGTCGTATGGAATAGCGGTTGATTTCATTTGACTCAGAATGACCAAATACGTTAGAAACCAACCTAAAATGTCATTTAAGTTGCTTGAACTTTGAAATTATGGAAGAAATTTAATCATTTAATTAACTAATTATTTAATTAAAATAGTTAAATTAGTCTGACAAAAAACGTAGCAAAACTTTTATAAACAAGGTTAAAGTATCTACGAATTAAGGCTAAACCAAAACTTTTAGCTGTTATAATTATCGAGATACAGCTATTAAGGCTCAAATCGCTAAAAAACCATTTTTGCATTTTCGCTCACAACTACACTAAAAACCAACCGATTTGAAAAGCATTGGGCACATTAAAACGGAAATCGAAATATCTTCAACTTTTACTTGTACGGTTTTTCATTTGATATGTGAGCTTGAAAAGCGATATAGTGTGCTTTTTCTCCAAAGCCTCAAAAAGTGACGTTTTTCAACTATCGATTTTGATTATACTACTAAATCAAATTTCAACTTTGAGCATTGCATTGGATGTAGAATTTGACGCTCTTTAATTTACAACCTATTAAGTTTTTTGATCCGAGGCACCGTTTACAAATTATTAGGACAATATTAAAATGAAACCGGAATATAGAGGGCTACGCCCACAATTCGAGGGTTTTGTAGCACGCGCTTATTTTGGTATCTAAATATTTTCTCCCTGCTCTTCTTGGTACCACTCAGCTGAATAAAAACACCATAATTAAATGTCTTACCCATGATATAGTATCTTACATGCCAATTCACAAGAAGACTGCATCTGTCACCTCTCAAAGTAATAGTTTTAATACGAGAAGCTGTAGATAGATATGTATGTATACGAGATAAACTGTCCTACTCTTCGAGATGCTTAACCATTCATGTTAAGACGACATTGCAAATTGCAAACTTGTGCAACGGCTTCGAAATTCAGGGCGGCTGGGACAAATTACGGTCTAATGTTTTTTCCTCCTCTACTGTTCCCCTTTCTACAAATCTCAAGAAAATGCCAAAAATGAAATCTACTCAACATTACCTTTCTCACGACACCCCACTTGGTTATACCAGTGGATAAAAAAAAATTGACCTTAATTTCGCCTCTGTGTGGACCCCCCCCCCCCCCCCCTCTTAAAGTTGGCCAATTACAATACAACGCTTTCTCTAGCAAATTATAGCATTTCTACACATTCCCGCCGAATTATGTGTGCAGCTTCAGCCGTTCGTAAGATATTCTATGAACATACGGACAGACAGGTATTTGACCGATTTTGTAAGATTTAAGACACAAAACCCTAAAAAAAATTAATTGTGTGAATAGTTATTGTTAGGATCAACAATCGCCAGTCTTCACCCTTCCATAGTTGGTTCATTAAATAACTGCAATTCGCACTACGAAAAACAACATGCAAGTAGTACACGCATATCTATGCGTGAGGCCGGTAGGTGTATTTTTTGTATGGATAGTGTCAAAATGCATAACTTTAAGTCAATGTACTATTATTAAATATCATGTCATTGTAATGAAACTTGGAGATATTATTGCCTATGATGTTCGTTATCATTAACCATCAATATTTTTGACCTCAGTTGTGCTTGAGGGGTGCAGGGGTGTGCTAACTGCAACTATAGAAATGTACTATTATTAACCTTTTTGGATGAGATTTAAAAATTCTATTATTTTTAATTTTCTATGCTATTGAAATGCCGCTTTTCTGTAAATTTTCATATGTCTAGCTATAACGGTCTCGAAATGCAAGGGGGGGGGGGGGGGGACAAACTCGGACCACATATTTTCCCCTCTCCCTCTTTTCTCCTTTCTTCAAATTTGAAAAAAATTCCAAAAATGGAATGTACTCAATGGTACCTTTCTTACGATACCCCACTTGCCTATACCAAACGAAAAAAAAATTTCGACCTTCATTTCTCCTCTATGGGGACCCCCCCTTAAAGTTGACCTATTACGACGCATCGCTTTCGCCAGAGAATTATAGTATTTCTACATATTTCCACCAAATTTCATGCATGTAGCTTCAGCGGTTCGTGAGATATTTCATGGACGGACGGACAGACAGACGGACAGACGGACGCATGACCGATTTCATAAGGGTTTTGTTTTTATACAAAACCCTAAAAAGGGTTCGAATTTCGCGGTTTTTCGCCCGCACAGCCGCTCTGCCGCGGGGTCCAAGATGGCTCCATCTCTTAAAAAGAATATATAGGGACCACGAACAATCATATTAAATGGCATTTCTCTATCATATTTTGCAAGGTGAAATCGGTTAGCGTCCCAACTAATTAGCTATTTATTTAATATGCACCTTCTCCTAACCCATATTTCGTTAACAACCTATTACATGAAACTTTCGTCAATAGAGTTTTACAAATGTTGTGGTAGCATCAACCAATTTCGTACTAGATAAGGGGGTAGTATTATAAATTGCCATCCGTTGGCATGCGACGTTCACTCCGATTTTAGAGGCCCCGTGTTGCCAGGCTCAATGAAATGTTGGTCTACATCAAAAATGTTCCCAGCATTTTCATACAAAATAGACACAAATTTATTTGTCACATGCAATAAAATCACATAAATATTTATAAATCATGAAAGACATTAAGACAAGATTAAAAATATGATATTCTTAAAAATGGATTGATGTTTTTACTATTGAAACACAATATTTTTAGTGAAATGACACGGAAAAAACCTATGGCATGTATTCCCAGTATTCCATTTTTGGATCGGTACTCTTACTGTAATATTAAGCTGGAGTCTGAAGCGTTTATACCCTAGAATAATAGAGACCCAGTGGTGATACCAAAAGTACCAATTGGCAACGACCATATGCATTAAAAGTTTGTTTCCAATATGGCTAGTTTATAGGCGTGGTTTACACTCATTCAGAAAGATCTAGACTATTCACAAAATCAGTTAACTAACCAATTCTACAAATATTTGTCGATTTTTTCGAGTCGCTAGCTTCATTCTATCGAAAGTTATTGCTTATTTGAAGCCTCACGTGTAGAGGAGGTAGAGGTTCCTTTTGTCGAATCTTGCGCATTTTTAATAACAACAACCTAGATCAAAGTACAAATATTTGACTAAAATTTCCAGTCACTAGCTTCATTTTATCGAAAGTTATCGCTTATTTGAAGTTTCATTTGTAGGGGAGGTAGGGGTTCCTTCGATCGGACCTTGCCCATCATTGCCACTAAACAATTAGATCATGCTACAAGTATTTAAACAAAATTTCAAGTCTCTCTTCTATCGAAAGTTATCGCTTATTCGAAGTTTCATTTGCAGGGGAACTAGGGCTTCGGTTGATCGCATTTTACTTATTTTCAGTATCAGCCAGCTGAATCCTACGGCAAGCATTTTGCCAAAATTTCGAGTCGCTAGTTTTATTTTATCATAAGTTATCACTTATTTTAAGTTTTATTTGGAGGGGGGGGGGGTTCCTTGGTTCAGATCTGGCCCCATCTTTAATAACAACTAATTCAATCCTACTTCAAATATTTGGCCAAAAATTTCAAGTCGGTCGATGCATTTTACCAGAAGTTACCGCTTATTTGACGTTTCATTTGTAAGGAAGGTAGGGTTCCTTGAATCGGATCTTGCCCATTTATATATGTATATACCAACCAACAAGATCTTACTACAAACATTTGACCCAAATTTCAAATGTCTAGCTACATTCTACCAAAAGCTATCGTGCGAAGGGGCAGACGGACAGACAGACATGGCTAAATCGAATCAGGAGGTGACCTTGATCTTTATATATACACTGCTATACCTCAGGAGCCTCCGTTAAGGTGTTACATATTTTCGTCGTGAGAAAGACAATATTCCCTATACTATAAGTCTAGGGTATAATAAATCCCAGCAAAACTGAGGCACTATATTTCACAAAAAAAAAAAGAAAACGTAGCCTGATACTCAACGAGCCCTTGCAACTAGGAGGTAATTAAATCAATTGGAACTCGGATTGCATTAAGAAGATCTTCAGAGAGAAGTTGAAAATTCTAATACTCCATTCCAAGCATCTGTTCTGTCTTTGATCTGGCGCTATTTCTTGCCGACGGTTACCCACATCAACTGACTGAGATTCACAACATAATTATTTTTGGTTTTCTCTTCTTGAAAAGCAGTTTGCGATGCTCGGAATAGTCAATGAGATTGCAAAATTTAAAAGAGCTTTAAGTGTGTTTTCGCCTATAGGTATGGAAAACATAATATGTACAATATATTCAGACTTTAAAAAAGCAATGATTAAAAAATACATTTTATCAGATTCATCTATAATCCGTAAATTGTTAACTGGTTTATAGTTGGCTGACCGCAGACCGAGTCAGCTTTTAAGTGAGATGCAAAGATTTGCTGGATTTGGTTTTGCTAAAGAAGTTCTCTCGCATACAGAATAACTATGGAGGAGCAATCCGCATATACTCAACACTAAACTATTTGAAGCAATTCCAGTCGTAAAAAGTAAACACAGAGACACACGCCCTCCACTGCGCAACACCTGCGCAGTCTATATAAAAGCACAGGAAGCACGTAAGATGTCATCCCCTCTCCTACAATACTTCTCCTATTGGAACAATAACATTCCAGTCTGTCTCTCTGCCGCGGAACACCCTCCCGGTCCATATAGAAGCACGAGAGATGTCAAATTTCCATCCCTCTTCCTACTTCCTCACCTGTGCCGAATTAGTTCGTTTCTCTCGCTCTTTTTCATTTCCTCTGATTCTCTCTCTTCAAAGTTCTCTCCTGTCTGTGGTTGGAAAAGCTTTCGGCCAATATCAAAGCTGTTGTTGTTGCGACGAGAGGTTAATTAGCTGAGATCGCAGAAGTTGCAGATAGGGTTACTAAAGTTGCAGCTCATCCAGTCATTGGGGGGAATCGTTTCAGACTCAAATCGATTCATTGGCTCGTAAAATTGATCAAGTGAGGATTTTGTTTGATTGATTTGCCACTCAGCAAGTCAGCCTTATGTCAAAGTGCAATAATTCTGATTGACGTTTCCGTTCTAAACCTGCGAATAAAATTTGTTCAGAAGGACTTTGTCATTATTACGGGAAATTTGGAGATAAGACATTAAAGTCATGCGTCTTGCAAACATTTTATAAAAAACTGAGTTTTTTATCGGAATCGACGGTTTCTGATATTATTAACCCTTCAAGCCGTCTTATAATTGATGATGGCAAATCTAAATTAAATTTTTTTAATTGATACAGGGTCGGATTTATTAATTGTTTCTGTTGTGTTGTTTGGGTCGCGGATATTTCAAGACCCATTGGTGCAGACTTTCTCAAATATTTTGGCTTGATGGTGGATTTACGTAATCGTCGGGTATTGGATTAAGCAGCTTCGTGTAAATCTCATAAAGGTCAGATGGTTCAAAATATCCCTCCTCAACTTGAGTTTGTTTCTTATTCAATTTTAGTAGGCGAGCTGTTCATTTAATAGAGAAGTGTTTTGGATCAGCGCGTAAACCGGACTGTTTTTCATTCAGTCAGGCATGATATGATCACTAAAGATCCATTAATTTCAGCAAAGCCTCTTAATGCTGAAAAATTGGCTAGTGCCAAAAAGGAATTTAATAACTTAGTTGAACAAGGTATTTATCGTCCTTCAAAGAGTCCGTGGGGCTCACCTCTACATATAGTGATAAGAAAAAATGGTTCTTGGCGACCTTGTGGTGATTATCGTACGTTAAATCATATTATTTTACCTGATTCTAATCCCTCACATCCTCGATTTTTACCAACAACTAAGTGGAAAGAACTTTTTTTCTGTATGGGATTTAGTTAAAGCTTATCATCAATTTTTTCAATCTTTATTTAACCATTAATATTTATATGGTACAATATAATATAAATGATTTTAGTAAGTGACTGAGTCAATTCTCTTACAACTATGAATAGGTTTGCGCTGTGACTATCGAACAAATTGCGAAAACAAGGAAAATTAGAACTTAATCAAAAGGGATACATGATGTTTAAAATAAAACCTAACCTAACTATCTAACTTACTTATTACTAATTCTTATAATCCAGCCAGTATTAAGTACAATAATATACGCTATCATCTGTAGAAAGTTCAGCAGAATATATAATGAGTAGAGAGACATAGTGATATGTTAAGTCATTAAGTAGGGGTTAGTACAATAAGCGCAGGTTAAACTAAAATTTATAATGGAGTGTGTAATTTTAGAATAAGCATGTCCGAGTCCGCAGCGTATATATCAAAGACTTGTACAGTGGTGATACCAACAGTACTCATTGGTAACTACCATATGCATTAAAATTGAGTTTCCTATATGGCCAATTTATAGAGAAGGTTGGCACTCATTCAAGAGGATCTTGACCATCCTCAAAATCAATTAACAAACGCATTCTACAAATATTTGTCGATTTTTTCAAGTCGCTAGCTTCATTCTATCGTAAGTTATCGCTTATTTTAGGTTTCATTTGTAGGAGATGTACGGGTTCCTTGGGTCGGATCTGGCCGGTCTAGTAAACAACACAATCCAACTTCAAACATTTGACCAAAATTTCAAGTCGAGGGCTTCATTCTGTCAAAAGTTATCGCTTATTTGAAGTTTCATTTGTAGGGAAGGTAGGGGTTACTTTAGTCGGATCTTCCCCATGATTACCACCAACCAATTAAATCATGCTACAAATATTCAAACAAAATTTCAATTCTCTAGCTTCATTCCATTGAAAGTTATCGCCTGTTTGAAGTTTCATTTGTAGGGGAAGTAGGGGTTTTGTTGGTTGGATTTTACGTATTTTCTATCTCAGCCAGCAGAATCCTACTACAAACATTTGGCCAAAATTTCAAGTCACTAGCTTTATTTTGTCGTAAGTTATCGCTTATTTTAGGTTTCATTTATAGGGGAGGTAGGGGTTCCTTGGGTCGGATCTGGCCTATCTTTAATACCAACTAACTCAATCTTACTTTATATATTTTATTTGGCCAAAATTTCAAGTCGTTGGCTTCATTCTGTGAAAAGTTTTCGCTAATTTGAAGTTTCATTTATAGGGGAGGTAGGGGTTCCTCTGGTCGGATCTTGCCCATTTTCGATACCAACCAATAAGATCCTACTGCAAACATTTGACCAAATGAGTCCGAGGCGTATATACCCTAGACTTGTACAGACCTAGCGGTGATACCAGAAGTACCAGTTGGTAACGAACGTATGCATGAAAAGTGAGTTTCCTATATGGTCAGTCTGGACTTTGTGTGTGAGTCCAATGAGATGTTTCATCGTTTATCCATTCGGACTTTGTATAGGTATATTTAAACTAACGTTCATAGGAGAGGTTGGGGTTCATTCAGTAGGATCTTGCAAATTCTCAAAATAAAGTAACTAACCCACAATACGAATATTCCCCGAAGTTTTTACGTGCCTAGTATCATTGAAAGTATCGAAAGAGATTGCTTATCTGAAGTTTAATTTTTAGGGGAAGTAGGCGTTTCTTTGGTGGGATTTTGCGTATTTAATATCAACCAACAAGATACAACTAAATGCATTTAACCAAAATTTCAAGTCGTTAGCTTCATTTTGTCGAAGGTTATCGCTCATTTGAAGTTCCATTTGCAGGGGAGATAAGAGTTCCTTGGGTCGTTTCCTAACTATTTTCAACACCGACAAACCAAATCCTACTAGAAACATTTGTCCAAAATTTTCAGTCACTAGCTTCATTCTATCGGAAGTTATCGCTTATCTTAAGATTCATTTGTAGGGGAGATTGGACTTCCTTGAGCCAGATGATACTCATTTTCAACACCGACAAACTAGATCCCACTACAAACATTTAACCAAAATTTCAAGCACTATCTCCATTTAATCGAAAATTATCGATTATTTCAAGTTTCGATTTTAAGGGAAGTAGGGGTTTCGTTCTTCGGATTCGACGTGTTTTTAATATTAGCCTACTGAATCCTACTACAAACATTTGACCAAAATTTCAAGTCACTGGCTTCATTCTATCAAAAGTTATCGCTTATTTGAAGTTTCAATTGTAGGGGAGGTAGGGGTTTCTTGGGCCGGATCTTGCCCATTTTCAATACCAGCTAATTAGATTTCACTGCCAATATTCTGCCAAATTTTCAACTCGCTAGTATCATTCTATCGAAAGTTATCGTAATTAAAGGAACATTTAATTTTTTGTTATTTGTGGGGGAGGTGGGCGTTCCTTTGTTCTGATTATGCCCAACTTACTAACACTCAAGCAGCTTCTCACCGCAGGGTTACATACCAAAAATCAGGTAACCACGTCACTTGGTTCAAGAGTTATAATCAAAAAACTTGAAAAGTAGGGTAGTACGGGGCCCTTTGTAAGAAAATGAACGTTAGTTACCAACTGATCGATTTTATTTTTCCAGGAGAGTATAAGATTACCCTCACGAACAATTCTCCAAAGCTGGAGCTTTTCACGTTTATTTAATCGGGAGTTTTAGATACATTTAGTGATTTTACATATGTATTGGAGGTAGGCGTTCTCATGGCCTGATCATGCGCATTTTCAATACCAACTAGATCATACTGCAAACATTTGACCAAAATTGCAAGGCTTTAGCTTCATTCTATCGAAAGTTATCGTGCGAACGGACAGACAGGTATGGCTAAATCGAATCAGAAGGTGACACTGATCATTTATATATATATGTCTATTGCTACACTTCCGGAGCCACCTTTAAGATGTTACATATTTTCGTCGTGACAAAAACAGTATACCCTACACTATAAGTCTAGGGTATAAAAAGGTAGGTCGAGGAGCATATGCAAAATTTTATTCTGGTTTATTTGTAGCTTGTTAATTTGGGATATAGCACATGATCCCCATACCGCGGCTCCATATAGCAAAACAGGCTGAAATATAGTTTTGTACAATAACAATTTATTTTCAGTCGACAAAGGCGAACACGGAAATAGTAATTTGATCAGGGAGTCTGATTTTTATACCCTAGGCTGCCTAGACTTTTACTATAGGGTATATTGTTTTTGTCACGACGGAAATTTGTAACACCTTAAAGGGGGCTCCGGAGGTGTAGCAATGTATATAGTATATAAATGATCAGGGTCACCTCCTGATTCGATTTAGCCATGTCTGTCTGTCTGTCCGTCTGTCTGTCTGTCAATAACTCTTGAACTAATTGACCTAGACACCTGATTTTTAGCATGTAATCCTGAAGTGAGAAGTTGCTTGAGTTTTAGTAAGTTGGGCGTAATCAGATCAAAGGTACGCCTTTCTCCCCTACAAATTCCAAAAAGTTAAATATTTCTTTAATTACGATAACTTTCGATAGAATGATACTACCGAGTTAAAAATTTGGTGGAATATTGCTAGTAAGACCTACTTAGTTGGTATTGAATATGGGCAAGATCCGACTCAAGGAACCCCCACCTCCACTACAAGTGAAATTTTAACTAAGAGAAAACTTTTGATCGAATGAAGCCAGTGACTTGAAGTTTTGGTCAAATGTTTGAAGTGAGATTGAGTTAGTTGGCATTTAAGATGGGTAAGATCCGACCTAAGGAACCCCTACCTCCCCTAGAAATGAAACTTAAAATAAGCGATAACTTACGACAAAATAAAGCTAGCAACTTGAAATTTTGGTTAAATGTTTGTAGTAGGATCCAGTTTCCTAATATTGAAAATACGTAAAATCCGACCAACGAAACCCCTACTTCCCCTACAAATGAAACTTCAAATAAGCGATAACTTTCGATAGAGTGAAGCTAGAGACTTGAAATTTTGTTTAAATGTTTGTAGGGTGATCTAATTGGTTGGTGGCAATGATGGGAAAGATCCGACCCAAGAAACTCCTACCTCCCCTACAAGTGAAACTTCAAATAAGCAATAACTTTCGACAGAATGAAGCTAACGACTTGAAAAATTCGACAAATATTTGTTTAATGGGTTAGTTAGTTAATTGATTTTGAGAATGGTTAAGATCCTACTGAATGAGTGCCAACCTCCCCTATGAACTGGCCATATAGGAGACCCATTCTTACTCGTAATGCATATCGTCGTTGCCAATTGGTACTTTTGGTATCACCACTAGGTCTGGACAAGTCTAGGGTATATACGCTTCGGACTTGTTCTTGTTGTTCTCGTTGTCCTTTGACAGGGCTACAGCCTCGTAGGGAACGTATCGAGGTCTGCTTTCTTTTCTCACGGATTGACTGTGTCCCAAGGGTGTGCATAGGCTATCATTGCTGCATCTTAGGATGTCCGCAAAGAAAAAAACATGCTATATATGATTTAGGTAGTTTCATTTATGGCATATGAGATATGAATTATGATGTAAGATGATTTTTTCCAATGTGTGGAAGATGGGAAGCGATGTCTAGGCAAGATGGGTATCACATGACTGGAGGTGATGAGGCGAATGCAGTAGACTGTTAAAGGTATTTTGAGTCCTTTGGGCAGGAAAAAGGATGTTCTTGGTAAGGAAGCGATATCTAGGCAGTCCGGAGTCCGAAGCGTATATACCCTAGACTTGTACAGACCTAGTGGTGATACCAAAAGTACCAATTGGTAACGACCATATGCGTTAAAAGTGAGTTTCCTATATGGCCAGTTTATAGGGGAGGTTGGCAATCATTCAGGAGGATCTTGACCATTATCAAAATCAATTAACTAAACCATTCTACAAAGATTTGTCGAATTTTTCAAGTCGCTTCATTCTATCGAACGTTTTTGCTTATTTGAAGTTTCACTTGTAGGGGAGGTAGGGGTTTCTTGGATCGGATCTTGCTCAGAAATTAAGAGAAATTAACTAATGCAATCAGCGTTCAATGTGCATACCCTAGAGTGAGGCGCGAAGCTACGAGTACTTTGGTGGTATTGTGTTCATATCAATCCTTTTTACAGCTGAGGAGTTTTTCTTGGCGGGGATTTTTTTACAACAGGGTTGTTTTTGGGAGACACAAATCTACCGCCGGAGGCGGAGTCAGCTTTCTTGTGAAGTCTATACAATTTGTCAATACATACAAATCTCCTGGCAGAGGGGAAAGTTATATGGAGTGATAACTCTTGTAGAATATCAATCCTCAACAACGTGTTTTTCCCGTGAGATGTAAGGAACTTACGACCGTACTTGTATCGCGCATACCGCGTACTATCACGATCGATGATATATCAACTAACAGTGCACAATTCTGATTTAGTGAGGAGAATAGTGCAAATGATGCAGTTTGTGCAGCGCGGATAACGTAAACGTTAATACAATAAAATTGTGTTGTCGCGCTTACCGTCTTTAGACTTAGACGAGTACTATCTAAGTATCTAATAGTAGGTGTGTTTAGCTAGACCGCGGCTTGACGCGATCGATCGCGGATTTACGTACTAACGAAGCACAGGCGCATATACAATATGTAGAGTGTATGATCGCTTGATCCACACACGGGGCAACGGTTGGGTTAATTTGTATTCTCCTGTACACTATGCGGGACGGTATGTCTTGAAAATGATACAAAGTATCTACACTGCAGGCAGATACATCGGTACATGGATATGTCTTATGCCTACCGAAAGCGTGGGACGTGTTTTGTCGAATGATTTCATCCAGTATAAGTAAACTGGGTGTTTAACGCGGCAGGTTCCTTTACCTGCACAGGAACCGATGGGGTTCCTTTTGTATACGCGGTACTTGAGACCGCGATACAACGACGGAATGGTGAGTACTCGAATCCCACGATGTCGGGTATGGACGGTACAAGGACCGCTATACCGCCACGGAATTGAATAAGCGAAAGAGGAAATCCTTGGTAGGTATACTACGGTACAAAACCGCTTTACCTCCACGGAGTCAAATGCAACGAAAGTGAATGCGTAGTTACTTGATATACACGGTACTGGTTAATGCGCTAAACTTTAGAATCAGCAAAATGCAATTTTCCAGATAATAATAGCCGAATGCATTGCTGATTCTTCATTGTAGCGTGTAGTATCTTTTTCGTGTCGAATTTACATTGTTTGTTGTACATTACTATACACTTGTTGTCTGGTCGAGATGGAAAAGTATGACAATGAAATTTTGATCAAATAACTGTATAGTGCATATGCTAGACTAAATATGATAAAAATATAAATTCTGTGTTTGGCTTGTTGTTAAACACTGGGATCTTTATAAAACTTACGTCGATATCTTCAACACGACAGGTTCCACGCAGTCGGTAGCCAAAGACATATCCATGTTCCGATGTATCTGCATGCAGTGTAGATACTTTGTATCATTTTTTCTAAATCAGCCTTGCGGCCGGCGCGGCGGTGTGACAGTCGGCACCCGCTGTGTACTTGAAACACAGCGAGTGACGACAGCGACTGTTGGCAAAGCGGGAAATTCGGTGAATATCGATTGCCCACCGTGAGCATTGCAGGATCGAATGGAATATTTTTAATATGGATAGGATAAATTTAATATTGAGGTTTCGATTCACCAAGTGTAAATACCATACACCATTTTGATTACATATTTACATATTTGGCTATGTGAGGAAATGTGTATCTAATCATAAAACACATTTATGCGAGATATGACATTTCGTTCCACATTAAGAGCGAATGTGGAGCGAGCCTATATTTACATACTTATATCACGTACTATAATGTGTACAATGTGTTTAGAAAAGCTCAGTGGCTGATCAGTTGGTGAATGAGGCTTCCACACGGGGGTCCCGGGTTGTGTCCTCCATTTAGATTTCTTCTTTTTTGACGTGACAACGTCTATGAGGATTGCGTCGAGAAAGCTTGGGACGGAAGTGGAGTTGAAAACGAACTAAATTGAACGCTTGGTGTTGACAAAAGCTCACTTTTAGCCATGAAATTAAATCTAGAAAACGCAGATGTCTATAAATTGGGGTGATGAGGCCAATGCTCTGGATTTTTATTGAAGGCACTTTTAACCCTATGGTGTTGAGATGAACACATTCTTGGACAAGAAGTGAAATCTAGGAAATACGGGTGTCGTGTGAATTGGGCTGATGAGGCCAATGGAATGTATTGAGGTTGTATGCGCTGTTAACCCTATGGTGTTGACATGAACACATTCTTGAATATGAAGTGAAATCTAGGAAATACGGGTGTCGTCTGAATAGGGGCGATGAGACCAATACAATAGAATGATGTTGTAGGCGCTGTTTACCCTATGTTGTCGAGATAACCAAATACTTAGACATGAAGTGATATCTAGAAACTACGAATGTCGTCTGAGTTGGAGTGATAAGGCTAATACTCTGCAGTGTTGTTGAAGGTGCTTTTAACCCTATGGTGTTGAGATGAATACATTCTTAAACATGAAGTGAAATCCAGGAAATACAGGTGTCGTCTGAATTGGGATGATGACGCCTATGCAATGCAGTGAGGTTGTAGGCGTTGTTAACCCTATGGTGTTCAGATGAACACATTCTCGGATATGAAGTGAAAGCTAAGAAATACGGGTGTCGTCTGAATTGGGATGATGGGGCCAATGCAATGCAGTGAAGTTGTATGTGCTGTTAATTCTATGGTGTTGACATGAACACATTCTTGGATATGAAGTGAAATCTAGGCAATACGGGTGTCGTCTGAATTGGGGTGATGAGGCCAATGAAATGGAGCGAGGTTGAAGACGCTGTTATCCCTAGGATGTTGAGATGAACACATTCTTTGATGTGAAGTAAAATCTAGGCAATGCCGGTGTCGTTTGAATAGGGGTGGTGACGCCAATACTCTGGAGTGTTGTTAAAGGCACTTTTAACCCTATGGTGTTGAGCTGAATACATTCTTGTATGTGAAGTGAAATCTAGGAAATGCGGGTGTCGTCTGAATAGGGGTGACGAGGCCAGTGCAATGGAATGATGTTGTAGGCACTACTAACCCTCTGTTGTGGAGATTAGATATAGTATCTGGGAAATACGAATGTCGTCTGAGCCGGGGTGATGAGGCCTATGCTCTGGAGTGTTGTTGAAGGCGCTGCCCGTGAATTTTTTTCAACAGTTTATTTGAATAATGTATGGTTTGCGGAAAATTTGTAACTGTATGGACATAAAATATTATTCAAAACCCGATTCATTCGAACCAAATGGAGAGCCGAACTTTCAGATACCGAGACATGGGAAGACAATGAGGTTTTTCGCGTTCCCACTGTTGGCAAGGCAAGAATCACGACGAAGGGGATTGGTCGCTCGCCGGGTTCATTGCAGCATCGATTCGAATATTTTCAATGAAGAACTGATTGCCGGGTGTATTTCGATAATATTTTTGCAACATGTTTTGGTATGCAATCTAAAAACATATTCAAGAGGGAAATGATTACTTCCGTCGACAGTAAGTGCGAATGTGGAGTGAACTCATATGGCACTATAATGGACAGAGCTCGATGGCTTAGCAGCAGGTCAGACTTTGGCACGGGAGTCCTCGGTTTCGGTCCCGACTGGCGGCGGCTTGGCTTTTCTGTTTCTTAATCTTGCTACGTTTTAAATTGAGGTTTTTTAGTTTGAATTATCTCATTGGCGCTGGCGATTTTACAAAGTATTACTAATATTAATAATAAAAATGCAGTATCTTAAAACAAATGTTTGTGGTCCTGCTCGGGATATGATAAACATTTAGCTGTCAATAATACCGATTATCAAGCAGCTTGGGACTTGCTGAACAAAAGGTTCAATAACAAAAAATTATTGGTGGACACCAACTTGACAAGGCTTTTCTCTCAGCGTTATGTACAATTTGAAAAGTCTGAAGAAATTAAAAAACTACTGGATACAACGAAAGAAATCAATCATTCTTTACTAAACTTAGGGGAACGAATTCCAGATTGCGTCCTAGTTTTTATTGTATCCCGGCGGCTTCCAAATGAGTCACTGGCATTATGGGAACAAACGTGTGGCGGTGAGAGTGAAATTGTAACATTCGAACGAGTGGAAAATCGTTTTCGAACGTTAGAGACTATTGAGATAAAGAAGCAACCATTCCGATCATTGAATAATTACCGGGCGTCGCAAGGAAAACAAGGTAGTTCGCCGTACCGTTCTAATCAGGCAACTACTTTAACAAGCGTGGGTAGTGACGAAACTAAGTGCCCGGTGTGTAAGAATACACATTCAGTTTTTACTTGCCCAAGGTACAATGGCATGAGTGTACCAGAACGTCAACAAACTGTCAGAAAGCTGAAGTTATGTGAAGAATGCTTAGGTGTTCATAATGCGGCTGTGTGCAAAAGAACATGGAGATGTTATAAATGTCGAGGAAAACAGAACACCTCCCTTCATTTAGACAAGAAGGTTGTGGCCAATGCTAACTGCCCGACCAACAACATCATCTTAGCAACTGCTGTAATTAAGGCAATAGGATGCGATGGACATATTTTCCAATACCGTGCGTTAATTGACCAAGGATCGATGGTATCGTTTGTCACCGAAAAAGTAGCACAACAATTAGGTGTTCAACGCATGCATGATTCGATGGTGATAACAGAAATTGGAGGAATCAGCAAGAAATCAAATGGGGCAATCAAACTCGTTTTCACGTCTGTACACGATTTGAACGAGAAATTCGGAACGAAGGCTACAATTTTGCCAACACTTACTTCTTGGCTACTAGGGATAAGTTTCAAATGTCCAGACGAATACGAGGAACTACAGCTGGCAGATCAGAAATTCAATCGAGCTGGAGGAATAGACATCATTTTAGGATCAGACGTGCTAAAGGACATCATTTTACACGAAGTGAAGAAAGGCACTCTGCTGGCACAAAAAACTAGGCTGGGTTGGATTCTATCCGGCCCTCTACAACAAACTTTTGTCACCAATAAAATTTCATGCACGGCAGCAACTGAAGAAACTGACGAGCTTGATAAAATATTAACAAAGTTTTGTGAAGTCGAAGAAAGATACACCTCAATATCAAACTGGACTGACGAGGAAATTGAGTGTGAGACGCACTATAACAACACTACACAACGAGGCCTGGATGGACGATATGTAACAAGGTTACCCTTCAAAAAGAATACCAAACTCGGAAAAAGTAGATATAAAGCCGTCGCTTGTATGTACCAGTTGGAAAAGAAATTTAGAAACAACCCAGATTTCAAAGCAAAATACATTGAGGGCATACGACAATGTATACAATTAGGTCACGCGGTACCGACAAGAAAACCAGAAAGCTACTTTACACGAAAAGACGGAGAGGATGTACACTATGAATGTTTTTACCTACCCCATCTAGCAGTTATTAAAGAAGACAGCGCAACTACAAAAACCCGAGTCGTATTTAATGCATCAAGAAAATCTTCGAATGGGAAATCTCCAAATGATTGCTTGATGGTAGGACCGAGCATTCAAAGGGATATTGTGGAGAAAATCCGTCGATTTAGAATGTGGCTGTATGTTTTTCTATGTGATGCGGAGAAAATGTACCGTCAAATTAAAATGGATTCACGTGATTGGCCCTACCAGAGATTTGTGTGGAGGGAAAATGAACCTTTGCAAGACTATTCTCTGACCACGGTTACATTCGGTGAAGCGTCAGCTCCATTCACGGCAATTAGAACCTTAAAGCAAATCGCTCTTGACAACAGGGAACATTATCCTATTGCATCTGCAATTTTGGAAAACGATTGTTACGTAGATGAAATTCATATGGGCAGCTCGACAATCGACGATTTAGCGGAAGGAAGAGATCAATTGTAGTCCGGATGGCGCAATGGTTAGCACGTTCGCCTTCTACGCACTGGGCCCCGGTTCGATTCCTACCTGAATGCGGTAGTTTTCGATAAAAAAAGGGGGATTTACGTGTCGGACTATGAGCTCACTCAGCTGTTAAATGAGTACCCATTTATGGGGTAAATAACTCGGTTGAGCGTGTTGCTGATCACACACCTCTGTACAAGACCGTCACGATCTAGAAAATGAGATGATGCTAACTCAGCTCGAGGCCATGGTTCAAATAGGACTGTTGCGCCAGTTATTTATTTTTATTTAAGAGATCAATTGGTGAGCGTTCTACAAGCAGCGGGATTTTCATTAAGAAAGTGGTCAAGCAATAGCAAACACCTACTAGAAGGAGTTTCAGTACACGATCGGGAACAAGAGAAACTGCAGAAATTTATAGGAATACGATGGCACAGTGAAAACGATTATTTATCATACGCATCTGTTGAATTTGACGAGGTGAAAGCAACATATACGAAAAGAGAGGTACTAACGTAAATATCGAAGTTATTCGACCCTATGGGCTGGATCACTCCCATTCTTATCAAAGGAAAAATTATAATGCAAAACACATGGAAGCAAGATTTAGGATGGGACCAAGAATTGCCTCAAACATTGAACAAAGAATGGTTAATTGTTCGGAATGAGTTACAGCAGATTGGCTTTGTTCGAGTGCCGAGATGGGTTCAGTTCGATCAATCTTGTTCTTCAGTGGAACTTCATGGGTTTTCCGATGCTAGTAAATAAGCGTATGGTGCAGTTGTCTACATTCGGGTGAAACTACCCATCATCAGTACATCAAATTCTTGCCAAGTCACGAGTAAAACCAGTCAAAGATACAATCATAGCAAAACTCGAGCTGAAAGCAGCTGCAATTTTAGGGGAAATAATGAAGAAGTGTATCGAAGCTTTTGGAATAAAGTACGAAAATATTGTCGGATGTTGCGATTCCAAAGTCGCATTGGCTTGGATACAAGGTGGTCCAGGCAAATGGAAAATCTTCGTTCGAAATAAAGTAAAGTTGATTACGTCCACTCTACCGACTTGCCAATGGCATTATGTAAAGTCAGAGGAAAATCCCGCCGATATTATTTCGCGAGGCTGCACGGTCCAGAATTTAATGACGTCTCAGACATGGTGGCATGGACCAAAATGGTTGCAGAGTTGGACACCTACGGAACCAGAAACCTTCGATACTGACGAAGAAGCACGGCTAGAAGCAAAAACCCTTACAGCTACAACCCAGGAAACTAGTGAACTACTAACTCAAATTGAGCGATCCAGTTTTTCTCGAACAACTGCAATAATGGCATGGATCCTGAGATTCATAAACAAATGTAGGCGCAAGTGTAATAATGCAAGATCATGGTTGACAGTATGGGAATTGAAGGAAGGCCACGATATGGTCATACGTTTGATTCAAAAATAAGAGGGTGAAATGTGGAAGCAGATTGAGCAAACTTTCCCCATTTATGGAAAAAGGTAAATTAATTCGGATGAGAGGCCGACTAGCACATGCAAACATACCTTACGAGAAGAAACATCCGCTGATCATCCCACAGGAAGCAACACTGACGATTGCAATTATCAGGGAAGCACATAAAACTATGTTACATGGAGGAGCAAATACGACTTTAAACTACTTGAGAGAAAAATATTGGATCATCAAAGGATACCGAATTGTGAAGAACATCATCCACAACTGTGTTATTTGTAGCCGAGCACAACCAAGCCTTCAAAAACAGATGATGGAACACCTTCCAGAACCCCGAGTGAATTTCACAAAACCGTTCCTTAACACGGGTGTCGACTTCGCAGGCCCGATAAGTATCAAATTCCGAGCTGGACGGGGAATACGTTCCAGCAAAGCATATATTTGCGTTTTTGTGTGTTTAGCCACCAAAGCATTTCATTAAGAACTAGTTTCATCGCTTACATCTGATGCCTTTATAGCTGCCCTAAAACGTATAACCGCGCGACGAGGAAAAGTAGAAAACATGTACAGCGACAACGGGACAAATTTTGTAGGTGCGTTCCGGAAACTAGAAGAACTTCACACTTCACTTGCCACTCACATGATTCAATGGCATTTCAATCCACCTTCAGCACCTCATTTTGGCGGATTATGGGAGGCTGGAGTAAAGTCAGTGAAGCAACATTTGACAAAAGTCATTGGAACTACAATCCTTACATATGAAGAAATGACCACCGTACTAGCCCAGATTGAAAATTCTTTGAATTCAAGACCCCTTTGTCCCATAACCGATGACCCGGAAGATTTGGATACACTCACGCCGAATCATTTCTTAATTGGCCAATTTAATACGCCAGAATACGACGAAGAAGTTACCGATCGAAAAAATTATCTCCTAACCCGATGGCAACTGTGCACCAAACTATATCGCGATGTGAGCATCAGATACAAACGTGAATATGTCCACCGCTTACAAGAACGACCTAAATGGAAATATCCAAGAGCAAACTTAGAGCCTGGACAAATGGTTCTAGTACAAGATGAGAGTAGAAGTACGAAGTATTGGCCGTTAGGGCGAATTATTGACACTCATCCAGGAGCTGATGGATTAGTGCGGGTTGTTACTGTACGTACGAAATACAAAATCATCAAACGAGCTATAACAAGGATATCGCCACTGCCAGTACACCATCGCACAACTGAGAGGGAAGAAAAGGAAGAAACTGCAAACAAAAAAACAGCAACCGCAACCAACTGTAGAAAGACAAGTAGCTCAGCACTGCGAGGAACAACAAGCCATTCGTTAATCCTCAGCATAGTCCTTTGGTTGGCTGTAGCTACGTTAATCCTGGGTCAGAACATCACGCATCAAAATTTTAACCACCAACCTGGACTACATTTCAGAAAGGAAGGAACTGTCAAGTTAATAGTCAATTATTGGAATTTCACAATCAAACAAAGGAAGTCTGAATATGATTCAGCGCTCCACACTGCACAACGAAGTGTTGAACTTCTTAGCCAGATATGTTCCGAAAAGAAGTATGAATGCCAAACTCTTACAAATAAAATCCGAGGTCGAATCGAACGACTGAGCTATCAAAGATACAGTATCCTCCCAAAGCGGAAAACACGAGCTTTACCAATTCTTGCATGGGTAGCTGGAACAGCAGTGACAGCTGCGATAGGTACAGTAGTTTATTCACAAATTTCAACAGCCAACATCAACAAAGAAATCCGAATTTTAGAAGAGCAACAATGAAAAATGTTACAATTGACCACCAAGCACAAAGATTGGCTTAATGAGACCATCGCTATCATGGAGAGGCAAGAAGATAAAAATGTTTTTGACGCGTCTAAAATCAACTCATTCATGGCCGATACGAAAAGTAATTTAGACGCAATAGCGTTCATGCAGAAAAGTTATGAGCTTGTAATGTGCGCTTGACCAAGTCCAATTCGGGATGAATAAAATTTCATCCTCAGTCTGCGAGGGAGAGAGGCATCTGCTGGTGGGCGTCTCAGTTCAGTAGAGTAACGGGGTGGGTGTCCTCGCTGATGGACTAAACACATCACAACTAAACTTCAGATGCCATCGGGGTAGTGCAATAATAGAAATGACATAAAAGATAGGGGAAAACCAGGGGCGGCAACTCCCAACCGGTCGACATACGGGGGTCCCGGTATATTTCCGTGTTGACGGCGTCGCACTTCCGCTCTTCGTTCACCAACGAATCCATGGAGCCGCTGACCTAAATTGGAGAAGGAAATGGCGGCAGTGTGGAGTTCCCCGAGGCAACCAGGCAAAAATACCCAATGCCACCTAGCGAGCCTAAGCTAAGTAGCAGCTAAGGCGCCATCGCGCCAGACCACCCTCTATAAGCCATTGGTGGACAGCGAAGGGGAGGGCTAGGGCAGGACATCTTTTCTTCGTATTATTAACACATTTTGCTTGCTCTTCAAATCAACGGTTTAATTTTACATTTTATAATATACGTTGCGTGCCGAATAAGTTTGAACAAGAGCACCACGACACGGGCGAATAACGCGGTTACGTAACTGAATAAATTATTATTATCACTGATACAGATCTCGAATAAATTACTAGATAATACTAAGTGCTCCTGGGAGCATGTTCTCGCATCACACAGTAATGTATAATATAGATAATATATATTTTTTTTTTTATTTACTCACGGTTTTTTTTTTAGCCTTTTTTTTTTTTTTCGTTGTTGCAGGATCCGGTGGCGGCCGCTACGGGATGATGATTCGAAAAATAAACCTAGGCGGATTTTCCCTTTTTTTTTTTTGTTAAATAGAAGAAATTGTGATGCGAGTCGCTCCTTAAAACGAAAACAATAACTTAACTAATTATTTCAATTAATCACAACTACACAAAACACATAATACCCCAATCCAGGGTTTGACCGGGCTCTTGCAGTAGGGCGGAGGCCGACTCGCTCGTCAGATATATGGTGTCGGCTGAGCGGAGCGCCTATGGGGCTCAGTGTGGGTCGTTGGCTTGGCGGAGCACCTATGCGGCTCCCTATGTGGTGCTGGCTTGGCGGAGCACCTATGCGGCTCCCTATGTGGTGCTGGCTTGGCGGAGCGCCTATGCGGCTCCCTATGTGGTTAGCTTAGCGGGGCGCCTATGGGGCTCACTAGGTGGTTAGCTTGGCGGAGCGCCTATGCGGCTCAGTGCGTGGTCGCTTAGCTTAGCGGAGCGCCTATGGGGCTCAGTGTGGGTCGTTGGCTTGGCGGAGCACCTATGCGGCTCCCTATGTGGTGCTGGCTTGGCGGAGCACCTATGCGGCTCCCTATGTGGTGCTGGCTTGGCGGAGCGCCTATGCGGCTCCCTATGTGGTTAGCTTAGCGGGGCGCCTATGGGGCTCACTAGGTGGTTAGCTTGGCGGAGCGCCTATGCGGCTCAGTGCGTGGTCGCTTAGCTTAGCGGAGCGCCTATGGGGCTCAGTGCGTGGTCGCTTAGCTTAACGGGATTTTTACTCGGGTTTCGTCCCTCCCGCTAGGACGCAGCCCGCTAGGGAAGGCCTACGGCCTGTTGTCCCGCACAAAAACTATCACACAGCGACCACCGCACTTCCCCGACACTAAAAACCGCGATAACACGCCTAAAAATCAGGATTTTTAGATATAATCTCACTTAAATTTTATTCCTACTTACTCTTTGTTTCTTTCTCTATTACGAATTCCTTTATTTCCCGTTTTATTTCCTTTAATTCTTACTTTCGGCGGTACTATCTGATCTATTCCCCTGCCGGTCGAAACTAACCATGCGGCCGTCCAAAATTCTCCTCTGGCTCCCTTTCCGGAAACGCCTTTTGAATGAGGGAACACAAATTCCCCTTTTTCCTGCAGCTTTTCCCCTGGGTGGTGAAAAGGAACCTAATTCTTTCGGAACACCACCCAGAGGGAATTGCCACATCGCGCGTTCTGCGTTCCACATGCCTTGAAAAATTTCGGTTCAGTGGCGTCAGTGGAATGAACGTCACTGACATTATGACAATTGGTAAATTGTTTACATGCCATCTTGTGTTGGAATGGAGACTAATCTCTTTGATGGAGACCGAGAAGGCTTTCAGCGAGGCAGAACGTCGAGGGAACCACCGAAATTCCGGGAATCTTCCTCCAAAAGGTCCATTGATAAAGCCGGTAAATCCTTTTTTTTTTTCGTTTCAGTGTCCGTGGTTGAGGATGTCCGTTTCATCTGTCAACTAAATCGCAATCTGGAAGCGCTAAGAGACCGCCCTGTTATGCCGCATTTAGAGTCGAACCATACTCACAGTCGCCTCCGGGTCCTCCGATGTCAGGAATGCATAACAGATACCAACTATCAGGGACGGGCTATTGGTCCCTAGCGGAATTGGCGGTGTTGGCGGTCCAATGTCAACCCACACGACGTACCGATCGCTCCTTGAGGATAGAAAGACTCGCGAAGCAATGGATCGATACCTACACGGGCGGAATGAAATGGTTATCGTCATCCCGCCTGCAAAGGTCGTTCAAGCATCCTATGGCGACGAAAAAGTGTCTTCTGCTCGCCACCCTGCATATATCTGTTCGGGCAACGGTTGGCGCGACGTCTAGAGAAGTGCTACGAAAAGGAGCGCCTGCCATTTAGAGTGGCAGGACTACGTCCGACTAACTCGTTAGTGGTGAGGTGGTGTCACCTTGGAACGAGCGTCAGGTAATTCTTCTTTTTCTTTATTTTTTTCTTTTGAACTATATTAGATCGCCAAGTGACAATTCAATTTTGGAGTGTATTCGTCTTCCGACTCGATGGCCTGTGTAAATACTATTCATGTCATCGATTGGAATCCGAAATTGACACTTTAATATTTAAAACATCATACAAGCTGTCATCATCATTAATGATACATTACAGGGCAGGAAATTTTACCTCAACGACTCTCAAGCCTACATCTTCTTCCTTCCATCTTAACTTAGAAATAATATTTCGATATTTGACTATGGTAATACTTTAATACTTTTACGTATGAAAGTTGATAATATTTGATCTGACCGCTTCAAACATATTTAAGCCTAACTTATTTTACAATTAACCTAATACTACTCTAAGGGAGATGCTTCCAGGTATTCCGAGGATGATACCGCATAGCGTCGGCTGAATCCTCCGAATGAACATACTTAATGTAAACTACAGCTAAACTTAACAGAAAGAAAGAAGAGGGACCTATAAAGAGTCGTGAAAGGAAAAGAGCCTGAAGGAGTACTAGCAACGTCTGATGTCTTTCTGATTATATTTGCCTAAGAACTTGCCCGACAGGTCAGACAATAAATAATCCACGGTTCCGACTCTTTTGACGATTTGCGCTGGTAAAAACTTTTTGTCTAATTTTGCATTGTAATTGTGGGCGAAGTTGCTTTGCGAGAAGTTGCGCCTAAGGACGATATCTCCCGGTTTAAAGGTGGAAGAGTTGGACCGGAGATTATAAGTTTTTGCATTTACGTCATAAGCGTGTTTGATAGCTTTCTGTGCATTTGATCGAATCAACTCTGTTTTTAGGTCCGGCGTTACATCAGCAGAAGGTTCCTGAAGCAGATTAAGGTTGCGCAACAAAGAGTACATTTTCCCATGTGTGATCATGTTCTGTCCGAAAACAGCGAAATATGGCGAGAAACCGATGACGGAGTGGTACGCCGAACGAAGCGCCATATTGATGCTGGATAATTTTGCATCCCAGTCCCGTTGCGATGGGTGAATGTAAGACCTAACAGCGGCAATAACCGACCGATTTAACCTTTCGGCTGCGTTTGATTGGGGTGAGTAAACGGCTGTAAAATTGTGTTTCACTCCATATGTTTCAAGCAGTTTAGCCACCAATGCCGACTTGAACTGGACTCCATTATCGGAGATCAATACTTCGGGGACTCCGAAAACGTGAAAAATTTTACGTTCGAGGAACTTAACCAGGTTATCAGCTGTAAGCTTTCGTACTGGTTCCACGAACGAGAACTTTGATAACTGGTCTAAGGCAACTATTGCCCCGATATTTCCCGACTGGGATCTGGGGTATGGTCCAATGAAGTCCACGTACAGACGCTGGAATATGCGCTCCGGAATAACTAGATTCCCCATTGGAGGTCTCAGAATCTGGTTGGGAGCTTTAGTCTCCTTACACTTGATACACGCAGAGATGTAGTCTTTGACCGCCTGAGCCATTTTAGGCCAGAAAAAGAACAGTCTAAGACGTTTCAGGGTTTTCCCAACACCACCGTGAGCACTCAACGGGTGGTCATGTGCGCGTGCTATCAAGGTCGACGTCAGCTCCTCCGGAATCCAGAGTTTCCAAGAACTCTCCTCCTGAGTTTCATCGCCGGTCGCATATTCCGAGCGCCGGTACACAAACCCGTCAACAACTCTCAAATCCGGAAGCAGGTGTTGATTTTGTTTCACCCTTTCGACCAAGGCGGTATATTCATCCGTCGAAAAATGTTCCGATGTTAAATCCACCTCCAATGACGAGTCAGACAGTTCCAACGAGTCGATGCACTCAGTAGCATGCACTCTTGACAAAGCATCCGGAACGACATGTTGCGTGCCTTTTCGGTGCCTGATGCTAAATGAAAAGCCTTGAAGCTTTAATGCCCATCTGGCAAGCCTTCCATGAAGATCAGGTTGTGTCATAAGCCACTTCAACGATGCATGGTCCGTGACTACTTCAAATGTGTGGCCTTCGACGTACGCTCGAAATTTTTTTATTGCCGTCACCGCTGCCAGACACTCTTGTTCCGAAACCGTGTAATTACGCTGGGCTGAGTTGAGCTTTTTAGACATGTAAGCCACTGGAGCTTCCGCACCCTCTTCGGTCATCTGCACCAGAACTGCGCCAATACCACATTGGCTGGCATCGCAATGTATAGAAAACGGTTTTGCAAAATCTGGGCTGTGCAACACCGGTGCGGAAACTAGTGTTTGCTTTAACGTGTTGAAAGCCGTGAGCCCTTCCTCCGTCCAGGTAAACACACGTTTTTTTTTCAACATGTCTGTCAGCGGAGACGACAATGTTGCGAAGTTCTGCACGAAGCGGCGGTACCACCCGCACATGCCTAAAAATCGTCTTAACTGTTTGACCGATTTAGGCAAGGGAAACTCAGCTATACCCTGTACCTTACCCGGATCAGTACGAACAGTACCATTACCAACAATATACCCCAAATAACGCACTTCCTTCATCAGGAATTTGCTCTTCTCTACATTCAGAGTGAGCCCAGCCTTCCGAAGACAAAGAGCGACCTCCTGCAACAGCGACAAATGCTCGTCAAAGGTTTCGGTAATCAAGAGTAAGTCGTCGAGGTAAATAAACACTTGATGACGAAGGTGTGCAGGGATTACCCGATCCATCAATCTTTGCATGGTTTGAGGCGCGTTGCACAGTCCGAACGGCATAGTTACGAACTGGTACAACGGCCTCCCTGGTACAGTGAAGGCGGTTTTATCCCTAGAACACTCATCAAGAGGTATCTGCCAAAAGGCATCCTTTAAGTCCAAGCTTGTTATAAACTTGGCTTTAGGGAGCCTGCTCAGAATACCTTCAATGAGTGGCAAGGGATATGCGTCCTTCACTGTGACTGAGTTCACCTTTCGGGCATCCAAGCACAATCGAACTTTCCCTGGCTTCACTATCAATGTTACCGGGGACGACCAAGAGCTTTGGGACTCTTCGATTACCCCTAGGGCTAGCATTCTGTCGACTTCCTTATAAAGCTGCTCTTCTATGGCCGGTGATACAGCGAAATGCCGCTGTTTAATGGGCTTGTTATCGCCGACATCGATGACATGTTTCGCCAGCTCAGTTCGTCCCAACCCCTCTACAGCGAAGGAAGGGAATAAAGCGATGGCCGCTTTGAGTTTGGCTTGCTCTCGAGAATTGAGGAAGTGACAGTTGTCGCTATTACAAGTGGACGCACTTAGCAGGGACTCCGAATGCAGAGAAGATACAAATAGGTCAGCAGCCAGTGCAAACCTTCGTACAAAATCCACGCCGAGATACAAATTTTGAGACAAAGATGGAATTATTAACAAGGTAAGCGGATGAGTTTGTCCTCTAAAGGATACATCTGCTGTCACTGCACCCACAGCCGAATGTGTTGTCCCATCTGCCGTATGAACGGAGACAGTAAAACGTTTCCAAGGAGATGTATTTGCCTCCAAAAAGTTCTGGGCAAAGCCTGCTGATATGCAACTGACGGTTGCGCCAGTGTCAATCAACCCCGATACATTTTTTCCCAGTAGGGAAACTTCCGCATAAGGGCGAATATCATCTCGCGGAGAACCCGGACCAACCGCCGAACAATATAAGCGCCGAGCTTGCTTCACCTTCCTCCAGAATGCCCTCAATCGCAGGGTACTTCGCTTCGGAGTCCGAGATTGCAGAGTGACTTCTGCCAAGATTCGTCGCTTAGCTTCGGAGTAGGCTCGCAACCGTACATGTAAAGGCAGAAAGCTGTGATGTATTTTGTCATGACTTTGCAGAGCTTCGGGCAAGACATTATTAGAGATGGAAGTCATTGTTTTTGATTCGAGGGTCGTGGTGGAGGGTCGACCCTCGACGCGTTCCAGTTTTTTTGGTTTTTGGAACACTTGGCACATTGCGGTTTATAGGTGTCGGGAGCCCCGCAGCCATAACAAAAGATGGCACGAGGTGCCATACAATCTGCAAAACAATGACCGCTTTCACGACAATTCCAGCAAATGTAGGAGCCGGTACGGCTTATAGCCTCTACACAAACTGGAGTGTCAAGTTCAGCTGGTTCAGCGCTACCCAGTTCCGAAATATTCCTCTTTCCACGATCAATGCGAGGATTATGGGATGTTGTTTTTATCTCGTACTGCAAATTTTCCCACTGGTAGGCATAAAAACGAAGCTGTCGAATAGAATTTATCGGCTGATACAAAAGCTCTTGACGCAGTTCCAAATGTAAATTGCGCTTCAAAATCTCGATCAGTTCCCATTCTGGAAGAGGTCTTGTCAAGCGATCCAGCCACTCCATTACGCTATCATGAAATGCGTCAAACGTCTCATGAGGTCCTTGCTTTCGATTGCGGATCAGTTCCAATAGATCATAATTAGATAATCGTTCTTGGAACTGATCGCGCAACGCATCGCAGAAGGTGTTCCACTCTATGTACCCAACCCCTCGATGAAATCGCCAGAACCACTTTGAGGCAGGGCCAATTAGCAAGGTATGAAGATGTCTGGTAACCAAGGATAGGTCTCCGTCAAGCGTAACGGAAGCCAAGGTACGAATTTGATACAAAAATTTCTCAACTGGCATCCCTGGATCTTCGCCACTAAAGCGAATATTCCAGCCAGCAATTATTTTTCCTATTCGTTCATCAGGAAACTGACTCGACCGACGAACGTTACGAGTTGCTGTCTCGGATGGTCCCGCAAAGTCCTGGGGGCCTGGCAGATTATAATTTGAATGTGATGCCCTATAATTATTTCCGTGTACTCCCGAAAGATCGTGATCGTATAAGATACGGTTACTTGCTCGAAAAGGTAGATCCGTTCTGGCTTGCTCTAGGTTAACTCCATTAGATGGACGCAAGGAAGGCGGAGCGGGTTCATTTCTAACAGACTCAAGTTGGCTATCACTCGGCAATGAAGGTAACGAGGAAGGAGCAGTACGGTTATTTAATGATAACACTGCCATTTGTCGGCTTATAGCCTCGGTAACTAACGCGTTAATTTGAGCAATTACATTATCACTAATCCGATCCGAGGATATATTAGCAGCTTGATGAACGGGCAAGCTGGCTTGGTCTTGTGGAGGTGGTCTCAGAGATTGTGAAGTCAACGCTTCCTCTCGGGTTCGGGACCTGGTGACCATCCTGGGTTTTGGGATTGCGCCTTGATTATTTGCCACCCCAGCTTCCTGTGTAATACCACTAGAATCTTTCTTAAAAAGAAAAGACTCTAGATCGTCTTCTCGAACAGACCGTCTGCAAAGCGGACAAGTGGAATGGTGTGTTAACCAATTGGTTAAACAATCCCGGTGAAAAACATGTGCACAAGTGGTCACAACCGCCTTGTCAGATAACAGAAAGTCGTTACTGCATATTGTACATTTGGTCGGACTATCTTCCCACAGACTTGGCAAGTCTTCTGTGCTGTGCCGAACAGCCATTATTACCAACACGCTTAAATAATGTACTCAAAGCAAGAAAACACTTATTTAACAAAACGTACGGAATGGAAATACTAAAACTAAACACCTATTTCGTTTTAGACAGTGTACGCAACATCAAAAAAAAACAGACAATATTCGAAATAAGCAGCAAATTTCTTCAAAAAAAAAAATAATCAAAAGATGTCCACGCTCATGCCTTTCCCCAACGAACGAGTGTAGATACTTGACAGTATAGAAATCTACATCTCTATGGCTATAAAAATTTTGGATGGCTCAAGCTACTCTGGTCTAATATTAACAAAGGGATTCTGCAAGGTAATGAGAAAAGAGAAAAAAAAAATGAAAATTTTTGATCTGTCTTGTAGCAAAAATAAACATAAAAAGTATCGGTCATTAGCTAATGCTCCTTATCTTTTTCCAGAAGAGTCGAAATGGGGCGTAAAATAACACCATCATTCCGCAATTCTCAACCATCAAGCGAAAAAGAGCACGAGAACTAGTTTGCAATACTTCCTATGGATCTAGGACCACTGAAGGAGAATCACCCATACAAAAAGGCGAGGAAAGACCCAATCCGAAGCATACCAGAGACGAATATTCGATATAAACATCAAACAAATCGTAATTCTCCAGTAGCAGGATGGAATCCACCGCAGAGTTTCAAACTCTAGGACAACACGTGAGTGGTTTCCTGTAGAGATAAAAAAAAACGTTAATACAAGACAGACTTCCGCAGTTCTCACGGCCCAAAGAAAATGCGTGCAGCAAAGCTAAAGAGACAAAGCTCTTGAATTGTGAGAACCCGGAAGTGGAGCAAAAAAACCGATTTAGTCAAAATCTATCCTTTTCCTAATTTTTTTTAAAGTTTTATGACTAAAGATGTAATATAATTCGATTTTCGGGCCCCACGTTGGGCGCCAATTATGTAATGTGCGCTTGACCAAGTCCAATTCGGGATGAATAAAATTTCATCCTCAGTCTGCGAGGGAGAGAGGCATCTGCTGGTGGGCGTCTCAGTTCAGTAGAGTAACGGGGTGGGTGTCCTCGCTGATGGACTAAACACATCACAACTAAACTTCAGATGCCATCGGGGTAGTGCAATAATAGAAATGACATAAAAGATAGGGGAAAACCAGGGGCGGCAACTCCCAACCGGTCGACATACGGGGGTCCCGGTATATTTCCGTGTTGACGGCGTCGCACTTCCGCTCTTCGTTCACCAACGAATCCATGGAGCCGCTGACCTAAATTGGAGAAGGAAATGGCGGCAGTGTGGAGTTCCCCGAGGCAACCAGGCAAAAATACCCAATGCCACCTAGCGAGCCTAAGCTAAGTAGCAGCTAAGGCGCCATCGCGCCAGACCACCCTCTATAAGCCATTGGTGGACAGCGAAGGGGAGGGCTAGGGCAGGACATCTTTTCTTCGTATTATTAACACATTTTGCTTGCTCTTCAAATCAACGGTTTAATTTTACATTTTATAATATACGTTGCGTGCCGAATAAGTTTGAACAAGAGCACCACGACACGGGCGAATAACGCGGTTACGTAACTGAATAAATTATTATTATCACTGATACAGATCTCGAATAAATTACTAGATAATACTAAGTGCTCCTGGGAGCATGTTCTCGCATCACACAGTAATGTATAATATAGATAATATATATTTTTTTTTTTATTTACTCACGGTTTTTTTTTTAGCCTTTTTTTTTTTTTTCGTTGTTGCAGGATCCGGTGGCGGCCGCTACGGGATGATGATTCGAAAAATAAACCTAGGCGGATTTTCCCTTTTTTTTTTTTGTTAAATAGAAGAAATTGTGATGCGAGTCGCTCCTTAAAACGAAAACAATAACTTAACTAATTATTTCAATTAATCACAACTACACAAAACACATAATACCCCAATCCAGGGTTTGACCGGGCTCTTGCAGTAGGGCGGAGGCCGACTCGCTCGTCAGATATATGGTGTCGGCTGAGCGGAGCGCCTATGGGGCTCAGTGTGGGTCGTTGGCTTGGCGGAGCACCTATGCGGCTCCCTATGTGGTGCTGGCTTGGCGGAGCACCTATGCGGCTCCCTATGTGGTGCTGGCTTGGCGGAGCGCCTATGCGGCTCCCTATGTGGTTAGCTTAGCGGGGCGCCTATGGGGCTCACTAGGTGGTTAGCTTGGCGGAGCGCCTATGCGGCTCAGTGCGTGGTCGCTTAGCTTAGCGGAGCGCCTATGGGGCTCAGTGTGGGTCGTTGGCTTGGCGGAGCACCTATGCGGCTCCCTATGTGGTGCTGGCTTGGCGGAGCACCTATGCGGCTCCCTATGTGGTGCTGGCTTGGCGGAGCGCCTATGCGGCTCCCTATGTGGTTAGCTTAGCGGGGCGCCTATGGGGCTCACTAGGTGGTTAGCTTGGCGGAGCGCCTATGCGGCTCAGTGCGTGGTCGCTTAGCTTAGCGGAGCGCCTATGGGGCTCAGTGCGTGGTCGCTTAGCTTAACGGGATTTTTACTCGGGTTTCGTCCCTCCCGCTAGGACGCAGCCCGCTAGGGAAGGCCTACGGCCTGTTGTCCCGCACAAAAACTATCACACAGCGACCACCGCACTTCCCCGACACTAAAAACCGCGATAACACGCCTAAAAATCAGGATTTTTAGATATAATCTCACTTAAATTTTATTCCTACTTACTCTTTGTTTCTTTCTCTATTACGAATTCCTTTATTTCCCGTTTTATTTCCTTTAATTCTTACTTTCGGCGGTACTATCTGATCTATTCCCCTGCCGGTCGAAACTAACCATGCGGCCGTCCAAAATTCTCCTCTGGCTCCCTTTCCGGAAACGCCTTTTGAATGAGGGAACACAAATTCCCCTTTTTCCTGCAGCTTTTCCCCTGGGTGGTGAAAAGGAACCTAATTCTTTCGGAACACCACCCAGAGGGAATTGCCACATCGCGCGTTCTGCGTTCCACATGCCTTGAAAAATTTCGGTTCAGTGGCGTCAGTGGAATGAACGTCACTGACATTATGACAATTGGTAAATTGTTTACATGCCATCTTGTGTTGGAATGGAGACTAATCTCTTTGATGGAGACCGAGAAGGCTTTCAGCGAGGCAGAACGTCGAGGGAACCACCGAAATTCCGGGAATCTTCCTCCAAAAGGTCCATTGATAAAGCCGGTAAATCCTTTTTTTTTTTCGTTTCAGTGTCCGTGGTTGAGGATGTCCGTTTCATCTGTCAACTAAATCGCAATCTGGAAGCGCTAAGAGACCGCCCTGTTATGCCGCATTTAGAGTCGAACCATACTCACAGTCGCCTCCGGGTCCTCCGATGTCAGGAATGCATAACAGATACCAACTATCAGGGACGGGCTATTGGTCCCTAGCGGAATTGGCGGTGTTGGCGGTCCAATGTCAACCCACACGACGTACCGATCGCTCCTTGAGGATAGAAAGACTCGCGAAGCAATGGATCGATACCTACACGGGCGGAATGAAATGGTTATCGTCATCCCGCCTGCAAAGGTCGTTCAAGCATCCTATGGCGACGAAAAAGTGTCTTCTGCTCGCCACCCTGCATATATCTGTTCGGGCAACGGTTGGCGCGACGTCTAGAGAAGTGCTACGAAAAGGAGCGCCTGCCATTTAGAGTGGCAGGACTACGTCCGACTAACTCGTTAGTGGTGAGGTGGTGTCACCTTGGAACGAGCGTCAGGTAATTCTTCTTTTTCTTTATTTTTTTCTTTTGAACTATATTAGATCGCCAAGTGACAATTCAATTTTGGAGTGTATTCGTCTTCCGACTCGATGGCCTGTGTAAATACTATTCATGTCATCGATTGGAATCCGAAATTGACACTTTAATATTTAAAACATCATACAAGCTGTCATCATCATTAATGATACATTACAAGCTTTTAACCCAGCTGCAGGAATTCACAAAGAAACTAGAAGACTTTAAATCAATCATGTTCCACATTGAAACCAGAGGAGAGTTTAATCAGCCGATCATTGATATTTTGGGAGTAGAAAATATCACGAAGTATTATGATCAGATCCAAGAGAATCCCCCGCCGACATTTGAAATACCTGCCTACAATTACCCGGAAGAATTATTGTTATATCCGAGGGTCCAAATAACTCTTGAAGACATACAATTTATCTTTATAATACCAATAATTTCCCAGTCCAAGTATGATATCTATTCCGTTCTCCCCCTACCTGTACTACATAATGGTAAAATGATAAGTGTAAAACCATCAAAAGCACAATTTGACATAGAAACTAATAATTCTCAGACAGTAATAAACCTCCCTGAACGATGCCATACAATTGGAGATCACCGACTCTGCGAAAAACCTCCAGGGACATCAGACGCCGAGACCATGAAGTGCGAAAAAAGATTACTGATGAACAACTCAATCGATCCATCCTGCTCTGTAACGGAATCCGACATTGCCGATACGTGGTTTCAATTGGGTCCTGGATTATGGGCTTTTTCCGTGCCTGTCCCGAAGATTTACGAAGTTGGCTTGACGAGGATTAACATATCCGGCAGTGGAATCCTGAATGGTCTGTTCTCTGTAAAATCAAATAATAAAACTATAATCATTCTAGATAACGAACAATGGATAACACCTATAATGACGCCCCATGCCAACCTGATCGAATGGATGCTATCGAGCAAGCTGACTGAACGCCTAAGTGTCGATCACCACATCCAAGATGACCTTAAAAAGCTACAAATGGACATAGCAGAGACCGAACCAGCCACGCCATCCCCTTCATCATTCCAACTGCACGATAGTGGACCATATATCGTCCTTGGACTACTAATATTTGGATGTATTACCTACTCGAGGGTTCAACGAAGACCGAACCGAAATCAAAACCATCCAGAAGGAGACTTAGCTCTTACCCATGCAGCATTTTTTAGAGATCTGGTTTAAAACTATAAAATATAAAATATTGTGAGCATTTAAAAAAAAAGAATAGATATATGTATATATCAGAATATCAAATTAATACAGTAGAATAAATTTTGAAAAGCTAGGCTAGATGTGCTGCGCACTTTCAGTTAATTATTATTTCTATATTGCCGATTTGCAATATTGCAAAATTGTACTAAGTTCAATTGCGGTCAACATTACACGCGTACATTAAGTTGAATGGAATATTGTGTCAGCAATAAGTTAGTATTTAAGATTCACGAAAATAAAATTCCGTTTGTCTTTTACCGGAAACTCTGGTGTTGCGTTTTATTTAACGTTTCTACATTTTGCTCCGATACTGGCCAGGTCGGAGTTAGGTGTAGTCGTTACAGGCTAATAACGGTCGGTGTTGAGATGAACACATTCTTGGACAAGAAGTGAAATCTAGGAAATACGAGTGTCGTCTGAATTGGGGTGATGAGGCCAATGCTCTGCGGTGTTGTTGAACGTGCCTTTAACCCTATGGTGCTGAGATGAACACATTCTTGGACAAGAAGTGAAATATAGGAAATACGGGTGTCGTCTGAGTTGGAATGATGAGGCCAATACACTGCAGTGTTTTTGAAGGTCCTTTTAAGCCTATGGTGTTGAGATGAACACATTCTTAAACATGAAGTGAAATCTAGGAAATACGGGTGTCGTCTGAATTGGGATGATGGGGCCAATGCAATGCAGTGAAGTTGTATGTGCTGTTAATTCTATGGTGTTGACATGAACACATTCTTGGATATGAAGTGAAATCTAGGAAATACGGGTGTCGTCTGATTTGGGGTGATGAGGCCAATGCTCTGCGGTGTTGCTGAACACGCTTTTAACCCTATGGTGTTGAGATGAAAACATTCTTGGACAATCTATTAAATACGGGTGTCGTCTGAATAGGGGCGATGAGGCCAATACAATAGAATTATGTTGTAGGCGCTGTTTACCCTATGTTGTCGAGATTAACAGATACTTAGACATGAAGTGATATCTAAAAAATACGAATGTCGTCTGAGTTAGAGTGATCAGGCCAATACTCTGCAGTATTGCTTAAGTTGTTGAGATGAACACATTCTCGGATGTGAAGTGAAATCTAAGAAATACGGGTGTCGTCTAAATTGGGGTGATGAGGCCAATGCTCTGCGGTATTGTTGAAAGTTCCTTAAACCCGATACTCTATAGTATTGAGATGAATACATTCCTGGACATGAAATGAAATCTAGGAAATACTAGGGGTGATGATGCCAATAAAATGGAGCGAGGTTGTAGACGCTGTTATCCCTAGGATGTTGAGATGAACACATTTTTTGATGTGAAGTAAAATCTAGGAAATACCGGTGTCGTTTGAATAGGGGTGGTGAGGCCAATATTCTGGAGTGTTGTTGAAGGCGCTTTTAGCCCTATTGTGTTGAGCTGAATACATTCTTGTATGTGAAATCTAGGAAATGCGGGTGTCATCTGAATAGGGGTGACGAGTCCAATGAAATGGAATGATGTTGTAGGTGCTATTAACCCTATGTTGTGGAGATTAGATATAGTATCTGGGAAATACGAATGTCGTCTGAGCCGGGGTGATGAGGCCTATGCTCTGGAGTGTTTTTGAAGGCGCTGCCCGAAATTTTTTTTTTAAACTTTATTTGAATAATGTATGGTTTGCGGAAAATTTGTAACTGTAAACCCGATTCAACCGAACCAAATGGAGAGGCGAACTTTCGGATAACGGGATATGGGAAGACAATGAGGTCTTTCGTGTTCCCACTGTCGGCAAGGCGAGAATCACGACGAAGGGGATTGATCGCCCGCCGGGTTCATTGCAGCATCGATTCGAATATTTTCAATTAAGAGTTGGTTGCCGGGTGTATACATTTCACAGTGGATCTTCGATCCAACAGATTTCGATAATATTTGTGCTACATGTTTTGGTATGCAATCTAAAACCATATTCAAGAGGGAAATGATTACTTCGGTCGACAGTAAGTGGGAATGTGGAGTGAACTCATATGGCACTATAATGGACAGAGCTCGATGGCTTAGCAGCAGGTGAAACTTTGGCACGGGAGTCCTCGGTTTCGGTCCCGACTGGCGGCGGCTTGACTTTTCTTTTTCTTAATCTTGCTTCGTTTCGAATTGAAATGTTTTAGTTCGTATTTATCTCATTGGCGCTGGCGATTTTACAAAGTATTACTGATATTTAGTAGCCCGGATGGCGCAACGGTTAGCACGTTCGCCTTCAACGCACTGGACCCCGGTTCGATTCCGGGGATTTACGTGTCGAACTATGAGCCCACTCAGCTCTTAAATGAGTACCCATTATGGGGTAAATAACTCGGTTGAGCGTGTTGCTGATCACATACCTCTGCACAAAAACCCTCACGATCTAGAAAATGAGATGATGCTAACTCATCTCGAGGCCGTGGTTCAAATTGGACTGTTGCGCCAGTTATTTATTTTTTATTTTATTACTGATATTAATAATAAGGGCTAATAACGCGTTCGCAGTGAAAAGCATTTTACCCTGCCAGCAAGCAGTGTGATGTGAAATAAAAAGTGTTACAAATTACAAAAAGTTTTTAAAAAAATGATACAAAGTATCTACACTGCATGCAGATACATCGGAACATGGATATGTCTTTGGCTACCGACTGCGTGGAACCTGTTGTGTTGAAGATATCGACGTAAGTTTTATAAAGATCCCAGTATAGTTATACTGAATGAATTCATTCGACAAAACACGTCCCGCGCTTTCGGTAGGCATAAGATGTACCGATGTATCTGCCTGCAGTGTAGATACTTTGTATCATTTTCAAGACATACCGTCCCGCATAGTGTACAGGAGAATACAAATTAACCCAACCGTTGCCCCGTGTGTGGATCAAGCGATCATACACTCTACATATTTATATGCACCTGTGCTTCGTTAGTACGTCAATCCGCGATCGATCGCGTCAAGCCGCGGTCTAGCTAAACACACTTACTATTAGATACTTAGATAGTACTCGTCTAAGTCTAAAGATGGTAAGCGCGACAACACAATTTTATTGCATTAACGTTTACGTTATCCGCGCTGCACAAACTGCATCATCTGCACTATTCTCCTCACTAAATCAGAATTGTGCACTGTTAGTTGATATATCATCGATCGTGATAGTACGCGGTATGCGCGATACAAGTACGGTCGTAAGTTCCTTACATCCACGGGAAAAACACGTTGGTGACCTTGGTGACACTGATTTCAGTCGGCTGGATGGGATTGGCCATCACAAGAAAGGGGTGGATCCGCCGCGAAAGTGTAGTCCAAGGTCCGTGGAGCAAGCATCTCTTTCGCACTGTCGCCGATGACGAAGCAACGCCCATCCATTGAACTTCTTCGACTCAACCGTCTCTCCATTGCCTGCATACGAGTGTGTGTGTATGTGTGTGTGTGAAGTTGAAGCTATTTCCCGACCTACCCCAACGATTTTCTTACTGAGTCAGGTTAGTGACTAATTGATGAAAACAAAAAGATTGCTGTGAAGGAGGAGCCATAGTGCTGTGCACGAGTGAGGGAGACAGGTTGTCTGGATGTGGCTGGTGTTGTGAGCAGATTTGAATCACGAGAGGATGGCAGTTGAATGATGTTGACTTGTTTTATGGGTGCCTGGTTGTTTAGTCAGTTCATGATGCGAAGTTTTTCGATTTTCGTGAGTTCTATTTGATGACTGACTCGGATTGACTGAGGATCGGCCACTACATTCATAGAACTCGGAAAAATTTTCAATGGGCTTGTTTCCTCTTCTGACCCCCGAGTAGAAAAACAGACATTTCGTGTGACGGACAGATTTTTAGGATGACCCCCAGCTATAAGACATATCCATGTCAAAATATCGCAATGGGCAAAATTTGTGCGGTCCCCAATATCAAAACCGCGTATCCAAAACAATCACATTGCTTTCCTCTCATTCTAGAGCTTCGAAAAAAAATGGATTGACTTCATTAATTTTCCGGAAGCGCATGGTATATCATATATTCCTAAAATAAGTCACAATAGTTCCTAATTAGACTGCTTGCGATTACAGAATGGCATACTAGCCAAATCAGTAACTATTATGTCTGTTATGAATATTTCTCGGCAAAAAATATTTCTGTTATGCAGGACTTAAGGCATTTGTGATGATGGGTGGTCGGAGGACGAGGGTGAAGGTGGCCGTGAAGGCCGGAGTAAGAAACAAGTGAACAAATCCCTCTCCAAATACTGTCGGCGATGTGCGCTCTCAGACCAACTCAGTAATCGGGAGTTGCGGGGTGGGTTAACGGCAGCTATTGGCCTCCTCCATCAAATACAATAGGAAATATCGCACATCTTGCCCGTTAAACAAAAAGAAATTCTACTCTACCAGACATAAAATTACTACGCGAGAATACAAAAGGGACGCCTACGCGTCAAAGTGGACGATTGCTTATTTCAAAAGGGCCCCAATTATTATTATTATTATATATATTTTTTTTTTGTTTATATATGTTGGCAAATGGCAGTTAAGTATATGCAATCCATTAAACTAACAAATGAAAGAATAAAAATTTAAATTGAAGGAATAGTACATACTTTAGGAAAGAACTCGTACTAAAATCGAAACCATTATCGTACGAGTATCCATAGTTTCCCGTTTTATTTTTAGGGTTTTGTAGTAAAAACAAAACCCTTACGAAATCAGCCAAATGTCTGTCTGTCTGTCCGTCTGTCCATGGAATATCTCATGAACGGCTGAAGTTACATACATGAAATGTGTAGAATTACTATAATTCGCCGGGGAAATCGAATCGTCGTAATAGGTCAACTTTAAGGGGAGGTCCTCATAGAGGAGAAATGAAGATCGAAATTTTTTTTTCGTTTGGTACTGGCAAGGGGGTATCATACGAAAGGTACCGTCGGGTACATTCCATTTTTGGCATTTTTTTCAAATTTGAAGAAACGGGAAAAGAGGGAGAGGGGAAAATATGTCATCCGAGTTTGTCCCTCCCCCTTTGCATTTCGAGACCGCTATACTTAGAAATATGAAAATTTGCAGAAAAGCGGCATTTTAAAATACTAGCGTAGAAAAGCTAGATTAATAGAATTTTGAAATCTCATCAGAAAAGGTTAATAATAGTACATTTCTATAGTTGCAGTTAGCACACCCCTGCACCGCTTAAGCGCACGCGAGGTCAAAAATATTGATGGCCAATGATAACCAACATCATAGGCAATAATATCTTTAAGTTTCATTACAATCACATAATATTTAATAATAGTACACTCATTCAAATTTTGACTTTTTGACACCATCCATACAAAAAAATGCACATAACCGGCCTCTGCTACGTACTATGAGTACTGCATACTTGAATATTGTTTGTTGTTTTTCATAAAGTGAATTGGAGTTAACCATTTCTGAAAGGATAAAGATTGGTGGGATAGGAGTGGGAGGGGAGAGAAGTGGAGGGGGAGGTAGGAGGTAGGAAATGAAGATCAATATTTTTTTCATCTGATATAGGCAAGTGGGGTATCATGAGAAAGGGACTACCGAGTACATTCCTTTTTTTGCGTCTTCATCAAATTTAAAGAAAGGGGAAAAGAGGTAGAGGGGAAAATATGAGACCATAATTTCTCCCACCCCCTTACCATTTCGAGACCGTTACACTTAGAAATATGAAGACATACAGGAAGGTGGCTTTCAACTAGCACAGAAAACAAAAAAATTATGGAATTTTGATATCTTCTCAAAATAGATTATAGTATATTTCTATAGTTACAGTTAGCACACCCCTGCATTTCTCAAACTCATCCAAGGTTGAAAATATTGATGGCCAACGATAATCAACACCATGTGCAATAATGTCTCCAAGTTTCGTAATTAATAGTAGTACATTCATTTAGATTTGGTCATTTTTATATCATAAATACAAAAAATGCACATAACAGGTCTCTTATACTATTTTACATACTAGTACTACGAGTACAACATACTTGCATATTGTTTTCCGTGGAGCAAATTGGAGTTAACTATTTTCAAAAGGGTAAAGATTGCTGGGAGAGGAGGGAGGTATGCTGGTCGCTGACTCTACTTTCTGTAATTATTCAAACAATTTATTTTCAATATTTTTTACGCAAGCTTGCAATTTGCAATACCGTCTTAGCATGAAGGGTTAAGCATCTCTAAGAGTAGGACAGTTCATCTCCTATTGGCATAGGACACTACAAAACCCTCGGATTGCGGGCGTAGCCCTCTATTTTCCGGTTTCATTTTCTGTTGTCACCACTTCTGAGTCACAACGAAAAAAAAAAATAAAATAAACCAAGTCGAAAACAATTGTACGAGCTGTCAGCATCTACCTAGGCCTGCTTGAATAAGTTACCGGTGTTTCAATACTGAGTCCGTTTAGAACATAATAACGACACTCTCTTATCGCAGGTCTAAATCCTGCTAAGGCGATGATGACGACCCGTTACCGACGATAACAAGTAAGCGGAATGTCAAGAGGGGCCAGGGGATCAACTACAACCAAAACAAACGTGACGTCATGGTTGAATAATAATCAAATGGAAATGTGGATTGGGTCCGGTTAGAACACGATGACAACAATCTCTTATCGCAGGTTTGGCTCTTGATAAGGCGATGGTGACGACCCAGTTGCCGACGATAACATGTATGCGCAATGTCCATAAGTGTCAGGTGATCCACTAAAACGAAAACAAACGTGACGTCATGTTTGAGTAATATTCAAATGCAGATGTCAACCGAGCCGGCATCAACCGACACAGTTTGATAAAACCGAACAATTGCGAGTACACACCCACTACACACGAATATTAATATTTAGCTGGCTTCGCAGTATGGCGTTTGAATATTTCTCCCGAGATGGCGCTCACTCCGATCTCTATTGCCATTGATTGGTTGAGGTCGGGCATGGGTGATTAATTCCATATGGTGGCGGAGTACCCTCATGGCACCACTTACAAGGGCAACAATAACACGTTCTCCTTTTTTTTCTCTGCGGATTTTCAGGACGCCCAGCGAGTTGACAAAAACCAACAACGCGACATGAGAACAGGGAAACTCCGCTTGGAAAGATTATACGAACACGTGTTTGCGTATTTTCGGAACGCCCGGCGAATTGACTAAAACCGACAACGCGATGTGGAAACGCACTCCCGCGGAAGAAGATTTGCGAGAAACATGTCCGGTTACATATTTCTATTCAACGAACCAATTCACAAAAAACTCAGCTATGATGATGATGATTTCTCCTACCATAACCAAATACCAAAAACTTTATCCTTTCTCAAGTAAACGGCGCGGTGCGACCCCCTCGCGTACCAAATCCCAACTTCCCAGTATCACCCGATCCTTCCGTTATTTTTCTGACGTCAAATAGGGGTTCTCGTCCAGATCCTGGATTCACACCAAGATCTACCTATAGGTTGCGCGACCTAGCAGCATGTAGGGGAAGCTTTTCACATGTCAGGGAGAAAAACACGATTCCATGCATTAATTCGTCCAACAAGGCTGGGTTTTGTTGCGAATCGTTCCCAAAAATTTATGTTTTTGTTTTGCGAAAAAATATTGATAGGACCGCAGTTAACGTCCTGGCAGAAGACAATATGACATTTCGTGCCGCCACAATTGCTACTTGCACCGTGGAAAACTCCGCTGATATCGCTGATGCTGCAAATACTTCTACCGGCAATACAGTTTCTGCATTACTATGGCTGAGTTCAGAAGATGCTGAGCAACTTATGCTCAAGTGATCATGATCAACTGATCACCGAGCAGGAAATATTTCCGCTCACCACTCACACTTTTCTCCTTCTTCTTGCTAATTGACTTTCCTATAAAGTGTGTGTCACAACAAGAGTGGCGTTCATCAGGCGCAGCAAGTTGCGGAACAGCTCGCGAGCAGTTCGTGCACTAATCACACTGTCGGCAAAGGCGATTGCCGTGACATCGATCTCACAGATCAGTAAGCAGAATTTTTTTTCTGTTGAGAAGGTGATGAGCCCATTACACATTCCAGGAAAGGGTTGATGCGAACATGACCGCAGTGTCTATTGTTCTATACATCATACAAATCCAGTTTGATAGGCAGACTCTATAATGCAACGCAACATTTGCATATACATTTGTACATCAAGTAAAGCAACCACCTGACTGAATTTCAGAAAAACTTGGTCAATAGCCTGGGGTCTGACAAAAAAATACTGTAGGGTTGTCAAGACATTACCATAATCCCTAGGGTGGTGGAGGCTTGGGGGTAATGTTAAATAAAAATCGCAGATGTTAGTGTTATACAGTTTTTGGTGTTTCTGAGATGAATCACCTTAATGGCGTATTTTCCATCATCTTCATGGGTGAGAGGGAGGGGATAAAAAAACCAAAATCTTTATTTACAAGATCCAGTATGCTGGCAGCCTTAACACGATTTTTAAAAGTTACACTTTTGTCGCGCGGTAATCTTAGCACATATTTCATTTTTAATTATGGTCAAGTAGTAATTATGACCATATTTTAAATATTCATTATGCAATATGTATTATATTTTATAGGGGCCAAAAATTCCTCTTCCATAGTCCTCCGCCCCCTGGAACGGCAGTGGTCACTGACCATTGCTAACCAACGTCAAGCCGCCAGTTATGGCGGTGCGATGATTTGGTTGTGGTGTGGGGTGTAAAAAAAAGAATACCACGGCCTTTCCCTTTGAGGGCCTGTCGTTATTATTATTATTATATACTCTGGGGGATAGCCGAAGCAGACCACTGACGTTTGGGTCCCTTTTTGCCCCCTCCCGGTCATCAGTGACTTCCAGATGTCGACTGATAATTGTCGACCTCTTTCTTCATCACTGAGTCCCGTGTTATTCCTAGCATTTGTTTGAAGCTGAGTTCACTCATGGCTTCTACACTTATCGTGTGCCTGCCTGTGATCCTCAACCTCGTGCTAGCCAGTGCTGGACATTCGCACACAATGTGTGCTGCCGTCTCGGCCTCCTCCAGGCATAGCCTGCAAACGTCATCTTCTCCGATTTTCATCTTGGCCAGATGAGCCTTAAAATTACCATGCCCTGTGACCAAGGCAGTTATCCAGCTTAGGGTACTCCGTTTATAACTAAGTACCTTTCTCGCTTCCCTGCCTAAAGGGCTGGTCATTGCATTCCGAGCTTGTTTGCAAGTGACTAGCTCCTGCCATCTTTGTTGATGCATGGAGTCCATCCACTTCCCAACCTTCGCTCCAATCATGCCGTTCCCCAGAGCAACTCTGGGTTCTGGGCCAATGAAAGTTGCCGCAGATCCCTGTTTTGCTAGGGCATCCGCCGCCTCATTTCCTGTTGTACCTATGTGTCCTTTTACCCACATCAGCGTAACCTCATTTTCTGAGGCACACGTGTTGAGCTTCCGGACACACTCTAGTACCAGTTTAGAGTTTATGTTCGTCTGCTGCATGCGTCTGATCACCGATTGGTTGTCCAGTGCAATAAGGATTTTCTTTCCCCGCACCTGACCTTCAAGCAAGTGGTCCAACGCATGCAACAAGCCAAGCATCTCTCCCTGGTATACGGACACATACTCTCCTAGACTAAGCGCACATGCTAGGTTTAGCTCTTCAGAGTAAACCCCCGCCCCCGCTTTACCGTCCATTAAAGAGCCATCAGTAAAAATGCTGATGTCATTGTACATACACTCATTATGTATGTTTCCATCTGCAATGTGAGTCTTGTGTAGTCTTTCAACTACCCTACGTCTACTCATGCCTTCTACCGGCATTAGAGTCTCCCTGACCTCATCATGAATAATGTCTAGGATGCTCTTATGACCGCTGCTAGTTCCAAAGCGATGCCACATGGCATCCCTTTCCATGCGTATTGCCGAAAGCGCCGCCGTTTTCTTTATAAATAAGTCCAACGGCGGCAGTCCCAGCAATGCCTCCATTGCTCGCGTTGGTGTGGTGCGCATTGCACCACATATGCTTACGCAAGCTATCCTTTGTACCCCATCTAGCTTCTGCTTTGTGGTATTCTGCATGGCTTTTGGCCACCATACCACTGATGCGTAGGCTAGAATAGGTCTTACCATCATTGTGTAAATCCAGTGTGTCGCTTTAGGTGAAATTCCCCACCTACGAGCACACACTCTCTTACATTGATGCAAAATCCTTTTCGCTTTTTGGATCTTTTCATCAACGTGAACATTCCAAGTTAGTTTCGCATCTAAGGTAACTCCTAGATGCTTCACTTCCTTGGACACCTTGATTTCCGAACCAAAAAGCCGTAAGGGAGTTATCTCTATGTCTTTCCTCTTACGAGTAAAAATCATAGTGTTTGATTTACTAGCGTTTATGGTTTTGAGAGCTTGTCCCATGCAACCTAGAATTGTGTCCATGAACTTTCCACTGACCGTGAGTGCCAAGTCATCGGCGTATCCTACAGTGTGTACGCCCATCGAGTCCAGCTTCCAGAGAAGACTGTCCACGGTGATGTTCCACAGTAGAGGCGAAAGAACACCTCCTTGTGGGCATCCTCGGACTACCTTACCCCGTATTCTGTCACATCGACTGCTAAGATTTACCGCCCTCTGCTTAAGCATAGAGTCGATCCACTTAATTATAATGTAATCAACCCCCCGCTCAATCAGGGCGTTCCTTAGTTTGGTAAAGGAGATTTTATCAAAAGCACCCTCTATATCCATAAAAGTAGACATAGCGATCCCGCCATTGTTAATCTCTCTCTCTGCAACTCTAACAAGTTCATGTAGAGCGGTTTCCGTAGATCTGCCTGCTCTATAAGCATGTTGGCACCTACTCAGAGGACTATACATTAGCGTGGTGTTCTCCAGGTAGTCCACCAACACCTTTTCCATTGTTTTCAACAGGAATGATGTAAGGCTAACTGGCCTGAAGGACTTTGCCTCTGTATAGTCTTTCTTTCCCGGTTTAGGCAAGAAGACCACTTTAGCCTCCCTCCATGCCTTCGGGATGTAGCCTGCTGAAAGACAGGCGACGAATATATTCCGGATCCTATCAGCCCCATTTTCGAAGCAGTGTCTTTCGATATCATCTTCTGTAATCTGCATACTTCCGACGTATCCTTCATGCTAGAGCAGAATTCCCTCCACGTATTTCGTTTCCGAAGACGTAAGGTTCTTTTCAGCTCCCTCTTTTTATCCTTGTATAGTTCCCAAGAGTGAGAGTCTCTCTCCCTCATGTAACGGTTAAAGGCTTTCCTTGTCTCTTTTTTCATAGACTCCAGTTCCCTACTCCACCATGGTGTTGGGTCCTTTTCGTCCACTACTGTGGAGGGACAAGCGTGTTCGAAGGCGCGATTAATAGCGGAGTTCAGTTGTTCCACTGTTCGCTCTATCTCGACCGTATTCCGAGGTATTCCGTCTTGAATATCCTCGACTTGTTCCAATAAATATGTTTCGTACTTAACACGATCAGTATTTTTTGGCACTCTTATACGTTTGCGTTCGCTACTCCGTTTTCTGCCATACAGAATTTCAAACTGGATAGCCCTGTGATCAGACATGGTTAGCCTGTCCACCACTCTCCAATTCTGAACTCTGTCAAGCATATTAACAGAGCTTAGGGTAATGTCGATCACCTCAGCCCTTCGTGCATCCACGAAGGTGGGAGCGACCCCCTTGTTTGCTACCAGCAGATTGTACTTTTCCACAAATTCTAGCAGCTGCTGTCCTCTGGGATTGTCATCTGTGCTGCCCCACACAGTGTTGTGCGCATTGGCATCACAGCCTATGATCAGGGCCATATCTCTTTCTTTACAATACCTTACCAGATTTTCTACTTCCTCTGATAGAGGTGGTTCTGGTGCATCATAAGGGAGATATGCTGATGCAATTAGGAATGATCCTGCACCACTGCCGATCATTACTACCGTAAGATCAGGCGAGCAGAGATGCATCATTTGTACTGCACGTATTACATGACGCACCAGGATGCATGTCCTTATTTTACCGTCCACCTGTGAATGGTACAGATTTGCGGTTTGTTGTGACAAACCCCTAATTTTGTTTTGTAAAATCCAGGGTTCCTGTATTAAAGCTATGTCCAGTTTCTCTTCATCAAAGCATCTCGTCATCATCGCTGATGCCGCTTTACTATGATGAATATTCAGCTGGCACACAGTTAGTGTTTCTTTGTTCGGGCCCGCCACCATCCCTGATAGTCAGCAGATTGAACGTTGATCAGAGTGCACGTTGTCTGAACTAACCTCTCCGCGCCTTCTGGCGCGTCATTGTCCGCTCCAACAACGCCTCCCTTCTCCCCTGGAGCGTCTTCTTCAGAGACTAACCTCTTCAACCCTTGCGAGTCGTCGCTGTTGTAGTGTACATATGGTGTACACTCACCTTAAGAATAGTATTTTCTTCGTTTGTAAACAAACAAGCAACGAAGTAAGCAAAAGCAATTATTGAGCATGCATTCTTGGTGTCATATTGCACTGCTTGATTCTTGCATACTTTAGTTGCATTGCTTGTGAATCACGTTTACTTTCTCCATATCACAATAAGTGACCGGAAATTAGGTCAAAAGTTATTGTGATGATGTCACTTGATTTTTAGGTGAATCTGGAGCATGGGAATAGGGAATAGGTATAGTAATGACTAATTTGTAAGAAAACATGTGTTAGTAATAAGTGATAGTATAAATAGGCGATATTGTATAAGGGAAGGGCAGTCTGTAATAAGCAGTTGCAATTGGCGACTCATAGACTTACCAGCTATTAGGGAAAGATTGGCGATTACGCCGTAATAATAAGATTGCATCTTGCAGTCATTAGTAAAGGTATAAAGTCACTTAATAAATAAAATCATCCAATTTAATTAACTAACTTCTTATTTCACTATGGAAAAAGTACCATCCAACATTACATGGCGATCCTGCCAATCATCGAACAATGGACAAGGACTTGCTCGACATTAATTTTTCATTGGAAGAGCACCGTGAGATAGATGACTATTTCAGCAAATTATTTGGCACCGCAGAGAAATATTCCGTCGAAGTAAATAGGCAAGCACCGCAGTATATTCCGTCGAAGATTAATCCCGATACAGAAGAAAAAGCGCCAGTTCAGCAACCAGTAGACCCTGCCGCTCCTGTCGTTAAAAAGAAGAGGAAAACTTACGAGGATGCAATTTTGCAGGCGACGGAAGACGATCTACCCCATCTAGGACCAAAGCGGAGATACATTCAACGACCACAGCTGACGACACCACAACCTGCGGAAGCGGCTATTACACGCACCAGAGGCGGAAAACGAGTGCGACTCCGTCAGGAGAAGGCTAGAATTTTTGGTATCATCCCATTGGTGACGGACTCCGCTCAAAAGCGAGCTCTATTCAAGGAAGCTGAGGCTATATCCAGGAAACTTAAAAATTTAAAAAAAAAAAAAACATTAATAATAATACAATAATTAAATATGGGGAACTGCTCTTCAGTAAACACCGGATCTATGATGACCGAATATCGTCAGGCAATCACCACATCAGCAGTGTTTGCTATAGCATTAGTATTATTTTACTTTTATAATAGATACCATAATAATTATGTACGAAAATATGTTAATAGAACAACAAATATTTAATTAATAGACTCCACATATACAATTCAAATTTACACCTTTCATTTTTTTTGGTATTTCACTGAGTAATGTCTGATGTTGAGAAATCAGAACAATCCACTTTTTCGCATGTAAAAGCCCTGATTGAAGAATCAAAAAAGGAGTTAAACAACGCCAAGAAATCAATTAACAAACCTTATAAAGAACAAACTATTAGATCAAAACTAGAGGCTCTTGAGAATACAAGAACTCAGTTAAAAGATTTTTTTTCAAGTACCAAATTGGATGTTCTTGATCTAAAAATTTATTTTAAAAGTATTTACGAAGAACTCAAAAACTTGTTTTTAAAACAACTTGCAATCATGGCGAGTAATTTTGATTTAGCTTTGGCACACAAAGTTATTCCACTTTTTGAAGGACACCATAAAAATCTTCATGCTTTTCTAACGCATATCGAACTCCTTCATAAAACATTTAATGATGAAGGAAAAAAAGAATTAATAAATTTTGTTTGTAATGCAAAATTGTCTGATGTTGTAAGAACGTCATTGGGGACTGATCTACCAACAACTTTCGAGGATTTTTCAACTAGGCTAAAAGCTAATTTTCGGAACACCAGAACTATCACAAGTATCCAAACAGATTTGCATAATATGCTCCAACTCAAATCATCTGCAATTGCTTTTAGAGATAAAATTTTGAAATTAACTAGTGAGCTTACTTCTTTGGAAATCGATGAATTGGGTTCTTTAGCAACCGAACATTCTAAAAAAGCAGTAGCTATGATAAATGAGAAATTAGCATTAACAATTTTCTTGAATGGTGTAAACGAACAGTATCAAAACACTATTTTCGCGTCTAGACCAAAGGATATTATGGAAGCCGCAAACCTAACAGTAGAACTTGAAAAACGAAGCGTTAATAACAAAAGAATTATGTTAATGAACAATGGCAACGCGAAGCCAAATAATAATAGCAACCGAAATAACAATAACAACCGAAATAATAATAACAGAAACTACGGTAACAATAATAACAATAACAATAATTATAGTAGTAATAACCGTCAAAATAACAACAATATCAGATATAATAACCGAAATAATAGAAACAATAACAATAATAGCGGGAATAACCGGAATAACGGTAGTAATTGGAATAACAATAATAGCGGAAATAACCGGAATAACAGTAATAATTGGGATAACAGCAATAACGGAAACAATCGCAATAACTGGAATAACGGGAATAACTCCAACAATAACAGAAGATCCAACGGCAACTGGAATAATAACCAAAATAATTCAAGAAACGTTAATATCATTCAGGACCAGGGAAACGGACAGCTCTCCGGAGAGGAACAACAGTAAATGAAAAATTTGGCCTTCCCGGAAAGCAAATATTCAATATATCTAATAGCGGATCCAATTATATAACAATAAAATGCAAAAATTTACAACACAATCTGACTTTCTTGATAGATACGGGAGCAGATATTTCTATTTGCAAGAGTAATAATATTAATTTAAACGAGTTAAACGATCATTTTCAATGCAAACTAAATGGCATAACCAGTGAAGTTGTCACTTCTCTAGGCACAGCAAGGTTGAAGCTACTTTTAGGGGAATATGTTTCAGAAAATATTTTCCATATAGTAGGTGAAGATTTTCCAATTTTCACGGATGGAATTATTGGAAGGGACATTTTAGAAAAACATTATTCTAAAATATGTTTTGAGACCTATACAATAACTTTCATTATTGATAATGAGGAAATTATCATTCCAATGAACATGAAAGCATTGAAACTTGTTCAATGGAAAATACCCCCAAGAACAGAAGCAGTTGTACCTATTAATCTAACAAGGGAAGGTGATAGTTTAGTTTGTGGTAAAGAGATTTATCCAGGTGTATTTGTGGCAAATACAATAGTCCCAGCAAAAGGCATATGTCACATTAAAATACTAAATGCCAACGACTTTTCAGCGACTATTGAAAATTTCAACATCAATATAGAACCACTTAGCAATTATGAAATCCTTAGTATATCTCGGAAGGACAAAAGTCATGAGCGCCTACAGAAACTGCTTAGCGGGATAGAAACGGGCGCGACTGACGAAAAAACTAAGGATAGTCTCCTAAAAATTATTACAGAATTTCAAGATATTTTCCATATCGAGGGTGATAAGCTAACAGTCAACAATTTTTATAAACAGAAAATTATTACATCAGACGATATTCCTGTGTATACGAAAAATTACAAATTACCGCATGCACAGTTGGAGGAAATCAATACTCAAGTCAATGAATTAATGGACAATGACATCATTGAACCATCGGTTAGCCCTTACAATTCTCCATTACTTATAGTACCTAAGAAGAGTACTGATGGTAGAATGAAATGGCGACTTGTTGTGGATTTCAGACGTTTGAATAATAAGGTTATAAATGACAAATTTCCTTTAACGCGTTTAGAAGATGTTTTAGACAGGCTAGGAAGAGCTAGATACTTTTCAACGCTTGATATGACCAGCTCTTTTCATCAAATCGAGTTGGAAAAGGAATCGAGACCACTGACAGCCTTTTCTACTGACAAGGGTCATTTTCAATTCAAACGACTCCCATTCGGTCTCACGATATCATCTCCTAGTTTTCAAAGAATGCTTACAATAGCTCTGACCGGTTTGGAATCTGAGGCTTTCTTATATGTTGATGATATTATAGTTTTCGGCTGTAGTGTCAAGCATCATAACGATAATCTTATCAAAACCCTGACACGGTTACGACAATATAATCTTAAATTGAATGCTAGCAAGTGTCAATTTCTAAAATCGGAAGTAGTATACTTAGGGCATTTGATAACTAGCCAAGGCATAAGAACGGACCCATCGAAAAACGATGTAATAAAAAATTATCCTGTACCGAAAAATGCCGATGAAGTTCGTCGATTTGTAGCTTTTTGTAATTATTACAGAAGGTTTATAAAAAATTTCGCAGACATTGCTAGATGTTTAAATGTACTTCTAAAAAAGAATGCTACGTTTAAATGGGATGATAATTGTCAAATAGCATTTGAAACCCTTAAGAGCAAATTAATTCAACCTCCGATATTGCAATACCCGGATTTTTCTAAACCATTTATCGTCACAACAGATGCATCTAGTCATGCATTAGGTGCAGTGTTGTCACAAGGAGAAATTGGTAGCGATTTACCGATATCTTTTGCAAGCAAATCCTTAGGAAAACATGATTTGAACAAACCCATCATAGAAAAAGAATTATTAGCAATCCATTGGGGAATAAATTTTTTCCGTCCTTACCTGTACGGTAGAAGGTTTATTGTGGTCACCGACCATCGGCCACTTATTTCTCTTTTTACTCATAAAAACCCATCTTCCAAATTGACTAGAATTCGCCTTGACTTATCAGATTATGATTTTGAAATAGTTTACAAGCAAGGTAAAATAAATACCAATGCAGACGCTTTGTCTCGAATAGAACTGAATTCAGACATTTTAAAGAAAATGATTCCGCTCGACAACGATAATACTATAAAGAAAACTTTGGCGATAACAAGGGGGATGTCGGCTAAACAACAGTCAGACAACAAAGTGCACTATAAAAATAATAATGTGAATAATAAGGATGACCTACCCAGATTACAATCGGAGCCTGATCAACTTCGAGTATGGGAGTGTACATCATTGACGGATATCCGAAATATTATTAAACTGAAGTTTATTATCCGAAATGGAAATAAACCAAAAATTGTACGTACAAAGGATGCAATATGTATATATGACAGCGATAGTGTTAACAGGAAATACGTTTCCGTTAATAAAGCGTCTAACATTTCATCCTACAATGCGAAGCATACCAACAATAGCGATAATTCTGATATGGTATACGTGCCTATCATGAAGAAGCTATTGGAAACGGCGCTTAATTGGAAAATTCATACGCTAGCCATACCAACAAATGATGAAATTTTCCAAGCATTGTCTATTGAAAAATTTAAATATATTATTAATATGTTGCAACAAGATTTTCACGTGAAAGTAAATATAATTATTTATAAAGCCCCTGAAAACATCAAAGAAATTAGTCGTCAAAAAGAATTAATTAAAGAGTATCATGATACGCCACACGGAGGACACTTCGGAGTCAGAAAAACATGCTTAAAACTTAAACAACGATACTGTTGGAAAAATATGAATAGGATGATAAAAGATTACGTAAGCAATTGTGAAAAATGTAAAATTAATAAACAGATACGTCATACTAAAGAACGAATGATAAAAACAGATACGCCATCTACAAGTTTTGAAACCATTTGTATAGATATTGTAGGACCACTTCGAATATCAAACGGTTACCGATATATATTAACCATGCAATGCGAGCTATCAAAATTCGTTATTGCCGCGCCTTTAGAAACTAAAGAAGCCAAAAACGTAGCTAAATCTCTAGTAGAAAACCTAATTTTAACTCACGGTTTATTTAAAGTACTAAAGTCGGATATGGGTTCTGAATTCACTAACAAATTATTAAAAGAAATTTGCGATATGCTAAAAATCAAACAGATTTTCTCTACACCATATCATCACGAAACTTTGGGTGCTATAGAACGAAATCATCGTGTCTTAAATGAGTACATGCTAACTTTTGCTGAGGATATGAATTGGGACGTTTGGTTACCATATTACACTTTCGCGTATAATATAACGCCACACGTAGATAATAACTACAGTCCTTTTGAGTTAGTTTTCGGTAAATTACCTACTCTGCCCAATGATATTCTTACAACTAATGACACAGTATATAATCTCGATAATTATGCAAATGAACTTAAAGTTAGACTCAGATTTTCAGTATCTAAAGCCCGTGAACTTATTGAATTAACAAAACTTAACCGCACTAAGAAAGATAAAAATGTAAACCCACTTATAATATTAGTTAACGATAAGGTATTAGTAAAGAATGAAAACAAAAAGAAAGGTCAACCACCTTATGTGGGACCATTTAATGTAATAAGTATTGATAATACAAATGTAACAATAGATTATAAGGGAATTCCTAAAACAATACATAAGAATAGACTAAAAAAATTTTGAGTAATTAACATTCAATAACAATATATATATATATAAAAAAAAAAAAAAAAAAAAAAAAAAAAATTATATGTAAAATATTAAGAGGATATTGTAAACCTCATGTTCCAGATACCCTACACGTGGAGTAGTATTATAATTATTATTATGATTTGTATAACACAAATCACCAAAAACCCCATGGGTGTAGTGTACATATGGTGTACACTCACCTTAAGAATAGTATTTTCTTCGTTTGTAAACAAACAAGCAACGAAGTAAGCAAAAGCAATTATTGAGCATGCATTCTTGGTGTCATATTGCACTGCTTGATTCTTGCATACTTTAGTTGCATTGCTTGTGAATCACGTTTACTTTCTCCATATCACAATAAGTGACCGGAAATTAGGTCAAAAGTTATTGTGATGATGTCACTTGATTTTTAGGTGAATCTGGAGCATGGGAATAGGGAATAGGTATAGTAATGACTAATTTGTAAGAAAACATGTGTTAGTAATAAGTGATAGTATAAATAGGCGATATTGTATAAGGGAAGGGCAGTCTGTAATAAGCAGTTGCAATTGGCGACTCATAGACTTACCAGCTATTAGGGAAAGATTGGCGATTACGCCGTAATAATAAGATTGCATCTTGCAGTCATTAGTAAAGGTATAAAGTCACTTAATAAATAAAATCATCCAATTTAATTAACTAACTTCTTATTTCACTATGGAAAAAGTACCATCCAACATTACACTGTCCGTCTCATTGGAATTCCTCCAGCCACTTTCTCCAAGAATGTCTTGATGTATTTTCATATTCTTGTTTTTATTTATTGATTCAGGTTTGGGTTTCCCGTTCTCGGACCACAGCCGAGGCAACTGCCAGCATATTGCTTCCCGCTACTCCCCGCCCCTATAGGGACATTATGACGATCCGGCCGTTCTTTTCTCTCTTTGTGCCGCGAAGCAGACTCCCTCGCGACCTCCCGAAAGTTCCGTAGGCGTTCATGCCACTCTGCACCTGCTACCCTTGAAGCAAATCAAGGTTTCTCTCCTAGTCTAACAGATCGCTACTCTGTAGATCGCGGTTCAACAGGTGCAAGAAAGGAGCAAAGTGAAGTGTTGGATCCGGAACCCCGCAGGTGAACTTTCACCTCAGTCACCAGCTCCAACCTCACACCTGGTCGCCGTGTCACCTATGCAGAGAGTTTCATAGGCGCTCCTCTGCCAACGTACGGCCGGGGAGACAGTTTACACTACTTATACAACTGGTTATTGTACAGATGTGTAGCAGTAACTTGCTCCGTTTGTGATGACCATTTGCGTCCCTGGCCACCTTCCCCTGATGGGCACGGTCGCATAACACCCCGGGGATTTAGGACATTTTACACTCCGTATGGACTACCTTCGCCAAAACTATAGAACACAAGAGTTGGCCAAGTAGGGAGTGTGTCGATTGCTTACATATCGCAAAACCGCGGTACTCGCGTAATGTGATAGTACACGCAACCGGCCCCATAGCTCAGCCTTCGCTATTCGCGAAGTTACCAGCGGCCACCACGCGGAGGTGCTATGTAGACTTGCCCATGAGTTTCCCCACGGACCTGTCGTTAAAACCGACAATCAAAGGACAGGATGTGTATGCCAGCAACTTGCACTATCTGAAATCTTTATATGCTAACGAAACGTCAACTATGCCTCGGATAAGGACTGACTCAACGGTTACGACTTTTGGCTATCGTACAGTGAAAAGGATTGGATTCTGAAATGTGCGTACTCTCCTGGACAATGGATCAGAAGGTCCCCAGAACGCACGATTTCTTCAATTAGAGAATGAATTTCTGAGGTACAAATTAAATATCTTAGGAGTTAGTGGGATAAGATGGTGGAACACTGGAGAATTTATCTCTCCAACGGGCTGCACTGTAATGTTGTACTCCGGTAAAGCTACCGGTAGTCGTCGTGAGTCAGGTGTGGGGCTCCTTTTAACCAGAGCCGCGCGAAACTGTCTCTTATCCTGGGAGCCGGTCTCTGACAGAATCTTGACCGCCAGGTTTCGGACCAAAATGAGGAACATCTCAATAATACAATGTTATGCCCCTAATGGACCCGACAATGTCTTGGCAAAAGACTCCTTCTACGAAGAACTAAACGCCGTTCAGAGCAGAGCACCTAAAGGTGACATTATAATGGTTATGGGTGATTTGAATGCGAAAGTTGGCGCTGATAATTATGGGCTCAGACATGTGATGGAAGACACGGTCTTGGTGATCGTAATGACAACGGTGAAAAATTTGTAGAGCTCTGCAACTTTCACATTCTCTTCATCGGTGGTACTATATTTGAGTATAAGGACGACCACAAAATCAGTTGGTCTTCTGTTGATCGGCGCAGAACACAAAATCAGATCGACCATTTTGCCATTAGTAAAAGATTCAAGAGTTGCATCCTGGACGTGCGAAACAAGAAGGGTGCCGATATTGGGATGGTAAGAGATCATTATCTTATGATCGCTAATGTTCGATTGCGTATTGCAGCCGTGCGCCGCCCCAGCGACGAAAGATTCAGGCGCCGCAAATTCAACACCGCTCGATTAAAAAATCCAGCTGTCTTACAACAATATAATGACTATCTTGCGCAAAAAGCAGCTGAGATAACTAGTCACCCAAATAGTGACATAAACGAAAACTGGGATGCCATAAAAAATGCGTACATTGACAGCGCAGATGCGATCCTTGGCACAAACCCGAATTGCCGGAATAAGCCCTGGATGTCCGACGCTTCATGGCAGCGAATTGTTGAAAGAAAGGAGCTGAAAGTTCGTTTGGCTGCAGCGTCAGACGACAATCGAAGCAGCATCGGACTCCTTTACCGTCAGAAAGCTCGAGAAGTTCAGCGTAGTGTGCGACGCGATAAAAGAGTTTATGCCAATTCTCTTTTAGCGTCAGCAGAAGAAGCCGCTAGAAGTAACAACTTAAACGCCGTATACGGTGTCATCAAGGAGTTTACAGGTGGTCGTAACTCCTGCCAACATCCGGTGAAGGAAAGTGACGGAAAGCTACTTATCTTGGAAGAAGATCAAACAAGGCGGTGGAAAGAACACTTCGCCGCGGTCTTGAACCGTGTAACCTCTGGCGAGGTTCCCCCTCATTTAGATAATTTAGCTAACCATCAAAATGTGCGTATACGGTCCACTGCCCCGACTAAAGAGGAAAAAGTCACTGCAATTATTGCACTGAAACGAGGAAAGGCCGCCGGACTCAACGGTGTCCCTGCCAAAATTTATCAAGCAGCGCCAAACGTAACTGCCGATTTGCTGCACCCACTTGTTGATAAAGCGTGGAATACAGAGACCTTTCCCACTGAGTGGAAGGAAGGTTTGATCATCAAACTTCCAAAGAAGGGTAGCCTCACAGACTGTAATAATTGGAGGCATTTGTGTGCTTCCTGCCGTTGTCAAGATAATAGCTAAAATCGTCCTGGAGAGACTAAAGGCCCACTTAGAAAGCACAATTGATGAAGAGCAGGCTGGTTTTCGATCCGGATTCTCCTATGTCGATCCTATTAACACCTTGCGAATCATCATCGAGCAATGGGCTGAATATGATTCTCCGCTTCACTTGCTTTTCATCGATTTCGAAAAGGCTTTCGATAGTGTGAACGGGGATTCTATATGGGCGGCCTTGCGCAGGAGAGGCATCCCTGAGAAGCTTGTGGCTATTATTAAGGCAACCTATGACGGCGCTAAATGTCGCGTTCTGCATAAAGATAAGGTGTCGGGGGACTTTGAGATTCGCAGTGGAGTTCGGCAGGGGTGCATCCTCTCACCGATCCTATTCCTCTTTGTGATCGGCGATGTGTTGCATGCAGCCCTATCCGGACTCGACAGAGGAATTCAATGGACTTTGACATCTTATCTATAACATCTTGACTACGCTGACGACATATGTCTACTCTCCCACAAAATAATGGATCTGTCCGCAATGGCGTTAGATCTCGAGAGGGAGGCAAGCAAGGTTGGGCTAAAGATTAATACCAACAAGACCAAGGTTAAGAACCACCGTTGCGAAAAAGAAATCCGACACCTATTGCCATCAATACTAATGAGCAGCCTGTGGAGAAGGTGGACAACTTCGTCTACCTAGGTAGCATTGTTGCCAAAAATGGTGGTACGGAGCAGGACATCGCTCGTGGTATCAACCAGGTTAAAAGCGCATACGGCAAGCTTCCAAAATTTGGCAGAGCAGTTATCTCAGCATCAAGACCAAGCTGGGCCTGTTTCGCACCCTGGTACTATCAGTGCTTTTGTATGGGAGCAGTACATGGAAAGTTTCCGTAGGAGTTACCAGAAAATTGCAAGTTTTCGTCAACTCATGTCTTCGTCGAATTTTAAGAATTTTCTGGCCCGAAACAATTTCAAATGAAGAGCTAAGTCGGCATACGGGTCAGATGCCAATCGACGAATTGATACGCAGGCGAAAATGGCAGTGGATAGGTCACACATTGCGGAAGAGTGATAACTGCATTGCTTTGCATGCCATGAGATGGAACCCCATTTCTAACCAAGGCCGACCAAGAGGGGGTCCTCGAATCACATGGCGTCGATCTGTGGCAAAGGAGTGTCAGGCACGTGAAAGTGGTGTAGTAGTGTCTTGAAACAGGTCCTGTGTCGCTGTGAGAGACATCCGTTATGTCCAGATTGTTGAGTTTTACGAGCTTTACGTTGAAATATACTAAAGAAAAAAACATAAAAGAACTACGATTGGGGTAAACCCCAATCATGCAATACTCTAGATGAATTTGAACCTGGTTTTTGAATCTAACTGATATTGTTAATTAAGTGTTAAGTACAAAATTTCAGCCCGATAAATTGTATACGTACCGAGTAAATAGGCTTAACGTATTTCATGAAATAGTGCAGTTTGTATGGGAGGGGGTAGAAGGAGGGTGAGGATTACAATAAATTTTATAATGTAGGTTACAATTATCATAAAAGTGATATATTCAAAATTTCAAAGCAAGATGTTTTATAGTTTCTGAGAAAATCTGATTATTGTAAATTATCAAAAATGTGTCATTTTGTATGGGAGGGGGTAGACGGAGTAAGGGTAATCGATTAATTTTTTTGAATCTAACTGATATTGTTAATTAAGTGTTAAGTACAAAATTTCAGCCCGATAAATCGTATAGGTAATGAGTAAATTGGCTTAACGTATTTCATGAAATAGTGCAGTTTGTATGGGAGGGGGTAGAAGGAGGGTGAGGATTACAATACATTTTATAATGTAGGTTACAATTATCATAAAAGTGATATATTCAAAATTTCAAAGCAAGATGTTTTATAGTTTCTGAGAAAATCTGATTATTGTATTTAAATTATCAAAAATGTGTCATTTTGTATGGGAGGGGGTAGACGGAGTAAGGGTAATCGATTAATTTTTTTGAATCTAACTGATATTGTTAATTAAGTGTTAAGTACAAAATTTCAGCCCGATAAATTGTATACGTACTGAGTAAATTGGCTTAACGTATTTCATGAAATAGTGCAGTTTGTATGGGAGGGGGTAGAAGGAGGGTGAGGATTACAATAAGTTTTATAACATAGGTTACAATTATCATAAAAGTGAAATATTAAAAATTTTAAAGCAATATGTTTTATAGTTTCTGAGAAAATCTGATTATTGTAAATTTTCAAAAATGTGTCATTTTGTATGGGAGGGGGTAGAAGGGGTGGAGCGATTTAGCCCGTTCACGAACTTAGCCTTCATTTTTTGTCAAAAATAACGTGTGCAAAATTTGAACTTCATAACTCAACGCGTTCTCGGGCTAGAGAGGTCACGGACGGACGGACGGACAGACGGACATCCGGTTTTGAGATATTCGAGTGATAATATGAACTTCTGTATCATTCATTTTTTTCTGCGAGCATTATTTCTTAGCGTTACAAACTTTGTGGCAAACTTATAATACTCTCAGATTTCATCTAGAGTATAACAAGCGCTTAGATTACACGTACATATATTTCTGTACACTTGCGAGCAAAAATACTGAATCAAACCGAAAGCATGTGTATTTGTATGTATATTTTTAAAAGTACGTTATGTATCCCTACAAATCGTATGTCATTTGAAAGTTTGAGATCTCAGCTTTACAATGATACCTTTTTTATCACCATTTAATGAGTATTTTATGAATGGACGCTACCTGGAACTAAACAGTCGGGAAATTGAACATTTATGAAAGGGTTTTTACAAGGCAAACTAGCCCTATAAATGTATCCGCAAAGGGTTTTCAATGGTCAGTTGAATAAGTTTAAAGCAATAAAAGTCACAATTTTGTCATTCATGAGTACCACGCCTCAGCAAGCGGCTCAAGTTGTTGCCTTGTTTTCGGAAGGGCTTACTCAGAGAACAGTCGCTCCTCAGCTAGGAATGAGTCAGTCTACTGTGTCGAAAGTGCTCCGGGGGGAAGGTAGCTACAATCAGAGACCCTGACTCGGCCGCTCTAGGTGCACTTCCGATAGAGACGATCGTTTTATTGTGACAAGTATGCTATGAAATCGGCACCTCACGAGAGTTGACGTGCAGCAGAATCTGATGGACGTTCGCGGAGTAGCTGTAAGCAAGTGGGCAGTGAGGAGACGACTAAAGGAAGCGAATTTGACTCCAAAACGGCCCAAAACTGACTCCACATCACCGACAAGCGCGACTCACGTCAGGAATCACTTAAATTGGACCCTCGACCAATAGCGGTCCGTATTGTTCACCGACGAGACCAGAGTGTGTCTACATGGCAGTGACAGAAGTGGTCGGGTATACAGGCGTCCAGGCGAGCGATTTGCGCAATGCTGTATCACAGAAACGGTAGCATACGGGGGCGGTTCGTGTATGGTGTGGGCCGGTATCTCTGTGAAACGGAAATTGTATTCGTGCCCTCTGGAGGCCGAGGAGGAGGACTGACAGTCGAACGGTATATTATCGGTATTCGACGTGGCCATGTTGTTCCCTACGCAGCATCTATTGGCGACTTTACTTTAATACAAGACAATGCACGATGTCACACATCGCGTCAAGCACTGCAGTTCCTGAATGAAGCTAATATTGCGACAATTGACTGGCCTGCACGCAGTCCAGACTTAAATCCCATTGAGCACTTGTGGAAAGAGCTCAAAAGAAGAGTCTGACACATAGATCCCGCGCCTTTGACTATCGACGAATTGAAGGTGGCCTTAATAGAGAAATGGGGCGAAATTCCTCAAGATAGCATTAAAAAATTAATAATTTCAATTAAAAATCGAGTACAAGCTGTGATTAGAGCAAGAGGTGGTAATACCAGATATTAATAAATAAATAATTTTGTTATTTTTTAAAAATTCCTTGTTTTATTTAACAAAAACCTGACCACACTCCATTTTCTAAAATACCCATTTTTACTACTTTTTGATTTCAAGCCCCACTCTTTTAAAATCTATCTTCACATATTGTTAAAAATGGTATTAATGTAAAGCTAAGATTTCAAGTTGTCTAATGATATACGATTTGTAGGGATACATACTGTACTTTTCAAAATATGCGTACAAATACACGTGCTTTCGGTTTGATTCAGTATTTTTGCTCGCAAGTGTATTTCATGCGAAAGGTTTTCAAGTACTTGATACAAACACGAACAAAGTGGAAGTAGTACGTGATGTAAAATTTCTATTGAACGAATTTTCGACTAATTGAAATGAAAATTTGAATGATGACAAAGGAGATAGCGTGCCGATTACAAACGATTCGAATTACATTGAGGAGTCACGACAAAAGGAATCGATTGTCGTTAATACAAGCAATCGAGGCGCCACAAGAAAGATCACAACTCGTCTCGCTGTCATTGATGAAAACAATATTTTGGACACTCGTTTACGTGGTCGCTCGGAACAACATAGTTTGTTGGCGATGGCAATGTTGACGATTTTTGAGGAGCCACAAACATACGAACAGACAGTTGATTCGGCTGAGAGGAATGAGTGGATTAAGGCGATGCGCGAAGAATGCAATTCACTTGTGACAAATGAAACATGGAATTTAGTCGAAAAACCGAAAGGACAAAAATTTATCGACAATAAATGGGTATTCTAAGTCAAAAGAAACCCAGATGATTCGATTGAGCGGCATAAAGCGCGACTTGTAGGCAGAAGATTCAGACAGGAATACGGGATTGATTACGAAGAAACATTTAGTCCGGTGGCGCGATACACATCCATTCGCACACTGTTGGCAATTGCTGCACAATATCAAATGAAGAAAAATCAGTTTGATGTAAAAACTGCATTTTTGTATGGTGAACTCAAAGAAGATTATATGAAGCAACCAATCGGTTTTGATGACAACACGGGGAGAGTGTGCGAGTTACGGAAGAGCTTGTATGATTTGAAACAAGCATCGAGATGCTGGAATATCAAATTCAAGTCATTTATTGAACAATTTGGATTCAAAGTCAGTGAATCTGATCCGTGTGTGTTCATTTGCATCAAGGGCAATGACACGATTATACTGGCCATTTATGTAGACGATGGACTTGTGATTGGAAACAATATGGAGGGAATAAATTCGGTGATCAAGCATTTACAACAGCAATTTCAAATTAAAACAATGGAGCTTGGTTGGTTTCTTGGAATCGAAATTCAACGAATGGATGACGGCTCATTATTTTTGCATCAGGAGAGCTATGCACGAAGAGTATTGAAAAAAGTTTGCAATGATAGAATGCAATGCAGTGGACATACCGGCGGATCCAAATCAGGTACTTTCTAAATTTGAAGATTCGGAACAAGTTAACTACCCTTATAGACAATTGGTTGGCACGCTAATGTATTTGGCAATAAGTACGAGAGCAGACATTGCTTATGCAGTTGGAAATGTTAGCCGCTATCTTTAAAGACCAACACAAGCGCAAGTAGATGCAGCTAAGCGTATATTAAAGTATATCAAGGGTACTGTTCGTTATGGAATCAAGTACAATAGCAGAGGCGAACATCAAATTATTGGCTACAGTGACGCTGACTTTGCTGGTCACATAGATACACGACGGTCAACGACAGGTTATACTTTTTGACATGAATATGTCTTATAGCTGGGGGTCATCCTAACACGAAATGTCTGCTGTGCTACTCGGGGGTCAGAAGAGGAAACAAGCCCATTGAATTTTGACTTGTGCTCTTTGTGCCACGCTCTCAGTCATACCATACCATACATTCAAAATCCACAAAAATATAGAGTACGCCCCGTACTACCTAACTTGACTAGGCCCCAGAACACGTCCCAAGAAGTCATCTGCTCTCCTCGCTCGACATGCTCACACGCAATTTATGGTCTCCGAATGTATGCGAAATTTCGCTCAGGGCAGCGGACTCCTCTCATTCATTCATTTCATTCTCATTCTCACCATTTCATTAAACAAATTGTGCACTCCCGACATGCACATGCATAGACCCAATCTGAGGTCACAATGAATGAAATTCCATTTTTACTCATTATTTAGGTCAAGGACGTGCAAGGACTTTCAATGACCTTCAAATTCCGCCAATTCCCATTCATTCATTTAATAAAATAGTCCGCGTTGTACTACGAGTATCTGAATCACTAGGGTCCCAGAAAAAGTAGCAAGTAGTCAGTTCGACTAACATTTGGACATGCGCAGACGCAATTTGAGAGAGTGTACATAGTTCCCGCCCCCCGAAGATGAGCGAGAGCGGATGGAGTTCATTCAATCGGGTGATCCAGCGACTGTGGTTGTACATTTCCAATGGCGGCGATTGAGGTCTGACTGGTCCACAATGTGGGCCCCTAACCCCACCACACGTGCAATAAACATATAGAACAAAATAGCGGACTTATACTACGCGAGTTAAAACCTCTCAAGCCCCGAAATAGAGAAATATTCGTCGCAGGATGTTATATGTTATTATGTAAATTCAGAGGTCTGCAGAAGATCAAATGCCCCCCTTCCGCAAAAATTCCAAATTGTTTAAAATGGCTGGAATCGAAACAAATAAATGATACAAAGTATCTACACTGCATGCAGATACATACATCGGAACATGGGTATGTCTTTGGCTACCGACTGCGTGAAACCTGTTGTGTTGAAGATATCGACGTAAGTTTTATAAAGATACTGGGATCTTATACTGGATGAAATCATTCGACAAAACACGTCCCACGCTTTCGGTAGGCATGAGACATATCCATGTTCCGATGTATCTGCATGCAGTGTAGATACTTTGCATCATTTTTGATCGGTAATGGAACAGTCAGCTGGTGTTCAGAATTGCAAAAATCGGTAAGCATATCCACAATGGAGTCTGAGTACATTGCGGCATCCGAAGCAACAAGAGAGCTTATTTGGTATTTAAAATATTAATTTTGGGGATTAATGAAAAAGAGATTCTTTTTTTCTGAAGTTTTGAAAGATTAACTCTTATTTGTGAATTACAAGACCAATGTTTTTATTAAACTATTAAATCTAATGTTAATATTAATTAACTGAATTGTTCCTTTTATATTATTTATTATAGGTGTTTTTGTATTTGTTTCTAATCGAAAGCATTTATTATCTAAATCGTTTGACAAATGAGTTGACGAAAGCAGAATTCAAAGTACCAATTATAAACATCGACAATCAATCGGCAGTTCGTTTGGCAAAGAATCCAGTTAGCCATAAACGAAGCAAACATATTGATGTTAGATATCATTTTTTTTCGACAAGATGAACGAAGCTATTCTAACATTAGAAGATATTCGAAGTGAGGACCAGATCGCTGATGTTTTTAAAAAGGCATTATCGAAGAATCGTTTTCAAGGATTGCGATTGAAATTAGGCATCGGAAACATGAAATTGATTGTTTTAGTGTGGGAATTCAACAAAAAGTGGGAGTGTTGAGATTTGTTTTTTTGATTTAGAATATGAATATATCCCACATAGTATACAGCGAATTAGGTATATTTGTCAAACTTTTCCATTCGGAATACTGAACAGAAATATATGTACGTGTAATCTAAGCGCTTGTTTTTCCTTTAGTATATTTCAACGTAAAGCTCGTAAAACTCAACACAGATAAGGTTGTATTACAGGGAACAATTTCTTCCGTTTTGGGAAATAATCGCTAGTTCCCAAAATATTTCGAGGTGTTAGAAATTCGGGGTGAAATTTGAGAAATCCACCTGAGCTTAGCTAATATGCTTTTTTATCATACCCTTCTCAAACTTGCATATGTATTATTTTATTGTTCTACTCCCTTGTTTTTCAAAAAGGCAAGGGTTTGATAAATTTGGATTGAGGTTTCAACGAAAATCTGCGCTTTGAGGAGTTTGGTTAAAATTTCCAAGTGATGATTTTGCGTCCACTACACTGTGCAAACAGAACTGAGTCAGTACATACGGTATAACATAATTTTGCAATAATATTTATTTTAGAAAGACAAAATGTTACCTTTACAAATTTTCCAGAATGGCTCATGCAGGGACAGTCAGATGGTTGTACGCAAGTTTTTTTATCGCGCCACAATTCACCATAAGCACACATAACTTTTTCTGTCTCGTTTACACAACCTATTTCACAGGGTCGACTATATGACGTGCACATTAGCTTGCTATGTAATTGCTATAAAGAGATATATGTAAACTAGTGAATGTTTAAATTAACATTTTATACGCACCTTTTGATAGAAATCACATGCCCTACCGCACGGAAAGGCACAATCTGACAATATTTGACTATCCGGGCAGATCAAACTTTTATTTTGTTGCATCGATTCCTTGTTAATCGTTGCACATTGGGATTTGATTTTTAAGACATTTGCCGGCCAATCACAAACCATTGTACGAGGATTAAACATCATAGTTGGACCACAATTTTTTTCCACATAGCCCCAAGCTCCAGTTTTTGTTGGTAGACAATGGAGAAATTTGAAACAGTCCACTGGATGTTCGATATGCGGGATCTCAGGGTTACAACTTTCTTTTTGAGGCTCTTTTGTGGCTACTAATATGATGTCTTCCTGAGTACTGCTCCTGGGTGTCTGCGTAACCAACATCTTACAAATTGGTTTATTTTGCTGAACTGAAATTTTCCAATCACAGTTTCTGGTAATTGGGTTAAACATCATAGAAGGACCACAGGTTTTGAGTCCGTAGTCCCATGAGCCGTCTGGTTGTTGCTCACAATATCTAAATTTGAAACAGTCGTCCACAATTTCTTCAAAGGGATCGTTAGGCTTACAAAAGGATATCATTTTCGTATGGTCTGTTATTGTTTCATACGTTGTTGAATATTCTCCGCAATCGCAATAAACACGAATTTCGTAATCGTGGCAAAGTCCAATGCAAATTAATCCTTTCTGGAGTGAACAGTAAGCGTTATCATTAGCTTCTTTAGGGAGCTTGTGTGATCCGACCACGCGACACTCTATGTCCTTCATAAACTCTCGGGAACAGGAGCCGTACCCAAATGATGACAAAATATTAAGGAATTTCGGTAATGGTTCAACATCATTTATTTTTAAAGAATTAGCTTTATTTGTTTTGATTTCATATTTTTTGTGGCTTGTATCAGTATTACTCCAGTCGGTCCAGCCTCGGGTACATTGAGATGATTCCATTGCGAATGACTGTTCAGTACTTGCTTGCAACAATTCTGTTACTTGGGCGCAAGGCGCTCCACTACATATCTCTTTTTTACGAGAACACCGACAAGTGTGGCAGTCATCTGAATGGATTATGTCCCCTTCATAGTAAATTTTTCCGTCCTTTTTCATGCAAAGTGGCCTACACTGGTTTTTTGAGACACATTCCACATACGAACTATTCGTGTAAATGAAACCTTCTTCACATTTGTTTATACGGCATCCTTCAATACATGCTTCAGCATGGCACATTTTCTGAACATGGTCGAGCTCCATGTAATCATCGCATGTTTCGACCGGACATGAAGATATGCATGGATTATAGTTAGAGCAGTGTGAATCACATTGCATTGCTGGAATTCGAAATATGTATACTTTAATAAAATATACAGGTAAATAAGAATACTTATCGATGTTATCATCTCTATTAAAGTTCAGTATATAAAACAACTCCAAAAGGTGTTCTAGTACCATTTTACCTGAATAGTGAATATGAGACCATATCCTTCTTTCCAAATTTTAATGATTTTTTTCTATACCTATACCGAAAACAGAGTCGTAAGTTATTTCACAACCAACGATTCCGTTGTAAAACAAGCAGCACAAACTGGTCAGACATCTAAGTATTTGTATACCCTAGACTTTTAGTATAGGGTATATTGTTTTTGTCACGACGGAAATATGTAACACCTTAAAGGAGGCTCCGTAGGTATAGCAATGTAATATATAGGTACATATATAAATGATCACGGTCACCTCCTGATTCGATTAAGCCATGTCTGTCTGTCTGTCTGTCTGCCCGTTCGCACGATAACTTTCGATAGAATGAAGCTTTAGCCTTGAAATTTTGGTCACATGTTGGCTGTATTATCTAGTTGGATGGTATTGAAAATGGGCATGATCAGGCCAAGGGAACGCCTACCTTCCCAATATATGTAGAATACTTAAATCTATCTATAACTCCCGATTAAATAAACATGAAAAGCTGTAGCTTTGATAGATTGCTTGTAAGGTTAATCCTATACTCTCCTGAAATTGATCAGTTGAAAACTAACGGTAATTTTCTTACAAAGAGCCCCGTACTACCCTACTTTTCAGGTTTTTTTTCTATAACTTTTCAACCAATTGACGTAGACACCTGATTTTTGGCATGTGACCCTGAGGTGACAAGTTGCTTGAGTTTTAGTAAGTTGGGCATAATCATATCAAAGGAACGCCTACCTCCTCTACAAATTAAAAAAAAATTAATTACTACTTTAATTACGATAACTTTCGATAGAATGACACTAGCAAGTTGAAAATTTGGCAGAATAATGCTAGTAAGATAAACTTGGCTGGTACTGAAAATGGGCAAGATCCAACCAAAGCAACCCCTATCTCCCCTACAAATGAAACTTCAAATAAGCGATGAATTTTGATAGAATGAAGCCAGCAACTTGAAATTTAATTTTGACAGAATGAAGCCAGCAACTTGAAATTTTGATCAAATGTTCAAAGTAAGATTGAGTTGGTTGGCATTAAATATAGGCAAGATCTGACCCAAGGTACCCCTACCTCCCCTACAACTGGAACTTAAAATAAGCGATACCTTACGACAAAATAAAGCTAGCGACTTGAAATTTTGGTAATATGTTTGTAGTAGGATTCAGCTGGCTGATATTGAAAATACGTCAAATGCGACCAACCAAACACCTACTTCTCCTACAAATGAAACTTCAAATAAGTGATAAATTTCGATAGAATGAAGGTAGAGATTTGAAATTTTGCTTAAATGTTCATAGCATGATCTTGCCCATCAACCAATTAGGTTAGTGGCAATGAAGGGCAAGATCTGACTCAAGGAACCCCTACATCCCCTACAAATGAAACTTCAAATAAGCGACAACTTCCAATAAAATGAAGCTAAGTTTGTACTGGGATCTATTTGGTTGTTACTACAAATGCGCAAAATTCTACAAAGGAAACCTACCCCTACAAGTGAGACAATAATAAGCAATAACTTTGGATAGAATGAAGCTAGCGACAAATTCGACAAATATTTGTAGAATGGGTTAGTTAATTGATTCTAAGAATGGTCAAGATCCTCCTGAATGAATGCCAACCTCCCTTATAAACTTGTCATATAGGAAACCCACTTTTAATGCGAATGGTCGTTGCCAATTGGTACTTTTGGTATCACCACTAAGTCTGTTCAAGTCTAGGGTACCTATATACGCTTCGGACTCCATAATAAACTATTTGGTTCTGTTGTAAAACTAAAACCATTTTGTTATAACCTGACACCTAATATTTTATTAGTATATTAGTTTTAGCTAATAATTATAGGCTAGAACATTTTTCTTATCGAGTTCTTGAAGAGTCTTATAAGCGTGGAAGTGGCATAAAATATGGATTATAAGACACTCTAAGACCTCTTGAAGGCTTCTTAAAAACTCTAACAAGAGCACTTTAAAAGAAGCTATAAGGGCAAATGTACGTAAAAGAGCTATGTAGAAATCTGTTATATATTCGAACTCCTATAACTGCTCCAGGCAAAAGTGATATTCATTTTTATACCCTAGACTTTTAGTATAGGGTATACTGTTTTTGTCACGACGAAAATATGTAACACCTTAAAAGAGGCTACGGAGGTATAGCAATGTATTTGCATAAATGATCAGGGTAACCACCTCATTCGATTTAGCCATGTCTGTCAGTCTGTCAGTCTGTCATGTCTAAAAATATTTATCGCAGTTCCAGCTGGTTTAAAATTCTTTATTGGCCGACGTTTCGCCTTACAAAGGCATCTTCAGGGCGTTCTACAATACAATTTTACATTGGTTAATTTAGGATAGTCAATTTAACTTACTCTAATTTGTATTTACATTATTATGAAAAATTGTTACTTAAGTCAAGAGTGTTACAATAAGTCTTAGCTTAAACGAATTAAAATGACGAATTAAATGACAAACAAAATTGAAAACAAAATTATGACACTTGCACTATGGCTGTGTATGTGCGAATGTTATATTGCGAGTTATTCTGTTGTATTTATTAACCGGTTCTTCAAGCTCGATCTTGGAGTTAAGAGACTAGTTATAATATGTATTAATATAAAGAGCCTCTTTAATTCTCAGTTTGTTAGTATTATTATCTTTGTCTATTATTTTCGCATTTTGGAAGTCCATTTCATGTTGGTTCTCTAATTGATGCTTAACCATTTTGGTGTGGATGTTGTTTAGCATTTTACTCCTATTTTGGTGTTCATTTAATCTAGTTTGTAAGTGTCTAGATGTTGAACCATAATATAACTTATGCCCGGTTCACATTATTCCAGTCCAGTAATCCCTCCAGCGATCCAGTCCAGTGCTGGACTGGATCATATCGTCTACATGATTCCAGTCCAGTAGTCTGGCGAGTGTGTTGTTTATTCGGTAACTATAGTAACAATGATTTCTGGGCGAGCTGGAATCAAAAAGTAGACCGACAATCCAGTCACTGGACTGGATTACTGGACTGGATTGCTGGATTGAATTGCTGTCCAGTGCCGGTTCACATTATTCCAGTAGCAGTCCAGCGCTGGACTGGATTACTGGACTGGATTGGTTACTGGAATAATGTGAACCGGGCATTAGATTGATTTAAGTCATTACATGTTTTACATGGAATTGCGTAGACTACATTTTTTTTTGTTAGTTTCTATCTTATTTTTGGTATTTGTGTATATTTTATCTCTTAACTTGTTTATGGGTTTAAATGTTGTTATTATAGATATTTGCTCATTATTTAGGTTAGTTGTTTTATTTGGGAGTAAAGCTTCGGCCTGGTTTCAATTTTGTTTGTCATTTAATTCGTCATTTTAATTCGTTTAAGCTAAGACTTATTGTAACACTCTTGACTTAAGTAACAATTTTTCGTAATAATGTAAATACAAATTAGAGTAAGTTAAATTGACTATCCTAAATTAACCAATGTGAAATTGTAATGTAGAACGCCCTGAAGATGCCTTTGTAAGGCCAATAAAGAATTTTAAACCAGCTGGAACTGCGATACATATTTTTACACAAAACGGAATTACCAGTGAACAACCTACAATCAAATGTCAGTCTGTCAGTCTGTCAGTCTGTCAGTCTGTCAGTCTGTCAGTCTGTCAGTCTGTCAGTCTGTCAGTCTGTCAGTCTGTCAGTCTGTCAGTCTGTCAGTCTGTCAGTCTGTCAGTCTGTCAGTCTGTCAGTCTGTCAGTCTGTCAGTCTGTCAGTCTGTCAGTCTGTCAGTCTGTCAGTCTGTCAGTCTGTCAGTCTGTCAGTCTGTCAGTCTGTCAGTCTGTCAGTCTGTCAGTCTGTCAGTCTGTCAGTCTGTCAGTCTGTCAGTCTGTCAGTCTGTCAGTCTGTCAGTCTGTCAGTCTGTCAGTACGTCAGTCTGTCAGTCTGTCAGTCTGTCAGTCTGTCAGTCTGTCAGTCTGTCAGTCTGTCAGTCTGTCAGTCTGTCAGTCTGTCAGTCTGTCAGTCTGTCAGTTTGTCAGTCTGTCAGTCTGTCAGTCTGTCAGTCTGTCAGTCTGTCAGTCTGTCAGTCTGTCAGTCTGTCAGTCTGTCAGTCTGTCAGTCTGTCAGTCTGTCAGTCTGTCAGTCTGTCAGTCTGCCTGTCTGCGCGTTCGCGCGATAGCTTTCGATAGAATAAAAAATGAATGGATCTGAAGTGAAATCAAAGAATGTGTTCATCTCACCACCATAGGCTTAAAAGCACCTTCAACTACACTGCAGTGTATTGGCCTCATCACTCCAGCTCAGACGACATTCCTATTTTCTAGATATCACTTTATGTCCAAGTATATATTAATCTGGACAACATAGGGTAAACAGCGCCTACAACATCATTCTATTGTATTGGCCTCATCGCCCCTATTCAGACGACACCGGTATTTCCTAGATTTTACCGTATTTCCCAAATTTTACTTCATGTCCAAGAATGTATTTATTTCAACACCATAAGGTTAAAAGCGCCTTCAACAACACTCCAGCGTATTTGCCTCACCACCCCCATTCAAACGACACCGGTATTTCCTAGATTTTACTTCACATCAAAGAATGTGTTCATCTCAACATCCTAGGGATAACAGCGTCTACAACCTCGCTCCATTGTATAGGCCTCATCGCCCATATTCAGAAAACACCCGTATTTCCTAGATTTTACATCATGTCCAAGAATGTATTCATCTCAACACCATAGGCTTAAAAGCATCTTCAGCAACACTGCAGTAAGTTTCATTTGTAGGGGAGGTAGGAGTTCCTTGAGTCAGATCTTGCCCATCATTGCCACCAACCTAACTGGTTGATGGGCAAGATCATGCTATGAACATTTAAGCAACATTTCAAATCTCTAGCTTCATTCTATCGAAAGTTTTCGCTTATTTGAAGTTTCATTTCTATTTAATTGGGGTGATGACGCCTATGCAATGCAGTGAGGTTTTAGGCGTTGTTAACCCTATGGTGGTGAGATGAACACATTCTCGGATATGAAGTGAAATCTAAGAAATACGGGCGTTGTCTGAATTGGGGTGATGAGGAAAATGCAATGCAGTGAGGTTGTATGCGGTGTTAACCCTATAGTGTTGAGATGAGTACATTCCTGGACATGAAGTAAAATCTAGGAAATACGGGCGTCGTCTGAATAGGGGCGATGAGGCCAATACAATTGAATGATGTTGTAGGCGCTGTTTACCCTATGTTGTCGAGATTAACACATTCTCAGACATGAAGTGATATCTAAACAAGCTAGTCTTCGGCTAGCTTGCCGAAGGTATGATCCTACCTTCGTTGTGTTTTGTAGTTCATTTGCCTTTTTGAAATTATGTAGTAGTAAAGCTTGTTCCGATTTCACTGTTCCTATAAGAGGTATATGAAATAGTGGGCCAATTTCAACCAAATTTAGGAACGTGGCTTAGCAGTCAATACGATTGAATAATATGCAATTTCGTAAAGATACCTTCAGAAATAAAAAAAAGTTTTTCCGACAAAAACTTGCTTTTGGGACGGTCGTTCCTATGACAGCTATATGATCGAGTAGTCCGCTTTCAGACAAATTCGGAAATATGATTTCGCTTAAGATATTATTGATTAGTGTGAATTTTGAAAACAATACCTTTAGAAATAAAAAAGTTTTTCTCACAAAGACGAATTTTGAACCGGTCGTTCCTATGGCAGCCATATGACATAGTGGTCCGATTTCAACCAAATTGAGGAATGTGATTTGGCTAAAGATACTATTCATTAGTGTGAAATCTACAAACGATATCTTTAGAAACAAAAAAGTTTTTCTCACAAAGACGAATTTTTGGACCGGTCGTTCCCATGGCAGCTATATGACGTAGTGGTCCGATTCCATTGGTTCCGACATATATACTGCCTGCAATAGAATGAAGGCTCTCTACAAAATTTCAGCTCGATAGCTTTAAAACTGAGGGACTAGTTTGCATAGAAACAGACGGACAAAGCTTAATCGACTCGACTCATCATCATCATCATCGTGGCGCGACAGCCCCACGTCGGGCCTTGGCCGCCTGGATCATTGTCCTCCAATTATCTCGGTCACGTGACCGCGTCCTCCAATTTTGGGAGCCCAGCAGCTGCGCGGCGTCCACACCTACTGAGCTCTCCCAACGAGATCTCAGTCGTCCTCGCAGTCTCGCTCCGTCGACTCGTTCTGCATTCATTACTCTCTTAGGCATGCGATCATCGTCCATTCTTTGTACATGCCCTGCCCATTGAAGTCGTTGTAGTTTGACGATTTTCGAGACTTGCAGCTCATCGTACATTTCATACAACTCATGGTTGTACCGGATGCGCCATCCATCTCGATCGCAAACAGCCCCGAAAATTCACCGTAGAACCTTACGTTCAAAAGTGTCTAGCATGTTTTCGGAGGCTTGAGTTAGGGTCCATGCTTCGCAGCCATAGCATAGCACTGGTCGTATAATGGTTTTGTACACGCGGAGCTTCGTGTTTCTGTGCACATGCTTCGATTTCATTATGGGGAGAAAAAAGTCTTATTAGCTAACTGTATCCGTCGCTTGATTTCGTCAGTTTCGCTGGCGTCCCTTGACAAGCTGCAACCCAGGTAGATGAAGTTGTTCACGAACTCGATGTTGAGGTCCCCCACATTGATGCTTGGTTGTGCAGGTGTCCTAGTCACCGATTGCATCATTATTTTAGTTTTACCCTCGTTAATACGTAATCCAACTTCCTTTGCAGCGGTATCGAGCGTATGCAGAAGTTCTTCTGCGTCAGCCAATCTTCGGGACATGATGTTGATGTCGTCGGCGTACGCTGCTAATTGTGTCGACTTGATGAGTAGCGTCTTGCTGTTGTCCATATTCATGGCCCGAATAACGAATTCCAGTGCTAGGTTGAAGAGCGTCGGTGCCAGTCCATCGCCCTGTTTCAAACCAGTGCGTGTTTCAAATAGATCAGTAAGTCTATTCTGGATCCTGACTTGTGAGACGGAATTGGTCATCGTCATCTTTGTCAGTCGCACTAATTTTGCCGGTATACCAAATTGCAGCATGATGTTGTACAGTACTCCACGATCGACTCATCATACTGACCAAGAATATATTTAGTTTATATGGTCGGAGATGCTTCCTTCTGTGCGTTGCAAACTTCATGACAAAGTTAATATACCCTATCACATCCGTGAAGGGTACAAAAATACGAATGTCGTCTGAGTTGGAGTGATGAGGCCAATACTCTGCAGTGTTTTTGAAGGTGCGTTTAACAATATTATGTTGAGATAAACACATTTTTAAACATGAAGTGAAATCTAAGAAATACGGGTGTCGTCTGAATTGGGGTGATGAGGCCAAGGCTCTGCGGTATTATTGAACGTGCTTTAAGCATAATGGTTTTGAGGTGAATACATTCTTGGACATGAAATCAAGGAAATACGGGTGTCGTCCGAATTGGGGTGATGAGGCCAGTAAAATGGAGCGAGGTTATATACGCTGTTATCCCTAGGATGTTGAGATGAACACATTCTTTGATGTGAAGTAAAATCTAGGAAATACCGGTGTCGTTTGTATGGGGGTGGTGAGGCCAATACTCTGGAGTGTTGTTGAAGGCGCTTTTAACCCTATGGTGTTGAGCTGAATACATTCTTGTATGTGAAGTGAAATCTGTGAAATACGGGTGTCGTCTGAATAGAGGTGACGAGGCTAATGCAATACAATGATGTTGTAGGTGCTATTAACCCTATGTTGTAGAGATTAGATAGTATCTGGGAAATACGAATGTCGTCTGAGCCGGGGTGATGAGGCCAGTGCTCTGGAGTGTTGTTGAAGGCGCTGCCCGTGAATTATTTTTTAACTCTTTATTTGAATAATGTATGGTTTGCGGAAAATTTGTAACTGTATGGACATAAAACATTATTCAAAGCCCGATTCAACCGAACCAAATGGAGAGGCGAACTGTCGGATAACGAGATAAGGGAAGACAATAAGGTCTTTCGCGTTCCCACTGTCGGCAAGGCGAGAATCACGACGAAGGGGATTGATCGCCCGCCGGGTTCATTGCAGCATCAATTCGAATATTTTCAATGAAGAATTGGTTGCTACATGCTACATGCTTTGGTATGCAATCTAAAGCCATATTCAAGAGGGAAATGATTTCTTCGGTCAACAGTAAGTGCAAATGTGGAGTGAACGCATATGGCACTACAATGGACAGAGCTCGATGGATTAGCAGCAGACCAGACTTTATTCTTGCTACGTTTTGAATTGAAATGTTTTAGTTCGTATTTATCTCATTGGCGCAGGCGATTTTACAAAGTATTACTAATATTAATAATAAAGGGCTAATAATCGTCACAGTGAAAAGCATTTTACCCTGCCGGCAAGCAGTGTGATGCGAAATAAAAAGTGCTACAAATTTCAAAAAGGTTTTCAAACCAGACAGAGTCTGACGCGTATATACCCTGGACTTCTACAGACCTAGTGGTGATACCAAAAGTATCAATTGACAACGACCATATGAATTAGAAGTGAATTTCCTATATGCCCACTTTATAGGGGAGGTTGGCGATCATTGGGAAGGATCTTGACCATTCTCAAAATCGACTAACTAACCCTCACTACAAATATTTGTCGAATTTTTCAAGTTGCTAGCTTCATTTTATCGAGAGTAATCGCTTATTTATAGTCTCACATGTAGGGGAGGTAGAGGTTTCCTTTGTCGGATCTTGTGCATTTTCAACAACAACAACAAACTACAATACATCCTAGTACACACATTTGACCAAAATTTCAAGTCACTAGCTTCATTTTATCGAAAGTTATAATTTATTTGAAGCTTCATTTGCATGGGAAGGAGAAGTTTCGTTCATCGGATTTTACGCATTTTCAATATTAGCCAACTGGATCCTACTACAAACATTTGACCAAAATTCCAAGTCACTAGCTAGATTATATTGAAAGTTATCTCCCATTTTAAGTTTCATTTGTAGGGGAGGTAGGCGTTTCTTGAGTCGGATCTGGCTCATCTTTTAAACCGACTAACCAATTCTCACTTCAAACATTTGACCAAAATTTCAAGTTTCTGGCTTCATTCTATCAAAAGTTATCGCTTATTTGAAGTTTCATTTGCAGGGGAGGTAGGGGTTCCTTAGGTCGGATCTTGCCCATTTTCAATACCGACTAACTAGATCTTACTACCAGCATTCAGTGAAATCTTCAACTCGCTAGTGTCATTCTATCGAAAGTTGTCGTAATTAAGGTAATATTTAATTTCTTGAATTTTGTAGGTGCGGTAGGCGTTCCTTTGATCTGATTATGCCCAATTTACTAAAGCTCAAGCAGCTTTTCACCTCAGGGTCACACGCTTAAAATCAGGTGTCTAGGTCAATTTGTTCAAGAGATATAGACAAAAAATAAGTTTTCAACTGATCAATTTAATTTTTCCAGGAGAGTATAAGATTATCCTCACGAGCAATCTACTAAAGAGCTTTCCATGTTTATTAAATCGGGCGTTATAGATACATTTAAGTATTTTACATATGTAGGGGAGGTAGGCGTTCTCTTGGTCTGATCATGCCCATTTTCAATACCGACCAACTAGATCATACTTGCAACAATTGACCAGAATTTCAAGGCTCTAGCTTCAATCTATCGAAGGTTATCGTGCGAACGGGCAGACAGACAGACAGACAGACAGACGGACGGACGGACGGACAGACAGACAGACATGGGTAAATCGAATCAGGAGGTAACCCTGATCATTTATATATTACATTGCTATACCTCCGGAGCCTCCTTTAAGGTGTTACATATTTCCGTCGCGACAAAAACAATATACCCTATACTAAAAGTCCCCAATATCAAAACTGCGTATCCAAAGCATTGCTTTCCTCTCAATCTAGCGCTTCGAAAAAAAATGGATTGACTTCATAAATTTTCCGGAAACGCATGGTATATCATATATTCCTGAAATAATTCAAAATAGTTCCTAATTAGACTCCTTGCGATTACAGAATGGCATACTAGTGTAGTGTACATACACTACATCATCCATCATCTGTCATTTATCTATCATCTATATATCCATACCTCCACATTTATCCCTCAATAATCAACATTACCCCAAATTCCATTTTTCTACCTATATTTTTATTCTTCATACGAAATCACGTTTCGTATTGCAATTTGACACCACCATTTTTTTATGCACATTCTTACTCTATATTCTTCCGCTTGCATCTACAATTGAACTTTGTATCTACATTTTTTCTATAGAGACAATCAATGCAGGTGATTAATTGTAAACGTAAGCAATTTAGTGTTAAGAAACTATGTATAAATATGGAATAAGGAGTGGAAGCAAATACAGTCTGTTGTATCCAGTTTACCAGTCTCCGTCTCTAGGAGTGCCTATTTGGCGGCACCCTCAACCTTCTAATAGAGTGCCTATTCCTTGGCACCTATATCATCATCACCTCAGGAGTGCCTATCAATTGGCACCTTAAGGTAACTGCCTATGGTGGCAGAAAGGTATAGCCTAGCAATCGGCTTACCTTATCCCTTTGGCCAGCGGCATCTCCCTTATGCCGGCCATCTGAACTTGTCTCTTTTAACCCATAAATCTTCATTCTCTCCGATCATGGAAATTATAGATACCACTATTTGGTACGATGGAGTCCCATCACAACATGGCGATCCTGCCCAGCTCGTACAACGCTTCTGATCACGCGCAAAAACCGAAGGACTTACGGGAGACTATCGACCAAGTCAAACAGCGATTAGAGAAAAGGCGGAACGAAGAGGACCAGAAGAAGAATACAATCTTCATAGACGAGAACCGAGAGAAGACGTCACTAAACAAGAATATCAACCGTGAGCATCATATCATCGTAGAGGAGTACCAGCCGACCGTAACCAACGAAGTAACGCCACCACCGTACATCCCGAGCAGAATTAAAGATACCACAAACCTCGCTGGACCTCAAAAGCTAACACTGGAGGATTACAGGAAACGGCGCGCACAAAGAATCGAGGAAAAACTAACAGCGATACCAGAGATAAGGAAACCAAGAAAACGCAGAGGCGGAGTCCAAGTGAAGAACAGAAGAAAAATAGCAGCCCTCAAAAGAGAATTGACGGGGAAGACAACACTAGACTGGAATGAAGACCAGCGGATCTATGACCTCATTTCCAAATTAGAAGAAAGCACCTTTAGAAAGAAGAGCAGTAACCACCGCTAGAATGGGCAACAGCTGCACGTCAATTGCAGAGGAATCCTTCGTGGAAAAGTATTCGCAAACCTTCACGACCTCAGCAATATTCTTAGTAATCTTAGTTGCAGCCCATTTGTGGCAAAAACACAACCAAAAATATGTCAAAAAACATGTCAATAGGACAGTCAATGTATGAATAGATATGTATACATGTAAACCATAATTATGTCATAACAAAAAAAAAAAAAAAATTCTTTAGCACTACGGCAATAAATATAATAAACATTCAAATCACGTCTTATCTCTATGGACCAACTAAACATATTAATTGCAGAACTAGAGAAGATTTTAGGAAATCTCAAAAAAAAGAATTATGTCTACACATTTGAAACAATACAGGCAAAATTTAAACGCATAGAAGAGATACTTATAGAAACCAGAAGTTTATTTAAGAAATTGGATGAATCAAAAACTTTAGAAGAAAAACTTAAGGTAGCTCACCTGGCAAACGAAATAGAGAGACTTCTAAATATTGATTTAGGTATTGTAGAGAAAACTGAAAATCAAGAAACAACAATGGCAAATTTCGATCTTTCAATTGCCTTCAAAACGATTCCAGTTTTTAATGGAAATTATAAGGAATTAAATTCATTTTGCAAAATAGTAGGGATCATTTATAATTCACTAAACAATGACGGAAAAACCACTCTCATAGATTTTGTATATCACGTAAAATTATCCACTAATGTGCGAACAGTAATCGAAAGTTCAGGAATACCTGACAATTTCACAAACCTAGAGAACAAGCTAAAGTTAAAGTATAAAAGCAACAGTACCATAGCACAGTTACATACAACCTTAAGTAGCATTACGCAAAAGAACTCAAATATAAGTTCATATAGGGATAGAATTCTGAATTTAATTAGCGAGTTAACTCAACTCCAAATCTCTGAATTAGGTGAAGCAGCAACTCAAGAACAAAAGAACGTTCTTATCAAACTTAACGACACGTACGCATTGACAATATTCAAAAACGGTTTGAATGATAATTTTAAAAACACAATCTTCGCTTCAAGACCTAGTACTCTATCTGAAGCAATTGACCTAGCTTTAGAACTTGAAAAAAGTAATAATGTGCAGTCCAATAATGTATTTCATTATAATAAAAACAATAATAATCAGAACAACAGAAGAAAAAATAACAATAACCGCAACAACAACAACCAAAACAATAACAATTACCGAAACAACAATAACCAAAACAAAAATAACAATAATCAGAACGGGAATAACCAAAACAGAAATAATAATTATCAAAACAGAAATAACAATCAGAATGGGAATAACCAAAACAGAAATTATCAAAACAGAGGTAACAATTATCAAAACAACAACCAAAATAGAAATAATAACTACAACGGTAATAGACAGCAGAATAATAATAACCAACATCAATATCAACAAAATAACAATAGAAATAACAACAGGAATAATAGAAACAATAATGATAGGAACAGGAACATAAATGTTGTACAGGAACAGGGAAACGGGGAAGGTTCCAGAACGGAATAAGACCGTCTGGACCTAAAATCTATAAAATCTCGGATAACTTCGTAAATTATATTGAGGTATATTGTGTGAATGCAGCACAAAAATTAAAATTTCTAATTGACACAGGAGCAGATATATCTTTGTGTAAAAGAGGTAAAATTAGGGACATTGAATTACTATTTGATACTGATAAATGTAAACTCACAGGTATCACTAGTGAAACTATCACATCTCATGGTTCCATTCATTTGAAATTAAAAATATCGACTGATGTCGATGATATTAAACACAAATTCTATATAGTAGATGATGAATTCCCAATACACACAGATGGTATTATTGGAAGGGATATTTTAGAAAGATTTCTTTGTAAAATCGATTATGAAACCTACACGGTAACCTTTTCTGTGAAACATGATGAAATTACTTTACCAATGAGGTATAAAAATACCGAAATAAAACAAATAAAAATACCATCAAGATCAGAGGTAATAGTGCCAATTAATATAAATACTGATCAAGATAAGGTAGTTCTAAGTAAAGAGATAAAAAAGGGTATTTTCGTGGGAAATGCGATCATCCCTTCAAAAGGAATTTGTCACATCAGAATTTTAAATACGAGAGAAAAAGAGGTAGTCATTAACAACATAGAAAAACTTATAGAAACACACTCCTTAGATGAGTATGAAATAAAATGCTTCAAATAAAATTTAGCTAGTAGTAACAGAACAAGATTTAACAAACTATTACAAAATATAAATATAGATTCACTTGATCCTATAGCAAAGAACAAAATTTTAGACATTTTAGAAGAATTCCAGGACATTTTTCATTTGAACGATGAAGAACTAAGCGTTAATAATTTTTATAAACAAAGAATAGAAGTCACAGATAATGTACCAGTATATACAAAAAAATATTGGCTACCACATACTCAAACTGAAGAGATCAAGAAAGAAGTAAAAAAATTGTTAGATGATAAAATCATAGAACCATCCACAAGTCCATACAACTCTCCTTTACTAATAGTTCCAAAGAAAAGCAATGACAATACTAAGAAATGGCGTTTAATCGTGGATTTTAGAAGACTAAACAACAAAGTAATTAATGATAAATTTCCTTTAAGTAGACTCGAAGACGTCCTAGATAAAATAGGCAGAGCCAAATACTTTTCAGTATTTGACATGACAAATTCTTTTCATCAAATCGAATTAGATGAGTCATCTCGTGCACTAACTGCATTTTCGGACACTCAAGGTCACTATCAATTCACCAGATTACCATTCGGATTGAAAATTTCATCAAACAGCTTTCAACGAATGTTGACCATCGCTTTATGTGGTCTCGATTCCGAAGCTTTTTTGTACGTCGATGACAACTATTATAGACGTTTCATTCCAAACTTTGCAGACATTGCCAGAAGTTTGAATGCATTGCTTAAAAAGAAAGCACAATTTTTATGGGACAAAACATGCCAAGAGGCATTTGATACCTTAAAATCCAAATTAATAAATCCACCAGTTTTACAGTACCCAAATTTCGACGAACCATTTGTTTTAACTACAGACGCATCCAGTTACGCACTAGGAGCAATCTTATCCCAAAATACAATAGGTTCTGACCTACCCATTTCATATGCAAGTAAATCATTAACCAAACACGATATCAATAAACCCATAATAGAAAAAGAATTGCTTGCAATTCATTAGGGAATAAATTTCTTTCGAGCCTATCTATATGGACGGAAATTTACTGTAATAACTGAACATAGGCCCCTCATTTCGTTATTTACTCACAGGAATCCATCTTCAAAACTTACTAGAATACGATTAGATTTGTCTGACTATGATTTTGACATCGTTCATAAAAAAGGAAAAATGAATACCAACGCAGATGCCCTATCACGAATAGAGCTGAATTCTGGCATACTTAAAGACATGATACCGAAAGACAGAGACGAAACTATAAAAAAAAACTTTAGCAATCACAAGAAGTATGACTAATAAACAAATAAATAATAACAATGACATCAAAAATAACAACAATAATAAACTACAAGATAGCAATGAACCAAAGAAGCCTGATCAACCTCATATTTGGGATTGTACATCATTAACTGATATCAGAAATATGAACAAATTAACATTTAACATACCGCGCGAAATTAAAAACGAACTCATGAGTAAAAAGAATAAAAGAAATCTAAATATTGAAATCATTCATACGACTAATGAAATAATTGTCTACTGTAATAGCGATAAATTTCCCAGTGAATCCGTTCCTGATGAAAAAAAGCTAGCAGTTTTTAAATATACAAGTTACAGCGATAATCCCAATGCAAAACTCGATTTCATTGTGGAAAAGCTACTTGATACGATGCATCGATTAAACATACATGAGCTAGCATTAGCAGCTGATGATGAATTATTTAAGTGTATACACAAAGAAGATTTCAAAATACTATTTAATATGTTGCAACAAAACAATAGCAAGACACGTGCAAAACTAAAAATATTAATATATAACCCACCAAAACGAATTAAAAACAAACCAATACAAGAAAAACTTATAACCGAATATCACTGTTCACCACATGGAGGACATTTAGGAATCAGAAAAACTATTCTAAAACTAAAGCAAAGGTATTGTTGGAAAAGTATGAGTACTATGGTAAAAAAATTTGTTAACAACTGTGAAGTTTGTTCAAAAAATAAACAAGTCAAACATACAAAAGAAAAATCTGTTCATACAAACACTCCAACCGCAACTTTTGAAGTAATCCAAATCGATACAGTGGGTCCCTTAAGGATCTCAAACCACTATCGTTATATCCTAACAATGCAGTGCGAACTATCTAAGTTTGTCATAGCTGCACCTATCGAATCTAAAGATGCAAAAGCAATAGCATCAACTTTAGTAAAAGAATTTATACTTAAGTACGGAATATTCAAAATCTTAAAATCCGATAGAGGCACCGAATTCACTAATGAACTAATGAAAGAAATTTGTAAATTATTAAAAATTGAACAAATATTTTCGACTCCATACCACCATGAAACACTTGGTATTGTAGAAAGAAATCATAGAGTACTTAATGAATTCATGTTATCCTTTGCAGATGACTATGGATGGGACATTTGGTTACCATATCATACATTTGCTTACAATACTTCACCACATTTAACCACAGGATATACTCCTTATGAACTTGTATTTGGAAAATTACCTTATTTACCTAATGATGAAATATTAGAAAATACTAAAATATACGATTATGACGATTTTGCTAATGAATTAAAGACTCGAATGAGAACTACAATCTCGAAAGCTCGAGAAATTATCGAAAAAGTAAAAAGAAATAGATTTAATAAAACAGAAAAGAGATAAGATAAATCCTTTGAATTTAAACATAGGCGATAAAGTATTATTAAGAGTAAATAATAGAAAGAAAAGTCAACAACCATATCAAGGTCCTTATACTATCATAAGTCAAAATAATGTAAATTCTATAATAGATATTAACGGAAATCTAAAGGAAGTACACAATAATCAATTAAAGCCATGGAAATGTATAGAGCAATTTGAAAATTAATGTCTCAACTTTTTAGCAAAGTCTCAACAAAAAACCCTGAGGGTGTAGTGTACATACACTACATCATCCATCATCTGTCATCTATCTATCATCTATATATCCATACCTCCACATTTATCCCTCAATAATCAACATTACCCCAAATTCCATTTTTCCACCTATATTTTTATTCTTCATACGAAATCACGTTTCGTATTGCAATTTGACACCACCATTTTTTTTATGCACATTCTTACTCTATATTCTTCCGCTTGCATCTACAATTGAACTTTGTATCTACATTTTTTCTATAGAGACAATCAATGCAGGTGATTAATTGTAAACGTAAGCAATTTAGTGTTAAGAAACTATGTATAAATATGGAATAAGGAGTGGAAGCAAATACAGTCTGTTGTATCCAGTTTACCAGTCTCCGTCTCTAGGAGTGCCTATTTGGCGGCACCCTCAACCTTCTAATAGAGTGCCTATTCCTTGGCACCTATATCATCATCACCTCAGGAGTGCCTATCAATTGGCACCTTAAGGTAACTGCCTATGGTGGCAGAAAGGTATAGCCTAGCAATCGGCTTACCTTATCCCTTTGGCCAGCGGCATCTCCCTTATGCCGGCCAACTGAACTTGTCTCTTTTAACCCATAAATCTTCATTCTCTCCGATCATGGAAATTATAGATACCACTATTTGGTACGATGGAGTCCCATCACAACACTAGCCAAATCAGTAACTATTATGTCTGTTATGAATATTTCTCGGCAAAAAATGTTTCTATTATGCAGGATGTAAGGCATTCCAGGAAAGGGATGATGCGAACATGACCGCGGTGTCTATTGTTCTATGCAATGCAACGTTTGCGTATACATTTGTACATATCAAGTGAAGCAACCACCTGACGCAATTTCAGAAAAACTTGGTCAATAGCCTGCGCTCTGACAAAAAATACTGTAGGGTTGTCAAGACATTATCATAATCCCTAGGGTGGTGGAGGTGTGGGTGTAATGTTAAATAAAAATCGCACGATTTTTAAAAGTTACACTTTTGTCGCCAGGTAATCTTAGCACGCATTTAATTTTTTGTCTATAACTCTTGAACCAATTGACGTAGATACCTGATTTTTTGTGTGTAACCCTGAGGCGATAAGCTGCTTAAGTTAAAATAAGTTGGGCATAATCAGATCAAAGAAACGCCTTCTTCCCCTACCAATATAAAACAAATTAATATTCTTTTAATTACGATACCTTTCGATAGAATGGCGCAAGCGAGTTCCAATTTTACATATTTTTTTTAAATTTGTAGGGGAAGTAGGCGTTCCTTTGATTTGATTATGACCAACTCACTTAAACTCAAGCAGCTTCTCACCTAAATGTTACATTCCAAAAGTCAGGCGCCTACGTCAATTGGTTCAAGACTTATATGCGAACAACCTGAAAAGTAGGGTAGTACGGGGTTCTTTGTAAGAAAATTACCGTTCGTTTTAAACTGATCGATTTTTTGTTCCAGGAGAGTATAACATTACCCTCGCGAGTAATCTACCGAAGCTAGAGCTTTTCATGTTCATTTAATCGGGAGTTATAGATACATCCAATTATTGTATTTCAAATATGTAGGAGCTTCATTCTATTGAAAGTTATCATGCGAACGGGTAAAGAGTCAGACGGATAGACAGACTGACAGACAGACAGACAAACAGACAGACAGACATCGAATCAGGAGGTGATCAAGATTATCTAAATACAGGGTGTCTCAAACCCCAACGTCAACCCGGAAACCGGTGATAGGCGAAGTGGTGGCAGTTATGAGAAAAGTATTAAAAAAAGTCTCCGTCAATTATTTTTTGACTTATAGACATTCAAAAAAGAATTGGAAAAATGCATACCCTGTGATGATTTTTTAAGTACTGTTGTTACAAATTTTAGTTTTTTTTAATTTTTTTTTTTTATGAAGCAACCCTGACTTACTGTTCTATAAATCACAATCTAAAAGTAAAAAATTACTGTATTGGTTTTAAATAAAATATGACTTTTTTCCCCAATTTTGTACTCGAATACTTATCCCAACTTCAACTGACTGAACTGTAAAAAAAATATACCACGCGGTTTTGGCAAGTAACTGGAAGCAACCCTGCTTCATAAAAAAAAAAATTAAAATTTGTAATAACAGTACTTAAAAAATCATCACAGGGTATGAATTTTTCCAATTCTTTTTTGAATGTCTATAAGTCAAAAAATAATTGACGGAGACTTTTTTTTAATACTTTTCTGATAACTGCCACCATTTGGCCTATCACCGGTTTCCGGGTTGACGTTGGGGTTTGGGACACCCTGTATATACATTGCTATACCTCCAGAGCCTCCTTTATAGTGTTACATATTTTCGTTGTGATAACAACGATATCCCTATACTACATATAAGTCTCGGGTATACGAAAATATTGGTAATAACATCTATTTAGTTAGTATTGAAAATGGGCAAAATCCGATAAAATGAACCCTTTCCTCCCCTACAAATCAAACTTCAAATAACCGATAACTTTTGATAGAATGAAGCCAGCTAGTTGAAATTTTGGTCAAATGTTTAAAGTGAAATTTAGTTAGTTGGGATTAAAGATGGGCCAGATTCGAAACAAGGGACCCATATTTCCCCTATAAATGAAACTTAAAATAAGTGATAACTTTCGCAAAAATGAAGCTAGTGAGTTAGAATTTTGGACAAATCTTTGTAGTAGGACCCAGTTGGCTAATATTGAAAATACATAAATCCGACGAACGAAGCTCCCACCGTCCTTAGAAATGAAACTTTAAATAAGTGATAACTTTCGATAAAATGAAGCTAATGATTTTTTTTCAAATGTTTGTACTAGGAGCTAGTTGGTTGTTATCGAAAATGCACAGGATCCCACAAAGGAAACCTCTATCTCCCCTAGATGTTAGACTTCAAATAAGCGATAACTTTCGATAGAATGAACATAGCGACTTGAAAAATTCGACAAATATTTGAAGTGTGTGCTAGAAAATATGTAGCACCTTAAAGGAGGCTCCGGGGTATAGCAATGTGTATATATAAATGATCAACGTCACTTCCTGATTCGATTTAGCAATGTCTGTCAGTCTGTCGGTCCGTCTGTCTGTATGCCCGTTCGAACGATAACTTTCGATAGAATGATGCTAGAGCCTTAGAATTTCGGTCAAATATTGGCAGTATTATCTAGTTGGTAGTTGGTTGGTATTGAAAATGGGTATGATCAAGCCAAAAGAACGCCTACCTCCCCTACATATATAAAATATTGAAATCTATCTATAACGCACGATTAAATAAACATGAAAAGCAATTGTTCGGTAGATTGTTTGTGAGGGTAATCTTATATTCTCCTGGAAAAATAAAATCGATCAGTTGAAAACTAACGGTGATTTTCTTACACAGATCCCGGTACTATCCTACTATTCAAGTTTTTTGTCTATAACTCTCGAACCAATCTAGTTGGTAGTTGGTTGGTATTGAAAATGGGTATGATCAAGCCAAAAGAACGCTTACTTCCCCTACATATGTAAAATATTGAAATCTATCTATAACGCCCGATTAAATAAACATGAAAAGCTCTAGGTTCGGCAGATTGTTTGTGAAGGTAATCTTATATTCTCCTGGAAAAATAAAATCGATCAGTTGAAAACTAACGGTGGTTTTCTTACACAGATCCCCGTACTACCCTACTATTCAAGTTTTTTGTCTATAACTCTCGAACCAATTGACATAGACACCTGATTTTTGGCATGTAAGCCTGAGGTAAGAAGTTGCTTGAGTTTAAGTAAGTTGGGCATAATCAGATCAAAAGAACGCCTACCTCCTCTACAAATCTTAAAAACTTGAATATTCTTTTAGTTACGATAACTTTCGATAGAGTGAAGCTAGCGAGTTGGCAGAATGTTGGCAGTAAGATCTAGTTAGTTGGTGTTGAAAATGGGCAAGATCCGATCCAAGGAACAATAACCTGCCCAACAAATGAAACTTAAAATAAGCGATAACTTACGATAAAATAAAGGTAGCGACTGGAAATTTTGGTTACATGTTTGTAATAGAATTCAGCTGGCTGATATTAGAAATACGTAAAATTCGATCAACCTAACCCCTACTTCCCCTAGAAATTTAACTTCAAATAAGCGATAACTTTCGATAAAATGAAGCTAGAAATTTAAAATTTTTGACCCAAGGAACCCCCACCTTCCCTACAAATGAAACTTCAAAAAAGCGATCACTTTCGATAAAATGAAGCTAAGTTTGTACTGGGATCTCGTTGGTTGTTATTAAAAAGGCGCAAGAATCGACAAAAGAAACTTACCCCTACAAGTGAGACTTCAAATAAGCAATAACTTTAGATAAAACCAGTCTAAAAGTCTAGGGTATAATGAAGCTAGCGTCTTGAAAAATTCGACAAATATTTGTAGAATGGGTTAGTTAATTATACCCTAGACTTTAGTATAGGGTATATTGTTTTTGTCACGACGAAAATATGTAACACCTTAAGGGAGGCTCCGGAGGTATAGCAATGTATATATATAAATGATCAGGGTCACCTCCTGATTCGATTCAGCCATGTCTATCTGTCTGTCTGTCTGTCCGTCTGTCTGTCTGTCTGTCTGTCCGTCTGTCTGCCCGTTCGCACGATAACTTTCGATAGAATGAAGCTAGAGCCTTGAAATTCTGGTCACATGTTGGAAGTATGATCTAGTTGGATGGTATTGAAATTGGGCATGATCAGGCCAAGAGAACGCCTACCTCCCCTACATATGTAAAATAATTAAATGTATCTTTAACTCCCGATTAAAAAATTATGAAAAGCTCTTGCTTTGGTATATTGCTAGTGAGGGTAATCTTATACTCTCCTGGGAAAATAAAATCGATCAGTTGAAAACTAACGGTAATTTTCCTACAAAGAGCCCCATACTACCCTACTTTTTAGGTTTTTTGTCTATAACTTTTGAACCAATTGACGTAGACACCTGATTTTTGGCATGTAACCCTGAGGGAAGAAGCTGCTTAAGGTTCTGTAAGTTGGGCATAATCAGATCAAAGGAACACCTACGTCTCATACAAATTTCAAAAAATTAAATATTCCTTTAATTACGATAACTTTCGATAGAATGATACTGCCGAGTTCAAAATTTGGTGGGATGTTGCTAGTAAGACCTACTTAGTTGATATTGAATATGGGCAAGATCCGACCCAAGGAACCCCCACATCCCCTACAAATTAAATTTTAAATAAGCGATAACTTTTGATAGAATGAAGCCAGTGACTTGAAATTTTGGTCAAATTTTTGAAGTGAGATTGAGTTAGTTGGCATTAAAGATGGGTAAAATCCGACCAAAGAACCCCCACTTCCCCTACAAATTAAACTTCAAATAAGCGATAACTTTCGATAGAGTGAAGCTAGAGACTGGAAATTTTGTTTAAATGTTTCTAGGGTGATGTAATTGGTTGGTGTCAATGATGGGCAAGATCCGACCCAAGGAACCCCTACCTCCCCTACAAGTGAAACTACAAATAAGCAATAACTTTCGATACAATGAAGCTAGCGACTTGAAAAATTCGACAAATATTTGTAGAATGGGTTAGTTAGTTAACTGATTTTGAGAATGGTCAAGATCCTACTGAATAAGTGCCAACCTCCCCTATGAACTGGCCATATAGGAGACCCATTCTTAATGCATATGGTCGTTGCCAATTGGTACTTTTGGTATCACCACTAGGTCTGTGCAAGTCTAGGGTATATCCGCTTCGGACTCCGGGCCGAACCGAAGCTTCGGCCTGGTTGATTTTGAGAATGGTCAACATCCTCCTGAATGAGTGCCAACCTCCCCTATAAACTGGTCATATAGGAAACTCGTTTCTAATGCAAATGGTCGTTGCCAATTGGTACTTTTCGTATCACCACTTGGTCTGTACAAGTCTAGGGTATATGCGCTTCGGACTCCAGGCCGAACGAAGCTTCGGTCTGTTTTAATTCTAACGATATCTTTCTCAGATGTCTCACTAACCAATAATTATCTTAAGTCAAATCATATTCCCGAATTTGGTTGAAATTGGACGGCTCTATCATATTTATGGGGCGACCGGTAGCGCAGTCTATTGAGGCATCAGTCTCATGTTTGACTCCCGGCTTTTCGGGTTCGAATCCCGTATACGACGATGTTCGTGGTAATGGATGTGCAGGAGGTGCATGCTGGCAACTGCATTCTCCGACACCTGTTTATGCCAACGAAACGTTAACTGGGCCACATGGAACAGTTGACGCACTATACCGCACAAGGGGTTAGGGCAATTGAGTTATGGGACCAAAAACACGACCGTCGTCGCCGAGATGAATCTACTTACTCTATAGCTAAACCAATCCTTTACTTACGGCAAAACTCTGGTGTTCTCCATGGTATTGGTATTCCTTTCGTTGAACATTCATACGCATATGTGGCTATAGCTGTACACAAGCAATCGCAGTCTCCCCCTCTGTCGCAAGCACAGGTATCAAAAATGCATCTATTTAAGTAATCATCTACCGGAACTGCCAAATGGCAAGGCTATATGAAAAATAGAAAAAAATATATATATAATTATGATATTTAGTTATTTACCATCCCTTGTGACCAATAAAGCCACTGTATAAAAGAAATATAAAACACAATACATTTAATATTTCTATGAACTGGCAACCAAAATTTTCTAAAATTAATTTGCTGTTAACCAAATGCTCGTTTTGTGTAATTACATGGAACTATAAACTTACAAACTGATTAACTGCTTAAAGCAAATTTTTCCGATTGTATCCGTATTAAGCATGTAAGTTTCCTTTCGAAATTTGAGGTGACGTTTGAATGCTAAGCTAAACCTAGACACACTTCTAGCAAAGACATTCTCCGTTATGGCTTTCGCTACTCTATTCTGCTCTATAGTATTTTTTTTTGCCGCTTATCCTGCTCTACTCTGCTTGGTACAAAAAACGCACATAATATTGCTTCTGTTACAATAAAAATATAAAGCCCCTTATTTTTCGTACACATCTAAACATATTTTTGGGAAAAATTAGGCAGGAGTCCGAAGCGTATATTATAACCTAGACTTGTACAGACCTAGTGGTGACACCAAAAGTACCAATTGGCTGTAATGTTGCATAATTTTTATACCCTAGACTTATAGTATAAGGTATATTGTTTTAGTCACGACGAAAATATGTAACACCTTAAAGGAGGCTTCGGAGGTATATATAAATGATCAGGGTCACCTCCTGATTCGATTTAGCCATGTCTGTCTGTCTGTCTGTCCGTCTGTCTGTCTGTCTGTCTGTCTGTCTGTCTGTCCGTCTGTCTGTCTGTCTGTCCGTTCGCACGATAACTTTCGATAGAATGAAGCTAGAGCCTTGAAATTTTGGTCAAATGTTGGTAGTATGATCTAGTTAGACGGTATTAAAATTGGTCATAATCAGGCCAAGAGAACGCCTACCTCCCCTACATATGAAAAATAATTAAATGTATCTATAACTCCCGATTAAAAAATCATGAAAAGCTCTAGCTTTGGTAGATTGCTAGTGAGGGTAATCTTATACTCCTGGGAAAATAAAATCGATCAGTTGAAAACTAACGGTAATTTTCTTACAAAGAACCCCGTACTACCCTACTTTTCTGGTTTTTTGTCTATAACTCTTGAACCAATTGCCGTAGACATCTGATTTTTGGCATGTAACCCTGAGGGAAGAAGCTGCTTAAGGTTGTGTAAGTTGGGCATAATCAGATCAAAGGAACACCTACCTCCCCTACAAGTTTCAAAAAATTAAATATTAATTTAATTACGATAACTTTCGATAGAATGATACTACCGAGTTAAAAATTTGGTGGAATGTTGCTAGTAAGACCTTCTTAGTTGGTATTGGAAATGGGTAAGATCCGACTCAAGCAACCCCTACCTCCCCTACAAATGAAACTTCAAATAAGCGATTACTTTTGATAGAATGAAGCCAGCAACTTGAAATTTTGGTCAAATGTTTAAAGTGAGATTGAGTTAGTTGGCATTAAAGATGGGTTAGATCCAACCTAAGGAACCCCTACCTCCCCTAGAGATGACACTTAAAATAAGCGATAACTTACGTCAAAATAAAGCTAGCGACTTGAAATTTTGGCCAAATGTTTGTAGTAGGATCCAGTTGGCTAATATTTAAAATACGTAAAATCCCACCAACGAAACCCCTACTTCCCCTACAAATGAAACTTCAAATAAGCGATAACTTTCGATAGAGTGAAGCTTGAGACTTAAAATTTTATTTAAATGTTTGTAGGGTGATCTAGTTTTTTGGTGGCAATGATGAGCAAGATCCGACCCAAGGCACCCCTACCTCCCCTACAAGTGAGACTTCAAATAAGCAATAATTTTCGATGGAATGAAGCTAGCGACTTTAAAAATTCAACAAATATTTGTAGAATGCGTTAGTTTGATTTTGAGAATGGTCAAGATCTCCTTGAATGAGTGCCAACCTCCCCTATAAACTGGCTATATAGGAAACTCACTTTTGATGCATATGGTCGTTGCCAATTATTACTTTTGGTGTCACCACTAGGTGTGTACAAGTCTAGGGTATATACGCTTCGGACTCCGGGCCGAAGCGAAGCTTTGGCCTGGTTTTTTTTTAATTTTGAAGCGCAAGTTTTCCAACACTGGCCTCGCTAACAGCAATGTCGCTGCAATCGGGGGCATAGAGCGCACCCACTGGGCAACTGGTTGGGTGTCTTGGCGTAGCAAACACCCACCACCTGGAATTAAATGTCAAACAAAGAGCAACGTCCTCCAAATAATGGAATTGTCGGATGTTGTGTTAATTCAGCCAATGAGAGTCGCGGTTGCGCTGATTATAATGGGATGGAGCAACAGGCGCAACAACTGGGCTTCCATGATTGGAGGACGCGGTCACGTGACCGAGATAATTGGAGAAAATGATCGATAATGATGTTCGATGTTTGCTAATCACGCGGTCAGATGCCTTTTTTTTCGGGCGTTGTTTCTGGAATTTTATTCATATATCGTCGGGTTACTGCAAAAATACTGAGTTTGAAATTTTCAAATCAAATTAAAATTCATTTAGTGAAGGAAATCTTCCAATTAACTTCAAATACCGTTGACTTCCATATCACTACTTATACTCGTCGATAGGGAACGGAATAGTTTAAAAAAAGCAGAGGGTACCAGGAGTCCGAAGCGTATATACCCTAGACTTGTACAGACCTAGCGGTGATACCAGAAGTACTCGTACCAATTGGTAACGAACATATGCATAAAAAGTGAGTTTCCTATATGATCAGCCTAACTGTGTGTGTGAATCCAATGAGATGTTTCATCGTTTATCCATTCGGATTTTATGTAAGTGTATTTAAACTAACGTTCATAGGAGAGGTTGGGGTTCATTCAGCAGGATCTTGCCCATTCTGAAAGTAAAGTAACTAACCCACAATACGAATATTCCCCGAATTTTTCACGTGCCTAGTATCATTGTATCGAAAGTTATTGCTTATTTGGAGTTTCATTTTTTTAGGGGAAGTAGGGGTTTCGTTGGTCGGATTTTGCGTATTTTTAATATCAACCAACAAGATCCTACTAAAAGCATTTAACCAAAATTTCAAGTAATTAGCTTCATTTTGTCGAAGGTTATCGCTCATTTGTATAGGAGATAGGAGTTCCTTGGGTCGAATTTTAACTATTTTCAACACCGACAAACTACATCCTACTAGAAACATTTGGCCAAAATTTTCAGTCACTAGCTTCATTCTATCGGAAGTTACCGCTTATCTTAAGATTCATTTGTAGGGGAAATTGGAGTTCCTTGAGCAAGATGATACTCATTTTCAACACCGACAAACTACAAACATTTGACCAAAATTTCAAGTCATTAGCTTCATTCCATCAAAAGTTATCGCTTATTTGAAGTTTCATTTCTAGGGGAGGTAGAGGTGCCTTAGGTTAGATCTTGCCTATTTTCAATACCAACCAAGTAGGTCTTACTAGCAACATTCTGCCAAATTTTCAACTTGTTAGTGTCATTATGTCGAAAGATATCGTAATTGCAGGACCATTTAATTTTTTGTTATTTGTAGGGGAGGTAGGAGAAGAAGCATCATCTGTCCAATTCATAAAAAGGGAGATAAACTGCGGTGTGAGAATTACAGGGGTATCTCACTAGTTTGTACGTCCTATAAAATTTTGACGAAAATTCTGAAAAATAGAATAAAACCGTACGCAGAACGAGAATATCAAAGCGGTTTCAGACCTGGTCGCTCCACAACCGATCAGCGCTTCTCGGTCAAACTGATACTCCAGAGGTGCTGGGAATACAACGTAAACGTAAACCAAATCTTTGTCGACTTCAAGCAGGCATACGACAGTATCGATCGTGGAGTACTGTACAACATCATGCTGCAATTTGGTATACCGGCAAAATTAGTGCGACTGACAAAGATGACGATGACCAACTCCGTCTCACAAGTCAGGATCCAGAATAGACTTACTGATCTATTTGAAACACGCACTGGTTTGAAACAGGGCGATGGACTGGCACCGACGATCTTCAACCTAGCACTGGAATACGTTGTTCGGGCCATGAATATGGACAACAGCAAGACGTTACTCATCAAGTCGACACAATTAGCAGCGTACGCCGACGACATCAACATCATGTCCCGAAGATTGGCTGACGCAGAAGAACTTCTGCATACGCTCGATACCGCTGCAAAGGAAGTTGGATTACGTATTAACGAGGGTAAAACTAAAATAATGATGCAATCGGTGACAAGGACACCTGCACAACCGAGCATCAACGTGGGGGACCTCAACATCGAGTTCGTGAACAACTTCATTTACCTGGGTTGCAACCTGCCAAGGGACGCCAACGAAACTGACGAAATCTAGCGACGGATAAAGTTAGCTAATAAGTTTTTTTTCTCGGTTCTCCCCATAATGAAATCGAAGCATGTGCACAGAAACACGAAGCTCCGCGTGTACAAAACCATTATACGACCAGTGCTATGCTATGGCTGCGAAGCAGGGACCCTAACTCAAGCCTCCGAATACATGTTAGACACTTTTGAACGTAAGGTTCTACGGCGAATTTTCGGGGCTGTTTGCGATCGAGATGGATGGCGCATCCGGTACAACCATGAGTTGTATGAAATGTACGATGAGCTGCAAGTCTCGAAAATCGTCAAACTACAACGACTTCAATGGGCAAGGCATGTACCAAGAATGGACGATGATCGCATGCCTCAGAGAGTAATGAATGCAGAACGAGTCGACGGAGCGAGACTGCGAGGACGACCGAGATCTCGTTGGGAGAGCTCAGTAGGTGTGGACGCCGCGCAGCTGCTGGGCTCCCAAAATTGGAAGACGCGGTTACGTGACCGAGATAATTGGAGGACAGTGATCCAGGCGGCCAAGGCCCGACGTCGGGCTGTCGCGCCACGATGATGATGAGGGGAGGTAGGCGTTCCTTTGATCTGATTATGCCCAACTTAGTAACACTCAAGCAGCTTCTCACCTTAGGGTTACATGCCAAAAATCAGGCATCTACGTCGACTATTTCAAGAGTTATAGACAAAAAACCTGAAAAGTAGGGTAGTGGGGCTCTTTGTAAGAAAATTACCGTTAGTTTTCAACTGATCGATTTTTCAACAGGCATCTACGTCGACTAGTTCAAGAGTTACAGACAAAAAAAAAACTGAAAAGTAGAGTAGTGGGCTCTTTGTAAGAAAATTACCGTTAGTTTTCAACTGATCGATTTTATTTTTCCAGGAGAGTAAAAGATTACCCTCGCGAGCAATCTTCCAAAGCTAGAACTTTTGATGTTTATCTAATCGGGAATTACAAATACATTTTACTATTTTACATATACAGGGGAGGCAGGCGTCTTCCTGGTCTGATCATACCCATTTTCAATACCGACCAACAAGATCATACTGCCAACGTTTGACCAACATTTCAAGGCTCTAGCTTCATTCTATCGAAGGTGCGAATGCTATATCGGCTGTGGTCAGTTGGGCTAGTCGGAGTGGTGTCAGGGTCAATCCTGACAAAACGGAACTTTTACTCTTTACACAACCTACCATCGGGTATCGAACCTTCGGTATTGGAGGGTGTCAAACTGGCGTTTCTTGACAAGGCTAAGTTCCTTGGTCTCATTCTAGACAGGTAGCTGGAATGGATGCCAAATGTTCAGGAACGTGTTGACAAAGCCACTATGGCACTATACACCTGCAGGAAGGCGATAGGTCAGAACTGGGGACTACAGCCGAAGGTAGTTTTGTGGCTGTATACATCAGTTCTTCGACCCATTCTTTTGCATGGGATTCTTATCTGGTGGACGGCTCTTAGAATGGGTTCCCATAGGACTCTCTTGGGTAAGGTGCAAAGATTGGCGACGATTGCTGCAACCGGGGCTATCAGATCCACTCCATCAGCTGGCCTGGATGTGCTTCTAAATCTTTTGCCGCTCGATATTTTTGCTGAATAGCAAGCAGCGATCATAGCATTGCGACTTCACGAGACCGGTCAGTGGCGTGCGCAAAGCTCCGACGAATCTACTATTTTGAATAATCTTGACCTCCCTCCATATATGGATTATATTTCTCCTAAGTGTACGTGTGGCAAGAATTTTGTGAGCCAGATTCCTTCAAGGGACATGTGGGAAACTGGGGCAATCACTCACCCAGACTCCATCGTTTTATATACTGACGGATCGAAAACGGATGCTGGAGTGGGATCCGGTATCTTTTCGGAGACGTTGAAGATTAGTTTATCTTTCCGCATACACGATTATTGCAGCGTGCTGCAGGCAGAGATTGTGGCGATTTCAGAAGCGCTCGCCTGGCTGGGATGTAATGTCACAATTGGAAGGAAACTCACTATTTACACTGACAGTCAGGCTGCAATTCGATCGCTTGAATCGACTCTGTTGACATCGCAGACGGTTACAAACTGTCGATCGCTTCTTGATGAGATGGGACGTTACTTTGAATTCACATTGTGCTGGATTCCAAGTCACAGCGCTTATGCTGGTAGTTGTTTGGCTGATGAACTTGCTCGGGCTGGGACGACTGGGGAAATTGAGGATGGTCGTTGGGATATCGGAGTGCCTTTCACAATCTGCAAGCAAATTATCAACTGTAACGCGAAACATAAAGTGAGCGTTAGATGGATTGAGGACGGTGCGTGTCAAACCATGCAGAGGTTATGGCCCACAGCGGACACCGGCCGTTCTACTGCAATATTATCACTGAATATGAAGCACATTGGTGTGGTGGTGAATATTATCACTAGGCACTGTCCCATTGGGGAGCACGCAAGGAGACTTCGCTTATCCTACAATGACTTCTGTAGAAGCTGCGAGGATGCTGACGAGGAGGGGACTACCCTCCATTTTCTATGCACCTGTCCTGCGTTGGCTGCGAGGAGGCGGGTCTTTTTGGGGGACTCTTTCTGCCTTCACTTGAAAGAGCTAAGGGGCATGAGCCCGATCAGGCTTTATCGGTTCATTGCTAGCTCTGGCTGGTTCAATGGATAATAATTTCAACGGGATAGGTGTTTATCCTGGTAGGTATCACAACGGGCCCTTTGGTGGCCTATGTGTGCTGCGTCATCCGCGGCAGCCTTTTAACCTAACCTAACCTACCCCGCGAAGGGGCAGACAGACAGACAGACGGACAGACAAACAGACAGACTTGGCTAAATCGAATCAGGAGGTGACCCTGATCATTTATATATATATATATATATATTAGTATATATATATATATAATACATTGCTATACCTCCGGAGCCTCTTTCAAGGTGTTACATATTTTCGTCGTGACAAAAACAATATACCCTATACCATATGTCTAGGGTATAAAAATAAACTAAAGGAGGACAATGTTCGAATTAAAAAAAAGGAATTAATTTAAGTTATCACTGTTTTCCTCATTTTCAGTCTGTATCAGTCAGTATCTGTTTAAAGTTTTGATGTTGGTAGTGACTTATAGTAATGGAAATCTGGTGGAATGGTGTTGTTTTTCCATAGCTTCATCAAATTTGGTCTGTTTTTTTTCGAATACTCATTGGCCGTTGGTTATTGTAAGCCTTTTTATACCTAAGACTTTATAAGTATAGGGTATATTGTTTTCGTCACGACGAAAATATGCATACATAAATGATCAAGGTCACCTCCTAATTCTAAATATTTAGCCGTGTCTGTCTGTCCGCTCGCACGATAACTTTCGACAGAATGTAGCTAGATATTTGAAATTTTGGTCAAATGTTTATGGCAGGGTCTAACTGGTCGGTATTTGGCAAGATCCGACACAAGAAACTCCTACCTCCCCTACAAATGAGACTTCAAATAAGCGATAACTTTTGATAGAATGGATCCAGCGACCTGAAATCTTGGTTAAAAGTTTGAAGTAAAATTTGGTTAAATGGTGTTAAAGATGGGCTAGATCCGACCCAAGGAACCCCTATCTCCCCTACAAATAAAACTTAAAACAAGCGATAACTTTCGATAAAGTGAAGCTAGTAACTTTTTGGTCAAACGTTTGTAGTAGGATCGACATTGAAAATACGTAATATCTAACCAAAGAAACCTCCACCTCAACTACAAGTGAGACTTCACATAAGCGATAATTTTCGATAGAATGAAGCTAGCGACTTGAAAAATTCGACAAATATTTGTAGTATGGGTTAGTTAGTTGATTTTGAGGATGGTTGAGATCCTTCTGAATGAGCGCTAACCTCCCCTATAAACTGACCATATAGGAAACTTACCTTTAATGCATATGGCCGTTGCCAATTGGTACTTTTGGTATCACCACTAGGTCTATACAAGTCTAGAGTACCTATATATACGCTTTGGACTCCAAACCTAAGCGAAGCTTCGGTCTGGTTGATATTGATGTCAACCTTATTTAATGGCCTACCTACACCTACAATGCTTATTTCTATGCACTCTGAAGTATAGTCGTACTGGTATTCGAGAGTCCATGCTCCTGGTGTATATACATACCTAAAACACTTGAGTTTAAGCCAGTTGCTATTTTCTCCAACGGTACTTTTCTGCCCTAGACTTTATAAGTATATAGGTAATATATATGGTTTTTGTCACGACGAAAATATGTTACACCTTAAAGGAGGCTCGGGAGGTATAGCAATGTATATATAAATGATCAGGGTAACCTCCTGATTCGATTTAGCGATGTCTTTCTGTCTATGTGTCTGTACGTCTGTCTATCCGTTCGTACGATAACTTTCGATAGAATGAAGCTAGAGACTTGAAATGAAATGTCAAATGTTTGTAGCATGATCTTATTGGTTGGTAGTGAAAATGGCCAAGATCCGACTTAAGGAGCCTCTACCTCCCTTAAACTAAAAATAAGCAATTACTTACGATAAAATAGAGCTATCGACTTGAAATGTTTGTCGAATGTTTGTAGTAGGATTCAGTTGGCTGATACTAGAAATACGTAAAATCTGACCATTGAAGCACCTACTTTCCTAAAAATGAAAATTCAAATAAGCAGTAACTTTTGATAGAATGAAGCTAGAGACTTGAAATTTCGTTTAAATATTTGTAGCATGATTTAATTGGTGGCAATGATGGGCAAGATCCGACCCAAGGAAAGCCTACCTCCCCGACAAATGAAACTTAAAATGAAACCGGAATATAGAGGGCAACGCCCGCAATTCGAGGGTTTTGTAGCATGCGCTTATTTTGGAATCTAAATATTGGCTCCCTGCTCTTCTTGGTACCACTCAGCTGAATAAAATCACCATAATTAAATGTCTTACCCATGATATAGTATCTTACATGCCAATTCACAAAAAGACTCCATCTGTCACCTCTCAAAGTAATAGTTTTAATACGAGAAGCTGTAGATAGATATGTTTGTATACGAGATAAACTGTCCTACTCTTCGAGATGCTTAACCATTCATGTTAAGACGACATTGCAAATTGCAAACTTGTGTAAGGGCTTCGAAATTCAGAGCGGCTGGGACAAATTACGGTCTAATATTTTTTCCTCCTCCACTGTTCCCCTTTCTACAAATCTCAAGAAAATGCAAAAAATGGAATGTACTCAACATTACCTTTCTCACGACACTCCACTTGGCTATACCAGTGGATAAAAAAAATTGACCTTAATTTCGCCTCGCCCCCCCCCCCCCTTAAAGTTTGCCAATTACAACACAGCGCTTTCTCCAACAAATTATAGCATTTCTACACATTCTCGCCGAATTATGTGTGCAGCTTCAGCCGTTCGTAAGATATTCTATGAACAGACGGACAGACAGGTATTTGACGGATTTTGTAAGATTTAAGACACAAAACCCTTAAAAAAATAAATTGTGTGAATAATTATTGTTAGGATCACCGCCCCAACCAATCTTCACCCTTCCAAAGTTGGTTCATTAAATAACTGCAATTCGCACTACGAAAAACAACATGCAAGTAGTACTCGCTTATCTATGCGTGAGGCCGGTAGTTGTATTTTTTGTATGGATAGTGTCAAAATGCATAATTTTAAGTCAAGGTACTATTATTAAATATCATGTCATTGTAGTGAAACTTGGAGATATTATTGCCTATGATGTTGGTTATCATTAGTCATCAATATTTTTGACCTAGGGTGTGCTTGAGGGGTGCAGGGGTGTGCTAACTGCAACTATAGAAATGTACTATTATTAACCTTTTTGGATGAGATTTAAAAATTCTAATATTTTTAGTTTTCTTTGCTAGTAAAATGTCGCTTTTCTGTAAATATTCATATGTCTAGCTATAACGGTCTCGAAATGCAAGGGGGGGGGGACAAACTCGGACCACATATTTTCCCCTCTCCATCTTCTCTCCTTTCCTCAAATTTGAAAAAAATTCCAGAAATGGAATGTACTCGACGGTACCTTTCTTACGATACCCTACTTGCCTATACCAAACGAAAAAAAAATTTCGACCTTCATTTCCCCTCTGTGGGGACCCCCCTTAAAGTTGACCTATTCCGACGCATCGCTTTCTCCAGAGAATTATAGTATTTTTACATATTTCCACCAAATTTCACGCATGTAGCTTCAGCGGTTCGTGAGATATTTCATGGACAGACAGACAGACGGACAGACGGACAGACGGACAGACGGACGCATGACCGATTTCATAAGGGTTTTGTTTTCATACAAAACCCTAAAAAGCAGTAACTTTCGATAAAATGAAGCTAGTGATTTGAAATTTTGGTCAAATGTTTGTACTGGGATCTAGTTGGTTGTTACTGAAAATGCGCAAGATTCGTCAAAAGAAACATTTACCTCCCCTACAAGTGAAACTTCAAATAAGAATAATTTTCGATAGAATGAAGCTAGGGACTTGAAAAATTCGACTCATATTTGTAGCATGGGTTACTTAATTGATTTTGAGAATCGTCAGGGTCATTCTGAATAAGTGCCAACCTCCGCTATAAGCTGGCGGTACAGGAAACTCACTTTAAGTATGTACATATGGTTGTTGCCAATTGGTACTTTTGGTATCACCACTAGGTCTGCACAAGTCTAGGGTACATACGCTGCGGACTCTGGTTCATTGTGTTTTTCATTATCTGGGTTGACAAGGACTTGCACATACTTTTGTGCCTTTTCGATAGCACTATGCATACTGTCCAATTTCATGTAACTATGGGCGATTCTTCAAAAACTTCAATTCTACGCTTTCTAGGTTTGGAATTGTTTTGACCAGATAAAGCAATTACGCAGTGATGTTTCTACACTAGTTTCTATAATGTATAGGGTATATTGTTTTTGTTACACTTGGTTAAGTCTGTTTTCCATTATCTGAGTTGATAAGGACTTGCACATACTTATGTGCCTTTTCGATAGCACTATGCATACTATCCAATTCCATGTAACTACGGCCATTCTCTAAAAACCAGTTCTACGCTTTCTAGGTTTGGAATTGCTTCAACTAGATAAAGCAATAACGCAGTGATGTTTATACCCTGGACTTTAAAAAGTATAAGGTATATTGTTTTTATTATACCCTAGACTTTTTAAAGTATAGGGTATACTGTTTTTGGTCCGAAAAAAATATGTAGCACCTTAAAGGAATCCACTTTCACCTTTAATGGCGGAAGCGTTTTTCACGAAATTTAAAACTGAATTGAAAAAAATAATTTGTTTTCGCGTATTTGGCATTGGTGTGTTGATGATATTTTTGCAGTTGCACAAGAAGAAGAAATACCTCGCATTTTGGAAGTATTAAATAACAAATACAACTCAATAAAATTTACTCATGAACTGGAATCTTCTTCTTCATTGAATTTCCTGGATTTACCGCTCACTCGAGATACCGCAAAAAATATCAGCGTTGCAGTTTATCGCAAGCCAACAACATCAGGAAAATACATTACGAACTACTCACGCTCGGTGGCCGTGGTCTTTCGGTCACCGCTCTACTATACTAATCTAAAGCTCGGAGTTCAAATCTCGTCGCGATCAAAAACTGCCTGTGCGTACTAATAGAATTCTCACAGTGCTCGGAGCTTGTCAATATAAAGATGGCGTGGATAGGAGGTGCATGCTAGCAACTACACTTCCGAAATAGTAGATATGTTATCGAAACGTCAACAAACATAGAAATGCTATAGATGTTGACGCGCCCATGCCACTGGAGGGGTCAAGGTAACAACACATTAACATTCTATGATCCATCGTTTGTGCAATTTACCTTTATCTGCTACCAACTATTTAAAAGAATATCAATATATTCAATATATTCAACAAGCTGTATCTAGCTTGTATCTAATGCTCGCTTCGCTCGCGCTGTTGCCTTTGTGAAGAACGAAAATGTGTTTTATTTGTCAACAGGAGGCGAGATGTATGAATGTATCAATTAATTAGACTATGAACCAGGGTTTTACAAATAAATAAAAATGAAAATACATTTGTTTGCATGTTGTAGTTAATTTAATTCACGGTTTTGTGATAACATTTCTAGTTTTATTTTGTGGCGCGTAAACAAACAGAGAAGCTGGTTTTCCTACTCGCGAACAGGTGACGTACAATTTTCCGTGCGAAAAACACGGATTTTCCAAATTAACACCACACACATTCAACGACTGTCCTTGTGCTTTGTTCACTGTCATCGCAAACGCATGACGCACATGGAATTGCAATCGTTTGAATACGAATGGCATATCAATAGAAATCATTAGAATTCGTGGAATCAACACGCATTCACATTTGAATTTTAATTTGGGGATTGAAGCTTGAATGAGGTTGGGCAACAACTGTTTGACTGCAAGTCTGGTGCCATTGCATAGCTTATACCTTTGACACACGATTCATTCCCATCCGAATGATAATTCGATTTCATGTGTGTCCTTGCGAATGATCATTCGAACATCGTCCGAATGATCATTCGCGAATTACAATTGGCAGGGCAAACGCAATTCCTTCTTTGTGTATGCCCTGCCATCTATCCGACAAATTGTCATTGTCAGAAAGGAGTACAACAGAAAAAAATTGAAGCAAATCGGATGTAGGATAAATGAAGACACAGAAAACTAACAATAATAGAATTTCAAAATCTCATCAAAAAGGTTAATAATAGTACATTTCTATAGTTGCAGTTAGTACACCCCTGCATCCCTTAGGCACACCCAGGGTCAAAAATATTGATGGCCAATGATAACCAACACCATAGGCAATAATGTCTCTAAGTTTCATTACAATCATGTTATATTTAATAATAGTACATTCACTTAAAGTTAGGCATTTTTATACTATTCATACAAAAAATACACCTACCGGCTTCGAAGGTGCAAGTACTACTTGCATGTTGTTTTTCGTTGTGCGAACTACAGTTATTGTTACATTAATATGGTTATACATTTATGAAAGGGTAAAGATTGGTAGAAATTAAAGTCAAATTTTGTTTATCGACTGGTATAGGCAAGTCGGGTGTTGTGAGAAAGGTAATGTTGAGTACATTTTATTTTTGGCAGTTACTTTAAATTTGAAGAAAGGGGAACAGTAAGGGAGGAGAAAGTATTAGATCGTAATTTGTCCCTCCTTGCATTTCGAGACCGTTACACTTAGAAAAATGAAAACTTTCAGGAAGGTGGGTTCCAAATAGCATATAAAACGAAAAATAATTGAATTTGTATATCTCCTCAAAACAGGTTAATAATAATAAAAAAAAAAAAAAACACGTGTTGCGCATATGCGTGAATAACATTATGACTTTACATTGGAAGTGATTCGCACCCTTGTCGTATAATGCGCACTATATATAGTGTCGTCAGTGGCGTATTCTGATGTAAATCGGAATACCACCCACTGACCTGGTCGAGCTACCTCCCCGATGGATTAAGGTAGCTCCTGACGAGTATAATCCATCGTGTGGACAGTTGGGTAATTGGCCTAGTGCTGACAAATTTTTAGTGGATGTGGATAGCCGAACTAAGTCATCATGGCTTAGCTCGAAAATGACCCACTCTACTTGAATTATTCTTAACAGGTTAATAATATTTTAGTTTATTTCCATAGTTACAGTTAGCGCAACCCTGCATCCCTTAAACACGTCCGAGATAAAAAGTACTGATGGCCAAGGATAACCAACATCATAGGCAATAATATGTTCTATTATTATTATTATTTTTATTATGTTTTTTTTATCCATCTAAGTGGTACCAAGAAAAGCAAGGAGCCGATACTTGCGTACAATATAAGTGCTTGCTACAAAACCCTCGGATTGCGGGCGTAGCCCTCTATATTCCGGTTTCATTTGGGGTTTGAGCTGGATATGGATCCAAGTTGAGCGTAAGCAGACAGAACAAAAAAAAATTTCAGTCAAATCGGACACACGGCAATTTTCATTTCAGGCAAGAGGTCGTCCTTTTTAGGAGAGACCATGGGAAAAAATTAATTGCATGCATAAGAACATGTGTAAAGTATATGCAACGTACTGGATATGTTTCCTCGAAGGACACCAGATTGTCCTTTATTGTCAGAAGGTCGTCCTTTTTTTGGACTTTGGGCTCGGTGAACATGTAAGTTGAGCGTGAAGAATCAAAAGGGAAAAAGTTTCAGGCAAATCGTATGTAGGGCTAGGGAGATAGAAGGGAAAACGTGTCTCCATACAAAATGTATGGGAAAATGGAATTTTCCGAATTTCCCAATTTCCCGGGAAAATTTCCAATTTTTAATGATGTATAGTACATAATTATCAACGTGCACCACCACCCACCTACTCAGCAGCACACCCAGTTTAATCACATGAAAAATTTTCCAGCCGCATTACACACCCTGATGAATGGGACGGAAGATTGCAAAATTGCGGGAGTGCGAGAGGGAGCAATTCTGCGTTTTATATGAAGAGTCCATTTCGAGCGAGTAAATACTGGCGCGACGTGAAATGTGCGATAATTGTATATCATGTATGGAGATTCCATATTAAGCATTTCCTTTTTATGAGAGACCAGTGGAAACAACAAAAACACATTGCATTGAGGAAATGTATAAAGTACACGCAACGACTGGATATATTTGCACGAAGGACACCAGGTCGTCCTTTTTCCCAAGAGGTCGTCCTCTTTCGGGAATTTGGGCTCGGTAAGAATGCACGTTGACCAGAAAGGAGCAAAACAGAAAAAAATTGAAGCAAATCGGATGTAGAATAATTGAAGTGGAAGGAAAACATTTCTTCATAAAAAGTCGTTCTGTTTTTGACCAGGTCGTCCTTTTTTTTGGGTTTGAGCTGAACATGGATCCAAGTTGAGCGTAAAGAGACAGATCAAAAAAAAATTTCAGGCAAATCGGACACACACCAATTTTCATTTCAGGCAAGAGGTCGTCGTCCTTTTTAGGAGAGACCATGGGAAACAAAAAAAATTTCAGGCAAATCGTATGTAGGGTTAGGGAGATAGAAGGGAAAACATGTCTCCATACAAATGTATGGGAAAATGGAATTTCCCGAATTTCCCAATTTCCCGGAAAAATTTCCAATTTTTAATGATGTTAGGTTTCAAGTAGAACGTAAAGAAACCGATTGCAAAAAAATTTAAGCAAATCGGATAAAGGATAACGACGCCAAGTCTGTTCATACGTAGACGACTTTCTTCTATATATAAGATTTAGCAGATGCCAATGGTTTCAAAAGATCGATTGTAGATGGTCTAGTAATCTCTCTGGATCCTGTCAACCCCTTGTGGGGCATAGGGCATTAACCACGCCGACTTTCCACCTCGTCCTGTTTGCCGCCATCGCCTTCAACTCTCCCCACGATTTGCCTAATGACTTACCCTCGTCCTCAACTGGTCTTCTCCAGGTGTTTCTAGGTTGTCCAACGCGGCGAGTTGCATCGGTTCCCTGTGGGTTCCAATCGAGGGCCTGTTTTGCAATGTTTTCCGGCCCCTTTCGAAGTGTGTGACCTATCCATTGCCACTTTCGCCTTTTTATAGAGGTGCCTAGCCTGTCCTGGCCAGTAATGTACAGGAGATCGTCGTTAGAAATGACCTCCGGCCAGCGTATGTGCAGGATGCGCCGTAGACACTGGTTCACGAAAGTTTGCAATCTAGTTGTTATCTTCCTGGTCACCTTCCAAGTTGAACAGCCATAAAGAAGCACAGATTTTATATTGGTTTCGAAGATCTTGAGTTTGGTACGTCTGTTGTTTTGCCAGAAAGGAGTTAAACTGAAAAAAGCTGCCCGAGCCTTATTGATGCGAGACTATACATCAGCATCCGCCCCACCATCTGCTGTAACTACGCTTCCGAGGTAGCAAAAATTGTCCACTTTTTCCACCGTCTGCCCCGAAACACAAATTTCGCTCTGTCTTCCCGGATCCAAGCTCAAGTATTTAGTTTTGGCAGCATTGATTTTGAGCCCCGCATTGCCACTTTCGCGGTGCAGGGCATCCGTCATTTGAACTAGATGATCCGTTATATTTGAGAGAAGACAAATATCGTCAGCGTAATCCAGGTGTTGAAGGTATTCAAACAGGTTCCATCTGATACCTTTGCTCTGGTGTTCACGAAGCGCACTGCAGAGTACGTCGTTAATGGCAATCAGAAACAATATAGGCGACAAAATGCAGCCTTGCCTCACTCTAGTCTAGTAATGAAACACTCAAAAAAGGTACATAAGAACAGCTTCTCAACATTGTTCGCACAAAATAATAACGACTCATCAAAAACGAATAACGAGTGTCCTTCACATTCGCTCCATCAATTACAGGATCATTATTCCGAATCTTTAAAAAAGAAGTCATGCAAATTGTATATAAAAACGATTCGAAACTGAAATGTTTGCTTGGACCAACGAAGGACAAAACACTGACAGAAAAAGAAAGTGGGATCTATTACTACAGCTGTTAGCTGTAGTAACTATGATGCCAAATATATAGGACAAACAAAACAGAAAATAAAAAACTAGATATAATGAGCACATAAATGCAGTGGAAAGTCGAACAACGGATAAATCGGCGGTGGCATTGCACATTATCAACAACATTGACGAACCACCGCACAAAATCGGTGGTATGAAACTAATAAAACAAATAACGGACTACAATACATTTGACGGAATGCTTACATCTTCTTATATGTATATAAAAGAAAGTCGTCTACGTATGTACGGACTTGGCGTCGTTATCCTTTATCCGATTTTCTTAAAAATTTTTGCAATCGGTTTCTTTACGCTCCACTTGAAACGAAATATCATCAAAAATTGGAAATTTTCCCGGGAAATTCCATTTTCCATACATTTTATATGGAGACATATTTTCCCTTCTATCTCCCTAACCCTACATACGATTTGCCTGAAATTTTTTCCCTTTTGATCCTTCACGCTCAACTTGCATGTTCACCGAGCCCAAAGTAAAAAAAAAGACGACCTGCTGAAATCAAAGGACATTCTGGTGTCCTTCGAGGAAACATATCCAGTACGTTGCATGTATTGTACATACATTACACATGTTCTCAATGCAATTAATTTTTTTTGTTTCCCATGGTCTCTCCTAAAAAGGCCCACGACCCCTTACCTGAAATGAAAATTGCCGTGTGTCCGATTTGCCTGAATTTTTTTTTATCTGTCTGTTTACGCTCAACTTGGATCCATATTCAGCTCAAACTCCACAAAAAGGACGACCTGGTCAAAAAATTACAACTTTTATTGAAGAAATGTTTTTTGTTCCACTTCAATTATCTTACATCCGATTTGCTTCAAATTTTTTCTGTTGTGCTCCTTTCTGGTCAACGTGCATTCTTACCGAGCCCAAATTCCCAAAAGGTGGCGACCTCTTGGGAAAAAGGACAACCTGGAGTCCTTCGTGCAAATATATCCAGTCGTTGCGTGTACTTTATACATTTCCTCAATGCAATGTGTTCCTTTTTATGAGAGACCAGTAGAAACAACAAATTCTACTGGTCTCTCATAAAAAGGAAATGCTTTATATGAAATCTCCATACATGATATACAATTATCGCACATTTCACGTCGCGCCAGTATTTACTCGCTCGAAATGGACTCTTCATATAAAACGCAGAATTGCTCCCTCTCGCACTCCCGCAATTTTGCAATCTTCCGTCCAATTCATCTGAGTGTGCAAGGCATCCGTATGCACATTTTTGGGTGTGATGACACACGTTCAGTATGCCCCATATGAAACTCAATTCCCATACATTTTACTCGGCGGCAATAATTGCTTGCTCGAAATCAATTCTTCATATAAAACGCCGAATTGCTCCCTCTCGCACTCGCGCAATATTGCAATTTTCCATCCCATTCATCTGGGTGTGTAAGGCATTGGGCTGGAAAATTTTTCATGTGATTCGACAGGTTGTGCTGCTGAGTAGGTGGGTGGTGGTGCACGTGGATAATTATGTATGTACATCATTAAAAATTGGAAATTTTCCCGGGAAATTAGGAAATTCGGGAAATTCCATTTTCCTTTCCCTTTTGATCCTTCACGCTCAACTTACATGTTCACCGAGCCCAAAGTCCAAAAAAAGGACGACCTGCTGACAATAAAAGACATTCTGGTGTCCTTCGAGGAAACATATCCAGTATGTACCTTACATATGTTCTCAATGCAATTAATTTCTTTTCCCATGGTCTCTCCTAAAAAGAACGACCTCTTGCCTGAAATGAAAATTGCCCTGTGTCCGATTTGACTGAAATTTCTTTTGTTCTGTCTCTTTAGGCTCAACTTGGATCCATATCCAGCTCAAACTACAAAAAAGGACAACCTGGTCAAAAAAAGGACGACTTTGTGTGAAGAAATGTTTTTCCTTCCACTTCAAATATCCTACACCCGATTTGCTTCAAATTTTTCCAGCTGTGCTCCTTTCCGCTCAACGTGCATTCTTACCGAGCCCAACTTCACAAAATAGGATGACCTGTTACGAAAAAGGACGACCTGGTGTCCTTTGTGCAAATACATCAAATAGTTGCATGTGTACTTTATACATTTCTCCAATACTATGTGTTTTTTGTTGTTTCCACTGGTCTCTCATAAAAAGGACGACCTCTTCCCTGGAATGAAAACAGTCGTTCCTTCGATTTGTCTCACATTTTTCTTTTTCGTTTTCCTTCCGCTTCTTCACGCTGAATGTGCATCCTTATCCACCTCAAATTTATTAAAAGGGACAACCTGCTTTAAAAAAGGGACGACCTGTTGCCTGTTGTCCACCACGTCCACCATATTTTCTTCTTCTTTTTCTTAAAATATAAAATGCTTTATATGAAATCTCCATATGACATACAATTTCTGTGCATTTCACTCGCCGCCAATATTTGCTTGCTCTAAATGGGCTCTTCATATAAAACGCCAAATTGCTCACTCTCGCACTCGCGCAATATGGCAATCTTCCGTCCCATTCATCTTGGTGTGCAAGGCATCGGGCTGCAAATTTTCTTGGTGTGACGGCACACGTTTACCATGCTCCACATGAAATTCAATTTCTATACATTTCACTCGGCGACAATATTTGCTTGCTTCAAATGGCCTCTTCATATAAAACTTCGAATTGCTCCCTTTCGCACTTGCGCAATATTCCAATCTTATGTCCCATTCATATGGGTGTACAAGGCATCGTCTGGAAAATGTTTCGTGTGATTACACACAAGTTGTGCTGGTAAGCAGGTGGGTGGTGGTGCACGTTGATAATTATGTCCTGCATGCACAAGCGTACAAATGGATCGCCATGACCAAGGTTTATGTGGTTAGGGTCGTCAGGAGCGAGTTTTATGTGATCAAAAAAAAAATTGCATGCGCTACTGACCAAGTCCATAAGTTTCATGTCATCAAGTAGTACAGTAAAAATGGACCGCAAGGACCAAGCTTCCGGTGTTCAAGGATAACAATAAACCAGGCCGAAGCGAAGCTTCGGCCCGGAGTCCGAAGCGTATATACCCTAGGCTTGTACAGACCTAGTGGTGACACCAAAAGTAATAATTGGCAACGACCATGCATTAAAAGTGAGTTTCCTATATAGCCAGTTTATAGGGGAGGTTTGCACTCATTCAGGGAGATCTTGACCATTCTCAAAATGAATTAACTAACCCATTCTACAAATATTTGTTGAATTTTTCATGTCGCTAGCTTCATTCCATCGAAAGTTATTGCTTATTTGAAGTCTCACTTGTAGGGGAGGTAGGGGTTCCTTGGGTCGGATCTTGCCCATCATTGCCACCAACCTCTTAGGTCACCCTACAAACATACAAACAAAATTTTAAGTCTCTAGCTTCACTCTATCGACAGATATCGCTTATTTGAAGTTTCGTTTGTAGGGGAAGTAGGGGTTTCGTTGGTCGGATTTTACGCATTTTCAATATTAGCCGACTGGATCCTACTATAAACATTTGGGCTAAATTTCAAGTCGCTAGCTTTATTTTGTCGTAAGCTATCGCTTGTTTTAAGTGTCATCTCTAAGGGAGGTAGGGGTTCCTTAGGTGGGATCTAACCCGTCTTTAATGCCAACTAACTCAATCTCACTTCAAACATTTGACAAAAATTTCAAGCTGCTGGCTTCATTGTATCAAAAGTAATCGCTTATTCGAAGTTTCATTTGAAGGGGAGGTAGGGGTTCCTTGGGTCGGATCTTGCCTATTTTCAGTGCTAACTAAGAAGACCTTACTACAAACATTCTGCCAAATTTTCAACTTGCTAGTGTCATTCTATCGAAAGTTATCGTAATTAAAATAATATTTAATTTTTGGAATTTTGTAGGGGAGGTAGGCGTTCCTTTGATCTGATTATGCCCAACTTCCCAAAACCTAAGCAGCTTCTCACCCCAGGGTTACATGCCAAAAATCAGATGTCTACGTCAATTGGTTCAAAAGTTATGGACAAAAAACCCGAAAAGTAGGGTAGTACGGGGCTCTTTGTAAGAAAATTACCGTTAGTTTTCAACTGATCGATTTTATTTTTCCAGGAGAGTATAAGATTACCATCACGAGCAATCTACCAAAGCTAGAGGCTTTCATGTTTATTTAATCAGGAGTTATAAATACATTTAACTATTTTACATATGTAGGGGAGGTAGGCGTTCTCTTGGCCTGATCATGCCCATTTTCAATACCAACCAACTAGATCATACTTCCAACATCAAGTCAAAATTTCAAGGCTCTAGCTTCATTCTATCGAAAGTTATCGTGCGAACGGACAGACAGACGGACAGACGGACAGACAGACAGACAGACAGACAGACATGGCTTAATCGAATCAGGAGGTGACCCTGATCATTTATATATATACATTGCTATACCTCCGGAGCCTCCTTTAAGGTGTTACATATTTCCGTCGTGACAAAAACAATATACCCTATACTCAAAACGTTGGTAGTAAAATCTGGTTAGTTGGCATTAAAAATGGGCAAGATCTGACCCAAGGAACCCCTACCTCCCCTACAAATGAAACTTCAAATAAGCGATAACTTTTGATAGAATGAAGCCAGCGACTTGAAATTCTGGTCAAATATTTGAAGTGAGATTGAGTTAGTTCCCATTAAAGATGGCTTAGATCCGACCTAAGCAACCCATACCTCCCCTAGAAATGGAATTTTAAATAAGCGATAACTTACGACAAAATAAAGCTAGCGACTTGAAATTTTGGTCAAATATTTGTAGTAGGATCCAGTTGGCTAATATTGAAAATACGTAAAATCCGACCAATAAAACCCCTGCTTCCCCTACAAATGAAACTTCAAACCAGGCCGAAGCTTCGCTTCGGCCCGGAGTCCGAAGCGTATATACCCTAGACTTGTACAGACCTAGTGGTGATACCAAAAGTACCAATTGGTAACGACCATATGCATTAAAAGTGAGTTTCCTATACGGCCAGTTTATAGGGGAGGTTGGCAATGATTCAGTAGGATCTTGACCATTATCAAAATCAATTAACTAACCCATTCTACAAATATTTGTCGAATTTTTCAAGTCGCTAGCTTAATTCTATCGAAAGTTATTGCTTATTTGAAGTGTCACTTGTAGAGAAGGAAGGGGTTCCTTGGGTCGGATCTTGCTCATCATTGCTACAAACAAATAAAATCATGCTACAAACATTTATACAAAATTGCAAGTCTCTAGCTCCACTCCATCGAAAGTTATCGCTTATTTGATGTTTCATTTGTAGGGGAGGTAGGGGTTCCTTAGGTTTAATCTAACCCATCTTAAATACCAACTAACCCGATCTCACTTCAAACATTTGACCAAAACTTCAAGTCGCTGGCTTGATTCTGTCAAAAGTTATCGCTTATTGAAGTTGCATTTGTAGGGGAGGTAGGGGTTGCTTGGGTCGGATCTTACCCATTTTCAATGCTAACCAAGTAGATCCTACTAACAACATTTTGTCAAATTTTCAACTCGCTAGTGTCATTTTGTCGAAAGTTATCGTAATTAAAAGAATATTTAATTTTTTGAAATTTGTAGGGGAGGTAGGCGTTCCCTTAATCTGATTATGCCCAACTTACAAGAACTTAAGCATCTTCTTACTCCAGGGTTACATGCCAAAAATCAGGTGTCTACGTCAATTGGTTCAAGAGTTATAGACAAAAAACCCGAAAAGTAGGGTAGTACGGGGCTCTTTGTAAGAAAATTACCGTTAGTTTTCAGCTGATCGATTTAATTTTTTTATGGGAGTAGAAGATTATCATCACGAGCAATCTGCCAAAGCTAGAGCTTTTCGTGTTTATTTAATCGGGAGTTATAGATACATTTAATTATTTTACATATAGGGGAGGTAGGCGTTCTCTTGGCCTGATCATGCCCATTTTCAATACCAACCAAGTAGATTATAGTTCCAACATTTTACCAAAATTTCAAGTCTCTAGCTTCATTCTATCGAAAGTTATCGTGCGAACGGACAGACAGACAGACAGACAGACAGACGGACAGACGGACAGACAGACAGACAGACAGACAGACATGGCTAAATCGAATCAGGAGGTGATCCTGATCATTTATATATATACATTGCTATACCTCCGGAGCCTCCTTTAAGGTGTTACATATTTCCGTCGTGACAAAAACAATATACCCTATACTAAAAGTCTAGGGTATAACCAGGCCGAAGCTTCGCTTCCGAAGCGTATATACCCTAGACTTGTACAGACCTAGTCATCATCATCGTCGTGGCGCGACAGCCCGACGTCGGGCCTTGGCCGCCTGGATCATTGTCCTCCAATTATCTCGGTCACGTGACCGCGTCCTCCAATTTTGGGAGCCCAGTAGCTGCGCGGCGTCCACACCTACTGAGCTCTCCCAACGAGATCTCAGTCGTCCTCGCAGTCTCGCTCCGTCGACTCGTTCTGCATTCATTACTCTCTTAGGCATGCGATCATCGTCCATTCTTTGTATGACACATGCCTTGCCCAATGAAGTCGTTGTAGTTTCACGATTTTCGAGACTTGCAGCTCATCGTACATTTCATACAACTCATGGTTGTACCGGATGCGCCACCCATCTCGATCGCAAACAGCCCCGAAAATTCGCCGTAGAACCTTACGTTCAAAGTGTCTAGCATGTTTTCGGAGGCTTGAGTTAGGGTCCATGCTTCGCAGCCATAGCATAGCACTGGTCGTATAATGGTTTTGTACACGCGGAGCTTCGTGTTTCTGTGCACATGCTTCGATTTCATTATGGGGAGAACCGAGAAAAAAGTCTTATTAGCTAACTGTATCCGTCGCTTGATTTCGTCAGTTTCGTTGGCGTCCCTTGACAAGTTGCAACCCAGGTAAATGAAGTTGTTCACGAACTCGATGTTGAGGTCCCCCACGTTGATGCTCGGTTGTGCAGGTGTCCTTGTCACCGATTGCATCATTATTTTAGTTTTATCCTCGTTAATACGTAATCCAACTTCCTTTGCAGCGGTATCGAGCGTATGCAGAAGTTCTTCTGCGTCCGCCAATCTTCGGGACATGATGTTGATGTCGTCGGCGTACGCTGCTAATTGTGTCGACTTGATGAGTAGCGTCTTGCTGTTGTCCATATTCATAGCCCGAATAGCGTATTCCAGTGCTAGGTTGAAGAGCGTCGGTGCCAATCCATCGCCCTGTTTCAAACCAGTGCGTGTTTCAAATAGATCAGTAAGTCTATTCTGGATCCTGACTTGTGAGACGGAGTTGGTCATCGTCATCTTTGTCAGTCGCACTAATTTTGCCGGTATACCAAATTGCAGCATGATGTTGTACAGTACTCAAGTGCCCTAACCCCTTGTGGGGCATAGCGCGTCAACTGTTCCATGTGGCCCAGTTGACGTTTCGTTGGCAGAAACTGGTTTCGGAGAATGCAGTTGCCAGCATGCACCTCCTCCACATCCATGGCCACGGACATCGTCGTGGACGGGATTCGAACCCGAAACGCCGGTAGTCTAACATGAGACTGATGCCTCAACACACTGCGCTACCGGTCGCCCCAGATAGTCGAAGAAGATTTGGTATACGTTTACGTTGTATTCCCAGCACCTCTGGAGTATCAGTTTGACTGAGAAGAGCTGATCGGTTGTGGAGCGACCAGGTCTGAAACCGCTTTGATATTCGCCAATGACTCGTTTTGTTACGGTTTTATTCTATTTTCCAGAATTTTCGTCAAAATTTTATAGGACGTACAAACTAGTGAGATGCCCCTGTAATTCTCACACCGCTGTTTATCTCCCTTTTTGTGAATTGAACAGATGATGCTTCTGCGCCAATCGTCTGGGATCACCTCGTTCTCCAATACTCGCAGGAGTAATTGATGTATGGCATCAACTAGACCCATTCCACCGAATTTTAGCAGTTCAGCTGGAATCTCGTCTGCGCCCGACGCTTTATTTCATTTTAGTGACGGCAACGCGAGATCAACTTCCTCTACTGTCGGGGGTTGAATGGGTCGGCCTCGATCAACAATATCGTCGAGAGCTTCTTGTGTGGGGATGTTAGATGGTCGGTTTAGAAGCTCTTCAAAATAAGAGGCCCCAACGTTTGTTAATACCATCGGTGTCGCTGATGATGTTTCCATCCTTGTCCTTACAACGGCTAGTCCTGGGTTAGTAGCCGTTCTTAATTGTATTTACTAGTTTGTACGCTTGTCTGGTGTTCCTATTAGCTAAGTTTTCGTTTATGTTCAGCAACTGCTCGTCAAAGTATTTACGTTTCTTACGTCTAATTATTCTGTTAGATATTCGCCGTAGCTCGTCATATTTTTCTCTTCTGGCTCTGGTTCCTCGTTGAATCCATTGTCTGTAGGCCTCGTTTTTCGCGTCAAGTGAATTTTTGCATTCTTCGTCGAACCAGTCATTTCGCGCTCGCCGGGCTTTATATCCCACGACCTTCTCTGCGACATCCTTGACACCCTTGAGTTCTTCCCAGAACCCATGGACGCCTGTGTTGCTGATGTTTTGTAGCATAGGTGATAGTTTTTCCTCAAGGGCGGTGGTATACGGCACCGCTGTAGCATCACTCAGAAGATTATCAACCGCAAAGATTTTGGGAGGGCTGATTCTCGATTGGTGCACTGAGGAAATTCTACATCTGTAGGTCGTCTTCACCAAGTGATGATCTGAGTCGCAGTTTGCTCCTCGATAGGAGCGGACATCTATCACACTAGGCGCCCATCTCCTGCAAATGAGGACGTGGTCAATTTGGTTGACGGTATGTGCGTCTGGAGACTTCCAGGTCTGCTTGTGAATGCGTCGATGCGGGAAACACGTAGAGCTTACGACTAGATTCCTGCTGCAGGCGAAGTCGATAAGTCGCTGGCCGTTATCGTTACATTCTTCATGGAGGCTGTGGCCTCCAGTGGTCCCTCGGTGCCAACTTTCATTTCCGACTTTCGCGTTAAAGTCTCCCAGCAGCAATTTGACGTCGTTTGTTGGAAGTGAGTCGCAGAGAGTTTCAAGGCGGGCGTAGAACTCGTCTTTTACCGCGTCTTCTTTAACTTCAGTGGGGGAGTGCACATTGATGAGCCAGAAATTGAAGAATCGAGTCTTGATGCGAATCGCACACAGCCGTTCATTTATGGGTTTGAAGTCAGTAATATGCGGTTTGAGGTGATTGTTCACTATAAATGCTACCCCAAACTCCTTGCGGCCCGATGGTTTGCCACTTGTGAAAATTGTGTGCGATTTCTTGTCATTAATCTCGCTGCCAAGCCAATTTGTTTCCTGGACTGCAGTTATGCTCAGTTTGTACTTTTCGACCTGTTGAAGGAGGGCCTTCTCGGCCCCCGGTTTGTTCAGGGAGCGTACCTATACATTCCAGGATCCGAAAGAATAATCATTTAGTCGTTTGCGTGGTCGTCGTTGTTGATCCGTCCAATCCGAGGCTTTTGTTCCAGGTTTCTTGACATGGAGTGGTTTTTGCAAGGACGAGTTGTCAGCACGTCGCTTAACCCCATTCAGGGGATGGCCTCGGAGATAGCTGCTTCAGATGGTTTAATAAACGTGCTGGAGCTCACACAACTATGTTGCAGGTCCAACTACGCAAGTCATTCCATCCTACTAAACCTGAGACGCTTAGGTGTTCGTCAGCCATTCAGGCTACAGCTATCTGCCTTTTCCAAACTGTCTTATCGCTAAGACATTGGCCGTCAGCGATTTGATACACTGCCGTTACCAGGGGGCGCCCACGCGGAGGACTATGGAAAAGGCCTTTGCCCCCCACAGTGGTGATACCGAAAGTACGAGTACCAATTTTCAACGACCATATGCATTAGAAGTGAATTTCCTATATGGCCAGTTTATAGGGAAGGTTGGCACACATTCAGGAGGATCTTGGCCATTCTAAAAATCAGTTAACTAAGTCATTCGACAAATATTTGTCGAATTTTTCAAGCCGCTAGCTTCATTCTATCGAAAGTTATTGCTTATTTGAAGTCTCACTTGTAGGGGAGGTAGAGGTTTCGTTAGGTGAGTCTTGCGCATTTTTAATAACAACCAACTAGATCTCAGTACAAATATTTTACCAAAATTTCAAGTCACTAGCTTAATTTTATCGAAAGTTATCGCTTATTTGAAATTTCACTTGTAGCGGTGGTAGAGGTTCCTTGGATCGGATCTTGCCCATCATTGCCACCAACCAATTAGATCACCCTACAAACATTAAAACAAAAAAAAATGTCAGGTCTCTAGCTTCACTCTGTCGAAAGTTACCACTTTTTTGAAGTTTCATTTGTAGGGGAAGCAGGGGTTTCATTGGTCGGATTTTACCTATTTCCAGTATTAGCCAACTGGATCCTACTACAAACATTTGACCCAAATTTCAAGTCACTAGCTTTATTTTGTCGTAAGTTATCGCTTATTTCAAATTTAATTTCTAGGGGAGGTAGGGCTTCCTTGGGTCGGATCTCACCCATCTTTAATGCCAACTAACTCAATCTCACTTCTAACATTTGACCAAAATTTCAAGTCGCTGGCTTCATTCTATCAAAAGTTATCACTTATTTGAAGTTTAATTTGTAGGGGAAGTAGGGGTTCCTTGAATCGGATCTTGCCCATTTTCAATGCCAACTAACTAGATTTTACTACCAACGTTCTGCCAAATTTTCATTTCGCTAGTGTTATTCTATCGAAAGTTATCGCAATTAAAGTAATATTTAATTTTTTTAATTTTGTAGGGGAGGTAGGCGTTCCTTTGATCTGATTTGCCCAACTTACAAAAACCCAAGCAGCTTCTTACTTCAGGGTTACATGCAAAAATCAGCTGTCTACGTCAATTGGTTTAAGAGTTATGGACAAAAAACCTGAAGAGTAGGATAGTACGGGGCTCTTTGTAAGAAAATTACCGTTAGTTTTTAAGTGATAGAATTTATTTTTTCAGGGGAGTATAAGATTACCCTCACGAGCAATCTATTAAAGCTAGAACTTTTCATGTTTATTTAATCGGGAGTTATATAATTATTTTACATATGTAGGGGAGGTAGGCGTTCTCTTGGCCTGATCATGCCCATTTTCAATACCAACCAACTAGATCATACTTCCAACATGGGACCAAAATTTCAAGGCTCTAGCTTCATTCTATCGAAAGTTATCGTGCGTCGTGAACGGACAGACAGACGGACAGACAGACATGGCTAAATCGAATAAGGAGGTGACCCTGATCATTTAAATATATATAGGTATATTGCTATACCTTCGGAGCCTCGTTTAAGGTTAAGGTGTTACATATTTCCGTCGTGACAAAAACAATATACCCTATACTAAAAGTCTAGGGTATAAAGACACCTGGCGCAGTGAAGCCAGAGAGACTGATTTTTGGTATGGAGTAATTCGGGATCATTTGAGTTTATGTAAAATTAAGACATGGGTGGGATACTTAATTGCAGTTGTTAGTACCAGGTGCGGCTGCAGAATTTTATATTTCGATATTTTCGGATGATGAAACTTTTGACATGGATATGTCTTATAGCTGGGGGTCATCCTAAAAATCTGTCCGTCACACGAAATGTCTGTTTTTCTACTCGGGGGTCAGAAGAGGAAACAAGACCATTGAAAATTTTTCCCAGTTACATGAATGTACCTAGTGACCGATCCTCAGTCAATCCCAGTCAGTCATCAAAGGGAACTCACGAAAATCGAAAAACATTGCGTCATGAACTGACTAAACAACCAGGCACCCATAACACAAGTCAACATCATTCAACAGCCATCCCCTCGTGACTCAAATCTGCTCACAACACCAGCCACATCCAGACAACCTGTCTCCCTCACTCGTGCACAGCGCTATGGCTCCTCCTTCACACCAATCTTTTTGTTTTCATCAATTAGTCACTAACCTGACTCAGTAAGAAAATCGTTGGGGTAGGTCGGGAAATAGCTTCAACTTCACACACACACACGCATACACACACACTCGTATGCACGCAATGGAGAGACGGTTGAGTCGAAGAAGTTCAATGGAAAGAGATGAGATGCTTGCTCCACGGACCTTGGACAACACTTCCGCGGCGGATCCACCCCTTTCTTGTGATGGCCAATCCCATCCAGCCGACTAAAATCAGTGTCACCAAGGTCACCAACGTGTTTTTCCCGTGAGATGTAAGGAACGATCGATGATATATCAACTAACAGTGCACAATTCTGATTTAGTGAGGAGAATAGTGCAAATGATGCAGTTTGTGCAGCGCGGATAACGTAAACGTTAATGCAATAAAATTGTGTTGTCGCGCTTACCGTCTTTAGACTTAGACGAGTACTATCTAAGTATCTAATAGTAAGTGTGTTTAGCTAGACCGCGGCTTGACGCGATCGATCGCAAATTTACGTACTAACGAAGCACAGGCGAATATACCTATAAAATATGTATAGTGTATGATCGCTTGATCAACACACGGGGCAACGGTTGGGTTAATTTGTATTCTCCTGTACACTATGCGGGACGGCATGTCTTGAAAATGATACAAAGTATCTACACTGCATGCAGATACATCGGTACATGGATATGTCTTATGCCTACCGAAAGCGTGGGACGTGTTTTGTCGAATGATTTCATCCAGTATAACTATACTGGGATCTTGTTGCAGTTTTGTGTTGCCTCCAGGGCGATTCACGAAAGAAATTCAAGTTGAGTGATTTTGTCTAACCAATATATTTCGGGCATATGCCCATCTTCAGGGTTCTATAAACAGAATACATATCAACTTATTAAATTTATATATTAATAAACAAACTACGGTCAAAAATATACCTTAGTTCTTTTTAAGTTATGAGAACAACGACTTGAACAGAATTTATGTGAAGCAAAAATGTCAATTACACTTAATGTCAAATATATAAAAATGCCGTACAGGTGTCAAATAATTAAAAATACATATTGTGAATAGCAGCTTAGTATACGTGAATATAATACAAAATTACTTTAATCCCATTTTGATCAAATTAAAATAGGTATTTGAATAGTCTTTTTTGTCATTTTTATCGTTGCAAGCAGTATTTTCATATTTAATTATTTGGTTGACTTCATGGATTTGAAGCTTAGTTTTGTTTTGTTGACTTATTAAAATTGTTGCATCGTCAAACTTAAAATTGTGTTTTTTCTCAATTGCGTGCTTAGCTAGTGCTGATAAAGCACAATATGTATTTTTAATTATTTGACACCTGTACGGCATTTTTATATATTTGACATTAAGTGTAATTGACATTTTTGCTTCACATAAATTCTGTTCAAGTCGTTGTTCTCATAACTTAAAAAGAACTAAGGTATATTTTTGACCGTAGTTTGTTTATTAATATATAAATTTAATAAGTTGATATGTATTCTGTTTATAGAACCCTGAAGATGGGCATATGCCCGAAATATATTGGTTAGACAAAATCACTCAACTTGAATTTCTTTCGTGAATCGCCCTGGAGGCAACACAAAACTGCAACAAGTAAATTGCATCGATTCCGGCAAAAACAACAAAAACCATCTAATATACTGGGATCTTTATAAAACTTACGTCGAAATCTTCAACACAACAGGTTCCACGCAGTCGGTAGCCAAAGACATATCCATGTTCCGATGTATCTGCATGCAGTGTAGATACTTTGTATAATTTTTAACTGTTCAATTGATTTTACTATATGAATTTGTCTCCAGTTTCATTTTGAGTCTCATCAACTAAATGCCTTTCGTGTAGGTAAATCTTTGCTTATTACTTTTTGCTGTTGTATTACTGTAACCTTTCGACTGTACTGTGGATTTTCCTAAAACTGCACCGGAAGCTATTCCTCACTAATTTTCATCAATTAGACAAGTTTCGCTCAACTAGCTGTAATGAACCACCTGTAATGAACCATATTATGGTCTGGTAGTGCTGCTCCCACCGGCAGATCGAAGCAGCAGAGGCCGAGGGTCCCATTACACCCGGACCCAGGTGCGACCGCGTGGGCGTTTGATCCGTCCGCCAACCATTCCATCCTTATCGACTATTTTTTTTTCATTCCCCATTTTTACCTCCCCTGTTTGTGTTGTCTTCCCCAGGCCTATGAATTTTTGTTAATACGTAAAGGATAGGGGCAACGGATAGGTGCAGTACGTTCACCCCGAGCTAATGGTGAGATCGAGAGAGCCAACCGCACGATTCTGCAATATCTGCGGACGGCAGATAATGAAAAACGTCAATGGGACTCAAATCTGCATGTGGTGCAGTTTAATTTGAATAGTCAACGAAACAGCACTACAAGCTTCACACCTAAGCGTGCGTTTACACGTGAACATCTCGCCGAATTTGAATGAGGAATTTCAGGTGAATACAATAACAAAAGCATTATATTCGCCGAACGGAACAGGCAATGTTCCCATCTATCCATTTCCCGAGAACTTTTTCGCCGAATATTGCTGCGCGTCTTATGGAAAAAGCATTAAGACGACAAAAGGTGCATTCGGCGAATATGTTCAGAGCTGTTCCCATGAGGAATGGGAACGGGCGAAAATATTCGCCGAATTTAATGGAAATGTACCTTTTCATATGGAGGTATGTTTTTAAACGAGGGTCAACCATTGAGAGAAAATGTATGTATATGCTACGAATCTATTTCAATCGTCTTGCGTTTCACACAAATTGCCAGCAGATAGATGATGGGTAATTTGAGTTGAGTTGTTGTTTGTTTGGTTTTTTTTTTGGTCTGTTTTCGATTTTATGACACCAGGTCAGAAAATAATGAAATAAGGACAAATGGATATTTTTTTGTGAGGTGTTAGATCGAAATGCAATCAGATGTAAGTCTGATTGATTAAAATGTAACTGTTTGAGCTATGTAGGTATATTAGATAGATATATTAGTACAATATAAAGATGTAGGTATATTATTTATTATTTATTTCAAAAAAGATCTTATTAATCTCTGCCGTATTATCAATATTTTGAATGGGTGCGTTCCGTGAAAACCCTAAACGTTCTAAGTTGGTTTGAATTCAGTTCAATTTCAGGTGGAGATGGCATGTAAAATACAAACTAGTGAAATGAATCAGAAAATTGTTCTGGTTGATTTCCCTTTTTATCGTTTGACATGCATTTGCTAAATACTTGAAACGTAATTGCAACGTTGAGAATCCTGAACCTAGGCAATGTATGGCATGTACCCGAAACGTACAATTGGTGTAATTATTCATTTTGGAGTCATTTTGATTTCGGTGTCAGATGAAAAATAACGACACGAATCTGCGACGAGCGAACTTAAACAGCCATCATACAGACACTTCGCCGCATGGGGCCGAATTACGGGCACAGTATAGAAAGGTTTAGAGGCGGATGGCGGAGAAAGAAGTTTATTTCAGCTAATTCATTTTCAACTCTGATCCAGATGTGATCCCATACAAGACCTGGATGAAAATTGGTCTCTCATTTTCTATCAACTGATTAACAGATACAGTGTCTACAAAGAACAGATACAGTACAAACTGACCAACAGATACAGTATCTACTGAGCGACAGATGCAATATATATTGGCTAACAGACACAGTATATGCTGAGCAACAGACTCATTATCTATTGACCAAAAGATACAGCCCCTATTGAGCAACAGATAAAGTCTCTACTGAGAAACAGGTAGATACAGAGACTCAAAAAGCCTTCAGCAATAGTCTATTTCATTTGTCTCTACACTGAACAAACAACATGCATCGCACTTTATTCCCGTCTAATCTAATTTTATATGCGACGGGCCATAAACAAGAAATTTTCCCCACTACACAAAAATGTGGATGTATGTACGTACCTATAATTCTAGGCTGCATGTAATGTATTCCTTCACAAAACCACAATTCCATGTTGGTACATATTTGCATATTACTTGTACTTTATTCACTTAAACTAAAATAAAAAAATCCAGACAATGTACGTGACATACGTACAAATTAATTGATTTACAGCATTTAGATAGAGTTCCAAACAATCTAAATTAAACTTCGCCTTCGTGTGATCATTGCTTTCATCCATAAATTTCATCATCAAATTGATTTCCCAATGCAAAACAATAACAAGTCAAAAGCCATAACCCAGTAATATGAACTTGCGGTAGAAAAATGCATACCCGATATCTACTGATCTCTTCAATAAAGACAATGCTTTCAAAAAAAAGGTCTCATAAATAAAACAACAACACTACACAACAACACACAACAAATAACAACAAACAGACGGGTAATTTTCTGTTTACGGGTCCATGGGCAAATATGTATCTTTGTAGCAACCCATCAGTCTTCATGCCTTCCGTGTGTGTCGGCAACGAAATTTACTTGGTAGTTGTTGGTATTTAGTCCTAATGTTCAAGAACATTACCGCGGTAATGTTCAAATTCGGCGAGATGTTCACGTGTAAACGCACGCTAATGAGATCATATTCGATTTGAAGTTGCTGGACGTGGTGTCGAACCGCATTGTACAGGCGTTAAACGATGAGAACGAAACGATTAACGACGATATCCAAGAAAAGCGGAAAGTTGCTCTGGAAAACATTTCCCGCGAACGATTGAAGTGGAAAGCTAGGTTCGACGCAAAATATCGGACACCGACGAAGTATGAAGAAGGGGACCTAGTGGTTGTTCGAAACACCCCAACGGCAACGGGTGAATCGAAGAAATTGGAGCCCACATTTAAGGGCCCATACCAGGTTATCAAGGTTCTTCGACATGATCGCTACGTGGTCGAGGATATGCAACGAGTTACAGCGAGGAAGACGTATGCTACAGTTTTCGCTACAGAGAACATGAAGCCGTGGTGTTCTCTCGCCCCAGGTATTAGCCCGTTCGAAGACGATGACGATTATGAGGAGGATGAAAGCCTCGGGACGAGGTCAGTGCAGGATGGACGAGCTGTCACACACACTAGGACAGAGGGAGAGATTGAGTGTACAGCAGTCGGCCGGTGAACAAAATATCGAACAGACGTGTGTGAAGAACTCTGTGTAGTTTAATCGTGAATAAAAATAACGTTGTGGCTTTGTGCAAAACCGCGTGTTTTCTTTCAATTACTCGTTTCTCTAGCCCTTGGCCAATTCTACATGACACTGGTATTACCACCTCTTGCTTTAATCACAGCTTGTACTCGATTTTTAATATAATTTTTTCGTCGATAGTCGAAGGCGCGGGATCTGTGTGTCGGACTCTTCTTTTGAGCTCGTCTCAGAAGTGCTTAATGGGATTTAAGTCTGGACTGCGTGCAGGCCAGTCAATTGTCGCAATATTAGCTTCGTTCAGGAACTGCTGTGCTTGACGCGATGTGTGACATCATGCATTGTCGTGCACTAAAGTAAAGTTGTCGCCAATAGATGCTGCGTAGGGAACAACATGACCACGTAGAATACCGGTAATATACCGTTCGGCTGCCAGTCCTCCTCCTCGGCCTCCAGAGGGCACGAATACAATTTCCGTTTTTGAGTCCACAGAGATACCGGCCCACACCATACACGAACCGCCCCCGTATGCTACCGTTTCTGTGATACAGCATTGCGCAAATCGCTCACCTGGACGCCTGTATACCCAACCACTTCTGTCACTGCCATGTAGATACACTCTGGTCTCGCCGGTGAACAATACGGACCGCCATTGCTCGAGGGTCCAATTTAAGTGATTCCTGACAAACGTGAGTCGCGCTTGTCGGTGATGTGGGGTCAATCTTGGGCCTGTGGCGGGCCGTCTTGGAGTCAAATTCGCTTCCTTTAGTCGTCTCCTCACTGTCCACTCGCTTACAGCTACTCCGGGAACATCGCTCAGATTCTGCTGCATGTCAACTCCCGTGAGGTGCCGATTTCGTAGTATACTTGTCACAATAAAACGATCGTCTCTATCGGAAGTGCACCTAGAGCGGCCGGGTCGGGGTCTCTGATTATAGCTACTTTAACCCTTAATACTCTTGACACAGTAGACTGACTCATTTCTAGCTGACGAGCGACTGTCCTCTGAATAATGCTGCGTTTTGCTAGACAGCGGCTGGGCGATTTGCGTCTGCGGCTCGAGAGCAATTGATTCATCATTCAATGTCGGGGTTTTGTATGAAAATAGTACTATGTACAATAGTATGTTGGGCAGGTTGTCTATGCAATCAAGGATTTTTGTATGTACGTGAGGAGAATGGATGGAAAGAGACGAATGTACTGTAGATGTAGAGTCCTTCGGTGGCAGCAAGGACATTCGAGAAAGGATATTTTTGGCAGCGAAGCAATATATGGGGAATATGGGTGTCATATGAACCAGGATGAAGAGGCGAGTGTCCAGGAGTAGTGCAGATGGCATTCCGGATCCTTCGGTGGCGACAAGGATATTCGAAAAAGGATACTTTTGGCAGTGAAGCGAAATACGGTCAATATGGGTGTCATATGAATCGGGGTGGACACCCGAATATCCAGGAGTAGTACGGATGGCATTTCGAGTCCTTCGGTGGCGAAAAGGACATTCAAGAAAGTCAAGTGAAATATGGGCAATATGGGTGTCATATGAACCGGGGTTAGGAGGCGAATGCCTAGGAGTACTATGGATGGCATTCCGGATCCTTCGGTGGTGACAAGGATATTCGAAAAAGGATACTTTTGGCAGTGAAGTGAAATACGGTCAATATGGGTGTCATATGAATCGGGGTGGACACCCGAATATCCAGGAGTAGTGCAGATGGCATTTCGAGTCCTTCGGAGCGAAAAGGACATTCTGGGAAGTCAAGTGAAAAATGGGCAAAATGGGTGTCATATGAATTGTGGTGAAAAGGCGAATGCCTAGGAGTACTATGGATGGCATTCCGGATCCTTCGGTGGTGACAAGGATATTCGAAAAGGATACTTTTGGCAGTGAAGCGAAATACGGTCAGTATGGGTGTCATATGAATCGGGGTGGACACCGGAATATCCAGGAGTAATGCAGATGGCATTTCGAGTCCTTTGGAGCGAAAAGGACATTCACGAAAGTCGAGTGAAAAATGGGCAATATGGGTGTCATATGAACCGGGTTAAAGAGGCGAATGTCCAGGAGTACTGAGATGGCATTCCGGATCCTTCGGTGGCGACAAGGACATTCGAAAAAGGATGTTTTTGGCAGTAAAGCGAAATATAGGCAATATGGGTGTCATATGGACCGGTGCGAAGTGGCGAATATCCAGGAGTACTATAGATGGCATTCCGGATCCTTCGGTGGCGACAAGGATATCCGAAAAAGACTTTTTGCAAGTAAAGCAAAATATATAGGTAATATGGGTGTCATATGAATCGGAGTGAAGAGGCGTAGATGTAGATGGCATTTCGAGTCCTTCGTCTACTTGCGCAGCATTTCCTCGAAAATTGTGGTGCGGACCAGGACAACGCCCGTTATATCAACCAGGCTAAATGCGCATACGGCATGCTGTCGAAAATCTGGCAGAGCAGTTGTCTCAGCATCAACATCAAGCTGATATTTTTTCGCTCTCGAGTACTGTCTGTAGTTTTGTATGGGTGCAGTACATGGAAAATTTTCGTAGGAGTTACCAGAAAGCTGCACTTCTGCGCGCCATCGTACTCTGTTCTGGGGAATAGGGTGCAGCTTACAACAGACTTACCCAGCGCGCTACACTCCTTTGCCATAGATCGTTGCCATGTGATTCTAGGACCCCCTCTTGTTCGGCCTTGGTTGGAAACGGGGTTCTATTTCATGACGTGCAAAGCAGTGCATTTATCACTCTTCCGACATGTGTGACCTACCCACTGCTATTTTCGCCTGCATATCAATTCGTCGATTGGCATCTGCCCAGTACGCCAACTTAGCTCTTCATTTGATATTGTTTCAGGCCAGAAAATTCTTAAAATTCGACGAAGACATGAGTTGACGAATACTTGCAGCTTTCTGGTAATTCTTACTGGAACTTTCCATGTATCGCTACCATACGCAAACGCAGAAATTGCCAGGGAGCGAAACAGGCCCAGCTTGGTCTTGGTGCTGAGATAACTCCTTTGCTAGATTTTGGAGAGCATGCCGTATGCGCATTTAGCCTGGTTGATAGAACGAGCGTTGTTCTGGTCCGCACCACCATTTTTGAGTAAATGCTGTGCAAGTAGACGAAGGACTCGAAATGTTATCTACATCTACGCCTCTTCACCCCGGTTCATATGACACCCAAATTGCCCATTTTTCACTTGACTTTCGTGAATGTCCTTTTCGCCACCGAAGGAGTTGAAATGCCATCTACACTACTCCTGGACATTCGTCTTTTCACCCCGATTCATACGACACCCATATTGCCCATATTTCGCCTTACCAGCAAAAATATCCTGTTTCGAATGTCCTTGTCGCCACCGAAGGACTCTAAGTGCCATTTATAGTGTTCCCGGACATTCGCCTCTTCACCCCGGTTCATATGACACGCATATTGTCCATTTTTCATACAACTTTCATGAATGTCCTTTTCGCTCCAAAGGACTCGAAATGCCATCTGCACTACTTCTGGATATTCGGGTGTTCACCCCGATTCATATGACACCCATATTGACCGTATTTCGCTTCACTGCCAAAAATATCCTTTCTCGAATGTCCTTGCTGCCACCGAAGGACTCTACATCTACAGTACATCTCTTTCCATCCATTCTCCTCACGTACATATAAAAATCCTTGATTGCATAGACAACCTACCCAACATAATACAATACATACATAGTACTATTTTCATACAAAACCCCGACATTGAATGATGAATCAATTGCTCTCGAGCCGCAGACGCAAATCGCCCAGCCGCTGTCTAGCAAAACACAGCATAAGGCCTTCCGAAAATAGAGCGACAACTTGAGCCGCCTGCTGAGGCGTGGTACTCATGAATGACAAAATTGTGACTTTTATTGCTTTAAACTTATTCAATCGACCTTCCAGATTCAACTGATCATTGAAAACCCTTTGCGGATACATTTATAGGGTTAGTTTGCCTTGTAATAACCCATTCATAAATGTTCAAGTTCCCGACTTTTTAGCTCCAGGTAGCGTTCATTCATAAAACACTCATTAAATGGTGATAAAAGGTATCATTATATAGCTAAGATCTCAAGGTTTGAAATGACATGCGATTTGTAGGGATACATAACGAACTTTTAAAAATATACATACAAATACACTGCTCGTCACCAGAATAGGTTCAACGTTTGTGCAAAAGTAAAACAGCTCTACCTCTGTAACCAACTTGACGATTTCAATGAAATAAATTTTAATCGATAGCCCAGGATGTTGTTAATGAAGTAAAATACTTTGGGATTTAAAGCACACATAATTTATTTATAATTTTTTTCTAAAAAACGTAACAAAAGGTTCTTTTTTTTTTTGGTCACCAGAATAGGTTCAAACACAAAATAGTATAAAAATTCATATCTAAAGCAAAAATTCAAGCTTACATTGATTGTAACATAAAAGTCATTAGTTTTAGAATATTTTAATAGTGCGTACTACCTCCTTGGGTCAAAATGACATCGTAAATCCGGTCTGGCAATGAAGCATAATAATTTCCAATATCTCGATGGGAGATTTGAGCCCACGCCCTTTTAATGGCTTCCTTTAGGGTATCATTATCTTCGTACTGTCTCCCCCTTCATACACCCTCCGTGATAAAAGTCCCCACATATTTTCTATAATATTAAGATCAGGAGAGTATGGCGGCCATTCCAGCAATTTGACATTTTGACCCTTGATCCACGATTTTACCTCTCTCGCAGTATGAATGGGGGCATTATCATGTTGGAACGTCCATGTAATTGGTCTAAAAATATTCGAGAAGTGTGGAAATGCTTTTTCCAATACCGATTTGTAAGCGTTCGCGTTCATTTTGGGAGTTAAAAATTGTAATTCACAAGTCCCATAATATGAAATGGCTCCCCATACCATTACACCGCCTGCACAGCTGTGATGACGACTTAAATAGGTTACAGGCGTTCTTATATCGTGGAAATAAAAGTTATATCCATCAGGTCCGTCGAGGTTGAACTTTTTTTCGTCGAAAAAGACGATGGTGTGCCACTCCTTATTCCCGGTCATATGCTCTCAAGCAAAACGAAGACGTGTAGCCTTACGAGCACCGTTAAGCGGTGTTTTTTTAGTTTTAGTCTTTTTAAGTTGCAAGTGTTGCATATTACACATGTTACAGTTGATAGGCTCGCTTTAACACCGCTTTTTTCCCTGATCTTCGATTCAGAATGGCGAGAATTTGACGCAGCTCGGACAATATGTCTTCTGCCTGCTGCTGTTGTTGCTGAATAAAGGCATCCTTTCATATTTTTTTCGTAATTTACACCTTTTCGGATAAAATTGCTCACTACATTTTCACTTCGACCAATTTTTCTGGCAATTTCTCGCTGATTTAGGCCACATTCGAGGTAACCTTTTATTTGATCCTTTTCTAAGTCATCCAGTTGTTTACTGCGACCCATTTTGGACTAAAATCACTCTACACTACCGGAATTGTTAAAAATACAAAATTTCACACTGTTTGATAGCAACTGCACATCGCAAACTAATGAATTACCGTTGAACCTATTCCGATGACCCAAAAAAAATGTAGTGCTTTGAGTGAACAAAACAATCGAAGCAAGATTTAACATAGGTACAGTCACAGCAATGTCCTCATTTTTGTAGTATCAAGTCTAAACAAAAGAAAGTTTAAAACATCCAACAAAAATATAATGTACATGTTATACTTTTTGAGATAGGAGAGAAAACGTAAATGCAAATTCTTGAACCTATTCTGGTGACGAGCAGTGTATGGGCCCACCAACATTTGTACTAAACGGCATCTCTCTATCATATTTTGCAAGGTAGCGTCCATTTATGTCGCTTACCGTCCCAACTACACTTGCGAGCAAAAATACTGAATCAAACCGAAAGCACGTGTATGTACTTTCAATTTAAGAGATGGAGCCACTTTGGACCCCGCGGCAGAGCGGCTGTGCAGGCGAAAAACCGGAAAATTTGAGCCTTCTTTAGGGTTTTGTATAAAAACAAAGCGATGCGTCGTAATAGATCAACTAGAGGGGAAATTAAGGTCGAAATTTTTTTTTTCGTTTGGTATAGGCAAGTGGGGTATCGTAAGAAAGGTACCGTCAAGTACATTCCATTTTTTGATTTTTTTTCAAATTTGAAGAAAGGAGAAAAGAGGGAGAGGGGAAAATATGTGGTCCGAGTTTGCCCCCCCCCCCCCCCCCCCCCCCCTTGCATTTCGAGACCGTTATAGCTAGACATATGAAAACTTTCAGAAAAGCGGCATTTTACTTGCATAGAAAACCGAAAATTATAGAATTTAAAATCTCATCCAAAAAGGTTAATAATAGTACATTTCTATAGTTGCAGTTAGCACACCCCTGCACCCCTCAAGCACACGTGAGGTCAAAAATATTGATGGCTAATAATAACCAACATCATAGGCAATAATATCTCTAAGTTTCATAACAATGACATAATATTTAATAATGGTACATTGACTTAAAGTTATGCATTTTGACACTATCCATACAAAAAATACACCTACCGGCCTCACGCATAAATATGCGTGTACTACTTGCATGTTGTTTTTCGTAGTGCTAATTGCAGTTATTTAATGAACCAACTTTGAGGGTGAAGATTGGTGATTGGTGATCCTAACAATAATTATTCACACAATTTATTTTTTTAGGGTTTTGTGTCTTAAATCTTACAAAATCGGTCAAATACCTGTCTGTCCGTCTGTTCATAGAATATCTTACGAACGGCTGAAGCTGCACACATAATTCGGTGAGAATGTGTAGAAATGCTATAATTTGCTGGAAAAAGCGTTTTGTTGTAATTGGCCAACTTTAAGAGGGGGGGGGGGGGGTCCACATATAGGCGAAATTAAGGTCATTTTTTTTTTAACCACTGGTATAGCCAAGTGGGGTGTCGTGAGAAAGGTAATGTTGAGTACATTCCATTTTTGGCATTTTCTTGAGATTTGTAGAAAGGGGAACAGTGGAGAAGGAAAAAATATTAGATCGTAATTTGTCCCAACCGCCCTGAATTTCGAAGCCGTTACACAAGTTTGCAATTTGCAATGTCGTCTTAACATGAATGGTTAAGCATCTCGAAGAGTAGGACAGTTTATCTCGTATACAAACATCTCTATCTGCAGCTTCTCGTATTAAAACTATTACTTTGAGAGGTGACAGATGCAGTCTTCTTGTGAATTGGTATGTAAGATACTACATCATGGGTAAGACATTTAATTATGGTGTTTTTATTCAGCTAAGTGGTACCAAGAAGAGCGGGGAGTCAATAATTAGATACCAAAATAAGCGCGTGCTACAAAACCCTCGAATTGCGGGCGTAGCCCTCTATATTCCGGTTTCATTTTAAATAAACTTAATAGGATTTAAATTGAAGAGCGTTAAATTTTACATCCAATCCATTACTCAAATCTTAAATTCGGTAAATTTTTTCGGTTTTTTGCCTGCACGGCTGTTCAAGTTGGCTCAACAATCTTACTAAACGGCATTTCTCTATCATTATTAACAAATTCACTTTTTTCATTTGGTCTTAACCACTATATTTATTCTTAATTCCTGACGCGTTTCGCTCTTTCGAACATCTTCGGAGGAATGGATAAATTACATGTTACAATTCAATATATACAAATTTCTGGTCTTAGTCCTAAACATTTTCTTGTCACATAATCTAGTTATTATAAAACATTCTTATCTCTAGACTTTATGGTGTTACGTACGTACTATTTTCGTACATAGACATAAAAATGAAAGGATCGAAGTGTGAGGTGGTAATCGTAAAACAGTATGTAGACGAAACTCAAGATGTGTATTTCAGGTTGAGTAGTCGGGAAGGGTTAAGGTCGGTATGATCATTTAGGAGGGATTTTCCTGGTTGTTGGTTCGATCTATTGATTTCTAAAGCCTCTAGTAGGTTTAGTTTTTTCCCTTTCGGACATATTGGGTTGAAAATTATTACCAACTTTATGACCGGTTTCTTTTAAGTGCTCAGAAAAATTTGAAAAGTTAGAACCGTTCATATGTTCTTTAAATCTGACCTCTATCGATCGGCCTGTTTGTCCAACGTATGTTGCCGAACATTCTGGGCATTCGAGTTTGTATATCCCAGGTTTTTTGAATTTGTCGGATCGAGGTTTTGCATTTAAAAGTCTCTTCCCCAGGGTGTTATCACTTTGAAAGGCTGGAGTCATGTTATCTTTTCTTAACAAGTTGCCAACTTTTTCTGAGAGGGAGGGGGTGCATGGAAGTGAGACGTTGTGCTCCATTCGGTCTGTTGAGTCCTTAGGGTAGACTAAGTTCCTGATCATTTCAGTCCTCTTCTTTTTTTATGAGGCTATCCACCATGTCTCGCTGGAACCCGTTGTTCATCGCTATAGTTCTTATGATGTTAAGTTCGCTTTCTCTATTTGGTTCTGACATATGAATTTGGAACGCGCGGTGGACCATCGACCTGTGTGCTGACACTTTGCATGACCAAATGCTGACGGAATCCTCGGTGATAGTTACATCCGAAAATGTTAGTTTCCGATAGACTTGGAAGTCGAAGTTGTTATCTACATAGGAAATTGTCAGGTCAAGGAAGTTGATAGTATTATTTACACTTTTCTCAAGAGTGAACTGAATGTTTTGTTCACAGTGTTCAAAAATGTGAGAAACGCATCCAGTTGTCTGTTTAGGACTAAGACCAGAAATTTGTATATATTGAATTGTAACATGTAATTTATCCTTTCCTCCGAAGATGCTCGAAAGAGCGAAACGCGTCAGGAATTAAGAATAAATATAGTGGTTAAGACCAAGTGAAAAAAGTGCATTTGTTAATAAAATGAATTACCACAAAGTAGACAAGTCGTCAATCGAGTCAATTTCTCTATCATACTTTGCAAGGTCAAATCGCTTACCGTCCCAGATAATATATTTCAAACAAGCACAATATCAGCGCGAGATAATATTGAGCGTATAGGTATCGTTTAAGAGTTTTGTTACATGGCCTTTAACGTAGAAGGTTATATAGTTGTAGGACCGCAGACCCCTCATAACATAGCGACTCAGGGCTCCTGCAACCAAAACTCCAGATCGTCACAGATGACGATTCCTGTGTGGCCAACGGTAATATGCTGGGAATTCAGGGTTAACGTTTTTGGTTGTCAACGATAGTTTTCGGTCTGGCCACTCCAATGCGAGCAACGGACAATGTCGACGGTAGTGGACGGGCAAGCAAATTTTTATCCTTTTTAAACTAGATAAATAAAATGAAACCGGAATATAGAGGGCTACGCCCGCAATTCGAGGGTTTTGTAGCACGCGCTTATTTTGGTATCTAAATATTGGCTCCCCGCTCTTCTTGGTACCACTCAGCTGAATAAAAACACCATAATTAAATGTCTTACCCATGATATAGTATCTTACATGCCAATTCACAAGAAGACTCCATCTGTCACCTCTCAAAGTAATAGTTTTAATACGAGAAGCTGCAGATAGATATGTTTGTATACGAGATAAACTGTCCTACTCTTCGAGATGCTTAACCATTCATGTTAAGACGACATTGCAAATTGCAAACTTGTGTAAGGGCTTCGAAACTCAGAGCGGCTGGGACAAAAAACGGTCTAATATTTTTTCCTCCTCCACTGTTCCCCTTTCTACAAATCTCAAGAAAATGCCAAAAATGGAATGTACTCAACATTACCTTTCTCACGACACCCCACTTGGCTATACCAGTGGATAAAAAAAATGACCTTAATTTCGCCTCTATGTGGACCCCCCCTCTTAAAGTTGGCCAATTACAACAAAACGCTTTCTCCAGCAAATTATAGCATTTCTACACATTCTCGCCGAATTATGTGTGCAGCTTCAGCCGTTCGTAAGATATTCTATGAACAGACGGACAGACAGGTATTTGACCGATTTTGTAAGATTTAAGACACAAAACCCTAAAAAAATAAATTGTGTGAATAATTATTGTTAGGATCACCAATCACCAATCTTCACCCTTCCAAAGTTGGTTCATTAAATAACTGCAATTAGCACTACGAAAAACAACATGCAAGTAGTACACGCTTATCTATGCGTGAGGCCGGTAGGTGTATTTTTTGTATGGATAGTGTCAAAATGCATAACTTTAAGTCAATGTACCATTATTAAATATTATGTCATTGTTATGAAACTTAGAGATATTATTGCCTATGATGTTGGTTATTATTAGCCATCAATATTTTTGACCTCACGTGTGCTTGAGGGGTGCAGGGGTGTGCTAACTGCAACTATAGAAATGTACTATTATTAACCTTTTTGGATGAGATTTTAAAATTCTATAATTTTCGGTTTTCTATGCTAGTAAAATGCCGCTTGCAAGTTTTCATATGTCTAGCTATAACGACACCTGGCGCAGTGAAGCCGGAGGAACTGATTTTTGATATGGGTTAATTCGGGATCATTTATGAGTTTATGTGTAACTAAGATATTGGTGGTATACTTGACTGCACTTATTAGTACCATGTGCAGCTGCAGAATTCTGTATTGCTATTATTAGGGTTTTGTAGTAAAAACAAAACCCTTATGAAATCGGTCATGCGTCCGTCTGTCCGTCTGTCTGTCTGTCTCTCGATAAAATATCTCATGAACCGCTGAAGCTACATATATGAAATTTTGTGGGAATATGTAGAATTATTATAATTCGCCGGAGAAAGCGATTCGTTGTAATAGGCTGACTTTGAGGGGAGGTCCCCATAGAGGGGAAATGAAGGTCAAATTTTTTTTTTCATCTGGTATAGGCAAGTGGGGTATCATGAGAAAGGTACTGTCGAGTACATTCCATTTTTGGTATTTTCATCAAATTTGAAAAAAGGGGAAAAGAGGTAGAGGGGAAAATATGTGATCCGAGTTTGTCCCCCCCCCCCCTTGCATTTCGAGACCGTTATACTTAGAAATATGTAAATTTGCAAAAAAGCGGCATTTCACTAGCATAGAAAACCAAAAATCGTAGAATTTTGATATCTTATCAAAAAAAGGTTAGTAATAGTACATTTCTATAGTTGCAGTTAGCACACCCCTGCACCCCTTAAACGCATCACAGGTCAAAAGTATTGATGGCCAATGATAGCTAACACTATAGGCAATAATGTCTTAGAGTATCATTGCAATCACGTAATATTTAATAATAGTACATTCATTTAAAATTGGGCATATTGACACTATCCACACAAAAAATACACCTACCGGCCTCATGGGTGTGAGCACTACTTTCATGTTGTTTTTCGTAGTGCGAATTGCAGTTATTTAATTAATCATTTTTGAAAGGGTAAAGATTGGTTGGGGGCGCTGACTAATACAACTTTAGCGGGTGTAGGGGGGGGGGGCGCCGTTGTCCACATAGAGGTGAAATTAAGGTCAATTTTTTTTATCGACTGGTATAGGCAAGTGAGGTGTTGTGAGAAAGGTAATGTTGAGTACATTCCATTTTTTCGCATTTTCTTGAAATTCGTAGAAAGGGAAGCATTGGGGGAGGAGAAAATATTAGTTCGTAATTTGTCCCCTTCCCCTTGAAATTCGAGACCATTATACTTATGGATTATGAAAACTTACAGTAAGGTGGGTTCCGGAAAAAAATGGAAAATAATGGAGTCTGTCTTCTCAGAATAGGTCAATTATAGTTTATTTCTATAGTTACAGTTAGCACACCCCTGCATGCCTTAAACACGTTCGAGGGCAAAAGTACTGATGGCCAACGATAACCAACACCTTAGGCAATAATATGTTCTAAGTTTCGTTACAATCACGTAATATGAATTGGCTTTGGCATGTAAAATGTAAGCGAGTAAGACATTTTAATTATGTTTTTTTTTTATCCATCTGAGTGGTTTCAAGAAGAGCAAGGAGCCGATATTTATATACCAAAATAAGCGCTTTCTACAAAACCCTCGGATTGCGGGCGTAGCCCTCTATATTCTGGTTTCATATTACTGTAAGCTTTCGATTGTGCCGCTAATTTTCTTGAAACTCGACCGGAAGCCAGTCCTCACTAACTTTCACCAATTGGGCAAATTTCGCTTAACCAGCTTTCTCCGTTATAAATTAATTGTGTTCTCAAAATTTGGCTGTTATAGTTATATAGTATAACTCTGGAACTGACCAATTGATGACGAGGGACGACCGGTAGCGCAGTGTGTTGAGGCATCAGTCTCATGTTTCGACTACCGGCGTTTCGGGTTCGAATCCCGTCCACGACGACGTTCGTGGCCATGGATGTGCAGGAGGTGCATGCTGGCAACTGCATTCTGCGAAACCAGTTTATGCCGACGAAACGTCAACTGGGCCACATGGAACAGTTGACGCGCTATGCCCCACAAGGGGTTAGGGCAATTAAGTAGTAAATTAAATAGGAGCCCAGTGCTGCCGTTCGCCCACTGTTTCACTCAGTTAGCTTCCTGCGTTATAGAGTTACTTTGCTTAGAAAATTCTGCTGTTATATAGCTGTAACTTTTGAACCGTTTGATGCGTTTTTCAGAAATCCGATAGGAACCTAGTCCTCCTTAAGATCCACCAATTGGATAGGTTTTGCCGAGCTAGTTTCTTCCTTTATGTAGTTATTTTGATTATAAAATTTGGTACAGGTAGATTTTTCTGTTAGGAAATTATTAGACTTAGATACTTTTGCCGTTAAATAGCTGTAACTTTTTAACCGCTCTATCGATATTGCTGCATTTCAATAGCAGCCGGCTCCCCACCGACATCTATCAACTGGAAAAGTTTCATTTCGCTTGCGACTTCCGTTCGGCGGTTATCGTGTCCACAACATTTTGCGGTTCTATATATATGTATATATATCGGGGCGAACGGTAGCGCAGTGTGTTGAGGCTTCAGTCACATGTTTGACTACCGGCGTTTCGGGTTTGAATCTCGTCCACGACGACGTACGTGGCCATGGATGTGCAGGAGGAGGAGGTGTATGCTGGCAACTGCATTCTCCGAAACCAGATTATGCCAACGAAACGTCAACTGGGCCACATGGAACAGTTGACGCGCTATGCCCCACAAGGGCAAGGGCAATTGAGAGAGAGAGAGAGAGAGCGACTTATCGACTTCGACGTAAAGAAAACCAACTACGGGGTCGAAACTCGTTATAGAGGGAGGATCGAACAACTGATTTTTTCTTCAAAAATCAGTTAAAAACCCATTCCATAAAGCTTACAATTAGTTTCATAAAATAAATAAATAAATTAAAATTGTCAGTAATTTGTTAAATAATAAAAAGCTTATAATATTTTAATTACCTGAAATAATTCCGATTTTAAAATGGAGCATTTACTATGAGCCCATGATTTCCTCTCTAAATGCTGAGCACATGAGTCAATTTGTTTTGTTGGCGGGGCACAAAATTCTTGCAGTCTCCAAGAATGGCCAAAAAGCAATGGGTCAGTTTCTAGTCCTAGTGACGGATTCATCATATCGTCCATAGCATTACTATTGTAATTTCCGCATAATCCCCGGGTTTTTCCTTTCCATTGTTCGTTCAACCTAACGTATATCCGCGTTCCATGATCCCATTTAAGTTGCAAACCTATACCGGTTACTTCAATTGTCGTTAGTAATCCCGATTTATATACTGAGAATCCATAAGGACCGGCTGTCGGAGAATCCTTTCCTATGGAAGACATTGTTATTGTTATTCAACTATACGAGTATGTGTACTTATACTTTTCGGTATATGGTAATCCGAGGATAGTATTATCGAATCGGTAACTCGTCCATTTAGTGAGATTTTTATCGATTTAGAGCAGGTCACGCCCATTGAGCCACACAGAACATTTTGAATTACTATGCTAAAACCATCTCCCTCAGGTAAACTTCCTTTAGCCAGGATATAATCGCAAACGCCTTGAAAATCAAAGTCAGCTTTATCAAAACTTGTAAAATGTGAGTCTCCCCAAACTTTACAAGTTGCTGCACATTTATTAGAGACGCAATTCCATTTTCCAGCTTTGCATATACTAAAATATAAAAAAGAAAATTATATTTATATTAAGCTTAACCAGACTTTGGAAACTTACAATAGGCGTTTTTTTTGCAAATCTTAAACTAGACAGTTTAGTGAAACCACACGTTCTACAACAACAATAGGCATGATTTTTGGGGAATTTATGGGCTGTAGGGTAAAATAACATACGCGTTACACCAACAACATAAACCTGGATAGATTAGTAGGGTGGCTACCCTAGACTCGATAAAAATAAATAAATAAATAACTGGCGCAACAGTCCAATTTGAACCACGGGCTCGAGATGAGTTAGCATCATCTCATTTTCTAGATCGTGACGGTTTTTGTGCAGAGGTATGTGATCAGCAACACGCTCAACTGAGCTATTTACCCCATAATGGGTCCTCATTTAACGGCTAGCTTGCCCCAGGTATAACAACCTTCACACTTCGCGTGAAGGGTATCATACCTTCGTTGTGTTTTGTGGTACATTTGCCTTTTTGAAATTAGTAGTAAAACTTGTTCGGTTTTCACTGTTAATATAAGAGGTATATCAAATAGTAGGGCGAATTCAATCAAATTTAGGACCACGTTCCTAAATTAGCAGTCAATACGATTGAATAATATGCAATTTCGTAAAGATGTCTTCAGAAATAAAAAAAGTTTTTCTAACAAAAACTTGCCTTTGGAAAGATCGTTCCTATGACAGCTATATGATATAGTAGTCCGATTTCAACCAAATTCAGGAAATGATTTGACTAGAGATACTATTGATTTTTGTGAAATTTGAAAAAGATATCTTTAGAAATAAAAAAGTTTTCCTCACAAAGACGAATTTTTGGACCGGTCGTTCCTATGGCAGCTATATGACGTAGTGGTCCGATTCCATTGGTTCCAATATATACACTGCGTGCAATAGAAAGAAGGTTCTGTACAAAATTTCAGCTCGATAGCTTTAAAACTGAGGGACTAGTTTCCTTCTCTGCGTTGCAAACTTCATGACAAAGTTAATATACCCTATCACATCCGTGAAGGGTATAAAGATAAGAGTTTGGTAGGGATCGAACCCGCGACCTCTTTGGATAGAGCTACACTTGTGATTATCACTGATAAGGAACACGTTTGAATGATGTTTGTTAAGCTAGAGCGGTTTTCTCTGAGCTGCTTGCTAGCTCACTGCTCGGCTGGCCGCTAATCGATATAGTCCCTTTGAGTCGTCCTTGAATTTCTTTAGTCCGAATAACTCCAAGCTCGCGCGTTCTGAATTGGACTCTGACACTGATGGCTCGTACTCTGCGAAATCCGGGTTGACAGTCGTAGGTGAAAGGGTTAGCCGTATGGGTCTGAACCCAGAAAGCGGCTATATAAAAGTAACGACGGCACAAAGGCGCAAATACAGGAGAGCTAAGGCTGAGGGCCACTCTAGGGAAAAATCCCGGGAGATAGCCCTTCAACGTTCAGGACCTAAGCCGCCAGTAAAGCACGAATGCTCTGAAGAGTAATCTCTGCAAATTAACCTGGCTAAAAAAACCAGGATTCGCGAAGAGTCCGGAAAAGCTTTATACAGTCATGTAGCGGCGGCTGTCAAATTGGGGTTCTGCTCAGCTGATGCAACCACTGCCTCTCTAACGACGGAGCAAATGATTTTGTTACAGGAGGTTATTATTGATGTCACGAGGATCAGGACATTGATTTTAAATATTGTGTTCCCCGTACAGGCTGGTTCTTGCTGATCTGTACCAATGCTGTGACTGCTGAATGGGTGCGGAGGAACTTCGGATTCATCAAGTCCAAATGCCCGTTATCCATTGCACTTGTGGAAGAAAAGGACTTCGCTCGTCCACACGTTGTAAGAGGTTATTTCCGCCGCAGTGCCATGCTCTCCAATGAAAGGGTCCTTGGGTCCATCGGGGCACAAAATCGCCTTCCAACTACTAGTTGAAGGGTATTAAATCGAGGAGAGAAAAAAGACTCCTCACACTTCGTCCTAACTGTGGACGACGCTTCGATGGAGCGGTTGCTGGAACGCAAGGGTAAAGCTGCGTACCGCTGCACGCACGTTACCCTCAATCTGGAGCAGCAGAAAGCGAGTACAACCATTGCACCTGCCATAAGCGAACCCTGTGCTAACGTTGTGGTGGACCAAGCCTAAACTTGCGTGGAGCCTGCCGATCCCGATAGCAGCTCCACAGTCACCATCGATGCAAACACACCGTCGACTAGCAGCGCATCTTGCACTCTACACACTTTGTCTAGTGCTGCAAACCCGGTGCGTCCTGTAGTCAACGCTCGCCAAGGCTCATCATCGATACGGGGCAACAACCCGTTTGGTCCTCGTACTGCAACTGGTTCGGAGAACATCAGGGGCTCTCATCGTTGGGAACGTGATAATAAGGGGGACGGAGACAACGGATCCCAATAAGGCAAGCAACAGTGCCTTGTCCAACGCTCGCTGTCTACGTGTGAGCACAATTAAGGTGCTTCAGGCGAACCTGCACCACGCTAAAGGTGCATCGGCTACCGTGTATAGATTGTTCGCCGAAAAGCAGGCTACCATCGGCCTAATCCAAGAGCCATGGGTGGCCCGCGGCCGCATGTGTGGTCTAAACACAACAACAGGTAAGTTGATCTACGACAGGTTAGTAGGTTGTCCGCGTGCGGCGCTTCTGATCGACAAATGCGCCAACCATGTACCGCTAACCAATTTCTTTTTTAAAGATCTAGCTGCTGTATTAGTGGAAATTTCCACACTCAATGGTCATCAGAAAGTGGTGGTAGCGTCCGCTTACTTTCCATCTGACAATGATGAGATTCCACCGCTCGAGGTTCAGCACCTCGTAGACTTCTGCCGACGTACCAACCGACAATATGTGATCGGTAGCGACGGGAACGCACACCACACGGTGTGGGACGACAACGATAGAGGTAAGCGCCTTCTTGAATTTCTCATGTGTAATCTTTCCTAACCAAGGGGTGTAAGCCAACCTTTGTAACGGCGGCAAGAGAAGAGGTACTTGACATTACCCTTGGTAGCGGTCTCTTTTCCATGTTCGCTGCGAACTGGCACGTGTCGAACGAGGTGTCTCTGTCGGATCATAGACACATCAAGTTCGATATCCTTGGACAATCCGAGATTCGTTCGGACACTTATTGTCCAAAGAAAACTAACTGGAATTAATTCCGGAAATTAGTTAGCTCCAAAGCTGTACCACTGGCCAGCCCCATCAGCACTACAAGGGAAATTGACTTAGCGGCTTTTGAGCTCATTGAAATCTTAACTTCCTTCTACAAAGATAGTACCATTTCACGTACGTTGAGTTCAGTGCGTAAGGTACCCTGGTGAAATGAGGAACTGCCCAGCAAGCAAGGGAAAGTTATGAGGATGTTCAACAAAGCCAAGCGCTGCAATAGGTGGGATGAGTATAGAACTGCCCTCACCCAGTACAATAGGCTCATAAGGCACTCCAAACCTGTTTGCAGGAGAAGGTTTTGTGAAAGCATTCAGTTGCTTCCAGAATCGGCGCGCCTACACAAAGTGCTATCCAAGGACTCAGCTAACGGGGTCGGCCTTTTATTGAGACCAGACGGTTCGTACACTGAAGGTCCAAAACAAACTCTGGAATTGTTGCTTCAGACCCACTTTCCAGGGTCCGTCCTGTCAGAATTTGATCCCTCTCCAATTGCGAGACCCCACTAGGTCCCTTAAAACCGGACACGCAGTTTATCGGGGGTCATCTTTGATATGGACAAAGTAAAAGGGGCCATAGGGTCCTTTGAGCCGTTTAAGGCTCCCGATTTGGACGGTATTTTCTCCGCCCTGTTGCAAAACAGCTTGGAGATAATAATCTCTCCATTAATCCAGCTATTTAGGGCAAGTTACAAACTAGGGTATATACCACAACCTTGGAAGAATGTTAATGTGGTTTTCATACCCAAGGGGGGTAATAAACCGGAGCAATTATCCAAATCCTATAGGCCGATTAATTTTACTTGCTTTCTCCTTAAAACCATGAAAAAGTTGCTTGACTTACATATTAGGCACATAATGGAACTTCCGAGCCCTCTACACTGTATCCGATTCGCTTACACGAAGGGTAGGTCAACTGTGACCGCCCTACATAACCTAGTGGGGATAACTGAAAAATCCCTCGATGACAAGGAATCGCGTTGTGTGCCTTTCTTGACATTGAGGGGGCTTCCGATAACACTGGCTAATATTGCATATCCAGAGCACTGGAACTCAGGAACAGCCCGCCTGCTACCATTGCATGGATAGATGCCACGCTTCGTGGACGGGATATCCACTCAATTCTAGGCAGCATCTCCATATGAGTGAATGCCGTAAAGGGTTGCCCCCCCCCCCCCCCCTCCTTTTATGGTCCCTAGTCGTAGCTAATTTCAATGTTTAATGAGCACGGTTATCTGACAATCGGATACGCGGACGACATAGCCATCATTTTCAGAGGTAAATTCGAATCTATCATCACAGAGGTGATGGAGACGGCTCCTGACATAGTTCTACACTGGTGTGTTGCTGTCGGCTTACATGTAAATCCACAGAAAACTCTCGTTGTAGCATTCACAAATAGACGAAACCGTGCACTGGAACCAATCTCGTTGGGCGGTACGACCTTAGAGTGTTCCACCGAATTTAAATGTCTAGGCGTAACACTAGACTCGAAACTTAACTGGAAAACTCACATAGATAATGTAATTAGCAAAGCTACATGCACAATGTGGGCTTGTAGGAGTCTCTTTGGACGAACATGGGGACTCTCCCCAAAGATGATTGAGTGGTTGTATACCATGCTGGTGCGCCAAATGGTGACGTACGCTGCGCTTGTGTGGTGGCCTAAAACTCAACAATCTTCTGTCCTACTAAAGTGCAATAAACTACAACGCCTTGCTTGCCTTGGTAGCACTGGAGCTTTGCGCACTTGTCCAACGCCAGCCCTGGAGGCTGTCATTGAATTTACGCCGCTGCATATACGAGTATTCATTCAAGGATCAGCAGCTCAAAATGTTCTCAGAATTCGTCTAACTTCCAACGAACGTAGTGGAGAAGTGTAACGTTACTTTCGGTATGGGTGGCATGATGACCGTATAAGTCTGCCAGACAGTTAACTGCCAAACCCTAATAATAGTTCTGCCAGAGAAGGACGTGTGCTAGTGTGCTTGCTCAGCGACGGTGAGATGAAGGGAAGGTACGAACTATGGTGCTGGCACTATTATTCCAGGACGTTACATCTTGTCACACATCAAAGCCCCAACAAAAATACCTGCGAATGAAACGGGATCATTACTCTAATCCACAAATCCGTTGCTTTACTTTCGAGTCACAGATGGATGGTGACTCAATCGCGATAGCTCCCACCCATCCTTGGTTGAAGCGCGCGATATACAAGGTTTGTTATTTAACCCCCCAAGCTGTATAACTACATGTCCGCTAAAACAGAGAATATATAGCTGAAAACTCGGATTTTTCTTTTCTAATAACACATCATTCTATTTTTTTAAATTCAATATATACCTATATACTACAATATTCTTACATGAAAGCACAAAATTCATATTTGTTTATATCTGGAAGTTTAATGCAATATTACAACAAAGCATTTGGAAGAAAAAAGGAGTGATTCTAATCATATTCATAAGAAAACGTAAATATCGATCGTTAATCAAGTAGTTTAAGAATAACTCTGCCTAACTGGTATGTGCGCACATATGTAGTTGTTGGCGTTGTAAATACATAAGTTAATATCGTTGAATATGATTATTGTTCCTTCCTATATTTTTATGTAGGTGCTATGCATTAATACTCCCAATCCCAATACTCCAATACGGTATCTGGTTTTAACTTAAAATTAAAAACTAGAGGAAAAAAATACACTAGAAAAAAACTAGAAAAGAATATTCATGATAATCTAGCTACTGGGTTCGCTTAAGTGTATAACCCTTCCGGGTTCATTTCAATAATATGCATTTATTGGTTCAGGTGGCAGTAACTAGGATTAACTTATAAAGTTATCCCAAACTTTCAGCTTTAGTGTATAATCCTTCAGGGTTCAATTCGATAATATGCATTCAAGGCGTGTTTTTTGTACTGTGGTGAAGGTTAATTGGGGGCTATCCGGGTTAACTTACACACATTACACAAACAACTAGGGTATGTTGTTTGTGTAATGTGTGCTCTGATGACCGTATAAGTCTGATTCTAACATAGGTGTGGATTAGTGGAAAGTAAGAGATACTGATTCCTATACTGCTTTGGGGCTAGACAATCCCACGTACCTAGTCAATTGGCTTCCTAGTACCTGAACATGGTGCCGACCTGTGATGCGAAAGGAAGCACTATCCCCGACTGAGGAGAATGCTTACTAGTACGTGAGGAACGGAAGCACATTCAACTCTCTTGGGGATAGTGGGTTTAACTGAGCCCGTGATGCACAACTTAATCAGTAAGATATTCCGTAAGGATATTGAACGGTGAGATCATTCCGGCTTTTGAGAAGTCAGTAGCAAATAATGAACCACGGGGATGGGTGTGCCAACAGTACCAAGGTACTGGCCCATCAAGGTGTTGGACTCGTGGTGGCTGTGAGTTATTGTTAAGTCGGCTAAGCTAGGTCGCAGCCTATAATGGTAAGGTTCTGAGGAAAGTGCATGTTCCAAAGTAGTCATCCTTCTGACTTCGGTCAGAGAAAACGCCATTCCCGTAAGGGAGGGAGGTAAAGAGCTTCGAGCTTAGGTACTCCTTAAGGCACCGAATGTAGACGATTCTGGGAATTCCTCTGTGTAATGTGTGTAAGTTAGCCCGGATAGCCCCCAATTAACCTGGACCACAGTACAAAAAAACACGCCTTCTTCCAGGTTACAGTAACTAGGATTAACTTATAAAGTTATCCAAACTTGCAACTTAAGTGTATAATCCTTCAGGGTTGAATTCGATAGTATGCATCCAATGGTTCATGTTACAGTAGTTAAGATTAACTTGTAAAGTTATCCAAACAACTTTCGCATTTTCTGTGGCGCACGATTAATCGTGCTTGCTCCCTAGCCTGCACACCAGTCCGTCAATGTGTACCATGGGCAACGATCGTTTATATGATAGTATCTAAAAAAGGAAATAGTTCGTGTTAAGTGATGATCATTAGCATATCAACCTTAATCAGCGACGAGCAGCAGTCAATGGGATTGCGGAGATCCGTAAGTCCACGACCTTGTCAAGCAGAAATAATAATGTATAAAACGCAGTAATCATAACACGATATCGTGTGCAGACCCCGATCAATATTCGTTATTGACACATATTGGCATTTCTCGAGCTTATGCACTTGAACGACTTACTACGTCTCCCAAATATCAGCTACCAAAAGTGAGCTCAATAGACCTCTTGTCGTTTAATCCTGCATGAATTCATTTCCATTCATAAGTCTTTTGCCTCGTACATTTCCAATTATTGGATGCACATCGCGCATTTCTGCTAGTCCTTTCAGGAAATTAGTTCCAACATCAAGTACACGGTTCTGCAATTCCTCCTCCTCGATAACTTCCAAAACAGCAATTCCAACAGCCCTTGCCATCGGGTTACCACCGAACGTAAATTGCAGAGCTTGTCCCAAACATTCGGAAATTTTCGGTGTTGTGACGACGGCAGCCATTGGGAAACCATTGCCAATTCCTTTAGCCATGGTAAAGATATCCGGTCCGGTATAATGTCATGATCCTGGACCCTCAGAAATGTTCACCAGTTCGACCGAGTACGGTCATGACTTCGTCGCTTATGAATAATGCACCCTTTGATTGCATCAAGTCCGCCACCTTTTGAATGTAACCTTTGGGAAACAGTACGGTTCCTCCTACGCCTCGAATCGATTCGGCACACACTGCAGCTCTTCGTGCAAATAATCTTCAAACACTCACGCACTTGTTGTAGTGCAATGTTTTAGATAAAGATTATTTTTTATACCCTTCACGGATGCGATAGGCTATATTAACTTTGCCATGAAGTTTGCAACGCACAGAAGGAAGCATCTCCGACCATATAAACTATAATATAATATTATATATTCCTGGTCAGTATGATGAGGCGAGCCGATTAAGCTTTGTCCGTCTGTCCGTCTGGTTCTATGCAAGCTGGTCCCTCAGTTTTAAAGCTATCAAGCTTAAATTTTGTACGAAGCCTTCTTCCTACTACACGCTGTAAATATGTCGGAACCAACGGAATCGGACCACTACGTCATATAGCTGCCATAAGAACGACCGGTCCAAAAATTCGTCTTTGTGAGAAAAACTTTTTTATTTCTAAAGATATCTTTTTAAAATTTCACGCTAATCCATAATACTTTAGTGAAATCGCATTCCCGAATTTGGTTGAAATCAGACTATTCTATCATATAGCTGTCATAGGAACGACCGTTCCAAAAGCAAGTTTTTTATTTCTGAAGATATCTTTACGAAATTATTATTCAATCATATTAACTGCCAAAACACGTTCCTAAATTTGGTTGAAATCGGCCCACTATTTCACATACCTGTCAAAGGAACAGTGAAATCGGAACAAGTCTTACTACTAATTTTAAAGTGGCAAATGCACCATCTCGCAACTTTCAATTCAAAACTCCCTGCAGCAACAGCAGCGGTCGCTATCACCGTCCTCCGTGTTCTCGACTTCTCAGCACACTTTCGAGTGGTCCGTGTTGACGGCGCAATCAAATTCAGCGGATCATGAACGCGACGAACAAAAAAGATGCCTTCGAAAGAGCCCGGTCCGTGGCCGCAATTTTATCACAAACTTTGCCTGCGATAGTGACGATGTTTGACAGAACAGAACGTCCGTGAATTTATCGACACACGGCGGAGAAATTCTGCACGCAATTCGCAAAATGCAAACGACAAAGACTGGAGGGCCGCACTGTGGGGGGAGTTTGGAAAATCGCTTGTCTTGTCATCGGTCTGCAGGCGGACCGACGGCGCGGTCCTTTGTTTGCGGAAAGATCGCGGGTCGATCAAGAAGACGGGAAATTAAATCGCCACAAATATGGCGACGACGTCCGATGTATACACGGCAATTGAACTTTTGCACTACTACCTATACAATATTTATGTTAAATGTATTACAATACGAGTATGACAGGTTCAAGAATCTTTTAGCTTTTTTATGTATGGACTTACTCAGGTAGATTAGGACATTTAGCAGCTAATCCGATCGAAAGCGGTTCCTGCGACCCATGCGAATGACAGCTTGTTGGGTGATTACTTGCACTCATTCCCCATTTGCTGAGCCTGCTCCTTTGAATATATAGCCAAGGAATGAGCTTTTCCTGTATGTTTCCATAGAAACAGTGGCTCCAAAATCTAGGTACTAAGTCGACAGTCAGCTAACTCAGCAGACTTACGAAATTCAAATATTAACAATAATTGACGTTTGTTTATGCACAATTCGACATTGTGGTCAACATTATGTCAATATCGAAACGCCAACTGAGTAGGCTGATTGTCGATAATTTGACAAAAATTGACATTTGTTTATGCACAATTCTACAGAACAGTCAACATTTGTCAGTATTAAACGCCAACTGAGTAGGCTGACTGTCGACTTATTCACCAGATATTGGAGCCAGTGATAAACGGAATATGCTCATTCCATGTATTGTATGTTCTAAGGCCTGCTCTGGCTGTGAATTTTCTGGGACTACTCGAATGATTTACTTTTCATTTATTAATTAAATGAAGTAATCTCTAAAATAAATATGAAAAAAAAAACACAAATATCTATTACAGATATTGTGTTTAAAAACACACAAGGTTTACGTTGAGACGTTTAATCGCTGCGCTTAGTCAAAAATGACGACCGTCCACAGCGCAGTCTAAGTGGATGTTCACACTGCGTGCGATGCCGAGCCGAGCCGGGTCGAGCGATGCAATGCGATTACAAGCTTTTAAAGCAAGAAAATGGAAAGTCTTCAATTTTAAATGGAATCACGCTTTGAGTGTACACACTGCGCGCGATGCAATGACGAGCCGAGCGATGGCCCGATGTTTTCACAAACTTCTTTGCTTTTTCGTGCGAGTACCGGCTGCTGATTTTTTGCGATGGAATTTAATGGGCCTTGCGATGGAGTTTATGGGCTTTGCGATGCTTTGCGATGTGAAGCTTTTTGGAGCCAGTATGGTGCAAGTACGAGCTGTAAAGTAATATTTGATGTAAGATCACACTGAAAAAAATGCATGTATGTCCGCTTTTATACCCTAGACTTTTAGGCGCGGCGGTGTGGCAGTGTACACATGGAAATTATGAGGGTCATCTCCTGATTCGATTTAGCCATATCTGTCTGTCTGTCTGTCCGTTTGCACGATAACTTTCGATAGAATGAAGTTAGAAACTTGAAATTTTGGTCAAATGTTTGTAGCATGATCTAGTTGGTTGGTATTGAAAATGGGCAAGATCCGACCGAAGGAACCCCTACAGATGAAATTTCAAATGAGCGATAACTTTCGATAGAATGAAGCTAGCGACTTGAAATTTGGTTCAAATATTTGGATTTAGATTTAGTTGGTTGGTATTGGAAATGGCCAAGCTCCGTCCCAAGCAACCCCTACGTCCCCTACAAATGAAACTTCAAATGAGCGATAACTTTCGATACAATGATGCTAGCGACTTGCAAAATGCGACAAATATTTATAGTGTAGGTTGTTAGTTGATTTTGAGAATGGGCAAGATCCTATTGAATGAACGGCAACCTTTCCTATAAACGTTAGTTCAAATGTAAATATCCAAAATTCGAATGGATGAACGATGAAACTTTTCATTGGATCCACGCCCACAGCTCAAACTGACCATATGGGAAATTCACTTTTAATGCATATGGCCGTTGCCAGTTGGAAGTTTTGGTATCACAACTAGGTCTGTACAAGTCTAGGGTATATACGCTTTGGACTCCGGTTTTGATTCAGTATGGCTCAAATGAAAGGTTATTATCACCGTAATAAGGTCGCGTTTAGAAGGCGTGGTTTCACAAGCGGTTTGAATTCAAATTCAATCTCGCCCCTCCACAAACCGCGGCGGTGGCCGCAACGGCGAGTCGAGCGGTTTATACATTCATCGTCCTAAAGCCGCCGCGGCTGCCGATTTTTGCGTTTATACACAGCGGTGCGCCGCTGCTCAATCCGCTTGTGACACCTCTCGTCTGAAGTCGCGGGTAGAGATGATGAAATTCATCAACACTGGGCCTTACTTCATTAATAGGATGCACCCAATGGCGACGCCCTTCCATTTTTAGAGCACTGTTTTCAAACGGAAATAAATTTACTGGGTCAAGCATACAAACGACATGATATCGAACGGATTCTATTCCTTGAACTAAATTGGTCTCTACTCTCCATCATTGCTTGCAGTGAACATCCCGGATCATCTTTGCATCGCAAGCCATCGCTCGGATCATCTTTGCATCGCAAGCCATCGTTCGGCTCGGCATCGCACGGCGTGCAATGTGAACACCCACCACATCGCATCGCTCGACCCGGCTCGGCTCGGCATCGCACGCAGTGTGAACATCCACTAAGAAGCAAATAGGCAGATATTTGCGTTTTGCTCTCTTAACTAGCGAATTTCGAGATTCGTAGGCGGATTCTATTGTTATATATAATCTATAAATGCACGCTATATTCATTACAAACAAACAAATTGTAAATAACGTGTACCTGCTGGCGCTTCACTATTTTCTTCAACTGAAATTTGATTCACTTACCCATGATATATACCTATATTTGCGGCATGCACAAAAGAATTGGCACGCGAGCATGTGAATTTGAGTGAAGACAATAAGTCACCATGCAAATTCACATGTAATGAATCTACGTAAACTGGGTTATGCGAAATATATTGGGTATCAGCAAAAAGACAATGAAGCAACAGTAGGAATGAAATTATTCGGTCATAAGAATAGTATTTAAGTGAAAGTAATGTGTATAATAAAAAACAGTTATATCAGAACTCAACAAAGGTAGTTACTGAATTTCGCTGTTTTCACTGCGAACTTTTTAGAAATCACGGCAAGTGTGTAACAATGGAACTCGGAGGACGAGGGTTGGTGCGGCCGTGAAGGCCTAAAGACACCACGTGTCGAAGAACCACTCTCTGCTGACCACCCATGACGTGCGCTGGCAGACCAACTCAGCTGTCGGGAGTAGCGGGGTGGGCGAAAACACGGCAGTCATCAGCCCCCTCCATTTGTGTACAAAAGAATTTATCGCACGTCAGCCCGTTATACAAAATTAAAAAAAACCAGGCCGAAGCTTCGGAGTCCGAAGCGTATATACAGACCTAGTGGTGATACCAAAAGTACAAATTGGCAACGACCATATGCATTAAAAGTGAATTTCCTATATGACCAGTTTATAGGGGAAGTTGGCACCCTATCAGGAGGAATTTGAGCATTCTCAAAATTAATTAACTAACCCATTCTACAAATATTTGTCGAATTTCTCAAGTCGCTAGCTTCATTCTATCGAAAGTTATTGCTACTCACTTGTAGGGGAGGTGGAGGTTTCGTGCATTGCGCATTTTTAATAACAGCCAACTAGATCCCAGTACAAGTATTTTACCAAAATGTCAAGTCACTAGCTTAATTTTATCGAAAGTTATCACTTATTTAAAGTTTCACTTGTAGGGGAGGTAGAGGTGCTTGGATCGGATCTTGCTCATCATTGCCTCAAACAAATAAGATCATGCTACAAACAATTGACCAAAATTTCAAGTCTCTAGCTTCACTCCATCGAAAGTTATCACTTATTAGAACTTTTATTTGTAGGGGAAGTAGGGGTTTCGTTGGTCGGATTTTACATATTTTCAATATTAGCCAACTGGATCCTATTACAAACATTTAACCAAAATTTTAAATCGCTAGCATTATTTTGTCGTAAGCTATTGCTTATTTTAAGTTTCATTTGTAGGAGAGGTAAGGGTTTCTTAGGTCGGATCTAACCCATCTTGAATACCAACTAACCCGACCTCACTTCAAACATTTGACCAAAATTTCAAGTCGCTGGCTTCATTCTATCAAAAGTTATCGCTTATTTGAAGTTGCATTTGTAGGGGAGGTAGGGGTTGCTTGGGTCGGATCTTACCCAATACCAACGAAGTAGATCCTACTAACAACATTTTGTCAAATTTTCAACTCGCTGGTGTCATTCCATCGAAAGTTATCGTAATTAAAAGAATATTTAATTTTTTGAAATTTGTAGGGGAGGTAGGCGTTCCTTTTATCCGATTATGCCCAACTTACTAGAACTTAAGCATCTTCTTACCCCAGGGTTACATGCCAAAAATCAGGTGTCTACGTCAATTGGTTCAAGAGTTATAGACAAAAAACCCGAAAAGTAGGGTAGTACGGGGCTCTTTGTAAGGAAATTACCGTTCGTTTTCCACTGATTGATTTTATTTTTTTCAGGGGAGTAGAAGATTATCCTAACGAGCAATCTACGAAAGCTAGAGCTTTTAATGTTTATTTAATCGGGAGTTATAGATACATTTAATTATTTTACATATATAGGGGAGGTAGGCGTTCTCTTGCCCTGATCATGCCCATTTTCAATACCAACCAACTAGATTATACTTCCAACATTTGACCAAAATTTCAAGGCTTTAGCTTTATTCTATCGAAAGTTATCGTGCGAACGGACAGACAGACAGACAGACAGACATAGCTTAATCGAATCAGGAGGTGACCCTGATCATTTATATATATATACATTGCTATACCTCCGGAGCCTCCTTTAAGGTGTTACATATTTCCGTCGTGACAAAAACAATAAACCCTATACTAAAAGTCTAGGGTATAAAAATACTCTAAAGCCCGCGCTGAAACAATAGTAAGTAAACGAGAAAAAAACCAGGAGTCCGAAGCGTATATACCCTAGACTTGTACAGACCTAGTGGTGATACCAAAAGTACCAATTGGTAACGACCATATGCATTAAAAGTGAGTTTCCTATACGGCCAGTTTATAGGGGAGGTTGGCAATGATTCAGTAGGATCTTGACCATTATCAAAGTCAATTAACTAACCCATTCTACAAATATTTGTCGAATTTTTCAAGTCGCTAGCTTAATTCTATCGAAAGTTATTGCTTATTTGAAGTCTCACTTGTAGAGGAGGTAGGGGTTCCTTGGGTCGGATCTTGCTCATTATTGTCACCAACAAATAAGATCATGTTGCAAACATTTAAACAAAATTTCAGAGCTTCACTCTATCGGAAGTTATCGCTTATTTGAAGTTTCACTTGTAGGGGAGGTAGGGGTTCCTTGGGTCGGATCTTGCTCATCATTGCTACAAACAAATAAAATCATGCTACAAACATTTATACAAAATTGCAAGTCTCTAGCTTCACTCCATCGAAAGTTATCGCTTATTTGATGTTTCATTTGTAGGGGAGGTAGGGGTTCCTTAGGTTTGACCTAACCCATCTTAAATACCAACTAACCCGATCTCACTTCAAACATTTGACCAAAACTTCAAGTCGCTGCACAGTGTCGCGAAATGGACAAAAATCGAAAAATCACAAGATTTTTTTTTTTGTTTTAATTGAGTTTGAAAGTATCCTATCCCTGAAAGAACATATTAGAGCTTCCGAAAAATGTATTCCGAAGTTGGTGTTTGTTTGTTTTGTTAATAATATTATGGGCCAAAGTTGACCAATGGGAAACTTTGGAAATGTGATGTATAAGTTGCGATTCGCCTGTTGGTCATAATACAAGTGCTGGTTAATCATATTTTTATTTGTCGGTTAGATTGGACTGTAGACTTTTAGTTTAAGACAAAAAAATTATAAAAAAATGTTAATAGTATTAAATAAATAACATAATTAATCTAATTCGAAAAATAAACTTTAAGCAAGGATTAGAAAAATGCGCCCAAAAAGGTATTTCCAGGATAAGAATTTTTGGTAAGCTACATATATATACTTTCAAGTGATCTAGAGTTTGCTTGCCTTTAGCTGCCTTTTTGAACGTAATTCACCTTTTTATACCCTTCACATATATGTGAAAGGGTATATTAACATTGTCATGAAGTTTGCAACGCACAGAAGGAAGCATCTCCGACCATATAAACTATATATATATTCTTAGTCAGTATGATGAGACGAGTCGGTTAAGCTTTGTCCGTCTGTCTGTCTGGCTGTATGCAAACTAGTCCCTCAGTTTTAAAGCTATCGAACTGAAATTTTGTACCTTCTTTCTATTGCACGCTGTAATTATGTCGGAACGAATGGAATCGGACCACTATGTCATATAGCTGCCATAAGAACGACCGGTCCAAAAATTCGTTTTAGTGAGAAAAACTTTTTTATTTCTAAAGATATCTTTTTCAAATTTCATAGTAATCAATAGTATAATTAGCCAAATCACATCCCCGAATTTGGTTGAAATTGGACTACTCTATCATATAGCTGTCATAGGAACGACCGTTCCAAAACCAAGTTTTTGTTAGAAAAACTTTTTTATTTTTTGAAGATATCTTTACCAAATTTCATATTATTCAATTATATTGACTATTAAATCACACACCTAAATTCGGTCGAAATCGGCCCACTATTTCATATACCTCACATAGGAACAATAAAATCGGAACAAGTTTTACTACAAAGGTATGATACCCTTCACGCGAAGGCTAGCTTGTTCAGGATAAAGTCGCAATAAATGCGATGGTTATTATATTTTTGGACCTCCAAAAAGTGACAATTACAGCAAAATTATAACAAATCTAATAATATTTTGATAGATTAAATAGTAACTTTATAGTGCAACAAAAAAAAGTAAAAAAGAATAATAATAATATATTCATAAACTCTAGAAATAAGAATAATTTCAAAAGAACTCTAAGGAAGGTTAAAAAAAATAAGGTATGTAAATCCATTTGGGTGGTTAGCTGCTTTTTATGATACAAATAAACAATTTCATTTTAAATACTGCCTGCGTTCATTCAGCTGGAGTTTCAAGCATAATTAGATTTTTTGTCTGAGAAGAAATCACTCTAAGAACTACGGCCAGCCATAAAAAACAATGCAAAGTGTTGCGGGTAGTTGATATTATATTGATGGTAAACACTTATAGAAATATCTACCTGCCTTAGAATGCCTTCTTGGGCGAAGTTACACTTTTATGAGTTTTCCTTAATTACTTAATAATGACGAATTTCCATTCATATCTTTCGAATTATATAATGATGTAAAGGTGGTTTTATGATTTAACTTTTTTTTAAAAGTTGAATAATGTAAGTTCTTATCCTTATAAGCTGCATTCATTCATACCGTTCATTCATTCATTTACTTATTTTTGACATCAATTAAAACCTTAGAAGCAATAGTTTTTTAGAAGTGAAACATGGATTTTACAAATCAAGGTAAGGTATTTTTATACTAACGAGGTATATTTTGGTCAAAGTGATAATTTGGGTTTTTTTTCTGTTTTTTTCCAGCATCAATAAAAAATTACGACCTTGCTATGATGTGCATCAGCAAGAAAAAGGAAGATCGAAAAAATAGCGTTTTCGAAACAATTTGCCAAATGTGGGATGTGAATGTATCCAAAACAAAATGCAAGGAGCAAATTATGGAGTTAAGTAGGACATTTTGCAGGACTTTTGAGAAAAAGTGGAGTGATGCTAGACGCTATCGCCCGTCATTCCTGACCCGTAATGTCCAGTGGCTAGAGAAGAATTTAATTCCGGCAAACAAGTCACCAAAACAACCAACACCGGAGGTCACTTTTAACCAACAAGGAACTAGTCGACTACGGGGACGACCGAGAATATCGTTTGAAGAAGCTTCCTCCAAAACGAAAAAGCGACGAGTAAAGGAGCTGTGCGCAACGAGGACTATGGATGAACTACAGCACGCAGCGCAAATCATTTCACAACATTCTCTTAGCACCACTAAGACGATAGCACTATGGCTTGATATCGATCTGTCTGTAAGGAAGTACAGACTGCTACGCTCGGTTGTCAATGCTATTCACAAGGACTTTTTCCCCACCGAATATGCAGTCAAATTGGCGAAAAATGCATTTTTAGAAATGCAAATAAATGCTTCAGAGTCTTCGGCAGAAGTGGACATTTTGCAGCTCCTTCGCGCTACAACGCGGAGTATTTTAAGACTAGCTAACTTGGAGTTAGTCAACTCAAGTCAGCTCCAACTTACTTGCAAATGGGGCTTTGATGGCAGTGGCGGTCATAGTCAGTACAAGCAAATATTCGAAGATTCTGGAAGCACCGATGAATACATGTTTTTAATGGCTATGGTTCCATTAAAATTGGTTGTCACCAGCACAGGAGCAGAAGTTTGGACGAATCCACGTTGTCGGCCAATAAAGTTTTTATACCAAAAAGAAAACGCGAGACTTGTTCGGAGGGAAGAAAATGCGATGAGAAATAAAATAAGCAGTGTAGAATCCTTTGATGTAACGTCATGGAGTGACCAACAGTTCGTCGTAAAATCGGAAATGCTGTTTACGATGATAGACGGCAGTATCGCAAACATACTCTCCGACACAAACGCTACATCCAATTGTATAATTTGTGGAGCAACTCCAAAACAAATGAATTCGCAGGATGTAGTAACTCGACCAGCTAACGCGGAGCATTATCGTTTTGGACTGTCAACGCTACACTGTTGGATCGGTTTTTTTGAATGTTTGTTGCACATAGCATACCGGCTACCAGTAAAGACGTGGCAAGTTCGAGGCGATAATAAGGCCGTGGTAGAGGTTAACAAGAAGAGAATACAAGCAGAATTCTGAGCGGAAATGGGACTTTTGGTCGATTATCCAAAGCCCGGTTTTGGCTCTACTAACGATGGAAACACGGCAAGACGCTTTTTCGCTCATCCAGAAGTCAGTTCCAGAATTACAGGAGTTAGCAAGGAATTGATAACCAAGTTCTCAATTATATTGCGAGTGCTTGCTAGCGGTGAAAACATAGAGGTCGACAAATTCAAAACACTGTTGGCAAATACAAGGGCACTATATTTGAAACTGTATCCTTGGTACTATATGCCCAACAGTGTTCATAAAGTGCTGACACACGGGTGTGAGATAATCGATTCCTTCTATTTACCGATAGGTAGTCTTTCCGAAGAAGCATTAGAAGCAACCCATAAACAAATTAGGAAGAATCGGTTATCTCATACCCGTAAGTCTTCCAGAATCGGTGGCAACAGCGATCTAATGAAGACACTCCTCCTATCTTCAGATCCTTTCCTTGCGTCAGAAAGGAGAACATCGTCGAACAAAAAAGTCACCATCGACAATCACGTACAGTTCTATTTGCAAAATAGACAGCAATCTTCAACATATTCAGTTCCAGGTTTTGATGTCAATGTCCTTCATTTAGGGAACAGCGATGACGACGATTCAAGCTAACTACGTAACAGTTGTCTAGTGCCTATTTTTCTAGTTAGCTAATATTTGTTAACATTTTAATAAAATGGATTCATATATTTTTATATTGTTTTTATTCAATAAATAGCGACCTTTTGCCTAAGGACAATATGCGTTTCTCCTGGATACATTAACATGACGATATGTTTATCTTACTCGACCCAATGTATTCAATTATGTCCACTTTCTCCAAATATTTGCTCCTTTATTGCCTGAATCTGCTAAGTGCACCTTCTGATCAAGTTGAAATTACCAAATGGCTAAGACAATGAACTGCTTATTATGTACATCAAATTTCATTAAAATCGATCCACACGTTCTAAAGATATTAATTTAACTTTCACGTCTAACACCCACACACTCACACTATTGCCTATATCTCCGAAACCGTTTATTGAATCAAATTGAAATTTATCCCTAACAAAGATAACCAAACACTTAATATGTCTACCAAATTTCATTAAAATCTGAACATCCGTTCTCAAGATATTGATTTTTGTCCAATTTTTCACACATTCGCGACACTGTGCGCTGGCTTGATTCTGTCAAAAGTTATCGCTTATTGAAGTTGCATTTGTAGGGGAGGTAGGGGTTGCTTGGGTCGGATCTTACCCATTTTCAATACTAACCAAGTAGATCCTACTAACAACATTTTGTCAAATTTTCAACTCGCTAGTGTCATTTTGTCGAAAGTTATCGTAATTAAAAGGATATTTAATTTTTTGAAATTTGTAGGGGAGGTAGGCGTTCCCTTAATCTGATTATGCCCAACTTACTAGAACTTAAGCATCTTCTTACTCCAGGGTTACATGCCAAAAATCAGGTGTCTACGTCAATTGGTTCAAGAGTTATAGACAAAAAACCCGAAAAGTAGGGTAGTACGGGGCTCTTTGTAAGAAAATTACCGTTAGTTTTCAGTTGATCGATTTAATTTTTTTATGGGAGTAGAAGATTATCCTCACGAGCAATCTGCCAAAGCTAGAGCTTTTTATGTTTATTTAATCGGGAGTTATAGATACATTTAATTATTTTACATATATAGGGGAGGTAGGCGTTCTCTTGGCCTGATCATGCCCATTTTCAATACCAGCCAAGTAGATTATAGTTCCAACATTTTACCAAAATTTCAAGTTTCTAGCTTCATTCTATCGAAAGTTATCGTGCGAACGGACAGACAGACGGACAGACGGACAGACGGACAGACAGACAGACAGACAGACAGACATGGCTAAATCGAATCAGGAGGTGATCCTGATCATTTATATATATACATTGCTATACCTCCGGAGCCTCCTTTAAGGTGTTACATATTTTCGTCGTGACAAAAACAATATACCCTATACTAAAAGTCTAGGGTATAATATACTAAAAGTCTAGGGTATAATGAGAAAGACTAGTGGTGGTGCCTGCGCACCAAACTCCCTAAGACTCGAAACACAAAGTCCTGTGCAGGGACAGGGGCTGCATCAGCCAAACTACAAACTGTGGCACTAAGGCCAACAAACGATAATAACGAGGAGAACCGTCCAATCAGGACCAATCCTCTTCCTCCTCAGGTCAGTGAGCCGATCGATGTTTAACGGCTCCGTATGGGCCCCAGATGTTGTGGGCCCGGCGCGACTTAGCCCTCCCGACCATGGGTCTCGGGCGCCTTTCTTATTAGAAACCCCCATTATTTTCAAAAAATTCAAGGCGAGAGAGAGGGAGAGGGAATCACGCTAGCTCTACCTCCTCATTGTGAATTCAATTTAAGCAAGTCTAGACTGCTGCGTCCTCGAGCATTGTCGACACTTATTATTTAATATTTGAACTTATGAAATTTTTTTTTTCTTTGTTTATTTATTTATAGAAGAACGCGGCCTTTTGTCCACGAGATAGTAAATATGTTGATATGGATATTAATATCCTAATATCCTTAATGTAATAACCCAAACTTAATGCGAAAAAAAGTAAATACGTCGCAACCGAAATTGCGAATATCATAATAATTCACGGAGTTCATTCTACGGAATTCATCCTCGTAGTTTCATATCCCTAAGAAAGCGATTTTTCTAAGAAGCAAACACTTTGTTATTTCTTATCATTACCTACTGAAAAATTAAAAAAATTTTCCAGTAATCTACTGCTAAACAAAATTCCATCAATGCATACGTTTTGTTCCTACAGTTATAAATAAGAATTGGTGATAATAATACTAATTTTCTCCACTATACCATAAGTTTCAAGTATCACCTTAGCGTAGTGGAAGCAATACTGTCGCCTCTGGCGTTCAATATTCGGTTTGTAATCACTAGTATTACTCCAAAATTAGTAACTAAGAGTAATTTATTTTATACACTGCATACATTTGTAGTTCAAGATTTGACAAATTGACTTTCGAAGACTCGATAATAACAATAATTGTTGAATGACAAGTGTGTGCTTCCATTCAACTCGAAAATACCCATTCAATGTTGCGCGTACATTTAATTTCAATACGCAAGAATCGTCTTCGTTTGCTGACCCAAACCGCATACCTGCTGTAACGAACGAACGCCAAACCAAACGAAACTTCCCGTGTCGACTGCTTGCTGAGAAGCTTAGTTCCCAATGTTGTTTATTAATCGGCCTCGTCGACTTCTTGACAATTTCTAGCAAACCGATCCGAATGCACTGCCCGCCCGTATGCGGTCGAAGAGAAAAAAAATAAACTACCTACTGACACATACCTGGGACATCCATGGGGTTAAATGATAAAGGTGGTTGGATGATATGTTGAGCCCCGCATCTCATTGATATCTTTTTTTTCCTGTTTTTAGGGTTTTGTAGTAAAACAAAACCCTTATGAAATCGGTCATGCGTCCGTCTGTCTGTCTGTCTGTCTGTCTGTCTGTCTGTCCATGGAATATCAAACGAGCCGCTGAGGCTACATGTATGAAATTTAGTGAAAATATGTAGAAGTACTATAATTCTCTGGAGGAAGTGATGCATCGTAATAGGTCAACTTTGAGGGGGGGTCCCCATAGAGGGGAAATGAAGGACGAAATTTTTTTTTCATTTGGTATAGGCAAGTGGGGTATCGTAAGAAAGGTACCGTCGAGTACATTCCATTTCTGGAATTTTCTTCAAATTTAAAGAAAGGGGAAAAGAGGGAGAGGGGAAAACATGTGATCCGAGTTTGTCCCCCCCCCTTGCATTTCCAAACCGTTATACTTAGAGATATGAAAATTTACAGAAAAGCGGCATTTTACTAGCATAGAAAACTATAAATAATAGAATTCCAAAATCTCATCAAAAAACGTTAATAATAGTACATTTCTATTTTTTCAGTTAGCACACCCCTGCACCCCTTAAGCACACCCGCGGTCAAAAATATTGATGGCCAATGATAACCAACACCATAGACAATAATGCCTCTACGTTTCATTACAACCATGTAATATTTAACAATAGTACATTCACTTAAAGTTAGGCATTTTTACACTATTCATACAAAAAGACACCTTCCGGCTTCAAAGGTGCGAGTACTACTTGCATGTTGTTTTCCGTAGTGCGAATCGCAGTTATTGTTACATATTATGGTTAATCACATTTATGAAAGGGTAAAGATTGGTAGGGGGCGATGTGTGGTAATTGGCCAACTGTAACGGGCGGGGGAGGGGAGGGGAGGGTGAAGGGCAAAATTAAGGTAAAATTTTGTTTATCGACTGGTATAGGCAAGTGGGGTGTTGTGAGAAAGGTAATGTTGAGTTTACTTTACTTAAATTTGAAAAAAGGGGAACAATGAAGGAGGATAAATTATTAGATCGTAATTTGCCCCCCCCCCCCCCCCCTTGCATTTCCAGACCGTTACACTTAGAAAAATGAAAACTTCCAGGCAGGTGGGTTTCGAACAGTATATAAAACGGGAAATAATGGAATTTGTATATCTCCTCAAAATAGGTTAATAATAGTTTGTTTCCATAGTTACAGTTAGCGCATCCCTGCATCCTTTAAACACGTCCGAGATCAAAAGTACCGATGACCAAGGATAACCAACACCATAGGCAATAATATGTCCCTAAGTTTCATTACAATCACGTAATATGATTGGGCATATAAGATACTATTTTATATTATGGGTCAGACATTTTATTTTTTTTTTATCCATCTAAGTGGTACCAAGAAGAGCAAGGAGCCGATACTTACATACCAAAATAAGTACTTGCTACAAAACCCTCGGATTGCGGGCGTAGCACTCTATATTCCGGTTTCATTTTATTTTGTTTTGTAGCATAACATTAGTGCGATTTTGGGGAATAACCATCTGGCTCTGCCCTGGGTGGCCCTTTCCCGGGTGCTCCGCGCTCTCTGCGAGGCACTTGCTGATATTCCCACAATGGTGCTCTGCCCCACGTCTCCACTGGGCGGAGGCGACGAATGGCAAGGGCTCTCTAGAGGATGATGCTCGAGCGCCGGCGCTCAAAGAAGGGGCGCGTAAATGATCGAAGAGGTTAGAAGACACACGTGTATTTCTTCCGACGAGATATTAATCACACGTATTGCTCCGATTTCATGATTTCAGACTGGTTAATTAGAACGAGATGACGTCTGCTTGAAATTGTGTTAATTACACACCGCACGCACTCGACGAAATCACGACATCACTCGCGAATGAAAAGATTTCCACGACGGACAATTACACAGTAGACTATGATCCCATTTGGTTCTCGCCCGTGTCATTTTTCAGAGATCATCGGTCCTCTTGAAAATATACTTCCCGACGTGATGGGTTCACGACCGTGCCAATTCTCTTCCTCCAACGGGCTGATTTACCCCGGCAATCAAGCAAACTCCTTTTTCCGTCCTCTCTCCACGGCGATCCAATACGAACTCCCCTGCGGTCTCCATTTCTCGGTCGGTTTTTTTTTCTGACAGAGGGCGCGGTTGGAGAACATTTTTGTTGTTCTGGCCGCCCAGAGATTTTTTTCCCGGATTCTGTTTATCCAGTCCGGTAGCCAAAAATTTAGTGCATTTATGAAAAATAACCCTATCGTGAATGCGATAATAGTTTCATAATTACACTAAATTTTCTTCTACTGGAAGGCGTTTAATCGTCTTAAAGAAAGATGGCCGGAGTAGTACCGAGTCAAAATTCAACATGGTGATGGCGGCAAAACAATTCAAAAATGTAACGACCGAGATATGAAGGTGGGCACATTACAACACAGGTGAATCATCGCGGTGCGGTCGCGAAGATTCAACTGCATGGTCTAGTGATCGGAAAGGAATGTGTAGTGGTTGCTAGGATCTCAAATCCTTGGCGTGAAACATGCCCAAGGGCTTCCCATCCATATCGGTCAGTTTATAGCACGAGGAGCCTACCACCTCTCTTATCATACACTTTACAAATTTAGGCCCTAACTTAGCATTATAATGAGCGACGGCATTACTAGGGGTAAAGTTTCGGCAATAAACTATATCGCCTACTTTAAATTTAACCGGCCTGGCACGCAGGTTATAAGTACGCGCATGGTCATGACTGGCAGATTCTAGGTTCTTCTGTATCTGCTGTCGAACCAAGTCTAACTTAACATCCATCTTCACTCCAGCAGTGGGGTCGCCCAGTTGAAACACTTTTCGTAGTATACGATAGGTGCTTCCGTGCAAAATCATGTTTTGACCGAACAATGCGAAATATGGTGAATAGCCAATGGTGATGTGGTAAGACGATCTAAGCGCACAGTTAATCTTAGAGATATTAACATCCCAGTCAGATTGGTCTGCTTTAACGTAGGCGCGGATAGCAGCAACATGAGAGCGATTTACGCGCTCCGACGCGTTGACCTGCGGTGAATATAGCGCGGTGTAAAAATGCTTGACGCCATAGCGCTCAAGCAGGTTGTTAAAGATTGTCGCACGAAATTGCACACCGTTGTCTGATACCAACGTCTCAGGTACTCCGAACACATTAAATACCCTCTGCTCATGTGATTCGAGGACCCCCTCTTGGTCGGCCTTGGTTGGAAATGGGGTTCCATTTCATGGCATGCATAGCAATGCAGTTATCACTCTTCCGCAATGTGTGACCTATCCACTGCCATTTTCGCCTGCGTATCAATTCGTCGATTGGCATCTGGCCCGTACGCCGACTTAGCTCTTCATTTGATATTGTTTCGGGCCAGAAAATTCTTAAAATTCGACGAAGACATGAGTTGACGAAAACTTGCAGCTTTCTGGTAACTCCTAAGGAAACTTTCCATGTACTGCTCCCATACAAAAGCACTGATAGTACCAGGGAGCGAAACAGGCCCAGCTTGGTCTTAATGCTGAGATAACTGCCCTGCCAGATTTTGGACAGCATGCCGTATGCGCGTTTAGCCTGGTTGATACGACGAGCGATGTCCTGCTCCGTACCACCATTTTCGGCAACAATGCTACCCAGGTAGACGAAGTTGTCCACCTTCTCCACAGGCTGCCCATTAATATTGATGGCAATAGGTGTCGGATTTCTTTTTCGCAACGGCGGGCTAAGAACCTTGGTCTTGTTGGTATTAATCTTTAGCCCAACCTTGCTTGCCTCCCTCTCGAGATCTAACGCCATTGCGGACAGATCCATGATTTTGTGGGAGAGTAGGCATATGTCGTCAGCGTGGTCAAGATGTTGTAGATAAGATGTCAAAGTCCATTGAATTCCTCTGTCGAGTCCGGATAGGGCTGCATGCAACACGTCGCCGATCACAATGAGGAATAGGATCGGTGAGAGCATGCACCCCTGCCGAACTCCACTGCGAATCTCAAAGTCCCCCGACACCTTACCTTTATGCAGAACGCGACATTTCGCGCCGGGGGGCAAAAACTCCTCTTCCATAGTCCTCCGCGTGGGCGCCCCCTGGAACGGCAGTGGTCACAGACCATTGCCAACCAACGTCAAGCCGCCAGTGATGGCGATGCGATGATTTGGTTGAGGTACCCCTGTGGTGTGGAGTGTGAAAAAAAATACCACGGCCTTTCCCTTTGAGGGCCTGTCGTTAAAACCGACAATCAAAAGACAGGATGTGTATGCCAGCAACTTGCACTATCCGAAATCTTTATATGCTAACGAAACGTCAACTATGCCTCGGATAAGGACTGACTCAACGGTTACGACTTTTAGCTATCGTATAATGACAAAGATTGGATTCTGGAATGTGCGTACTCTCCTGGACAATGGATCAGAAGGTCCCCAGAACGCACGATTTCTTCAATTAGAGAGTGAATTTCTGAGGTACAAATTAAATATCTTAGGAGCTAGTGAGATAAGATGGTGGAACAGCGGAGAATTCATCTCTCCAACGGGCAGCACTGTAATGTTGTACTCCGGTAAAGCTACCTTTAGTCGTCGTGAGTCAGGTGTGGGGCTCCTTTTAACCAGAGCCGCGCGAAACTGTCTCTTATCCTGGGAACCGGTCTCTGACAGGGTCTTGACCGCCAGGTTCCGGACCAAAATGAGGAACATCTCAATAATACAATGTTATGCCCCTACTGAACCCGACAATGTCTTGGCAAAAGACTCCTTCTACGAAGAACTAAACGCCGTTCAGAGCAGAACACCTAAAGGTGACATTATAATGGTTATGGGTGATTTGAATGCGAAAGTTGGCGCTGATAACTATGGGCTCAGACATGTGATGGGGAGGCACGGTCTTGGTGATCGTAATGACAACGGTAAAAGATTTGTAGAGTTCTGCAACTTTCACAGTCTCTTCATCGGTGGTACTATGTTTGAGCATAAGGACCACCACAAAATCAGTTGGTCCTCTGTTGATCGGCGCAGAACACAAAATCAGATCGACCATTTTGCCATTAGTAAAAGATTCAAGAGTTGCCTCCTGGACGTGCGAAACAAGAAGGGTGCCGATATTGGGATGGGAAGAGACCATTATCTTATGATCGCTAATGTTCGATTGCGTATTGCAGCCGTGCGCCGCCCCAGCGACGAAAGATCCAGGCCCCGCAAATTCAACACCGCTCGACTAAAAAATCCAGCTGTCTTACAACAATATAATGACCATCTAGCGCAAAAAGCGGCTGAGATAACTAGTCACCCAGATAGTGACATAAACGAAAACTGGGATGCCATAAAAAATGCATACATCGATAGCGCAAATACCATCCTTGGCCCAAACCCGGATTGCCGGAATAAGCCCTGGATGTCCGACGCTTCATGGCAGCGGATTGTTGAAAGAAAGGAGCTGAAAGTTCGTTTGGCTGCAGCATCAGACGAAAATCGAAACAGCATCGAACTCCTTTACCGTCAGAAAGCTCGAGAAGTTCAGCGTAGTGTGCGACGCGATAAAAGAGTTTATGCCAATTCTCTTTTAGCGTCAGCAGAAGAAGCCGCTAGAAGTAACAACTTAAACGCCGTATACGGTGTCATCAAGGAGTTTACAGGTGGTCGTAATACCTGCCAACATCCGGTGAAAGATAGTGATGGAAAGCTACTTATCTTGGAAGAAGATCAAATGAGGCGGTGGAAAGAACACTTCGCCGCGGTCTTGAACCGTGTAACCTCTGGTGAAGTTCCCCCTCATATAGATAATTTAGCTAACCATCAAAATGTGCGTATACGGTCCACTGCCCCGACTAAAGAGAAAATAGTCACTGCAATTATTGCACTAAAACGAAGAAAGGCCGCCGGACTTGACGGCATCCCTGCCGAACTTTATCAAGCAGCGCCAAGCGTAACTGCCGATTTGCTGCACCCACTTGTTGATAAAGCGTGGAATACAGAGACCTTTCCCACTGAGTGGAAGGAAGGTTTGATCATCAAACTTCCAAAGAAGGGTAGCTTCACAGACTGTAATAATTGGAGAGGCATTTGTGTGCTTCCTGCCGTTGCCAAGATAATAGCTAAAATCATCCTGGAGAGACTAAAGGCCCACTTAGAAAGCACAATTGATGAAGAGCAGGCTGGCTTTCGATCCGGATTCTCCTGTGCCGATCACACTAACACCTTGCGAATCATCATCGAGCAATGCGCTGAATACGATTCTCCGCTTCACTTGCTTTTCATCGATTTCGAAAAGGCTTTCCATAGTGTGAACCGGGATTCTATATGGGCGGCCTTGCGCAGGAGAGGCATCCCTGAGAAGCTTGTGGCTATTATTAAGGCAACCTATGACGGCGCGAAATGTTTTACAAACTTCGCAACTTGACACGTAGGCTTTAACCTGGTGACTCATTTTGGGCCAGTAAAATAGAAGCCAAAGCCTGTAAAGCGTTTTCCCAAGCCCTCCGTTGGAACACATTGGATAGTCATGGGCTTTTCGTATCAATTCTTCGGTTAGACCACAGTTCCTCCTGCAGTTCGTCCCCGCTCGCATACTCCGAACGCCTATAAACAAATCCGTCAACCACTTTTAAATCTGGAAGACAATCTTGTTCTTCCTTAATTCGAGCGATTAGAGCGCAATACTTTTCTGACTTGAAGTGTGGCGACTCCAGATTAATGTCCAACGAGGTGTTATGTGGGACTTGAAGTTCAGCTATATCAACGTCGTGTACCCTAGATAGGGCATCAGGGACTAAATACCCCTTGCCTTTACGATGGGTTATTGTGAATTGGAAGCCTTGCAGCTTCAGTGCCCATCTGGCTAAACGGCCGTGCAAGTCTCTCAGTGACATCAGCCACTTCAGTGACGCATGGTCTGTAACAACTTCAAACTGTTGTCCTTCGACATAAGGCCGGAATTTTTTTATTGCAGTCACCGCAGCCAAACATTCCTGTTCGGTGACGGTGTAATTGCGCTGGGCCGTAGTCAACTTTTGCGACATAAAAGCTATGGGAGCTTCCTCACCTGCGTCCGTAATTTGTACCATCACGGCTCCTATGCCATCTTGACTGGCATCGCAGTGTATTGAAAAAGGCCGTGCGAAGTCCGGGCTGTGAAGGACGGGTGCAGAGGCAAGGGAATCCTTCAATAGCTTGAATGCCGCAAGTGTTTCCTCGGTCCAGGCAGTTACTCGACCCTTCTTCAGCATGTCGATAAGGGGAGCAGATACAGTTGAAAAGTTAGGCACAAATCTGCGGTACCAACCGCATATTCCTAGAAATCGACGTAACTGCCTTATCGATTTCGGCAATGGAATGTTTGTGATGGCAGCTACTTAACTTTACGTGCGTCCCAACACATTCTTACTTTCCCTGGTTTAACCACAACCGTCACCGGAGAAGCCCAACTGCTATGCGACTCGTCAATTACACCCATTTCTAACATCCGGTCCAACTCCGCAAACAGTAGTTTTTCGACCGCTGGTGATATGGGGAAGTGACGTTGTTTAATCGGCTTGCTATCGCCTACGTCAATGGTGTGTTTGATAAGGGAAGTGCGCCCTAATCCTTGCTTGGCCTAGGACGGGAAGTCAGAAATGATTGTATTGAGGGTCGCTTCCTTATCGGGTGTCAAACGGTGACGATTGTCGTCGGGGGAAAGTTCATTAATATTTAGTGTACATGTGGGGTTACTAACTGAGAAGAGATCAGAGGCGAGATGAAATGAGCGCACAAAATCCACGCCTAAATACACGTTTTGACTTAATGACGGTATTATTAGGAAAGTCATGCTTTTTGTTGTCCCTCGGAACGTGATGGGAGTCGTTACTTGTCCCAGCGTGGAGTGTTTCGTTCCGTCTGCGGTGGTTAAAGTCATGCTGTAACGCCTCCATGGATGTTTGTTTGTTTCCACAAACCTTCTAGCGAAGCTGGATGAAATAACTGATACCGAAGCTCCGGTATCTATTAAACCGACCACTTCTTCATCCAAGAGATGAACCTTGGCATACGGGCGCAAATCATCGGTGGGTTGATCAACAAGCACAGCTTCACACAGATTACGACGTGAAGTTTTAACGCGTTTCCAAAAGTTGCGCAGTCGAAGGTTGGAACGTTTCGGTATGGGCTTCGTCATTTCTTCACATTCAAAAATGCGTTTTCGAGCCTCGTTATATTCTGTTACCCTGACATGGTAAGGTTTAAATAGCTTTGTGGACGCGGCGTTGGCACGCACTGTAGGCTCCATTAACTTCAATCCTAGGGAATCAGTCTGCTTCGATTTGAATACCATGATACGGTACGCAGGCACCTCAAACAAAGGTATTGGAGTTTCACGGCTACATGCTGTTGGAGCAGAGGGATGTACGCTGGTGGACAGAGGATGTACTGGTGAAGCCGAATCATTTCGATTGGAACATGGAATGCCCGTTGAGTTGCATTCTAAATCTGTTGTGTTTACATCAGGTGTAGAAATCCCAGATAGGATCTCGTCCGTCAAAGGCGAAGCGGACAATGAAATATCAGAAGAAATCCTATCAGGTGGTATAGTCGAAGCAGGTATTTTTGTCAAGTCCAGCGTTGTGGGAATATCTAGCAGTGTGGATACTTCAGGCGTTGAGGGAGTATTTGACGAGGAAGGCACATGATGTTGAGTTGTAAGCGCGGGGATCGGGGATAGAGCATACCGTTTAATTGAGCGGGAGTGACCACGGCATCGGGTCGTATTGCGTCCCTTTCGAGGATGTCGTTGTTGGTTACGTTTATTGGACAGCTACAGTTTGGGCATTGTGGTTTAATGAGGTTAGCGGCACCACATCCATAGCAAAACGTGCGGCGCTCTGCAGCGCAAACATCATAACGATGCCCCTTTTGCCGGCAATTCCAGCAGATGATTTGTGCTGCTATTTCCGCAATGGCGGGAACGTCGGGATTCGGTTGGTACACTTCCCCATAAGCTTCATAGGTATCAGACTCGACATCGCGATGGCTTAATTCCGCAACTTGGGGACGTGTTGAGGAACGCGGAAAACGCATGTGCCTCATTTTCCATCATCATTTTCCATCCGGAGGACAATTGTTCGCAGCTCACGAATGGAAGGGATGTATTGGTGTAGTATTTCGCGACGATAATCCGGTCGCAGATTACTACGCAGGATATCTAGTCCTGCATAGGACGGGTTAACCGGTCTGCAAGTCTTAAAATGCTTTCGTAGAAGGTATCGAATGATTCATTGAATCGCTGTGTACGATTGCGAATCATCTTCATAATGCCGAGATCGGTTAGCCGGTCCCGGAATTGATCACGAAGAGATTCCTGAATTGATGACCAATTCAGCGCTTCATGGGCGCGGTGGTAGCGCCAATACCAGTCGAGGGCCTTTCCTATCAAAAGAGCATAAAGACTGTTACATAACGCACCGAAATCTCCTCGTAGTGTTTGACGCGTCAGCGCTTCAACTCGATATAGAAACGAATCTACGCTTATACTAGTAGTTGGGACACTAAGCGACATAAATCGACGCCACCTTGTAAAATATGATAGAGAAATGCCGTTTGGTGCGAATGTTGGTGGGGCTCATACTATCAATTTAAGAGATGGAGCCATCTTGGACCCCGCGGCAGAGCGGCTGTGCGAGCGAAAAACCGCGAAATTTGAGCCCCTTTTTTAATATTCTCCTCGTAACTTCTAAACGGAGCCTCGTATCGAAAAACTTAATAGGTTGTAAATTAAAGAGCGTCAAATTCTACATTCAATGCATTGCTCAAAGTTGAAATTTGGTTTAGTAGTATAATCAAAATCGATGGTCGAAAAACGTCACTTTTTGATACTTTGGAGAAAAATCACACTACATCGCTTTTCAAGCTCAGATAAAATATCTCTGTAACGGATACTCCAAATGAAAAACCGTACAAGTAAAAGTTGAAGATATTTTGATTTCCGGTTTAACGTGCTCAATACTTTTTAAATTGGTTCATTTTTAGTGTAGTTGTGAGTGAAAATGCTGGAATGCTTTCTTATCGATTCCAGCTTTAATAGCTCTATTTCGGTAAGTATAGTAGCTGAAGTTTTGTTTTAGTCTCAATTTACAGATAATTAAATCTTGTTTGTTGTTGTTGTAGTCCGGATGGCGCAACGGTTAGCACGTTCGCCTTCAACGCACTGGGCCCCGGTTCGATTCCGGGGATTTACGTGTCGGACTATGAGCCCACTCAGCTGTTAAATGAGTACCCATTATGGGGTAAATAACTCGGTTGAGCGTGTTGCTGATCACATACCTCTGCACAAAAACCGTCACGATCTAGAAAATGAGATGATGCTAACTCATCTCGAGGCCGTGGTTCAAATTGCACTGTTGCGCCAGTTATTTATTTATTTAAATCTTGTTTAAAAAGTCTTTGCTTGATAGCTTGGTTTGATAGCTTAGATCATAGTTACGCTTTTTAGGGTTCTGTAGAAAAAATAAAACCCTTATGAAATCAGTCAGATGTCAGCCTGTTCAAAGAATATATCGAAAAGAGCTGAAGCTACAGGTATGGAATTTGGTAGAAATATGAAGGATTACTACAATTTGTGTTATAAGGCTTTTCATTAGTGGCCAAATTGCAAGGAGAGACAGTTATTCGCCGCTTAAAGCACATATATGCAAATTTCCAGGATGACGGCATATAATTAGGATAGCGACGTTAAATATCCAGAATGTTGATATCCTTAGGAAAAAGTTTAATAATAGTTTATTTCGATAATTTGATTTGCTACTCTCTGCATATCCCGTAAGTGACCTTAAGAGAGAAGTAATAATGCAACGGTATCTTGTTATAGATACAATTTGCATGTACATAGTCATAATTAATCAACTAGTCAAGAATAAAAAACAATAAAAATTATTTTTGTCCGCTATTGCCACATTGTGCACCGTCGAGTCAGAAAGCGGATAGATTTGAAACCGATTTGTTTTGTGTTTCGTGACAATGTGTTACAGTTATCAGAAGTGATAGTGCGTATGATAGATGCTGATTGTTATTTGGTGAGTTTGAGGTACACCTGAAAAGGGCATGCCTTCAAGCCATGAAATTCTGGCAGGCTGTGGAAACGCAGCAGCATATTCCATCTCCTGGAGATCGGGGGTGGAAACTAGAAGTAGAACGTTGGCTCCCATTATGGATAACAGCGCCGGGTGCTGCAAGGGCATGTGCCACTCTTCATAATCTGGAAAAAATGTGAATATCTTTCGAACTAATGGTCGTATGGAAGTGCGGTTAGTTTCATTCTACTCAAAATGATCAAATACATTAAGAGCTAAGTTAAAAGTGGCATAAAAGCTTTCTATTTTTAACTTATTTAATACGTAAGCTTATTTACTTAATCACAAAATCTGGAAAAATGTGAATATCTTTTGATTTAATGATCGTATGGAATTGCGGTTGGTTTCATTCGACTCAGAATCACTAAATACAATACATTAGGAATCAATCTTAAATGGCCAGAAAAGCTTTTTATTTTTAACTTATTTAATAAAGCAGCTTATCAAACTAATACCTTTTTTTTATTTAAATGATAATATCTTTTGAAGTAATGATCGTATGGCATAGCGGTTGATTTCATTCGACTGAGAATGACCAAATACATTAGGAATCAACCTAAAAATGGAATGAAAGCCTTTTATTTTCAACTTTTTTAATAAAATAAATATTCAACAAAAAAAAACTGGAAAAATGTGAATAAGTTTTGAACTAACTGTTGTATGGAATTTCCTTTAGTTTTATTCGACTCAAAATGATCAGATACATTAGGAAACAGCCTAAAATTGGCATCAAAGCTTTTTATTTTCAACTTATTTAATAAAAAAGTTTCCTTAACTAATCCAAAAATGTGGAAAAATGTGAATATCTTTTGAACTAATGGTTGTATGGAACCACGGCTAATTTTATTCTACTCAGATTAACTAAATACATTAAGAATCAACCTAAAACTGGCATAAAAACCTTTTATTTTCAACTTACTTAACGAAAAAAAATCATTTAACTAATAAAACAATCTGGAAAAATGTAAATATCTTTTGAACTAATGGTCGCAAGGAATTGCGGTTGATTTCATTCGACTCAAAATGACCAAGTTCATTAGAAACTATCCTAAAACTGGCACAAAAGCCTTTTGTTTTCAACGTATTTAATAAAAAGACTTATTTAATTAATAACAAAATCTGGAAAAAAGTGAATATCTTTTGAACTAATAGTCGTATGGAATAGCGGTTGATTTCATTTGACTCAGAATGACCAAATACGTTAGAAACCAACCTAAAATGTCATATAAGTTGCTTGAACTTTGAGATTATGGAAGAAATTTAATCAGTTAATTAACTAATTATTTAATTAATTAAATTAGTCTGACAAAAAACGTAGCAAAACTTTTATAAACAAGGTTAAAGTATCTACGAATTAAGACTAAACCAAAACTTTTAGGTGTTATAATTATCGAGATACAGCTATTAAGGCTCAAATCGCCAAAAAACCATTTTTGCATTTTCGCTCACAACTACACTAAAAACCAACCGATTTGAAAAGCATTGGGCACATTAAAACGGAAATCAAAATATCTTCAACTTTTACTTGTTCGGTTTTTCATTTGGAGTATCCGTTACAGAGATATGTGAGCTTGAAAAGCGATATGTGTGATTTTTCTCCAAAGTCTCAAAAAGTGACGTTTTTCGACCATCGATTTTGATTTTACTACTAAATCAAATTTCAACTTTGAGCATTGAATTGGATGTAGAATTTGACGCTCTTTAATTTACAACCTATTAAGTTTTTTGATCCGAGGCACCGTTTACAAATTATTAGGACAATTTCGCGGTTTTTCGCCCGCACAGCCGTTCTGCCGCGGGGTCCAAGATGGCTCCATCTCTTAAAATGAATATATAGGGACCACGAACAATCCAAATGGCATTTCTCTATCTTATTGTGCAAGGTGAAATCGCTTAGCGTCCCAACTTTAGTATCTTCCCCGCTAAATTTCAAGTTCCTTGATGATATATTGCCGCCACCTTGTCAGGGGAACGGTGTTCAGGGGGCTGCTGCACCTGAGATCTGTAACGAGTTAGTGGGGTGAAGGAAGAAGTACGGGGCTGATTCGGTCGGCTCATGCTGTTCCGGGGGAGCAGGTGGTCGTCGAAAGGTGCTGTCCGACCTCGGCGGTGCGGGTACATTTAACCTATTTGGTTGGCGAATTAACGAAACTCTTGTTGATAGATTATGATTAGCTCGATATTCGGGAGATAGTACTTGAAATGCTGACACAACCATTGATTCCAGTCGTGGCAACAATTGATCTATGACTTCGTCGGCCACAGGACTTACAGCTGAACTTGTTACCGCATTAGTTGTCCTGTCAGTCTCTTTCGGGGAGATCTGTGGTACAGGCACCCTGTTAGCCTGTGACCTTGTTACCATCCTAGTCTTTGGTAATGCTCCTCTAGATGGTGTAGGGCGCGGATCGAAATTTTTAAAGTTTGGATTTCTTGCCAACGAAGTAGAAGAAAACTGCGGTACTAATTCATCCCTTTAAACCGGTTCACGGCAGTTCGGGCATGTATTGTTGCTGGTCAACCATCTTTGAATAAAGGCATGGTGGAAATCGTGAGTGCAGGGAGTCCGCACTAAATCTTCGTTGGGAGTCATTGCAGCACTGCATATTGTGCAACGATTTCCCTCCTCCTCAACAAATAATGCATTCAGATCAGTTGACTCGAAGCTGTGTCGCCTTGCCATTATGACAATTATTATATTATGATTGTGTGGTAATCCAAACTTTAATCGAACTAAGGTTCTCACAACTAAAAAGGTTTTACACCACAGGTCCGATAAATCTTAGGTAATATACAAATAGTCTGGGTTTATAATTCACGAGCTTCAACACCCGCTATTTTTTTTTTTTAATACGAGAAACAAATATGGATAAAAAAATAGTAATATCCAATGGAATATCTGGGGATTATTAATTCAATGAGAAATGGCTGCAATAATCGGCTTTTTACTAAAGCTAGTCAGCGCAAAAAAAATATAAGTATGTATAATAGTAATATGGTTTGATGTAAAAGCCTAAGTACGAGCCTTATAGAAAGACAAGTATCAAAAGAAATTGATACAGATTTTATGTAATATGTAAGGAATGCGAGTGATAATAATATTCACACGCAATCCACGAGAAGCATGTGAATGAGTGCGAAAAACCTGTAAAAATAATAACTTAGTGACTTAGTACTCGTATAATATATGTAAGTAGATACGTGAACGTCTATCAGTATGCAGGAATTCAAAAATTGTATCCAAATAAGAAAAATGCTGAAAAATGTGCGATAATTGATTAATTACGTAATAATATGAATGAAGCCGAGTTTACTGGACTTAAGGTTCTAAACTTCTAGAGTTTTCAGGATTCAGGAGGTATCGCAAAATCCAAAATGAAGATAAAACCACTTACGGTTTTGTTTTTATACATACAAAAAAAATATCGAGTTTGCGTAGTTGTTCAATTGTATATACAGTAGAAAAATAATGTTGATAGAATTAACGTATGTTGTATATCGTATAAGATCCGAATTATGGCAATCGCAAGCACCGTACAACACAAAAAAATATTTGAATTCCAAGAAATGGAAAGTTACTAAAGATAATAACCCGTTTGAAGACAGGCTTAAGCGGTAACTACTAATTTATGGTAGATAGTGAGTCATCAAAGAACTGATTAGGCGGGTAGAGATACTCAATATAAGACTATACCAAAAAGCAAAAAAAAAGTATGAAATAATTTCAAATACACCCTCTCCTCCTCTCCTTCCTTGAATAAAAAATGAAAATCGCGATTAATCACGATACTGAAACAAAACCTTACTTTGATCTGACCTGAAAAGAAAGGGAGTATGTCCTTCATGGAGGCTGCAAGAGGGATAAAAGCAAAAAAAATATTAGCTGAATCGAGTCTCCCGCCCAGCTTATCCTTAACAACCGCAGGAGACAAGTCGCATAGCTGGCACCATTGCCCACCACACGCAATTCTTTATCTCCGTTGGCCGCACGTCAAAGCTAGACGAGATAGCGATTTAGACTAAGACAGGGGAAAAATGCAATCAACCACCTTACATGGGTAGTAGAGGCCACCTCCTCAGCTAAGTCCTGGGGTTGCTTCTGCAGTCCACTAACCGTAGCGAATTGGCCGCTTCCATCCCTTGTGGCCGGCCTTCAGCGCGACCATACGATGGCCTTGCAACTTCCATGGCCCTCAGCCCTTCTCGTTGCGTGCTGCCTGCACGACCTGCCATACGATGGCCAAGATCAGGAAGCACACGCAACCCCCATTGGAGAGTGGACTGCTCGTCATCCCCCTTGCAACTTGCAAGGACTTTTGAGGAGACGGCTCGTCCCAACCATATGTAACGCCTACTTAAGACCCTGATCTGCCACAAAAAGGTAAGGCTGTTTCCTCCTCTCTTCCCGGTAAGATAATCGACACTCATCAATTGATCCAAAATTCTCGGGAAGGAGGTGGACTTCCCTTACGAGGTCAAAAAAACCTCCAAAACTAAACAAGGCAGATCAGGACCTGTCAAGGGTAGGGAAACGCTACGTTAAAAGGATGTGGAAGGGGAAGGAACACCAGTCCTACGGTCTGCCTGGGCAAGCAATGACGTGTAGCCTAAATCTCATAGATTTGGAGTGCTAATGCACTCCGAAGTATTTAAAGACTGGTATGGTGGGGCAATTAATATATGAGGACCCAAGATGGAGTTGGGTCCTCTTCGTCCAAGGACGAAATGCCTAAATTTTTGGCCCCACGTTGGGCGCCATTTGCAACAATGGAACTCGGAGGACGAGGGTTGGTGCGGCCGTGAAGGCCTAAAGACACCACTTGTCGAAGAACCACTCTCTGCTGACCACCCATGACGTGCGCTGGCAGACCACCTCAGCTGTCGGGAGTAACGGGGTGGGCGAAAAAACGGCAGTCATCAGCCCCCTCCATTTGTGTACAAAAGAATTTATCGCACGTCAGCCCGTTATACAAAATTCAAAAAAAAATACTCTAAAACCCGCGATGAAACAATAGTAAGTAAACGAGAAAAAAATGAGAAAGACTAGTGGTGGTGCCTGCGCACCAAACTCGCTAAAACTCGAAACACAAAATCCCGTGCAGGGACAGGGGCTGCATCAGCCAAACTACAAACTGTGGCACTAAGGCCAACAAACGATAATAACGAGGAGAACCGTCCAATCAGGACCGATCCTCTTCCTCCTCAGGTTAGTGAGCCTATCGATGTTTAACGGCTCCGTATGGGCCCCAGATGTTGTGGGCCCGGCGCGACTTAGCCCTCCCGACCATGGGTCTCGGGCGCCTTTCTTATTAGAAACCCCCATTATTTTCAAAAAATTCAAGGCGAGAGAGAGGGAGAGGGAATCACGCTAGCTCTAGCTCCTCATTGTGAATTCAATTTAAGCAAGTCTAGACTGCTGCGTCCTCGAGCATTGTCGACACTTATTATTTAATATTTAAACTTATGAAATTTTTTTTTTTGTTTAATTTATTTGTAGGAGAACGCGGCCTTGTGTCCACGAGATAGTAAATATGTTGATATGGATATTAATATCCTAATATCCTTAATGTAATAACCCAAACTCAATGCGAAAAAAAGTAAATACGTCGCAACCGAAATTGCGAATATCATAATAATTCACGGAGTTCATTCTACGGAATTCATCCTCGTAGTTTCATATCCCTAAGAAAGCGATTTTTCTAAGAAGCAAACACTTTGTTACTTTTTATTATTACATACTGAAAAATTAAAAAAATTTCCAGTAATCTACTGCTAAACAAAATTCCATCAATGCATACGTTTTGTTCCTACAGTTATAAATAAGAATTGGTGATAATAATACTAATTTTCTCCACTATACCATAAGTTTCAAGTATCACCTTAGCGTAGTGGAAGCAATACTGTCGCCTCTGGCGTTCAATATTCGGTTTGTGATCACTAGTATTACTCCAAAATTAGTAACTAAGAGTATTGCATTTCATACACTGCATACATTTGTAGTTCAAGATTTGACAAATTGACTTTCGAAGACTCGATAATAACAATAATTGTTGAATGACAAGTGTGTGCTTCCATTCAACTCGAAAATACCCATTCAATGTTGCGCGTACATTTAATTTCAATACGCAAGAATCGTCTTCGTTTGCTGACCCAAACCGCATACCTGCTGTAACGAACGAACGCCAAACCAAACGAAACTTCCCGTGTCGACTGCTTGCTGAGAAGCTTAGTTCCCAATGTTGTTTATTAATCGGCCTCGTCGACTTCTTGACAATTTCTAGCAAACCGATCCGAATGCACTGCCCGCGGTCGAACTGTATGCGGTCGAAGAGAAAAAAAATAAACTACCTACTGACACATACCTGGGGCATCCATGGGGTTAAATGATAAAGGTGGTTGGATGATATGCTGAGCCCCGCATCTCATTGATATCTTTTTTTTCCTGTTTTTTTATTTTGTTTTGTAGCATAACATTAGTGCGATTTTGGGGAATAACCATCTGGCTCTGCCCTGGGTGGCCCTTTCCCGGGTGCTCCGCGCTCTCTGCGAGGCATTTGCTGATATTCCCACAATGGTGCTCTGCCCCACGTCTCCACTGGGCGGAGGCGACGAATGGCAAGGGCTCTCTAGAGGATGATGCTCGAGCGCCGGCGCTCAAAGAAGGGGCGCGTAAATGATCGAAGAGGTTAGAAGACACACGTGTATTTCTTCCGACGAGATATTAATCACACGTATTGCTCCGATTTCATGATTTCAGACTGGTTAATTAGAACGAGATGACGTCTGCTTGAAATTGTGTTAATTACACACCGCACGCACTCGACGAAATCACGACATCACTCGCGAATGAAAAGATTTCCACGACGGACAATTACACAGTAGACTATGATCCCATTTGGTTCTCGCCCGTGTCATTTTTCAGAGATCATCGGTCCTCTTGAAAATATACTTCCCGACGTGATGGGTTCACGACCGTGCCAATTCTCTTCCTCCAACGGGCTGATTTACCCCGGCAATCAAGCAAACTCCTTTTTCCGTCCTCTCTCCACGGCGATCCAATACGAACTCCCCTGCGGTCTCCATTTCTCGGTCGGCTTTTTTTTCTGACAGAGGGCGCGGTTGGAGAACATTTTTGTTGTTCTGGCCGCCCAGAGATTTTTTTCCCGGATTCTGTTTATCCAGTCCGGTAGCCAAAAATTTAGTGCATTTATGAAAAATAACCCTATCGTGAATGCGATAATAGTTTCATAATTACACTAAATTTTCTTCTACCGGAAGGCGTTTAATCGTCTTAAAGAAAAATGGCCGGAGTAGTACCGAGTCAAAATTCAACATGGCGATGGCGGCAAAAAAATTCAAAAATGTAACGACCGAGATGGTTGCTATGGAGGTGGGCACATTACAAGTGTCCTCGGACATGTGGCCAAATTAACTGCGGCTCCGCCGCTGGCTTAGGTTTTTCGCAGAGATATGTCAGCTATTGAAGGAAAAAGACGAAACATATTACATGGCGATCCTGGCAATTTGAATTCTGGATTTTCTGGTGCCCGCCCTGCTGCCACCTTGCATTCTGGATTTTCTGGTGCCCGTCCTGCTCCCACCTTGCATTCTGAATTTTCTGGTGCCCGTCCTGCTGCCACCTTGAATCATGAATTTTCTGGTGCCCGTCCTGCTGCCACGTTGAATCCTGAATTTTCTGGTGCCCGTCCTGCTGCCACGTTGAATCTTGAAATTTCTGGTGCTTGTCCTGCCACCTCGTATATTGAAACTTCTGGTGCCCGTCCTGCGACTTCTGGTACCTGTCCTGCCGCTTTGGCAAGTTTGAAGTCTTCTGATACTGGCTCAAACTTAGCTTCCGGCACAGTAGAAGACATTTCACGTCACTCAGGTCTGGAATTGGATTTAGAGTTGGATTTGGAGCAATTCAACCGAATCTTTGAACGTTGTCAAAGACGTATCCAGGAGTACGTTCCGACAAATATAACGAGGCGTGTGGACATCCCAATATTTTCAACGTGAGCTACTGAAACTAAAGCTGTAAAATGGGAAACAATTGTTCAGCTGCTACAGTGGATACAACAATTACAGACGAGTATAAATAGGCGTTTTCGACATCTGCGATTTTTATCGTCGCAATATGTGGTTTTTATTTATACCACAATTATAATAAGAAATATGTTATTAAGAGAATCAATAGAAGTGCAAATCTTTAATTAATTTAATATGTCAATATAACTTTTCGAGTTTAATGTACGTTAGTTTTGTTCTACAACATATGTATATGGAATCTTTAGAAGAAATTGTTCTTGAAAATGAAAAAGTTTTGAGGAATCTCAAGAAAAGTTCAAAAAATTTATATACTTTTGACACTCTTAGATTAAAATTGGAAGAGTTGAAGGATAGGAAAGCTAAATTCAACAAGATTTTGATTAGAGTTGGTGACGAAAGCTCTAAGTTATTAGACTTAAAATTAAAGTTTAAAGCAGAAGCAGCGATCCTAGAAGGGGAGCTTTGGCTGCAGCTTGGCAAACAAGGATATTCAGCGGAAGATATCCAACAGGAAGGTATAACGGCGGAATTGGAAACTAGTTTGTCCATACTAAAAGATCGGTTTACCATGGCTAACTTCGATTTAGGGACAGCCATGAAAATAATTCCCGTATTTGAGGGAAAGTATAACGAACTTGAACCTTTCCTTAAAATCTTGGAAATCTTCAATGAAACCTTGTCTGCCACAGGAAAACTAAAACTTATAGGATTCGGTAGTCCGGATGGCGCAACGGTTAGCACGTTCGCCTTCAACGCACTGGGCCCCGGTTCGATTCCGGGGATTTACGTGTCGGACTATGAGCCCACTCAGCTGTTAAATGAGTACCCATTATGGGGTAAATAACTCGGTTGAGCGTGTTGCTGATCACATACCTCTGCACAAAAAAACCGTCACGATCTAGAAAATGAGATGATGCTAGCTCATCTCGAGGCCGTGGTTCAAATTGGACTGTTGCGCCAGTTATTTATTTTATTTTTATAGGATTCGTCACTAGTGTCAAATTAAGTGCTAATGTAAGACTTTCGTTGAGTGATGAACTTTTGAACTTTTGAGTGAACTTTTGAAACTTTAAAATCGGTTTTATCGTCAAGATTTAAAAACACTTAAGCTGTACTCAAAAACTGTAAAACTCAGATAGTATATTATCTTTGGTAGATGAATTGAATCAACCACAAATACAAGAGTTAGGTAGCGAAGCTACTGAAGGGGAAAAAAAAGTTACAGCAAGCATGAATAATACTTATGCATTAACAGTTTTCAAGAATGGTTTGAATGACAAGCTGAAAAATATCATATTTTCAGCAAGCCCAAAGAATTTTTCAGAGGCTGTGTTGTTAGCGCAAGAGTTAGAAAATGCAGAGACACAAACTACAAGTAATGTTATGCATATTAATGGAAACTCAAAAAATAGGGGCGACCGGTAGCGCAGTGTGTTGAGGCATCAGTCTCATGTTTGACTACCGGCGTTTCGGGTTAGAATCCCGTCCACGACAACGTTTGTGGCCATGGATGTGCAAGAGGTGTATGCTGGCAACTGCATTCTCTGAAACCAATTTATGCCAACGAAACGTCAACAGGGCCACATGAAACAGTTGACGCGCTATGCCCCACAAGGGGTTAGGGCAATTGAGTAAACAATAGAGGCAAACAGCAAGAACACAAAAGGTATAATAATAACAACAGCAACCGGGGTAATAATAGAAATAATAATAACAATAACAACAATAGAAATAATAGTAACAACAACAACAGTAATAACATTAATTATAGAATAAATAATAATATCAATAGTAACTATAACAATAATAATTAACTAACTATGAATAACAATAATAATTATAGGGCTAACAATTACGGGGGCAAAGACCTTTTCCATAGTCCTCCGCGTGGGCGCCCCTGGTAACGGCAGTGTATCAAATCGCTGACGGCCAATGTCTTAGCGATAAGACAGTTTGGAAAAGGCAGATAGCTGTAGCCTGAATGGCTGACGAACACCTAAGCGTCTCAGGTCTAGTAGGATGGATTGACTTGCGTAGTTGGACCTGCTACATAGTTGTGTGAACTCCAGCACGTTTATTAAACCATCTGAAGCAGCTATCTCCGAGGCCATCCCCTGAATGGGGTTAAGCGACGTGCTGACAACTCGTCCTTGTAAAAACCACTCCATGTCAAGAAACCTGGAACAAAAGCCTCGGATTGGACGGATCAACAACGACGACCACGCAAACGAATAAAGGATTATTCTTTCGGATCCTGGAATGTACGCTCCCTGAACAAACCGGGGGCCGAGAAGGCCCTCCTTCAACAGGTCGAAAAGTACAAACTGAGCATTACTGCAGTCCAGGAAACAAATTGGCTTGGCAGCGAGATTAATGACAAGAAATCGCACACAATTTTTACAAGTGGCAAACCATCGGGCCGCAAGGAGTTTGGGGTAGCATTTATAGTGAACAATCACCTCAAACCGCATATTACTGACTTCAAACCCATAAATGAACGGCTGTGTGCGATTCGCATCAAGACTCGATTCTTCAATCTCTGGCTCATCAATGTGCATGCCACCACTGAAGTTAAAGAAGACGCAGTAAAAGACGAGTTCTACGCCCGCCTTGAAACTCTCTTCGACTCACTTCCAACAAACGACGTCAAATTGCTGCTGGGAGACTTTAACGCGAAAGTCGGGAATGAAAGCTGGCATCGGGGGACCACTGGAGGCCACAGCCTCCATGAAGAATGTAACGATAACGGCCAGCGACTTATAGACTTCGCCTGCAGCAGGAATCTAGTCGTAAGCTCTACGTGTTTCCCGCATCGACGCATTCACAAGCAGACCTGGAAGTCTCCAGACGCACATACCGTCAACCAAATTGACCACGTCCTCATTTGCAGGAGATGGGCGTCTAGTGTCATGGATGTCCGCTCCTATCGAGGAGCAAACTGCGACTCAGATCATCACTTGGTGAAGACGACCTACAGATGTAGAATTTCCTCAGTGCACCAGTCAAGAATCAGCCCTCCCAAAATCTTTGCGGTTGATAAGCTCTTGAGTGATGCTACAGCGGTGGCGTATACTACCGCCCTTGAGGAAAAACTATCACCTATGCTACACAACATCAGCAACACAGGCGTCCATGGGTTCTGGGAAGAACTCAAGGGTACCATCAAGGATGTCGCAGAGAAGGTCGTGGGATATAAAGCCCGGCGAGCGCGAAATGACTGGTTCGACGAAGAATGCAAAAATTCACTTGACGCGAAAAACGAGGCCTACAGACAATGGATTCAACGAGGAACCAGAGCCAGAAGAGAAAAATATGACGAGCTACGGCGAATATCGAATAGAATAATTAGACGTTAGAAACGTAAATACCTTGACGAGCAGTTGCTGAACATAAACGAAAACTTAGCTAATAGGAACACCAGACAAGCGTACAAACTAGTAAATACAATTAAGAACGGCTACCAACCCAGGACTAGCCTTTGTAAGGACAAGGATGGAAACATCATCAGCGACACCGATGGTATTAACAAACGATGGGCCTCTTATTTTGAAGAGCTTCTAAACCGACCATCTAACATCCTCACACGGGAGGCTGTCGACGATATTGTTGATCTAGGCCCACCCATTCAACCCCCGACAGTAGAGGAAGTTGATCTCGCGTTGCGGTCACTAAAACGAAATAAAGCGCCGGGCGCTGACGAGATTCCAGCTGAACTGCTAAGATTCGGTGGAACGAGTCTAGTTGATGCCATACATCAATTACTCCTGCTAGTATGGGAGAACGAGGAGATCCCAGACGATTGGCGCAGAAGCATCATCTGTCCAATTCATAAAAAGGGAGATAAACTGCGGTGTGAGAATTACAGGGGCATCTCACTAGATTGTACGTCCAATAAAATTTTGACGAAAATTCTAGAAAATAGAATAAAACCGTACGCAGAACGAGTCATTGGCGAATATCAAAGCGGTTTCAGACCTGGTCGCTCCACAACCGATCAGCTCTTCTCAGTCAAACTGATACTCCAGAGGTGCTGGGAATACAACGTAAACGTATACCAAATCTTTGTCGACTTCAAGCAGGCATACGACAGTATCGATCGTGGAGTACTGTACAACATCATGCTGCAATTTGGTATACCAGCAAAATTAGTGCGACTGACAAAGATGACGATGACCAACTCCGTCTCACAAGTCAGGATCCAGAATAGACTTACTGATCTATTTGAAACACGCACTGGTTTGAAACAGGGCGATGGACTGGCTCCGACGCTCTTCAACCTAGCACTGGAATACGTTATTCGGGCCATGAATTTGGACAACAGCAAGACGCTACTCATCAAGTCGACACAATTAGCAGCGTACGCCGACGACATCAACATCATGTCCCGAAGATTGGCTGACGCAGAAGAACTTCTGCATACGCTTGATACCGCTGCAAAGGAAGTTGGATTACGTATTAACGAGGGTAAAACTAAAATAATGATGCAATCGGTGACAAGGACACCTGCACAACCAAGCATCAATGTGGGGGACCTCAACATCGAGTTCGTGAACAACTTCATTTACCTGGGTTGCAACCTGTCAAGGGACGCCAACGAAACTGACGAAATCAAGCGACGGATACAGTTAGCTAATAAGACTTTTTTCTCGGTTCTCCCCATAATGAAATCGAAACATGTGCACAGAAACACGAAGCTCCGCGTGTACAAAACCATTATACGACCAGTGCTATGCTATGGCTGCGAAGCATGGACCCTAGCTCAAGCCTCCGAAAACATGCTAGACACTTTCGAACGTAAGGTTCTACGGCGAATTTTCGGGGCTGTTTGCGATCGAGATGGATGGCGCATCCGGTACAACCATGAGTTGTATGAAATGTACGATGAGCTGCAAGTCTCGAAAATCGTCAAACTACAACGACTTCAATGGGCAGGGCATGTACAAAGAATGGACGATGATCGCATGCCTAAGAGAGTAATGAATGCAGAACGAGTCGACGGAGCGAGACTGCGAGGACGACCGAGATCTCATTGGGAGAGCTCAGTAGGTGTGGACGCCGCGCAGCTGCTGGGCTGCCAAAATTGGAGGACGCGGTCACGTGACCGAGATAATTGGAGGACAATGATCCAGGCGGCCAAGGCCCGACGTCGGGCTGTCGCGCCACGATGATGATGAATTACCGCAACAATAATAGAAAGCCAACCCTACGTCAGAGCAAAAACATCTAATGCCACGTGCACCCCGGGCAACGTTATAAAACGGCTAACAGGGCTCTGGAAACCCCATTTGGGAGAAAAATAATGGAGACACGAAATATGTCAAGAAGAAGACGGGTAGGGATATCCGCCCAAGTGTCGGAGAGAGCCGCGACCTCCGGCGAGAGCTTCCCCCCTGTACAAGAGGGGCAGTCGGCAGCGGTAAATGGGCGCATGGGCGTGCGACCACCAACTAGAAGGAGACTGACTGCCGCGAGTGCATCCGCACGAACCGGTAGGACGCGTACTGCTCCAGCACCATCGAGGAGCCCTCCTTCACCTGTGGTTCATGTTTCGCCTGGCATCTAGGCGACCACAGCTGCAGGCTCGCGTAGGCAACGGATGAAATGGACAGAACAAATGAACCTTTTTTAGCATCCGTGCCTACTACGAGATCGAACTCTCGCAAGGGACAACATCATATCGTCCCTTGCTACATCAGAGGTTCGTCGAGCGATTTCCGCAATTTGCACATGTGTCAATACAGCGGGTTTCAGACCAGTACCGCTTCATTGTGCGAAGGGGTGCAATACCGGAGACGACGAGGGAAAGAATTCGACTTGAGGCTTTGGAAGCAACCCGAAACCAAGAGTCGGGGGGGGGGGGGAGGATGTGGCGTCACCACCACCACCATCAGGTCACTCTGTCCCACACAGGAGTATACCTATAACACCAGATGAAGTACACTACTTCACCGCCAAGTGGAAGTCTCTTCTGAAGTTCACGACGAATATGAAAGAGCTTGCTTGGAATATCAGGAAATTGATCCCCTGCAAAGGCCTGGCATTCCCAGGCTACATACATTTGCTGCAACACCTGATATTCTTTCTCAAATCGATAGGAAAATCGCATCCAGGCTAAGCTCTGATACTACGTTACTGGAACTGCAATCACTTGTGTATTGCGGTGCAGTGGCGGCTATCAGATTACATGGTCAGAGGATCCGTGATAGCGTTGTCGGTGTGGTCCTGACAAATTGCAGAATTTCTGGTATAAGCGATTCCCGAGTATATGTGGTCAGCTCGCACAACAGATAAATCTGTTGATAAATAGGCCTGAGGATTTTTCACCTTTCCTCACAACAGGTGTAACCTATTTGTTACCCAAACGGGAAACAGCGGAGAACCCTGCTGGAACGAGGCCTATAACGTGCTTGCCGACACTATACAAGTACATAACAGCCATCATTAGTGGCAGGATCTATACGCACCTCGAGCAGAACAATATCCTTGCCGAGGAGCAAAAGGGCTGCCGAGCCGGATCTAGGGGTTGCAAGGAACAACTAACGATCGATTCGGTAGTGGTAGGACAAGTTACGCGCAATCACAGGAATCTGTATTGCTGCTATATTGATTACGCCATTTGACAGCATCCCCCATAGCTGGCTAATCGAGGTCCTCCACATGTACCGCGTAGATCCTCACCTAATCAACTTTTTGACAAAAGTGATGGAAGGATGGCGCACAACACTATCAGTGCCATCAACCGAAGGCAATATGCTCTCTCACCCGGTACATATCCGAAGAGGCATATTCCAAGGGGACTCTTTGAGTCCTCTCTGGTTCTGCCTGGCGCTGAACCCCCTTTCATCACTTTTGAATTCGGCTAGACAATGCGGCTATACGATCAAGCATGGTCTTCTTGGAATGTTTTCCAAATTCGAGCTGACTCACCTGATGTGCTTAGATGACATCAAACTATACTCGGGAAGCTAACTTAGAAGTCTGCTGCGGATCACCGAAAATTTCAGCCATGACATTTGGATGGATTTTGGATTAGACAAATGTCGAATCCGTTCCATCCGCACCGCACCCCGGCTTCACCTTGGATGATATCCATATAGGTGCAATGTCGGAGGCAGACTTTTATAAATACCTAGGAATTCTGCAAGGTGAACATCCCAGCATTGATGACTTCAGAGAAGGATTTCTGGTTGAGTTCTGGCGCAGGTTGAAATTGGTGCTAAAGTTCAACTTATCGGGAAGGAATAAAATAAGTGCGATCAACTTAAATGCCATTCCTTCACTGACCTACTCATTCGGAATAGACCCGTGGTCTGTCACATCTTTGGCGGACATTGAACGGGGGGTACGCGTTTTGATGTCCAAATTCCGAATGCTACATCCAAAATCGTCAGTGGAGCGAATGTGCCTACCTCGTGACATCGGAGGTAGAGATTTAGTTGACATTGCCAACTTACATCATCAGCAAGTCAACTCACTTCGCACTTATTTCCGAGGCAGAGCAACATCGAGTGCTTTGCATGATGCTGTCTGCAAGGCAGATGATGGTTTAACTCTACTCAATTTAAAGGATCAATCATTTGCTCCTTTGAGTTTTGTGAAGTCAGACCAAGAGAAGATCGACAAATGGAAGTCAAAGGCGATACATGGTAAACATGCGAGTTGCCTTTGGCAGCCATTTGTCGATCTTCACCTGTCTGACAGATGACTTCGTGCAGGGTACCTCTTTGCCGAAACAGAAGGTTCGATGGTTGCCATTCAGGACGGCATGGTCCCCACCCGTGCTTATCTTAATCATATCTGCAAACAAAGGGTGGATGACGACCGGTGCAGAATGTGTGGTTCGGTGTTGGAAACACTTGACCATCTCATTTCTGGTTGTCCTGTAATGGCGCCGGTAGAATACACAGACAGACACAATGCTGTATGCAAATTAATCCACCAACACCTCGCATACAAGTACGGGCTGATCAGTGAAACTGTACCGATCTACCAGTACACTCCACAAGCAGTACTTGACAGCACTCGATGCACGATGTACTGGGATCGCCAGGTAAACACTGATCACCCGGTCGTCCACAACAAACCCGATGTACTCCTAGTCGACAAGACGAGTCCCTCTGCATACATAATCGATGTTGCTATCCCCCATAATAGCAACATCGAGAGAAAGCATGTGGAGAAAAGCGCAACCTATAGTGCACTGGCCCAAGAAATCAAACAATTTTGGCATCTTGGCAGTGTACGAATAGTGCCTGTAATATTGTCGGCTACCGCTATAATACCCAAAGACCTTCTGACTTCCCTCACCCAATTAAACCTGCCGCACAATCTCATTGACGTTATGCAAAAATACGTAATTTTGCTTACGTGTGCAATAGTGCGGAAAGTGCTCGGTGACCTTCACTAAAGTATATTACAATAGCTATCAGGATGCCGGCATAACACCTGCCCAATGCATCCACACCCGTCAACTTGATGCATTGCATCAATTGCGGGTATACATACCGGCCAATAAGGGGCCGAGATTACGCCAGCCAGGCAATAATAAATAGATGTAATGGAAATGACAATAGGAATATTAATCTAGGGACGCGGAAGCGTCCCACCCCGCCAAAGAAAAACGAAAAAATCGAAAAAAAACCAGTCCGAGTCCGAAGCGTATATACCCTAGACTTGTACAGACCTAGTGGTGACACCAAAAGTAATAATTGGCAACGACCATGCATTAAAAGTGAGTTTCCTATATAGCCAGTTTATAGGGGAGGTTTGCACTCATTCAGGGAGATCTTGACCATTCTCAAAATGAATTAACTAACCCATTCTACAAATATTTGTTGAATTTTTCATGTCGCTAGCTTCATTCCATCGAAAGTTATTGCTTATTTGAAGTCTCACTTGTAGGGGAGGTAGGGGTTCCTTGGGTCGGATCTTGCCCATCATTGCCACCAACCTATTAGGTCACCCTACAAACATACAAACAAAATTTTAAGTCTCTAGCTTCACTGTATCGACAGATATCGCTTATTTGAAGTTTCGTTTGTAGGGGAAGTAGGGGTTTCGTTGGTCGGATTTTACGCATTTTCAATATTAGCCGACTGGATCCTACTACAAACATTTGGGCAAAATTTCAAGTCGCTAGCTTTATTTTGTCGTAAGCTATCGCTTGTTTTAAGTGTCATCTCTAAGGAAGGTAGGGGTTCCTTAGGTGGGATCTAACCCGTCTTTAATGCCAACTAACTCAATATCACTTCAAACATTTGACAAAAATTTCAAGCTGCTGGCTTCATTGTATCAAAAGTAATCGCTTATTCGAAGTTTCATTTGAAGGGGAGGTAGGGGTTCCTTGGGTCGGATCTTGCCCATTTTCAGTGCTAACTAAGAAGACCTTACTACCAACATTCTGCCAAATTTTCAACTTGCTAGTGTCATTCTATCGAAAGTTATCGTAATTAAAATAATATTTAATTTTTGGAATTTTGTAGGGGAGGTAGGCGTTCCTTTGATCTGATTATGCCCAACTTCCCAAAACCTAAGCAGCTTCTCACCCTAGGGTTACATGCCAAAAATCAGATGTCTACGTCAATTGGTTCAAGAGTTATGGACAAAAAACCTGAAAAGTAGGGTAGTACGGGGCTCTTTGTAAGAAAATTACCGTTAGTTTTCAACTGATCGATTTTATTTTTCCAGGGGAGTATAAGATTACCATCACGAGCAATCTACCAAAGCTAGAGGCTTTCATGTTTATTTAATCAGGAGTTATAAATACATTTAATTATTTTACATATGTAGGGGAGGTAGGCGTTCTCTTGGCCTGATCATGCCCATTTTCAATACCAACCAACTAGATCATACTTCCAACATCTAGTCAAAATTTCAAAGCTCTAGCTTCATTCTACCGAAAGTTATCGTGCGAACGGACAGACAGACGGACAGACGGACAGACGGACAGACGGACAGACGGACAGACGGACAGACGGACAGACGGACAGACAGACAGACAGACAGACAGACAGACAGACATGGCTCAATCGAATCAGGAGGTGACCCTGATCATTTATATATATACATTGCTATACCTCCGGAGCCTCCTTTAAGGTGTTACATATTTCCGTCGTGACAAAAACAATATACCCTATATTAAAAGTCTAGGGTATAAAAATGGAAAAGTGACCAAGACTATGTTTACGCGACACAACAAGTACGGGTTTTCGGACCTCTGTAGCTCTGGCCCCGGAGGCTTCTTCGGGCTCAAATTTTGTATGGTCATTGTCTCCAGTCATTTTACAAAGTGCTGCAAATTTGATTCCGATACAAGGAAAAACACCCGAGATATGATAATTTGAAAATGGCTATTTTTATACCCTTCACGGATGTGATAGGGTATATTAACTTTGTTATGAAGTTTGCAACCCACAGAAGGAAGCATCTCCGACCATATAAACTATATATATTCTTGGTCAGTGTGATGAGACGAGTCGATTAAGCTTTGTCCGTCTATCCGTCGTTCTGTCTGTCCGTCTGTCCGTTTGTTTCAATGCAAATTAGTCCCTCAGTTTTAAAGCTATTGAGCTGAAATTTTGTACAAGGCCTTCTTTTTATTGCACGCAGTATATATGTCGGAGCCAACGGAATGGAAACACTACGTCATATAGCTGCCATAGGAACGACCGGTCCAAATTCGTCTTTGTGAGAAAAACTTTTTTATTTCTATAGATATCTTTTTCATGTTTCACATTAATCAATAGTATCTTTAGTATAATCACATTCCCGAATTTGGTTGATATTGGACCACTACGTCATATACCTGCCATAGGAACGACCGGTTCAAAAATTCGTCTTTGTGGGAAAAACTTTTTTATTTCTATAGATATTGTTTTCAAGTTTCACATTAGTCAATAGTATCTTTAGTGAAAACACATTCCTGAATTTGGTTGAAATCGGACTACTCTATCATATAGCTGTCATAGGAACGACCGTTCCAAAAGCAAGTTTTTATCAGAAAAACTTTCTGAAGATATACCTATATTTATAAAATTGCATATTATTCAATCATATTGACTGATAAGCTACATTCCTAAATTTGGTTGAAATCGGCCTACCATTTCATATACCTCTTATAGGAACAGTGAAATCGTAACAAGTTTTGCTACTAATTTCAAAGTGGCAAATGTACCGCAGAAAATAACGAAAGTATGATACCAACGTATCATACCTTCGGCAAGCTTGTAGCTTGTTCAAATTTTCCTTGTTCTCGTCATTCTCGTTGTTCTCGTCATTCTCGTTGTTCGTTGACAGGGCTACAGCCTCGTAGGGAGTGTATCGAGGTCTGCTTTTTTTTCACGGATTGCCTATGTCCCAAGGGTGTGCATAGGCTATCATTTGCTCTGATCCGTGCAGTAGATAAAAAGATACATCCAAAAATGCGAAATTTTATAGTAGAGTTTTTGGCTTAAGTCTTTTTGATGATTTGAATGCAACACAGGAAATCACTCGGAGAGATCGCATGCCGACGGGGAGAGACGCAAACACTAGATTATGTGAGTAGTGACGACGACGGATGCAGAAGTCCGTGCGCTCGTCGGGCGAGGAGAACCACACGAGGTAATGGCTGTGGGCGTGGCTTGTGGCAAGTGCATGAATGAAAAGTGTGTGATGAAAAAATTGAAACTGAATGTTTATGGCTGCATCTTAGGATGTCCGGGAAAAAAAACATGCTGTGTGGTATATGATTTAGGCAGTTTCATTTATGGCATATAAGATATGAATTATGATGTAAGATGATTTTTTCCAATGTGTGGAAGATGGGAAGCGATGTCTAGGCAAGATGGGTATCACATGACTGGAGGTGATGAGGCGAATGCAGTAGACTGTTCAAGGTATTTTGAGTCCTTTGGACAGGAAAAAGGATGTTCTTGGCAAGGAAGCGATTTCTAGGCAAGATGAGTATTATACGATTGGTGGTGATGAGGCGAATGCTGTAAACTACTGTTAAAGGCACTTTGAGTCCTTTGAACTAGAAAAATGATATTCTTGGCAAGAAAACTATTTACCCCAAATGGGTAACCTGAGTGGACTCATAGCCCGGCACGTAAATCCCCTTTTATCGAAAACTACCGCATTCAGTAGGAATTAAACCGGAGCCCAATGTGTGGAAGGCGAACGTGCTTACCGTTGCACCATCTGTATTACTACTACTACTACTATGCAAAATGATATGATATCTCCCAAAAACAACTCTGTTGTAAAAAATTCCCCGCCAAGAAAAACCTCTCAACTGCAAAAAGGATTGATATGAATACAATACCGCCAAAGTACTCGTAGCTTCGCGCCTCACTCTAGGGTTGGCATATTGAACGCTGATTGAATTAGCAAATTTCTTTCAAAGCTAATTGGCGGGGAGCTTCATAGCAATAGACAAAATGATAGTGATAATGACAACGATGTCGTTCTGATAAAATGATGGTTATGTAGTTGCATGCAGATCATGCTGTAGGCTCTTATGCCAAGTATTATTGGCTTCTCGCCCGGATCTCGTTATAAAGCTTCCGCCTTATTATTAATAGAAAATTTTCTACCCCGTTTTTCTTCAGATTGTTCAACGTATTTTGTTTAATGAAAGCTCCCCGCCAATCAGCTTTGAAAGAAATTTACTAATTCAATCAGAGTTCAATATGCCAACCCTAGAGTGAGGCACGAAGCTACGAGTACTTTGGCGGTATCGTATTCATATCAATCCTTTTTGCAGTTGAGAGGTTTTTCTTGGCGGGGAATTCTTTACAACAGAGTTGTTTTTGGGAGATAATAACTACAATAACAATTATTCCAACGATAGAAGGCGAAATGTGCATGTTGTAATGGACCAGGGAAACGTCCAAGGATCCGGAGAGGTCATAGCAAGTCTTCCGGAGTGGAATCAATTGCTAAAGAGCGAAATATATATAAGGTATCTAATAACTGTACAAATTATATTATAATTTATAATTATGACTCTGATAGGTATTTATTTAGACGTGTCTATTTGTAAGGATGACGTTTAAAAAAATTTAGAGTACAGAATAAATAGTGAAAATAGGATTAAACTCACGGATATAACCAGGAAATGCAGGAAATTTCGTATATTCCTGATTTTTGTAGCTCATCTGTTTTGTCTTTTAGGTTGACTATGTGATTTTTATACCCTAGACTTTTAGTATATGGTATATGGTTTTTGTCACGACGGAAATATGTAACACCTTAAAGGAGGCTCCGGAGGTATAGCAATGTATATATATAAATGATCAGGGTCACCTCCTGATTCGATTTAGCCATGTCTGTCTGTCTGTCTGTCTGTCCGTCTGTCCGTCTGTCTGTCCGTTCGCACGATAACTTTCGAAAGAATGAAGCTAGAGCCTTGAAATTTTGGTCAGATGTTGGAAGTATGATCTAGTTGGTATTGAAAATGGGCATGATCAGGCCAAGAGAACGCCTACCTCCCCTACATATGTAAAATAATTCAATGTATTTATAACTCCCGATTAAATAAACATGAAAAGCTCTAGCTTTGGTAGATTGCTCGTGGGGGTAATCTTATACTACCCTGGAAAAATAAAATCGATCAGTTGAAAACTAACGGAAATTTTCTTACAAAGAGCCCCGTACTACCCTACTTTTCAGGTGTTTTGTCCATAACTCTTGAACAAATTGACGTAGACATCTGATTTTTGGTATGTAACCCTGAAGTGAGAAGCTGCTTGGGTTTTAGTAAGTTGGACATAATCAGATCAAAGGAACGCCTACCTCCCCTACAAAATTTAAAAAATTAAATATTAATTTAATTACAATAACTTTCGATAGAATAGCACTAGCGAGTTGAAAATTTGGCAAAACGTTAGTAGTAACATCTTGTTAGTTGGCATTGAAAACGGGCCAGATCCGACCTAAGGAACTCCTACCTCCCCTACAAATGAAACTTCAAATAAGCGATAACTTTTGATAGAGAGAAGCCAGCGACTTGAAATTTTGGTCGAATGTTTGAAGTGAGATTGAGTTAATTGGCATTAAGGATGGGTTAGATCCGACCTAAGGAACCCCTACCTCCCCTACAAATGAAACTTCAAATAAGCGATAACTTTTGATAGAGAGAAGCCAGCGACTTGAAATTTTGGTCGAATGTTTGAAGTGAGATTGAGTTAGTTAGCATTAAGGATGGTTTAGATAAGACCTAAGGAACCCTTACCTCCCCTACAAATGAAACTTCAAATAAGCGATAACTTTTGATATTGTAGAATGAAGCCAGCAACTTGAAATTTTGGTCGAATGATTGAAGTGAGATTTTGTTAGTTGGCATTAAGGATAGGTTAGATCAAACCTAAGGAACCCCTACCTCCCCTACAAATGAAATTTTAAATAAGCGATAAAAATAAAGCTAGCGACTTGAAATTTTGGTCAAATATTTGTATTAGGATCCAGTTGGCTAATACTGAAAATACGTAAAATCCGACCAATGAAACCCCTGCCTCCCCTTCAAATGAAACTTCAAATAAGCGATAACTTTCGATAGAGTGAAGCTAGACAACTGACATCTTTTTTTTAATGTTTGTATTGTGATCAAATTGGTTGGTGGCTATGATGGGCAAGATCCGATCCAAGGAACTTCTACCACCCCTACAAGTGAGACTTCAATAAAGCAATAACTTTCGATAGAATGAAGCTAGCAACTTGAAAAATTCGACAAAGATTTGAAGAATTGGTTAGTTAATTGATTTTTAGAATGGCCAAGATCCCCATGAATGTGTGCCAACCTCCCCTATAAACTGGCCATATAGGAAACTCACTTTTAATGCATATGGTCGTTGCCAATTGGTACTTTTGGTATCACCACTAGGTCTGTACAAGTCTAGGGTATGTACGCTTCGGCCTGGTTTAACTTGTTCTTGCTCGAATGAACAATTTCAAAGTCATGTTTTTTGAAGACGCTTTTCAATTTTTTGTGATTTCAGGAATATACGGCAATGCAATCCTTTTTCGTTGTTTTTTCTCCATTAATAGTTTTGTTTTTCGTTTTGCCGTATATTCCTGAAATCACAAACAAATTGAAAAGCGTCTTCAAAAAACATGACTTTGAAATTCTTCATTCGAGCAAGAACAAGTTAAACCCGGAGTCCGAAGCGTATATACCCTAGACTTGTACAGACCTAGTGGTGATACCAAAAGTACCAATTGGTATCGACCATATGCATTAAAAGTGAGTTTCCCATATGGCCAGTTTATAGGGGAGGTTGCAGCACTCTTTCAGGAGGATCTTGACCATTATCAAAATCAATTAACTAACCCATTCTACAAATATTTGTCGAATTTTTCAAGTCGCTAGCTTCATTCTATCGAAAGTTATTGCTTATTTGAAGTTCACTTGTAGGGGAGGTAGGGGTTCCTTGGGTCAGATCTTGCTCATTATTGCCAACAAATAAGATCATGCTACAAATATTTGACCAAAATTTCAAGTCTCTAGCTTCACTCTATCGAAAGTTATCGCTTATTAGAATTTTTATTTGTAGGGGAAGTAGGGGTTTCGTTGGTCGGATTTTACATATTTTCAATATTAGCCAACTGGATCTTATTTGAAACATTTAACCAAAATTTTAAGTCGCTAGCATTATTTTGTCGTAAGCTATTTTAAGTTTTATTTGTAGGGGAAGTAGGGGTTTTTTAGGTCGGATCTAACCCATCTTAAATACCAACTAACCCGACCTCACTTCAAACATTTGACCAAAATTTCAAGTCGCTGGCTTCATTCTATCAAAAGTTATCGCATATTTGAAGTTACATTTGTAGGGGAGGTAGGCGTTCCTTTTATCCGATTATGCATAACTTACTAGAACTTAAGCATCTTTTTACCCCAGGGTTACATGCCAAAAATCAGGTGTCTACGTCAATTGGTTCAAGAGTTATAGACAAAAAACCCGAAAAGTAGGGTAGTACGGGGCTCTTTGTAAGGAAATTACCGTTCGTTTTCCACTGATTGATTTTATTTTTTCAGGGTAGTAGAAGATTATCCTCACGAGCAATCTACCAAAGCTGGAGCTTTCAATGTTTATTTAATAGGGAGTTATAGATACATTTAATTATTTTACATATATAGGGGAAGTAGGCGTTCTCTTGGCCTGATCATGCCCATTTTCAATACCAACCAACTAGATTATACTTCCAACATTTGAATAAAATTTCAAGTCTCTAGCTTTATTCTGTCGAAAGTTATCGTGCGAACGGACAGACAGACAGACAGACAGACATGGCTTAATCGAATCAGGAGGTAACCCTGATCATTTATTTATATACATTGCTATACCTCCGGAGCCTCCTTTGAGGTGTTACATATTTCCGTCGTGACAAAAACAATATACCCTATACTAAAAGTCTAGGGTATAAAAATCACATAGTCAACCTAAAAGACAAAACAGATGAGCTACAAAAATCAGGAATATACGAAATTTCCTGCAGGGACTGTCCACATACGTATATCGGCCAAACGAAACGAAGCATCTTAACGCGGTTTAAAGAGCATTTGAACTCTGTTAACAAAAGTCAGCTGACTAAATCAGCCGTCGCCCTACACGCGTTGGAGCAAAATCACCTCAACTGGAGCACGGAAAATATACATTTGAAAAAACAGGTGAACGAAACACACAAACCGGACGCGTATGAAAGCATACACATGCATATAAACAGCAAAACTCTAATGAACACGTTAGAAGCGCCGATTCGGTCACCACTTTTCAAATGCATTAATAGATCGAAATAATCATTCCACTAAATTACAGTTATTTCATAGCAATAAAAAAAAATTCCTATTTTGCTTCTTTAAAGAACAATTACAGTTACTTTCCGTTAATTGCTTTCACATTCATCATCATCATCATCGTGGCGCGACAGCCCGACGTCGGGCCTTGGCCGCCTGGATCATTGTCCTCCAATTATCTCGGTCACGTGACCGCGTCCTCCAATTTTGGCAGCCCAGCAGCTGCGCGGCGTCCACACCTACTGAGCTCTCCCAACGAGATCTCAGTCGTCCTCGCAGTCTCGCTCCGTCGACTCGTTCTGCATTCATTACTCTCTTAGGCATGCGATCATCGTCCATTCTTTGTACATGCCCTGCCCATTGAAGTCGTTGTAGTTTGACGATTTTCGAGACTTTCAGCTCATCGTACATTTCATACAACTCATGGTTGTACCGGATGCGCCATCCATCTCGATCGCAAACAGCCCCGAAAATTCGCCGTAGAACCTTACGTTCAAAAGTGTCTAGCATGTTTTCGGAGGCTTGAGTTAGGGTCCATGCTTCGCAGCCATAGCATAGCACTGGTCGTAAAATGGTTTTGTACACGCGGAGCTTCGTGTTTCTGTGCGCATGCTTCGATTTCATTATGGGGAGAACCGAGAAAAAAGTCTTATTAGCTAACTGTATCCGTCGCTAGATTTCGTCAGTTTCGTTGGCGTCCCTTGGCAGGTTGCAACCCAGGTAAATGAAGTTGTTCACGAACTCGATGTTGAGGTCCCCCACATTGATGCTCGGTTGTGCAGGTGTCCTTGTCACCGATTGCATCATTATTTTAGTTTTTCCCTCGTTAATACGTAATCCAACTTCCTTTGCAGCGGTATCGAGCGTATGCAGAAGTTCTTCTGCGTCAGCCAATCTTCGGGACATGATGTTGATGTCGTACGCTGCTAATTGTGTCGACTTGATGAGTAGCGTCTTGCTGTTGTCCATATTCATGGCCCGAATAACGTATTCCAGTGCTAGGTTGAAGAGCGTCGGTGCCAGTCCATCGCCCTGTTTCAAACCAGTGCGTGTTTCAAATAGATCAGTAAGTCTATTCTGGATCCTGACTTGTGAGACGAAGTTGGTCATCGTCATCTTTGTCAGTCGCACTAATTTTGCTGGTATACCAAATTGCAGCATGATGTTGTACAGTACTCCACGATCGATACTGTCGTATGCCTGCTTGAAGTCGACAAAGATTTGGTATACGTTTACGTTGTATTCCCAGCACTTCTGGAGTATCAGTTTGACTGAGAAGAGCTGATCGGTTGTGGAGCGCCCAGGTCTGAAACCGCTTTGATATTCGCCAATGACTCGTTCTGCGTACGGTTTTATTCTATTTTCCAGAATTTTCGTCAAAATTTTATAGGACGTACAAACTAGTGAGATGCCCCTGTAGTTCTCACACCGCAGTTTATCTCCATTTTTATGAATTGGACAGATGATGCTTCTGCGCCAATCGTCAGGAATCTCCTCGTTCTCCCATACTCGCAGGAGTAATTGATGTATGGCATCAACTAGACTCGTTCCACCGAATTTTAGCAGTTCAGCTCGAATCTCGTCAGCGCCCGACGCTTTATTTCGTTTTAGTGACCGCAACGCGAGAACAACTTCCTCTACTGTCGGGGGTTGAATGGGTGGGCCTAGATCAACAATATCGTCGAGAGCTTCCTGTGTGGGGATGTAAGATGGTCGGTTTAGAAGCTCTTGAAAATAAGAGGCCCATCGCTTGTTAATACCATCGATGTCGCTGATGATGTTTCCATCCTTGTCCTTACAAAGGCTAGTCCTGGGTTGGTAGCCGTTCTTAATTGTATTTACTAGTTTGTACGCTTGTCTGGTGTTCCTGTTAGCTAAGTTTTCGTTTATGTTCAGCAACTGCTCGTCAAAGTATTTACGTTTCTTACGTCTAACTATTCTATTCGATATTCGCCGTAGCTCGTCATATTTTTCTCTTCTGGCTCTGGTTCCTCGTTGAATCCATTGTCTGTAGGCCTCGTTTTTCGCGTCAAGTGAGTCTTTGCATTCTTCGTCGAACCAGTCATTTCGCGCTCGCCGGGCTTTTTATCCCACGACCTTCTCTGCGACATCCTTGATGGTACCCTTGAGTTCTTCCCAGAACCCATGGACGCCTGTTTTGCTGATGTTGTGTAGCATAGGTGATAGTTTTTCCTCAAGGGTGGTATACGCCACCGCTGTAGCATCACTCAAAAGCTTATCAACCGCAAAGATTTTGGGAGGGCTGATTCTTGATTGGTGCACTGCGGAAATTCTACATCTGTAGGTCGTCTTCACCAAGTGATGATCTGAGTCGCAGTTTGCTCCTCGATAGGAGCGGACATCCATGACACTAGACGCCCATCTCCTGCAAATGAGGACGTGGTCAATTTGGTTGACGATATGTGCGTCTGGAGACTTCCAGGTCTGCTTGTGAATGCGTCGATGCGGGAAACACGTAGAGCTTACGATTAGATTCCTGCTACAGGCAAAGTCGATAAGTCGCTGGCCGTTATCGTTACATTCTTCATGGAGGCTGTGGCCTCCAGTGGTCCCCCGGTGCCAACTTTCATTTCCGACTTTCGCGTTAAAGTCTCCCAGCAGCAATTTGACGTCGTTTGTTGGAAGTGAGTCGAAGAGAGTTTCAAGGCGGGCGTAGAACTCGTCTTTTACTGCGTCTTCTTTAACTTCAGTGGTGGCATGCACATTGATGAGCCAGAGATTGAAGAATCGAGTCTTGATGCGAATCGCACACAGCCGTTCATTTATGGGTTTGAAGTCAGGAATATGCGGTTTGAGGTGATTGTTCACTATAAATGCTACTCCAAACTCCTTGCGGCCCGATGGTTTGCCACTTGTAAAAATTGTGTGCGATTTCTTGTCATTAATCTCGCTGCCAAGCCAATTTGTTTCCTGGACTGCAGTAATGCTCAGTTTGTACTTTTCACATTAATTTCTATATAAAATTTATTGAATTTTAAATATTAATTCTATTATATTAGAGTAGCTTTCCGTTATTTACATATTAATTTTTTTATTATGCGATTTGAGTCTAGTTTAAATGTACTCGCTGAGGATGACAATAGTCGAAATGCATCCGAAATATTGAAATTTATTGTTAAATAAATTTTAACCAGGCCGAAGCAAAGCTTCGGCCCGGAGTCCGAAGCGCATATACCCTAGACTTGTACAGACCTAGTGGTGATACCAAAAGTACCAATTGCCAACGACCATATGCATTAAAAGTGGGTCTCCTATATGGCCAGTTCATAGGGGAGGCTGGCACTCATTCAGTAGGGTCTTGACCATTCTCAAAATCAATTAACTAGCTAACCCAATCTACAAATATTTGTCGAATTTTTTAAGTCGCTAGCTTCATTCTATCGAAAGTTATTGCTTATTTGAAGTCTCACTTGTAGGGGAGGTAGGGGTTCCTTGGGTCGGATCTTGCCCATCATTGCCACCAACCAATTAGATCACCCTACAAACATACAAACAAAATTTTAAGTCTCAAGCTTCACTCTATCGAAAGTTATGGCTTATTTGAAATTTTATTTGTAGGGGAAGTAGGGGTTTCATTGGTCGGATTTTACGTATTTTCAATATTAGCCAACTGGATCCTACTACAACCATTTGGCCAAAATTTCAAGTCGCTAGCTTTATTTTGACGTAAGTTATCGCTTGTTTTAAGTGTCATCTCTAGGGGAGGTAGGGGTTCCTTAGGTCGGATCTAACCCATCTTTAATGCCAACTAATTCAATCTCATTTCAAACATTTGACCAAAATTTCAAGTTGCTGGCTTTATTCTATCAAAAGTAATCGCTTATTTGAAGTTTCATTTGTAGGGGAGGTAGGGGTTCCTTGGGTCGGATCTTGCCCATTTTCAACACCAACTAATAAGACCTTTCTACCAACATTCTACCAAATGCTCAGTTCGCTAGTGTCATTCTATCGAAAGATATCGTAATTGAAATAATATTTAATTTTTTGAATTTTGTAGGGGAGGTAGGCGTTCCTTTAATCTGATTATACCCAACTTCCCAAAACCTTAGCAGCTTCTCACTTCAGGGTTACATGCCAAAAATCAGATGTCTACGTCAATTGGTTCAAGAGTTATGGACAAAAAACCTGAAAAATAGGGTAGTACGGGGCTCTTTGTAAGAAAATTACCGTTAGTTTTCAACTGATCGATTTTATTTCCCCAGGAGAGTATAATATTACCCTCGTGAGCAATCTGCCAAAGCTAGAGCTTTTCATGTTTGTTTAATCGGGAGTTATAGCAACATTTAATTATTTTACATATGTAGGGGAGGTAGGCGTTCTCTTGGCCTGATCATGCCCATTTTCAATACCGTCCAACTAGATCATACTTCCAACATTGGACCAAAATTTCAAGGCTCTAGCTTCATTCTATCGAAAGTTATCGTGCGAACGGACAGACAGACAGACATGGCTAAATCGAATCAGGAGGCGACCCTGATCATTTATATGTATACATTGCTATACCTCCGGAGCCTCCTTTAAGGTGTTACATATTTCCGTCGTGACAAAAACAATATACCCTATACTAAAATTCTATGGTATAAAAATAGCAAAGTCGATAAGGTGTTTTTAATTTCAAATTATAAAAATTCATGGACTTTGCGGTTAAATAATTTTATCGTTTTTTAACACAAAACTAGAACTAGAACCATTGAAAAATTATGATATACTCAAGAGCGTTTAGAAAAACTTCTGGCTGTAATAGATAGGGAAAGTCTGGATAAACCATCCATGAACAATTTGCTTGAAATCATTAAGGAATATCAAAATGTTTTCCATTTGGAAGTGGAGAAATTAGTAACTAACAATTTTTATAAACAGCGATTGCAAACAACAGATAATAGTCCTGTTTATATTCAAAATTATAGACTACCACAAGCCCAAAACCAAGAAATCCTTCAGCAAGTTAAGGACTTGCAGACTGGCGATATAATTGAGCCATCTACTAGCCCGTACAATTCTCCACTTTTGGTAGTACCAAAGAAGAGTATGCACGGTGAAGCCAAATGGCGGCTGATAGTAGATTTCCGAAGGCTGAACGATAAGATCGTCAATGACAAGTTTCCTTTGACGAGATTGGAAGACGTTTTAAATAGGCTAGGTAGAGCAAGATAATTTTCCACTCTGGACATGACTAGCTCTTTCTATCAAATTGAACTTGAGAAAGAGTCTAGACCTTTAACAGCTTTCTCCACTAACGATGGACATTATCAAAGATTATCATTTGGGTTGAAAATTTCGTCCAATAGTTTTAAAAGAATGTTAACAATTGCACTTAGTGGTTTGAGTCACGAGGCATTCCCGTATGTCGATGACATAATTGTCTTCGGAAGCAGTATTAAACACCATAATGATAATCTTTGCAAAATACTTCAAAGACTACGTCAGCATAATCGGAAGTTAAACCCTAGTAAATGTAAATTTTTAAGATCAGAGGTAGTATATCTGAGTCATTTAATAACTAGTGAGGGTATTAAAACTGATCCATCGAAGTATGATACAATCAAAAACTATCCAACTCCGAAAAATTCAGATGAAGTGCGTAGATTTGTTGCGTTCTGCAATTACTATAGGCGTTTTATTCCAAATTTTGCTGAAACGGTTAAAAGTTTAAATTCTTTGCTAAAAAAGAATGTGAGTTTTGTCTGAACAAAATATTGTCAAGATGCCTACGAAACATTAAAAAGGAAGTTAATAAACCCACCCATTCTCCAATATCCAAATTTCGAGAAACCATTCATCTTAACAACAGACGCGTCTAACTATGCTTTAGGAGCAGGTTTATCGCAAGGTGAAATTGTTCAGAACTTACCCATTTCATATGCAAGTAAGTCTTTAAATGAAACCGGAATATAGAGGGTTACGCCCGCATTTCGAGGGTTTTGTAGCAAGCGCTTATTTTGGTATATAAATATCGGCTCCTTGCTCTTCTTGATACCACTCAGATGAACAAAAAAAACATAATTAAAATGTCTTACTCACTTACATTTTACATGCCAATTCATATTACGTGATTGTAACGAAACTTAGAACATATTATTGCCTAAGGTGTTGGTTATCGTTGGCCATCAGAACTTTTGACCTCGAAAGTGTTTAAGGCATGCAGGGGTGTGCTTACTGTAACTACAGAAATAAACTATTATTTACCTATTCTGAGAAGATGTACAGATTCCATTATTTTCCATTTTTTATGCTATTCGGAACCCACCTTCCTGTAAGTTTTCATAATTCTAACAGTCTCGAAAAGCCACGGGGGGGGGGGGGGGGGGGGGGAATTACGAACTAATATTTTCTCCTCCCCCACTATTCACCTTTCTACAAATTTCAAGAAAATGCGAAAAAATGGAATGTACTCAACATTACCTTTCTCACGACACCTCACTTGCCTATACCAGTCGATAAAAAAAAATTTGACCTTAACTTCACCTCTATATGGACCCCTCCCCCTTCCACCCGGGAAAGTTTGCCAATTACGACGCAGCGCCCCCAACTAATCTTTACCCTTTCAAAAATGATTAATTAAATAACTGCAATTCGCACTACGAAAAACAACATGAAAGTAGTACTCACACCTATGAGGCCGGTAGGTGTAATTCTACGATTTTCGGTTTTCTGTACTAGTAAAATGCCGCTTTTCTGCAAATATTCATATTTCTAAGTATAGCGGTATCGAAATGCAAGAGGGACAAACTTGGATCACATATTTTCCCCTCTATCTCTTTTCCCCTTTCTTCAAATTTGATAAAAATACCGGAAATGAAATGTACTCGGTGTTACCTTTCTCATGATACCCCACTTGCCTATACCAGATGAAAAAAATTGTTTGACCTTCATTTCCCCTCTATGGGGACATCCCCTTAAAGTCAGTTTATTACAACGAATCGCTTTCTCCGGCGAATTACAATAATTCTACATACTCCCACAAAATTTCATGTATGTAGCTTCAGTCGTTCGTGAGATATTTCATGGACAGACGGACAGACATTTGACCGATTTCATAAGGGTTTTGTTTTTAATACAAAACCCTAAAAAACACGAAGTTAACAAACCAACTATTGGAAAAGAGCTCTTAGCTATACACTGGGGCATAAACTTTTCTGGACCATATCTTTACGGAAGAAAATTCATGGTCGTGACAGATCATAGACCACTCTTGTATCTCTATTCACTCATAAGAATTCTTCAACAAAGCTCACTAGAATATGCGTAGACTTGTCGGATTATGATTTTACCATCTTCTCTATATATAAAAATGAATGTTTGTTTGTATGCCCTTTGTACAATAGAATCGTAAACTATGCATTTGATCATGTGATGATCTTTAGCAAACTTGTTGTGCATGAACCAAAGAAGATCACTGAGTAAAAAAATGATACAAAGTATCTACACTGCATGCAGATACATCGGAACATGGATATGTCTTTGGCTACCGACTGCGTGGAACCTGTTGTGTTGAAGATATCGACGTAAGTTTTATAAAGATCCCAGTATATAGGTAGTTATACTGGATGAATTCATTCGACAAAACACGTCCCACGCTTTCGGTAGGCATAAGATGTACCGATGTATCTGCATGCAGTGTAGATTCTTTGTATCATTTTCAAGACATACCGTCCCGCATAGTGTACAGGAGAACACAAATTAACCCAACCGTTGCCCCGTGTGTGGATCAAGCGATCATACACTCTACATATTTATATGCGCCTGTGCTTCGTTAGTACGTCAATCCGCGATCGATCGCGTCCAGCCGCGGTCTAGCTAAACACACTTACTATTAGATACTTAGATAGTACTCGTCTAAGTCTAAAGACGGTAAGCGCGACAACACAATTTTATTGCATTAACGTTTACGTTATCCGCGTTGCACAAACTGCAACATCTGCACTATTCTCCTCACTTAATCAGAATTGTGCACTGTTAGTTGATATATCATCGATCGTGATAGTACGCGGTATGCGCGATACAAGTACGGTCGTAAGTTCCTTACATCCACGGGAAAAACACGTTGGTGACCTTGGTGACACTGATTTCAGTCGGCTGGATGGGATTGGCCATCACAAGAAAGGGGTGGATCCGCCGCGGAAGTGTAGTCCAAGGTCCGTGGAGCAAGCATCTCTTTCGCACTGTCGCCGATGACGAAGCAACGCCCATCCATTGAACTTCTTCGACTCAACCGTCTCTCCATTGCCTGCATACGAGTGTGTGTATGTGTGTGTGTGTGTGAAGTTGAAGCTATTTCTCGACCTACCCCAACGATTTTCTTACTGAGTCAGGTTAGTGACTAATTGATGAAAACAAAAAGATTGCTGTGAAGGAGGAGCCATAGCGCTGTGCACGAGTGAGGGAGACAGGTTATCTAGATGTGGCTGGTGAAGTGAGCAGATTTGAATCACGAGGGGATGGCAGTTGAATGATGTTGACTTGTTTTATGGGTGCCTGGTTGTTTAGTCAGTTCATGATGCGAAGTTTTTCGATTTTCGTGAGTTCCCTTTGATGGCTGACTCGGATTGACTGAGGATCGGCCACTACATTCATAGAACTCAATGGGCTTGTTTCCTCTTCTGACCCCCGAGTAGAAAAACAGACATTTCGTGTGACGGACAGATTTTTAGGATGACCCCCAGCTATAAGACATATCCATGTCAAAAAATATATATTTATATATATATGTATATATATATATATATATATATATGTATATATATATATAGAAAAACAAATGAAATTGTTCTAATTGCCACGAGCGAAAGATTGTTGCTATGAATTCACTATAGCTGCTACGAGCAAAAGTTCGTTAAGTTCGTTGCTATGAAATTATTCTATTATTGACTGTGTTTTTTTTTGCGAATGTGGCAATATTATAATTGCTTTTTTAATCAAAATTTCTTCACTTAACTTACACTAGAACTTATCCAGTGCAATTTTGTATGAATATTTGCACTGGTATAGCAGAAAAACCACAGCCAATAAACAGTAACAAAGCCAGGGTTTTGCGCGATTGTTTCTTAATAATATGGGAGGAGTGCACTAAGGCGTGTCGGAAAGTGGTTGAATCAATAGATAGAACCTTACGTGACATCAAACAAAACGACCGGCCTATGGGCAGTATTATATTACTTCTTTGTGGCGACTTTAGGCAAACTTTACCAGTAAAACCCGGAGGGATGAGGGCTGATGAAATTAAGGCATGTCTAAAAAGCTCACATCTATGGCGCATTGTCATACCCATGCATTTGTCAACCAATATGCGGGTGCGAATTGGGAGTAATCAAAATGCCAAAGAGTTTTCAGATTTATTACTGAAAATTGGTGACGGTACGTATCCGGACGAAGAAGGGAAGGTTATTCTCCTAAATAACTGATGTTGTGTATTTAAAAAACCACCAGGCATCTGCGATAAACCCAGAAATATTAAAATGTGTTCCTGGCGAATGTGTTGAATACAGCTCAATCAACCGAGTAATGGATCAAGAAGATGCTACCCATTATCCGGTTTTTAAATTCCCTAAGCGCACCTAGGCGGGGTCCCTGTAATTCTGCTTAGAAATTTGAACCGCCGAAACTATCTAAAGGTACCCGACTGAGAGTGAAGTTACTTTTAATTTAGCTGAAGTTTAGCCTTGTCGTCGTGGTGTTGAGCAAGTGGAGAACAAATTAATTATGTATGAAAAAAATATTCAAGGTTAGTGTCAAGTTGTGAGCGAAGCGAACTAGTAGTCTATAAAAAGGGCAGTATGAACACAAATTCGGATGCATTGTCCAGAATCGAACTGGATTCTCACACGTTGAGAGCAATGATTCCTCCAGAAACAGATGAAACTGTAAAAAGAAAGCTATTAGTAATTACAAGAGGCATGGTAAATAAAATGAATAAAAAAGAAGGTAGCCTTCGGTTTCGCGTGAAGGGTATCGTACCTTCTTTGTGACTTATCGTGCATTTGCCACTTTGAAATTAGTAGTAGAACTTGTTTCGATTTCACTGTTCCTATGAGAGGTATATGAAATAGTGGGCCGATTTCAACCAATATGATTGAATAATATGAAATTTGATAGAGATATTTTCAGAAATAAAAAACTTTTTTTTAACAAAAACTTGCTTTTGGAACGGTCGTTCCTATGACAGCTATATGATAGAGTGGTCCAATTTCAATCAAATTCGGAAATCTGATTTGATTAAAGATACTATTGGTTAATGTGAAATGTAGAAAAGATATCTTTAGAAATAAAAAAAAGTTTTTTTCTCTCAAAAACGAATTTTTGGACCGGTCGTTCCTACGGCAGCTATATATGATGTAGTAGTCCGATTCCGTTGGTTCTGACATATTTACAGCGTGCAATAAAAAGTAAAAAAAAAAGTAATAAAAATTAGGCTTTGTACAAAATTTCAGCCTGATAGCTTTAAAACCGAGGGATTGGTTTGAATAGAACCAGACGGACAGACGGGTAAAGCTTAATCAACTCGTCTCATTATACTGACTGATTATGGTCGGAGATGCTTCTTTCTATGCGTTGCAAACTTCATGACAAAGTTAATATACCCTATCACATCCGTCAAGGGTATAACAAGACGTCAACTGCGACGGCACCCATACTGAAATAGAATCTGATCAACTCTATTGTTGGGATTGCACGAGCTTGTCCGACATCACCGGTGTAATTAAGTTAAAATTCATCCTGCGCAAGGGAAATAAAATTGAAATTGTACGTAGAAATGATACTATAGAAGTTTATTTTAGCGATATATCTGACGAGAAACAAGTTTCCGTCAATGAAACGCCTTAATCTTGGCGATGATACGATCCAAGACCGAGCTGCCTGCAGAAAGAAGCTGGGATTATACTGCCAGAATGGGCGAAGTGCCAACACCACAGGCAGAGCAACGCCAAGCCGCAGAGTGGTATGAAAGGGCGAGGAGGAAGAAGACATTTGTTAATAAGTTTTTTTTTTCTAAAGGTGGGCAAACGAAATTTTTTTCTGTGCAAACGTGGGCTAACGATGGGTAAACGACAAAGAATAGAGATTGTTAACAAGAAGTGGGACTCCATACGAATTAAGGATACCTGCCTAGTAGTTGCATATGTGTTGGATTCTATCAGTACACGAAGAGGTATGCGGAATAGCAAGCATGTTACTCATACGATGAAACGGACTAGGCAGTTGGAATTCGAAGGGCTTTTTAAAGTGTTGTCGTCCCTATCTCTCTAAAGACAACTTTCATTTGATTATTTGCGTCTCAATTAGCACTGGGCTTTTGCTTAAATCGTATGAAGTCCCATCTCTAGTAGTTGTTAATTTATGCAACCGATTTAGCCAGTTTGTATGTGGAAAAAATCATCTCGAGGTGCCAACTGCACAGACCTTATTTTTTGAGGATCCTTTAAATTCTTCCATTTTGTTTCAAAAAGTTTTCGCCAGGATTTATAGTTTTTGAGTTTAAACAAAAAAAAAATTGGAAAAAGTAAACTTTTTTCTCATGTTATTTGAGGTCAGTCTAATTCTAATTAAAATTTGCGGTGGAAAACTTGAGATTCGTAATGAGCATCCCAAAAAACTTAATTAAATTTAAAAATATAATTTGATTTAGGCCGAGTTTAGAAGCTGCGGGAGCACCTGCAGTATACAAATTTACATTGAATTTAAATGGAAGAAACCACGGCGGCAACCGCTGTGCGAGCCGCCGATTTGTTGAGTGGAGAAATTGCATTTAAATTCAATGTAAATTTGTAAACCGCGGCGGCTACCGCAGTTTGGATAAACTCGGCCTTAGGTTAACCACCTAATGACTGCGCTATACATTCAGGCGCACGTGCTTAACCGTAAATGTAAACGTAATAAAAACAAACATATCGTTTATTATTATTATTGCTTTTTATTAAAATAAAAAAATACATTATGATTTCACAAATAATAAAAAGAAATGTAGAAGTAGAAAAAAAAGTTGATAAATGTGATATTTTCTAGAAAGTAATCCATGAATGTTTTTTCAATTTCCCCCTCGAGTATGTTGATCTGTGAATACTACTACACCACTTATGATTTAAGATGGGTCCGATCTTTTGTGACTTTATCCGATTTATCGTAACAAGCACGTATTACATTAACAACATGACATTGTTTGTGTAATGCATGCTCGTTACACTTTACTCAACCGAATAAAATCATATAAAAAATGTACCTGATATTACGTTAACCATCTTCTGGGGTATCTCAGGACGGGATGGGTCATTTAGTCACCTGGAATACGCAGGGATAATTTGAAAAGCCAACACACGACTTTCTCCCATTCCGCCAACCTTGGTTGGATGATGATGATGATAATTGAGCTCAACAATGGGCTACACTAACAGACATTCCCAATAGCCGTATCGGGAAAACCTTACCTTGGTATCTAGCGGTAAGTTTTAATGAAACGTGTATCTTGAGGAGGGTAGGACATTGAAGGGATTTCGATTAATAATGAAAACCTGTTACTTACCACGTTGAACATTCTTCTTTGAAACTTTCACCATCGTCGTAGCTCTTTCCACCATGATGACAGGAACAATTCTCAGGTAAAACACATTTATGGGCTGCGGTGTCCAGCACATATCCCTCAGCACAAATGCATCCAGGTTTACATTCTTCCTCAACTATTTCCTTGTAGGCATGCATATTTTTACACGTTTTCTGGTGACTTGGAAGGCATTTACTAAACTCTGCATATTCTTTGCTTGAGCATTTTTCTTTCAATTCAGCCGCCGGTGGATAAAGTTCAATATCTTCAGGGTTCGCAATATCACAAACCCACTGCCCTCCAGAGCATGAACTGAAAAATAAACAATGTATTAATTTACTATTTGTGGAAATATGTATGTAATTTCTTTAGAAAAATGTAAGAATGTATGTCTCGACAAAAGGACTTCATTCATTTTAAGCCAAAAAGGGTCTTTTCACCTGAGCAAAAGACATAATATGCCTTCAACAGTATTCCAGTGCACTGGTCTCATCATCCGGAATCAAAAAATACCCGTATTGCTTAGATTTCACTTTCACCAATAAGGTAAATTTCTCCTGACCAATGGAAACAAAATGATTTCAAAAACACTCCAGTACATTGGTCTCATCATTTCGATTCAGAAGGTAATCATGCTGAGTATATTTTACTTCATGTTCAAGATCTTCCTTTTGTTCAGAACAAAAAGAACTAAAAATACCTTCAGCAGTACCCCATTGCATTAGTCTTATCATCCAGATTCAAAAAATTCCCGCCTAAATTTCACTTCATACCCAAGGTGATCCTTTTGCCCTGTCCAAAGGACTCATAATGCTTTTAACAGTATTCAAGTACACTGACCTCATCAAACCGATCCAGAAAATGCTCATATTGGCTAGCTTTGAAACTTTTGCGAATTATAGTGTTCGCATCACCGCAGGATACTCAGTGTTTTACGGTATTAGTCTGGTGTCTCACCAGCTATACGGGTTCGAATGCCGCTTCGTCTTGGCCATGTTTGTTTGTATTGTTTTCCCCCAGTAGTGTGGGGGCAAAAGTAAGCCGTAACCTTTCACAACTTGTCGCAGTATGTACTTCTCACTCCTCTTGGTACCACCCAGATCGATAAAAACACTTTAAACCGGTTTCTCGATGTCCGGGGGTGCTACAAAATCCACACTTTGTGTACACCACTCCGCTATTGTTACTTCAAATTGGAAAATTACCAGAAAATGAATGTGCTTATTGGGCACTTTGATATGACACCCCATATTCCTATACAGTAGAGCGTCGACTATCCGAAACAATTGGGACTGGCACCATTCCGGATATCTGAATCGACGGTTAATCGACGAATGACCAAAAATCACCATTTTTCAGGAAAAAATGAATGTATAATAGGACGATACACATAAATAGACAATTGCACAATGATTTGATGTATTTCGTTTAATAGATATGGTAAAATATTGCTTGGTTTCTAGAGTCTGGTGTATTTCCGCAAATTTGAGCTCATGATTTGATCGATCCCAAATACATATGTATATGCATACATATTACATATTTTTAAGAAAAATGTTTAAAAAAAAAATTCCGGTTAATTAACGTTCCGGTTGATCAACTTCGGATAATCGAAGCTCTACTGTATCAGATTAAATGGAAAAAAATATTCTCTTTTACCTCTATGGAGGCCCCGCTCAAATTTATCCTATTGCAATGAAAAGCCTTGAGCCACGAATGAGCAATCTTTCATATTTCATGCATGTAGCTTCAGCCGACCGTCGGTCAAACATTTGACCGATTTCATGAGAGTTTTGTTTGTTGTTTCTACAAATCTCTAAATATTTTGGAATATTTGAATAACGCGAAAAGGGTGGTAGACATAATCAAAATCGCAAATAAACCGGCCCTACTCAAGTGAACAGCCTTGATTCGAAAGGTATTTGATTCAGGACACTGTCATAAATATTAGTGCGAAAAGACAGATTGAAATTCGATTTGAATAATACTGCAGCATAAGCCCTTGAAATTATGAGAATTATATATTTATTTAGACGTTCGGGTCAAAGTTGTTGATACGTTGAGTAGGTTCCATCGACGACGCGTCAAGTTTCGTTGGGTTCTTCAAAAGAATAAGTCTTTTTGGAATGCAACTTGAGGGAGCACTAGTGATGCAGTGACTTTTTAATCTGGTCCAACGCTAGAAAATTTAAAAAAATACAAGGCTCTAAAAGTGCTATTTTTTACATTTTGAAATCTTTTGCGAATTTTTAAAATTAAAACGATTATTTCCCCAAGAAAATCTCCTAAATTAGTCTTCGGCCTAAACTCAGTGCATCACCTTTCATGGATGAATGAGTATATTTCATCAAACAACTACCGTGTACAAAAATGGAATGCACCCGGCGGTACCTTTCTTATGATACCCCATTTGGCTGTACCAAACGAAAGAAAAATTTCGACCTTCATTTCCCCTCTATGGGGACCTTCCCTTGAAGTTGACCTATTACGACGATTCGCTTTCTTTGCGAATTATAGCAATTCTACACATTCCTACAAAATTTCACGTATGTAGCTTCAGCCGTTCGTGAGATATTTCATGGACAGGCGGACAGACAGACAGACGGAAAGACAGACATTTGACCGATTTCATAAGGGTTTTGTTTTTACTACAAAACCCTAAAAATCAGTCTGGAAATATTTCAGACAGTTGTTGCTGATTCATCATACAAGCTGAAAATGTAGTGCTTGCATAATACCTATTAAGTCGAAAATGTACTTATTTTAAAGCAAGATAAGAAAAATGTATTGACCGATTCCAGCAGACTAGACCGATTATGAGAAATTTTGTTTCGAAACAAACAGCTCTGTTCCCCAGCCAATTGGTTGGCTTTGATGCATTGTACTGAGCGAATTCAAATAGCTCACCTCACATACATACAGCGCAGAATGAGGGTGAATTGAAGTGAAGGAGAACAACCCCCAATCCCCAACAGAAACATATTAACAACCCGGTTGGCTTTGATAAGTTGTAGCTCGCAAACAATAGGGGTAACCATATCGAAAGTTATTGCTTATTTGAAGTTTCACTTGTAGGGGAGGTAGAGGTTTCTTGAGTTGGATCTTGCCCATCATTATCACCCATCACTAATTAGATCACCCTACAAACACTTAAAAAAAATCAAGTCTCTAGCTTCACTCTATCGAAAGTTATCGCTTATTTGAAGTTCATTTGTAGGGGAAGTCGGGGTTTCGTTGGTCGGATTTTACGTATTTTCAATATCAGCCAACTGTTAGTAATCGCTTATTTTAAGTTTCATTTCTAGGGGAGGTAGTAGTCCGGATGGAGCAACGGTTAGCACGTTCGCCTTCAACGCACTGGGTCCCGGTTCGATTCCGGGGATTTACGTGTCGGACTATGAGCCCACTCAGCTGTTAAATGAGTACCCATTATGGGGTAAATAACTCGGTTGAGCGTGTTTCTGATCACATACCTCAGCACAAAAACCGTCACGATCTAGAAAATGAGATGATGCTAACTCATCTCGAGGCCGTGGTTCAAATTGGACTGCTGCGCCAGTTATTTATTTTTTTATTTAGGGGTTCCTTAGGTCGGATATAACCCATCTTTAATGCCAACTAGCTCAATCTTACTTCAAACATTTGACCAAAATTTCAAGTCGCTGGCTTCATTCAATCGAACGTTATCGCTTATTTTAAGTTTCATTTCTAGGGGAGGTAGGGGTTCCTTGAATCGAATCTTACCCATTTTCAATAACAACTAACTAGATCTTACTACCAACATTCTACCAAATTTTCAACTCGCTAGTGTCAATCAATCGAAAGTTATCGTAATTAAAATAATATTTTATTTTTGGAATTTTGTAGGGGAGGCAGGCGTTCCGTTGATCTGATTATGCTCAACTTACTAAAACTCAAGCAGTGTCTCACCTCAGGGTTACATGCCAAAAATCAGATGGCTACGTCAATTGGTTCAAGAGTTATAGACAAAAAACCTGAAAAGTAGGGTAGTACGGGGATCTTTGTAAGAAAGTTACCGTTAGTTTTCAGCTGATCGATTTTATTTTTTTAGCAGAGTATAAGATTACCCTCACCAAAGCTAGGGCTATTCAAGTTTTTTTAATCGGAAGTTATAAATATATTTAATTATTTTACATATATAGGGGAGGCAGGCGTTCTATTGGCCTGATCATGCCCATTTTCAATACCAACCAACTAGACCACACTTCCAGCATTTGACCAAAATTTCAAGGGTCTAGCTTTATTCTATCGAAAGTTATCGTGCGAACGGACAGACAGACGGACAGACAGACAGACAGACAGACATGGCTAAATCGAATCAGGAGGTGACCCTGATCATTTATATATATACATTGCTATACCTCCAGAGCCTCCTTTAAGGTGTTACATATTTCCGTCGTGACAAAAACAATATACCCTATACTAAAAGTCTAGGGTATAAAAATGGATGCGAATTGCATTGAAGAAGAGCAATGCGTTTTGTATTGGCATTGTACTGCATTGATTGCTTATATTATGTTATGTTTGGTATTTTTATACAAGACAGAGAGTACTGTGTAAATGTATAACTGAATGTATGTATATAGGTAGTTTCAATGACATGTTGAGATGCATTTTTATCATATAATTGTTAAGTCAATGGGCTCTTGACTCGCTTGTATGAAGTGCACGTCACTGAGTGACGCTACAGAAGAATACAAGAAATCATGTCAACTTTTCTGCTAAAACTGCAAACTAAGGGTGGATAACACTGGACGAGATGGCTAGTCAGCTAGCACTGTCGTATTGAGGCGGTTTCAGACTTGGTCGCTCTACAATCAGTCAGCGTTTTACGGTTAAGCTAATCCTGCAAAAGTGCTGCGAATACAACGTTGACGTGTACCAAATCTTTGTCGACTTCAAGGAAGTATACGCCAGTATCGATCGTGGTGTATTGTACAACATCATGCTGCAATTTGGTATACCCGCAAAACTAGTACGACTGAAAAAGATGACGATGATCAACTCCGTCTCACAGCTCAGGATCCAGAACAGGTTGACTGATTTTGAAACACCTATTGGTTTGAAGCAGGGCGATGGACTGGCGCCAACGATCTTTAATCTATCACTTGAATTCCATTCGAGTATTGTACTATATACGTACACTAGCTGAATGCTACTCATCAAGTCGACACAATTTTTACTGTATGCAGACGACATCAACATCATGTACCGAAAACTGACCGACGCAGAAGAACTTCCGCATACTCTTGCGTTGCAAAAGAAGTTGGACTACGCATCCACGAGGACAACACAAAAACAAGCTAGCCTTCAGCTAGCTTCACGCTTCGCATACCTTCGATGTGACTTATGGTGCATTTGTTACTTCGAAATTAGTAGTAAAGCTTCTTCCAATTTCAATGTTTCTATGAGAGGTGTATGAAATAGTGGGCCGACTTCAACCAAATTCAAGAACGGCAGTCAATATGATTGATTAATATGAAATTTCGTAAAGATATCTTCAGAAATAAAAAAGTTTTTCTAACAAAAACTTGCTTTTGGAAAGATCGTTCCTATGACAGCTATATGATACAGTAGTCCGATTTCAACCAAATTCAGGAAATGATTTGACTAGAGATAATATTGATTAGTGTGAAATCTTAGAAAGATACCTCCAGAAATAAAAAAGTTTAACTCACCAAAACGAATTTTTGGACCGGTCGTTCCTATGGCAGCTATATGACGTAATGGTCGGATTCCGTTGGTTCCGACATATTTACAGCGTGCAATAGAAAGAAGGCTTCGTACGAAATTTCAGTTCGATATCTTTAAAACTGAGGGACTAGTTTGCATAGAACCAGACGGACATAAAGACAGACGGACAGACGGACAAAGCTTAATCGACTCGTCTCATCATACTGACCAAGAATATATATAGCTTATATCGTCGGAGATGCTTCCTTCTCAACGTTGCTAACTTCCTGACAAAGTTAGTATACCCTATCACATACGTGAAGAGTATAATAATGACGTAATCAAGAACCAGGATGCCAGCACAATCGAACGTCAACGTAGGCACCTCAGTATGGAATCGTAGACGACTTCACATACCTTGATCAAAGGACGCCAACGAAAGTGACGAAATCAAATCCTACGCCGCGTATCCGAAAGGATATTTGGCAAATATTCGGAGCAGTGTACGACCGAGATGAATGGCGCATCCGGTACAACCATGAGTTTTATGAACTGTACGATAAGTTTCGAAAATCGTCAAACTACGTCTGCAATGGGCGGGCATGTACAACGAGGGAACGATGTTCGCATGCCTAAACAAGTAATGAGCAGAGCGAGACTGTACAGGCGGCCAAGGCCCGACGTTGGGCTGTTGCGCAACGATGATGATGACTTAGTGTCACCATACACTGTCGAACTCGAACTCGAGCTCGAACATGGTCTCAACAGGCAATTTTCTTCAGATATGTGCGAAGCATCTTGGGTCATTCAAGGCAAGACAATGTGGTAGATCAGAAGGTGTTGTTGAATACAGGTTTCTTGCAACGATTGCATTGCATCGAATGTAATAGAAAAATTATGAAAAGGTTCGTTTTCGTTGTGGCTTTTGGAAAGAAGGTAATTTCAGACAATTGAGTTGAAATTGACGGAGATGCGAAATTAATGGAATTCGGATGGATATAATATGATGAATGCCGTTCGATATAGATATTTTTTATGTGGTAGGAGGATAAGATTTTGATAATAGTAGGAGGAGAATTCTGCATGATGGAAACGCTCGGGGATACAGATGCGAATGTATCCGGCATAATACTGGTATACGAACACGAATATAGAGTAGAAGAAATTTGATTGCAATGTTTTTTAATAATTAGGAAACGTGTGAAATACTCGTATCTTAAAATAATAATGTTGAAATAACTGAGAGAGTAAGTGAGAGATATACTTGTGATGTATGGTGAATTGGAATATGTATGGTGTTCGGCATTTTGTAAATGTTATATGATGTAGGATTTCGATATACGTAGTAGGTGTAGGTGTGTGTGTCATGCATGGTATTAATTATAGAAAGGGGTAAAATGTAGTTTTGTCACAATCCAGAGTTTCTGTTGCGTGCTCTCTGTTATTCATTTTCCATGCAATTACCGATTGTCCACTTCATTGTCATGTGTCCACATTTAATGGATCATTTACCTGGAATAAGATTTTGCGTCCTTACATGTAGAGCATCCAATTGAATATTCAATGAATTTTGGTAGTTTGATCTGTGTTTTCCCCAGAAGAGATAATGTACTTATTCAAGAAGGGATATTTTTCGTTACGCTAAATTTACACGCAGATATCGTGACAAACGTTGCAATGTAGAAGAATTTACGATCCCTAATGGTTCTGTATTACTAATGGTGGCCACACACGATTTAGAAGATGGTTTGGGCGTGGCTGAGCTCGATCGTGTGTGGCTACTATAACTATCGTGTTTGTTTCAACCCACCAAATCCAAGAGTATTTTCAATACCTCATTCGAAATCAACTGTTCACGCAATATCTATCATTCATGTGCATTCATAATGTGGAATGTTCAACGTGGTCCATAATAAACACAATTTGCAAACTAATGATCTTTTAAAACCAATGTTGAATGTTTACGAATCGAATTGCGTCTCAATGTCAACATTTACTGATTTCTACCCTTAATTGTAGTCCATAAAATAGGTCATTTAATATTTTAGGAGTCTGGTAATTTCCGAATTGCCTGTAATTTGTACCAACTGAATGCTCAACAGGTAAGAATGCAAACATTGTTGCAGGTAATTGAATAAGGAAATGGTGACATTGAAACGCATTTCAATTCATAATTTTTAATATCTCATAAAGGATAATTGCGTGAAATTTAATAACACTCAATAATTATATAGTGAAAAAAAATTATAGTTCTCGTACTAAATTGTTAGATTTAGTTCGAGAATTATAATTTTTTTTCGACTTTGATAATAGATAATTGTATGATATGCACTAATCAATAAAGAATATATTCTCGTATTAACACTTATGCACTTTTACTATGTATATAAAAATCAAATAAATTTCCACACATCATGTAATGCCAGAAATCCAATCCCACGTACATTCTTTAATGATAATGTATATCATGTCATACATTATAACATTTCGATGCGTTTCACAAAACTCCTTCGAACACACTGAACATTTTTAATCATTGCCATCATATGCGCCTTTCCCTAGTTCTATTCAATATAAAAGTATTAACCGCATTCCGACCAATTCGAAAACTTGATAATGATATAGTACATGATTTGCCGCCTATTATTATCAGAACCAAAACTGTATACGCATCAATATAAATCCTCACACAACCTTGCATCATAAACCACACATTCTTATCTCATACACCACCCACAACTACCATATTTCATTTCGGATACCCTCAAATTCCACACTACCTGAAATCCCTTTTCAACAAGATCTTCTTGTGATTCAAAAACTCAATGCATCTACGAAATATTTGAAACACGTTTACCACCCCGGCGATACAAACATTAAAATTCAAAGAGACTTTGTTTCAACCTGTACAGGCCATGTTCGAGCTCGAGTTCGACAGTGTATGGTGACACTTAAGCAGCACGATCGACATTTGGAGTATGTTTGCTACTCGATTGTTTTCATCAGGGATTCAGTGTAATTGCATGTTGTTTTGTTGCACTATGCTGCGCAAAAAATACACCTGTAGTCCAGCTTTTAAACTATGAATATTATGTAAGATGATTTCTTATGTAATTGGATCAATTGTATCGTACAATAGAACAGACAATCTTCAAAAAATATCTGCGTATTTGATTTATAAATGACTTACCATAGTTCCATGAATCGGTTACCAGGCCTCACTTCCTTATATCCATTTTCAAATAACAGACCATCAAAATAACATTGACATTGAGCTTCAGGAACGCAATGATTTTTGCTGTTAAGATATTGTCCTGGTGGACACCGGCAACCTTCTACGCAGTGGCCTCTACAAATATCTCTAGTACTTAAATCTTCACATGTCCGTTGGCAACTATCACCGCATTCATCGAATACTTGTCCATAGGGGCATTCAATTTCTGAAAATTCCAGAAACATTATACGGATATGCATGTAAAAAACAAATCGATTGTTCTACATACCACATTCTTTCGTGTTATATCTCCAGTTTGTTATGACACCTTGTCGACTGCACTCAGCTCCATATGATGCATAGATAGGGCAGAAACAATCAGCAGCATTTTCTCGGCAAGCACAAACATCGTACATACAATCCTCGAAGAATGGTGTAGGGTCGACTAACCAATGACAACCTACAAGACAATGCCTGTAGCAACTAAACTCATGTTAAATTTTACACTCACCCTCAAAAATGTCCCCTACCAATTTGGAACAATATATTTCAGCTTTGTTCTTATTTTCGAAATTTGTCTGGCATGGATGTGTAATTAAGTTTTCCGACCCATTTAAATCGCACGGCTCAGCCTTCCATTTTTCCGCAAAAGGTTCCACTCCAACTTCAATGTCACCTTCAGGCGTTAAAAAATCATCTTGTATATTAGAATTGAAGGTTCCACATAATCCTTGGGTTCTGCCGCGGTAAGTGCTTGGAGCATCAACGTAGACACGAGTCACACCATCCCACCAGATTCTCAGACCATCAGCAAAATCAACTTGAAAAAATGGCAGCACATTGTAACATACAGTCGAGAACGGATAAATGCAAAACGCTTAAGTTCAAAAACCGCATGAGTGCAAAATATATAAAAGCCCGGTAATTTTTCACCTATTTTTCATATAGTACCTATATAGTAATATTGTCTCTATAAGTGCAAAACGCATAAGTGCAAATACGCTTGAGTATCATGCCAATGTATGACAGGCCCATCATAAACACAAGCAAATTGCAACGGATAAGTGCAATGGTTTTTTGCATAGGCATATATGTAGGTCAGTAAAATTAAGTCAAATCTTGGGCCATAGAGGGAATAGTTATGAAAAATCTGAAAATAATTTTAATCCCTTTTTTATGATCATGCATAGGCAAACTTAACTTTTGGTAGGTGAAAATCCGAAAAATTCGAACCTTTTTTAGGGTTTTGTAGTAAAAACAAAACCCTTATGAAATCAGTCAAATATCTGTCTGTCCGTCTGTCCATGGAATATCTCACGAACGGCTGAAGCTACATACATGAAATTTTGTAGGAATGTGTAGAATTACTATAATTCGCCGGAGAAAGCGAATCGTCGTAATAGGTCAACTTTAAGGGGAGGTCCCCATAGAGGGGAATTGAAGGTCGTAATTTTTTTTTCGTTTGGTACAGGCAAGTGGGGTATCATAAGAAAGGTACTGTCGAGTACATTTCATTTTAGAATTTTTTTCAAATTTGAAGAAACGGGAAAAGAGGGAGAGGGGAAAATATATCATCCGAGTTTGTCCCCCCCCCCCCCCCCCCCTTTGCATTTCGAGACCGTTATACTCAGAAATATGAAAATTTACACAAAAGCGCCATTTTACTAGCGTAGAAAATCTAGATTTATAGAATTTTGAAATTTCATCAGAAAAGGCTAATAATAGAACATTTCTATAGTTGCAGTTAGCACACCCCTGCACCCCTTACGCGAACCCGAGGTCAAAAATATTGATGACCAATGATAACCAACATCATAGGTAATAATACCTCCAAGTTTCATAACAATCACATAATATTTAATAATAGTACAGTCATTTAAATTTTGAGATTTTGATGTCATTCATACAAAAAATGCACATAACCGGCTACATACTAGTATCTACTGCATACTTGAATATTGTTTATTGTTTTTCGTAAAGTGAATTGGAGTAAACCATTTATGAAAGGGTGGAGATTGGTGGTATAGGATTGGTAGGGGAGAGAAGTTTAAGGGGGGAGGTAGGTGGACTGCTGCTTTAAGGGGAGGTTCCCATAGAGGGGAAATTAAGGTCAAAATTTTTTATACCCTAGACTTTTAGTATAGGGTATATTGTTTTTGTCACGACGGAAATATGTAACACCTTAAAGGAGGCTCCGGAGGTATAGCAATGTATATATATAAATGATCAGGGTCACCTCCTGATTCGATTCAGCCATGTCTGTCTGTCTGTCTGTCTGTCTGTCTGTCTGTCCGTTCGCACGATAACTTTCGATAGAATGAAGCTAGAGCCTTGAAATTTTGGTCAGATGTTGGAAGTATGATCCAGTTGGTTGGTATAGAAAATGGGCATGATCAGGCCAAGAGAACGCCTACCTCCCCTACATATGTAAAATACTTAAATGTATCCATAACTCTTACAAAGAGCCCCGTACTACCCTACTTTTCAGGTTTTTTGTCCATATCTCTTGACCAAATTGACGTAGACATCTAATTTTTGGTAAGTAACCCTGAGGAAAGAAGCTGCTGTTCTGTAAGTTGGGCGAAATCAGATCAAAGGAACACCTACCTCCCCTACAAATTTAAAAAAAATTAAATGTTCCTTTAATTACGATAACTTTCGATAAAATGATACTACCGACTTAAAAATTTGGTGGAATGTTGCTAGTAAAACCTACTTAGTTGGTATTGAATATGGGCAAGATACGACCCAAGGAACCCCCACCTCCCCTACCAACGAAACTTCAAATAAGCAATAACTTTTGATACAATGAAGCCAGTGACTTGAAATTTTGGTCAAATGTTTGAAGTGAGATTGAGTTAGTTGGCATTAAAGATGGGTAAAATCCGAACTAAGGAACCCCTACCTCCCCTAGAAATGAAACTTAAAATAAGCGATAACTTGTGACAAAATAAAGCTAGCGACTTGAAATTTTGGTCAAATGTTTGTAGTAGGATCCAGTTGGCTAATATTGAAAATACGTAAAATCCGACCAACTGAACCCCTACTTCCCCTAAAAATGAAACTTCAAATAAGCGATAACTTCCGATAGAGTAAAGCTAGACACCTGAAATCTTTTTTTTATGTTTGTAGGGTGATCTAATTGGTTGGTGGCAATGATGGGCAAGATCCGACCCAAGGAACCCCTACCTCCCCTACAAGTGAAACTTCAAATAAGCAATAACTTTCCATAGAATGAAGCTAGCGACTTGAAAAATTCGACAAGTATTTGTAGAATGGGTTAGTTAGTTAATTGATTTTGAGAATGGTCAAGATCCTACTGAATGAGTGCCAACCTCCCCTATGAACTGGCCACATAGAAGACCCATTCTTAATGCATATGGTCGTTGCCAATTGGTACTTTTGGTATCACCACTAGGTCTGTACAAGTCTAGGGTATGTACGCTTCGGACTCCGCGCCGAAGCTTTGCTTCGGCCTGGTTTTCATCTGATATGGGCAAGTGGGGTATCATGAGAAAGGTACTACCGAGTACATTCCATTTTTGGCGACTTCATCAAATTCGAAGAAAGGGGAAAAGAGGCAGAGGGGAAAATATGAGATCATATTGTAATTTGTAAATTTGTAAAAACCTCCGGAGCCTCCTAAGGTGTTACATATTTTCGTCGTGACAAAAACAATATACCCTATACTAAAAGTTTGACCAAAATTTCAAGTCGCTGGCTTAATTCTATCAAAAGTTATCGCCTATTTGAAGCTCCATTTGTAGGGGAGGTAGGGATTCCCTGGATCGCAGCTTACTTGTTTTCATTACCAACTAACTAGATCTTACTATTAACATTCTGTCAAATTTTCAACTCGCTAGCTTCACTCTATCGAAAGTTAAAGTAATTAAAAGAGTATTTAATTTTTTGAAATTTGTAGGGGAAGTAGGCGATCCTTTGATATTATTATGCCCAACTTATTTAAACTCGAGCAGCTTCTCACCTCACGATTACATGCCAAAATTCAAGTGTCTTCGTTAACTGGTTCAAGAGTTATAGACAAAAAACGTGAAAAGTAGGGTAGTACAGGGCTCTTTGTAAGAAAATTACCGTTAGTTTTCAACTGATCGATTTTATTTTTCCAAGAGAGTTTGAGACTACGCTAGCCAACAATTTCCCAAGGCTAGAGCTATTCATGTTTATTTAATCGGGAGTTATAGACACATTTAATAATTTTACATATGGAGGTAGGCGTTCTCTTGGCCTGACCATTTTCAGTACCAACCAATGAGATCATACTGCCAACATTTGACCAAAATGTCAAGGCTCTAGCTTCATTCTGTCAGTAGCTATCGTGCGAACGGTCAGACAGACGGACAGACAGACAGACATGGCTAAATCGAATAAGGAGGTGACCCTGATTATATATATACATTGGTATACCTCCGGAGCCTCCTTTAAGGTGTTACATATTTTCGTCGTGACAAAAACAATATACCTATACTATAAGTCTAGAGCAGGGGTAGCAAACTTTTTCTGGAAAGGGCGGCAAGGGGGACAAAATGATACAAAGTATCTACACTGCATGCAGATACATCGAAACAGGGATATGTCTTATGCCTACCGAAAGCGTGGGACGTGTTTTGTCGAATGATTTCATCAAGTATAACTATACTGGGATCTTTATAAAACTTACGTCGATATCTTCAACACAACAGGTTACACGCAGTCGGTAGCCAAAGATATATCCATGTTTCGATGTATCTGCGTGCAGTGTAGATACTTTGTATCATTTCCCACCAAAAGCCAATAACCTGTCTTCCAAGAACCAATTCCCGATAAACCCGCCCCAAATCAAACTTAACACCCCCTTTAAGAGACAGAGAGACATACCCCATTGAAAAGTAACGTCCCCATATGAACCGAATACACCCGTTCTAATGAGATTGAACACCCAACCACATGAGACAGATAGACACGCCCTATTGAAAGTCAACATTTATGCTGCTAATACATCGTACCGTATGTGGAGCTTTTGTTCTATGTTTATAGCACGTAGTATAAATCCGCCATTTTGTTCTATATGCTTATTGCACGTGTGGTGGTGGCCCACATTGTGAACCAGTCAGACCTCAAATCGCCGCCATTGTAAATGCACAAATACAGTCGCTGGATCACCCGATTTAGCTCGAATTAACTTCATCCGCTCTCGCTCATCTTCGGGGGGCGGGAACTATGTACACTCTCTCAAATTGCGTCTGCACATGTCCAAGTGTTAATCGAACTGACTACTTGCTACTTTTTCTGGGATCCTAGTGATTCAAATAGTACAATGGGTGCTATTTTAAATCGGCCACTACATTCTTTCTTGCCGTCCGCAACGTCAACCTTTATCGCTATCAAATCAACATCTCAACATGTACACACAAGATCCCCGCAAGCGCGCCGCCCGCGCGGATCCTCAAGCAACAGCCATGCACAATGACCACTTCACTCAAACGACATGCACAACAAGAATAGAAAAATTTTCAATGGGCTTGTTTCCTCTTCTGACCCCCGAGTAGAAAAACAGACATTTCGTGTGACGGATAGATTTTTAGAATGACCCCCAGCTATAAGACATATCCATGTCAAAACTCCTCTTCCATAGTCCTCCGCGTGGGCGCCCCCTGAAACGGCAGTGGTCACTGACCATTGCTAACCAACGTCAAGCCGCCAGTGATGGCGATGCGATGATTTGGATGAGGTACTTCTGTGGTGTGGGGTGTAAAAAAAAAGACCACGGTCTTTCCCTTTGAGGGCCTGTCGTTAAAACCGACAATCAAAGGACAGGATGTGTATGCCAGCAACTTGCACTATCCGAAATCTTTATATGCTGACGAAACGTCAACTATGCCTCGGATAAGGACTAACTCAACGGTTACGACTTTTGGCTATCGTAGAATGACAAAGATTGGATTCTGGAATGTGCGTACTCTCCTGGACAATGGATCAGAAGGTCCCCAGAACGCACGATCTCCTCAATTAGTGAGTGAATTTCTGAGGAACAAATTAAATATCTTAGGAGTTAGTGAGATAAGATGGTGGAACAGCGGAGAATTTATCTCTCCAACGGGCAGCACTGTAATGTTGTACTGAGTCAGGTGTGGGGCTCCTTTTAACCAGAGCCGCGCGAAACTTTCTCTTATCCTGGGAGCCGGTCTCTGACAGAGTCTTGACCGCAGGGTTCCGGACCAAAATGAGGAACATCTCAATTATACAATGTTATGCCCCTACTGAACCCGACAATGTCTTGGCAAAAGACTCCTTCTACGAAGAACTAAACGCCGTTCAGAGCAGAACACTTAAAGGTGACATTATAATGGTTAAGGGTGATTTGAATGCGAAAGTTGGCGCTGATAACTATGGGCTCAGACATATGATGGGGAGACACGGTCTTGGTGATCGTAATGACAACGGTAAAAGATTTGTAGAGTTCTGCAACTTTCACAGTCTCTTCATCGGTGGTACTATGTTTGAGCATAAGGACCACCACAAAATCAGTTGGTCCTCTGTTGATCGGCGCAGAACACAAAATCAGATCGACCATTTTGCCATTAGTAAAAGATTCAAGAGTTGCCTCCTGGACGTGCGAAACAAGAAGGGTGCCGACACAAACAATTATTATACAGATGAAGCGTCACATACAAATTTTATTTCCTGGACAGTAACCCGAAATATTTATTATTGAATATAACTGGATTCAAACCTTCTTTCAGCAAAGCCAACTTAGCAAAAATTTGAACTATCGTCCGGCATGCCATCTTCAGGGTATATCAGTTCAAGTTATTCAATCATGTGGCGGGATTTTGATTTGAATACAAATTTATTCGAACGGATCAGTGTTTATAAAAGTAAAAATTGGATGTTTTAAACTTGGACCGTGTCGGAAAAATTTCCACATGCTGGGTCTACCGGAAAATATGATATCATTTTCATTTTAGCTAATGAAATGATGCATCGTATTTATTATTTGTGTAAATCAAAGACAAAAACCATAAGGCCATAGAGACCGGTCACAGATTAAGTAAATAGACAGATGCAGAGTCAAATTTTCCCCATGAAAAATGTGTTGCAGCCTGGCAACACACACCACTTTTGCAACTTGCCGTCAGAGTTCGATTGTAGCTAAGATATCGATATGTCAATTTTTGATCTTGTACTTTACTTCCGACGACACGGACACTTTTCTTTGTTGTCTTAATAAATAAATTAAGTGTACCTGAAGTCTTTTGCTAGTTGGACACCCGTTCCAACAAATACAGTAACGACTATTAGAGGCAACAACGCTACATAATTGGTGACCCCGCATGGCGCACGCTAATTATCATCATCGAAATCAAGTTGATCGCCGCCATCACGACGAGTCCATTCCTGCGTAACAACGTGGTTTCTGAGAAGCCAAGTGTTTTTCACAACGCTACAGTGAGTCGAAATCAGTTTTGTGCTAGCGAACGTCATTTTTGCCAACGATTCGCAGCAGAGGTAGAAATTTTGTCAAATTGTGCAAATTGCGCATTCGATTGCGAGTCACATCACGATTTCGCCATATTGCAACGCGAACATTCTGGTCCGACAACAATTGTTCATCGGAGCGCCCGCATTTTGCGCCCCATCGCACGCAACGCCAGCATTTTGCGCCCCATCACACGGAGCGCCCGCACTTTGCGCCTCATCGCACGGAGCGCCCACAATTGGCGCCCCACCACACGGAACGCTTGCACTTTCCGCCCCGTCGCACCGAGCGCCCGCACCTGGAGCCCCACCACACGGTGTCATACGGAGCGCCTCATTACACGTGGTGCCCCATCATACGTCACCGTATTACACGTTCGCCTTGTTGCACGGAGCGCCTCATTACACGTGGTGCCCCATCATACGTCACCGCATTACACGTTCGCCTTGTTGCACAGAGAGCCTCATTACACGTGGTGCCCCATCATACGTTACCGCATTACACGTTCGCCTCATTACACGGATCGCCCCATTAAACGGATTACATTGCGCGTCAGTTATCAGTGCATCATCATGACTGAGCCGTCAACGCCGACGGTCACACCGACCGAACCTGCGGGTCCATCAGCAACCCCACCGAAAACTCCGTCCGGTTCAGCACTTTTGCGCGATTTTTTGCCTACGTCCTCACATTTGGACGCTTTGGCTAGCATCAAACTGCCACCTTTTTGGCAGCGTCGCCCCACGCTGTGGTTCGCCCAGGTGGAGGCACAATTTACTGCGCATCGTATTGTAACTGACAATAGCAAATTTAATGCCATTATCGCTTCACTGGATAGTACTGTATTGGATCACGTGGCCGATATCGTGGAGAAGCCACCGATTGTTGACCGATATGGGGAATTGAAGAGACAGCTCATAGCTCGTTTTGCTGACTCGAACGAGAATAAACTGACGAAGGTCCTAACGGAATTGGAGTTAGGGGACAAAAAGCCTTCATTTTTATTTCGAGAAATGAAATCACTGGCTGAAGATCAGCTTTCAGACGATGCCATTAAGTCGTTATGGCTACGGCGTTTGCCTTCTCCAGTACGAGCTATATTAACGGTAACCGGAAAAGTCGACGTAGAAGTTTTAGCCGAAATGGCGGACAAAATTCTAGTGGAATGCAATGCTTGGCCAACAGTATCGTCGGTAGCTGGGACGGAGCAATCGCGAATCGAACCAGATTCGAATGCAATTCATGCACTTACGCAACGTATCGATAAATTAGAACGAAATTTTCGTGGGAGAAACCGTAATCGTTCTGCATCGCGGAATAAATCAGCTCGAAAAGGATCTAAATCCAATCTAAAACCCGAATTTTGTTATTTTCACACCAAATTCGGAGCGAAGGCACGTAAATGTCATTCACCCTGCAGTTTTAAGTCCAACCCGGGAAACTAGAGACGTCGTCACCTAATGGTGCGGTAGGTGACGACACCGAAGATCAGCACAGACTAACAGTTACGTGTAAGAAATCAGGGCTAAGCTTCCTAATTGATACAGGAGCGGGAGTGTCAGTGATTCCTCGTTCCATTGTGGACAAACGAACTAAACCTACAGAATTTAAGCTGTACGCAGCTAACAATACCATTATCAGCACGTATGGAGAAAAATTATTAAACCTTGATTTTGGTTTACGGAGAGACATGCCGTGGTATTTTCATGTGGCTGACGTCTCACGACCCATAATCGGAGCTGATTTCCTCCGCAATTTCAATCTGCTGGTTGACGTAAAGAAAAAACGTCTCGTTGATTGTTTGACTAAATTATACTCGCTAGCAAAAGTTTCGCATGACCGACACATAAGTCTTTCTGCTATATACCACGACAACCCATTTCGAAAGCTTTTGTCTGACTTCCCGCAACTTACATCGTTTTCAAACTTTTCTGAAGCTCAGTCGCACAACATTTGCCATCGAATTACAACGACTGGCCCTCCAGTTTTCGAACGCCCCAGACGCTTGTCCACCGAATAATACACTATTGCGAAACGATAGTTTAATTATATGGTGGAAAAAGGAATTTGTCGTCCGTCAGACAGTCCGTGGGCGAGTCCTCTACACCTGGTCCCAAAGAAAAACGGAGAATGGAGACCGTGTGGGGACTATCGTCGATATAATGCTGCAATAGTGCCCGATCGTTACCCCATAGCCCACATTCAGGACTTTACGCACATTTTACACGGCAAACGAGTTTTTAGTGTACTGGATCTTGAACGAGCCTACCACCAGATTCCAATCCACAAGGACGATATTCCGAAAACTGCCGTCAATACACCATTTGGTTGATTTGAGTTTTGTCGGATGACGTTTGGGCTATGCAATGCCGCTCAGACGTTTCAGCGTTTCCTCGACACAGTCCTACGGGGCCTCAACTTTTGTTTCGTCTACCTGGACGATATACTCGTCGCTTCGTCCAACGAGGAGGAGCATTACGATCATCTGAAACAAATTTTCGAAAGGCTAGCTGCTTTTGGCGTGAAATTAAATTCGTCGAAATGCGTGTTCGGCGCCGACAGTGTAAAATATCTGGGATACCTTATAGATCACAAGGGATCCAGACCTTTGCCCGAACGAGTCGAGCCCATTAAAAACTTCAAACGCCCAACGAACGTTGCTGAACTACGTAGATATCTCGGTATCATCAACTTTTACCGCCGCTTCTCAAAAACGCTGCCGACATACTTGCACTTGCAGATCACAAGGGATCCAGACCTTTGCCCGAACGAGTCGAGCCCATTAAAAACTTCAAACGCCCAACGAACGTTGCTGAACTACGTAGATATCTCGGTATCATCAACTTTTACCGCCGCTTTCTCAAAAACGCTGCCGACATACTTGCACCTTTAAACGCATACCTTAAAGGAAGCAAGAAACGAGACAAAACTCCCATAATTTGGACTGACGAAGCGATTAAAGCATTCGACAACAGCAAAACGATGATCGAAAACGCTGCTTTACTGGCGCATCCCATGGCCGATGCTCCATTAACATTATCCACAGACGCATCAAGTACTGCAATAGGTGCCGTACTCGAACAACTGCAAGACGGAAGTTGGAACCCACCAGGTTTCTTCTCTCGTAAGTTAAGTGCTTCTCAGCTCAAGTATAGTACTTACGATAGAGAGCTCTTGGCTATATACGAATCCATCAAACACTTTCGCTATATGTTGGAAGGTCGCTCATTCATTATACAAACGGACCATAAACCACTTGTATATGCTTTCCAGAAACGATCCGACAAGGGCTTAACTCGCCAAATACGACAACTCGAATTCATTGCACAGTTTTCAACAAACATCGAACACATCGAAGGATGTCGTAATATCTTTGCCGATAGCTTGTCCCGTTTGGACAATATCGACATCATTTCGGGAAGTAATGCCATTACATCTTCCGATATCGCAGATGCGCAACAAGTCGACGAGGAATTGCACCAAATTCTTCAACCCAACTCTTCATTGCGACTTCAACCAGTTTGAGTGCAAGATGACATCATATACTGTGACATTACGTCGGGAGAAATTCGACCATACATCCCGAAACTTCTACGGCAGAAAGTCTTCAACCAGGTACACGGACTTTCTCACCCCAGCGGCCGAAGCACGAGCAAGCTGATCCGCCGAAAATATGTTTGGCCCAACATGTGTAAGGATATCGCCTGGTGGGCGAAAACCTGTATTCCGTGCCAAACATCCAAAGTCAGCCGCCATGTGCGAAAAACTCCTCAACACTTCGCAGCAGTGGACACTCGTTTTCAGCATGTTCACTTGGACATTGTTGGTCCGTTGCCATCATCCAATGGATTTATATATGCCCTCACTATCGTAGATAGATTCACGCGCTGGCCGGAAGTTATTCCTATGTGCGATGCAACAGCTGACACAATTGCGACATCGTTCTACACACACTGGGTCAGCCGGTTCGGAGCACCGGTTGTTATTACGACCGACCGAGGATCTGAACTCGAATCCTCCTTGCTGAAGGCCCTTCTCAACCTCGTAGGATGCAGCCGAAATCGAACTACAGCATACCATCCTGCGGCAAATGGGATGGTCGAACGACTACACCGAACTTTGAAGGCCGCCTTAATGTGCCACAATGATTGTCAGTGGACAGAGGCGCTACCCACTGTTCCCCTTGGTCTTCGCACTATGATCAAGGAGGATCTCAACTGTTCAGCAGCGGAGCTGGTATATGGAACAACACTTCGTGTACCAGGCGAGTTCTTCGTAGATGACGACGTACCAGCAGAGTCACATATCCTCGTCAAGCAACTTCGAGAACGTATGCAGCGTCTGCGGCCAACCCCGGTCGAGCATCATCGAAGCGATTCATGATTTGTTTACAAGGACTTGTCAACATGCTCGCATGTCTTTGTGCGACAAGATGGGTCCAAACGATCATTGCAACGTCCTTACACTGGACCACATCGAGTTCTCAACCGCACCAGTGATCGTGTTGGGGACAAGGAAGCTACGATCACAACAGAACGACTAAAGCCAGCACATCTGCTGAATCCCGAGCTGCCACAAACAATCGATCCATCAGTGTTCCAACGACGAGCATCCTCGACTTCATTTGGTGGAATTCTCAGAACCTACGCGGGTCCACGAACGAAGAAAACATCTGTGACATTCAGCCGTCAAACTCAAGGATGACAACTTCACTCAGAGGGGAGTATTGTGGTGCAACCTGGCAACACACACCACTTTTGCAACTTGCCGTCAGAGTTCGATTGTAGCTAAGAAGAGAAATCGATATGTCAATTTTTGATCTTGTACTTTACTTCATATATAGCCGTCCGACGATACGGACACTGGTACATTATGGATTTGGCATTAATTGGAGAATTCTTTCTATTTCATTAGAGAGAATTTTCACAAATTTAGAGAGAATCCTTAATTGCGGCATTTCCGCTTTAGGTAGTCCATTTCCGCTTTAGGTGGTAAAAGCCTAGAACCCACACAGGGAAATGTGTAGGTCCTAAAGCGGAAATTTCCTTAGTTTTGTGAAAATTCTCTCTAATGAAATAGAAAGAATTCTCCAATTAATGCCAAATCCATAATGTACCCGGACACTTTTCTTTGTTGTCTTAATAAATAAATTAAGTGTACCTGAAGTCTTTTACTAGTTGGACACCCGTTCCAACAAATACAGTAACGACTATTAGAGGCAACAACGCTACAAAAATCATGCATCACCGCCATCTATATCAAATGAATATGAATTATTTCCACCTATCCAACACTTCCACCTACCCAACATTTTAGCACATACAACATTCCTCATAACTACCCTCTATAGATAGCCATCTATTGCAAAGGTGTGAAACCATTCACCCTCTTCTTTTATGATCTCCACTATTTCGATTATTATCGATCCGACAAGGGCTTAACTCGCCAAATACGGCAACTCGAATTCATTGCACAGTTTTCAACAAACATCGAACACATCGAAGGATGTCGTAATATCGTTGCCGATAGCTTGTCCCGTTTGGACAATATCGACATCATTTCGGGAAGTAATGCCATTACATCTTCCGATATCGCAGATGCGCAACAAGTCGACGAGGAATTGCACCAAATTCTTCAACCCAACTCTTCATTGCGACTTCAACCAGTACCTAAGGGTATTATAAATGAAAATATTGTGTGTGTATGAATTGTGTGCATTGTGTGTTTCTTCAATGCATACGCATCAGCCTCATTGAAGGTGCATTATGGGAATAAAGTCAATCGTATGATGATCCTCGCAACGACCCAAAGATGCTGAGTCGATTGCGGCGTCTCAATACAAAAAGAGACACGGTACTTGTATTACATGCATCAGCTATAATCAATTGCGACGATTTCGCGCAATTGAGTTCAAATTTAAGTAGGTAGTAAATTTAGGGAATCCGGATGACAATATTTGAGCTAATGCGTGAAAATAGAAATATATCTACATACGTATATGTTGTATGTGACTTCAGTCAGGCGAGTACCGTTTAGTTTATTTTTTATGTGGTATGGTAGGGAGGTTCCGATAAAAATTTAAAATTTTGATAACAGTAGGTGGATAATTATACATGGTTGATACGCTCGGGGACATGCCTACTATTGCATTCGGCATGATAATTCAGGCAAAGAACAAAAAATAGGAAAAAAAACATCTTGTAATTTTGAAAATTTGCACAATTGTTGAGGACAGTTCTCACAATGTAAAATGTAGTGCAGTTGAAGGTCTGTTTTCCTCTTTTCGTCGAATATTTCAAAAAGTAAGAGTCGTAAAAAATATGTATATAGGAACACATAATTATTTGCGGTCCATATCAATTAACTTCAAACATTTGGCTAATTTTCTGTTTAGGTTCGTAAGAAAGCATGTTCCTTTTTCAACAGCCCATCTTTCCTTATATCATCGATTTAACCTGATCAAAAATGAAATTTACCTGGTATTTGTTGGTTTGCAGGTCCAAATGCATAAGCATACGCAAAACTCAAGCCAATTTGCGCGCAAATTTCAAGTTGAATGTTCTTGTGTAGACGCACCATAGTTTTATGGTTGATTGAATACAAGTAAATTGTAATTATAATATTAAAATTATACAACAAGTAACGATGTCGTTATAAATCCTTCAAAATCTGATTATAATTTACTCGATGCCTTGCTGAAAGTCCAATGAAAATCTACAGCTCCGGAGAGACGATTGAACCAAATTCTATATTTCGTTCAAGATGATTTCAGTAAAAATAGTGATTTGTTAAAATATTGTTTTTTTTTTACTACTACTACTTACAATATCATAAAGAGCTTTATTTATAAAGCTTCTCGACTGAAATGAAATGTTTATGTCACAAGTAGAGTATAAGCTCTAATCAAATATTTATTCGTTTCAATTGGAATTGAACGAAATGGCAAAAAATTATCACTCAATTCGCAACGTAGATTTCCACATCACCCATGAGGTACTACAATGATGCGTTACCGTTTTTTTAGATAGTCGGTCTCCCCAGTAGGCCTATTGTCCATAAAAAATGCACTCAAGGTCCTGGTTTTCTTCAGTACATAAGTCTAAAGGTCGCAACCCATGATCGAGCACACCACGACCAAACTTCCATCGAACCATCAAATATCACAGAACGGTGGAAATAGGGGGAATCTTGTTTCCACACGTTCTATGAAATTGAAGGTTCGATGAAAGTTTTGTCGTGATTGTTAATCAAACCTAACACCGGAATAATTTTCATAAAAAATTTTAATAGAAATTTTAAGATCTTGTGTTGTGCGAAAGTATTAACCGTAAACACCTCTATTTTGATGCAATGTTTATCCACACAGAGTGCACAAAGACGAGATCTTAAAATTTCAGTTTAAAAATTTATACAAAATTTTACTAACATGAGGTTTGCTTAAGTTGCTTCTGAAATATGTACATTCAAATACATGGGAAATAATGAATTTACATCAGGATTGAATTGAATTAAACTCGTAAGTACTTGGATTTCGTTTGTTTGAATTTCGTCCACGAATTTGCGAAAAGAAGTTTTCCAGGGGATCTTGATTTAACTTTGAAGTATACAAATAGAAAAGATCCTCGTATTCCGAAAATAAATCGTCAGTCATGGCAAGAATTGAACAAATCGAGAGTTGGAGGCCATTAAGACGATAGTACATACAAGGTTGCTTGCCAATTATGTACTTTAATTTGTGAAATGTATTCCTTCATTTCTCAAAGAAATTCTAAGTCCTTATAATCCCTCTTAAGAGGTAGACGCTCATTAAGGATATCATATATCGCTTTAATATTCCCAAATATGTTCAAGTGTAATTACAAACATCCATGATGCTCTTGAAAAAAAATCATTTATTATCCATTTTATAATTTCATCCTATCGAAAATTGTCAATCTCATTCCCATTCTTCAAAAGATATCTTTAGTTAGAATGGATAAACAAATCCATAGAAGCGGATTTCATGTGTAGCGACATGGAAAACTTTTCGTTTACGATGATTCACTACTACAAGAAAAGAATTGTCCATGTTGGGATTTGTGTGCAACTTACCACATGAGGTATGGGAAGACAAACTGGCAGTGATGTCGAAAAACCGGTCTCTGTGGCCTTATGGTTTTTGTCTTTGATTTACACAAATAATAAATATAATGCATCATTTCATTAGCTAAAATGAAAATGATATCATATTTTCCGGTAGACCTAACATGTGGAAATTTTCCCGACACGGTTCAAGTTTAAAACATCCAATTTTTACTTTTATAAACACTGACCCGTTCGAATAAATTTGTATTCAAATCAAAATCCCGCCACATGCTTTGAATAACTTGAACTGATTTACCCTGAAGATGGCATGCCGGATGATAGTTTAAATCTTTGCTAAGTTGGCTTTGCTGAAAGAAGGTTTTATATTCAATTATAAATATTTCGGGTTACTGTCCAGGAAATAAAATTTGTATGTGACGCTTTATCTGTATATTAATTGTTTGTGGACCGGTTTTTCGACATCACTGCCAGTTTGTCTTCCCATATCTCATGTGATAAGTTACACACAAATCCCAGCATAGACAATTCTTTTCTTGTAGTAGTGAATCATCGTAAACGAAAAGTTTTCCATGTCGCTACACATGAAACCCGCTTCTATGTATTTGTTCATCCATTCTAACTAAAGATATCTTTTGAAGAATGGGAATGAGATTGACAATTTTCGATAGGATGGAATTATAAAATTGATAATAAATGATTTTTTTTTGACATGGATATGTCTTATAGCTGGGGGTCATCCTAAAAATCAGTCCGTCACACGAAATGTCTATTTTTCTACTCGGGGGTCAGAAGAGGAAACAAGCCCATTGAAAATTTTTCTTTTCTGGTTGTGCATGTCGTTTGAGTGAAGTGGTCATTGTGCATGGCTGTTGCTTGTAGATCCGCGCGGGCGGTGCACTTGCGGGGATCCTGTGTGTACATGTTGGGATGTTGATTTGATAGCGATAAAGGTTGACGTTGTGGACGGCAAGAAATAACATAGTGTACGAGTGAACGGGCGGACTTTCAATGACCTTCAATTTCCGCCAATTCCCATTCATCATTTAATAAAATAGCCCGTGTTGTACTATCTGAATCACTAGGGTCCCAGAAAAGGTAGCAAGTAGTCAGTTCGACTAACATTTGGACATGCGCAGACGCAATTTGAGAGAGTGTACATAGTTCCCGCCCCCCGAAGATGAGCGAGAGCGGATGAAGTTCATTCGAGCCAAATCGGGTGATCCAGCGACTACGTTTGTGCATTTGCAATGGCGGCGATTTGAGGTCTGACTGGTCCACAATGTGGGCCCCCACCACACGTGCAATAAACAAATAGAACAAAATGGCGGATTTATACTAGGCGAGTTACAATCTCTTAAGTCCCGAAATAAAGAAATATTCGTCGCAGGATGTTATTTATGATGTGCATTCAGAGGTCTGCAGAAGATCAAATGCCCCCCTTCCGCAAAAATTCCAAACTGTTCAAAATGGCTGGAATCCAAACAAATAAAATAGCGCGCGTTGTACTACATATCTGAATGAATAGGGTCCCAGAAAAAGTAGCAAGTAGTCAGTTCGACTAACATTTGGACATGCGCAGACGCAATTTGAGAGTGTGTACATTACATAGCTCCCGCCCCCGAAGATAGAGAGCGAGAGCCATCGCGGATAAAGTTCATTCTATCCAAATGGTTGTGCATTTGCAATGGCGGCGATTTGAGGTCTGACTGGCGCACAATGTGGTGGTGGTGTGACCACACATGCAATAAACATTTCATAAAACAAAATGGCGGATTCGTACTGCGCGAGTTAAAATATCCCAAGCCCCGAATAGTCTGCAAACTGTACCGAACGGGTAGATGGAACATGTAGATGGAACAGGGTGCACGAGAGGAGGTGAATATTGCACACACGCGATGCAAACGAAAACGAAACGATCCCGCGAGAGAAAGGAGCCCAAGCGGACAGGACAAAGCATAGCAGAATTTATGACGAGTATCCACACTGCCACCAGATACATGGGTACATGGATATGTCTTATGCCTACCGAAAGCGTGGGACGTGTTTTTTCGAATGATTTCATCCAGTATAACTATACTGGGATCTTTATAAAACTTACGTCGATATCTTCAACACAACAGGTTCCACGCAGTCGGTGGTCATAGACATATCCATGTTCCGATGTATCTGCATGCAGTGTAGATACTTTGTATCTTTTCAAGTGCATCATGGATGCTTGTAATTACACTTGAACATATTTGGGAATATTAAAGCGATATATGATATCCTTAATGGGCGTCCACCTCTTAATAGGGATTGTAAGGACTTAGAATTTCTTAGAGAAATGAAGGAATCATCATCATCATCGTGGCGCGACAGCCCGACGTCGGGCCTTGGCCGCCTGGATCATTGTCCTCCAATTATCCAATTCGCAGCCATAGCATAGCACTGGTCGTATAATGGTTTTGTACACGCGGAGTCTCGTGTTTCTGTGCACATGCTTCGATTTCATTATGGGGAGAACCGAGAAAAAGGTCTTATTATCTAACTGTATCCGTCGCTTGATTTCGTCAGTTTCGTTGGCGTCCCTTGACAGGTTGCAACCCAGGTAAATGAAGTTGTTCACGAACTCGATGTTGAGGTCCCCCACATTGATGCTCGGTTGTGCAGGTGTCCTTGTCACCGATTGCATCATTATTTTAGTTTTACCCTCGTTAATACGTAATCCAACTTCCTTTGCAGCGGTATCGAGCGTATGCAGAAGTTCTTCTGCGTTAGCCAATCTTCGGGACATGATGTTGATGTCGTCGGCGTACGCTGCTAATTGTGTCGACTTGATGAGTAGCGTCTTGCTGTTGTCCATATTCATGGCCCGAACAACGTATTCCAGTGCTAGGTTGAAGAGCGTCGGTGCCAGTCCATCGCCCTGTTTCAAACCAGTGCGTGTTTCAAATAGATCAGTAAGTCTATTCTTGATCCTGATTTGTGAGACGGAGTTGGTCATCGTCATCTTTGTCAGTCGCACTAATTTTGCCGGTATACCAAATTGCAGCATGATGTTGTACAGTACTCCAGGATCGATACTGTCGTATGCCTGCTTGAAGTCGACACAGATTTGGTATACGTTTACGTTGTATTCCCAGCACCTCTTGAGTATCAGTTTGACTGAGAAGAGCTGATCGGTTGTGGAGCGACCAGGTCTGAAACCGCTTTGATATTCGCCAATGACTCGTTCTGCGTACGGTTTTATTCTATTTTCCAGAATTTTCGTCAAAATTTTATAGGACGTACAATACAAACTAGTGATATGCCCCTGTAATTCTCACATCGCAGTTTATCTCCCTTTTTATGAATTGGACAGATGATGCTTCTGCGCCAATCGTCTGGGATCTCCTCGTTCTCCCATACTCGCAGGAGTAATTGATGTATGGCATCAACTAGATTCGTTCCACCGAATTTTAGCAGTTCAGCTGGAATCTCGTCAGCGCCCGGCGCTTTATTTCGTTTTAGTGACCGCAAGGCGAGATCAACTTCCTCTACTGTCGGGGGTTGAATGGGTAGGCCTAGATCAACAACATCGTCGAGAGCTTCCTGTGTGGGGATGTTAGATGGTCGGTTTAGAAGCTCTTCAAAATAAGAGGCCCATCGTTTGTTAATACCATCGGTGTCGCTGATGATGTTTCCATCCTTGTCCTTACAAAGGCTAGTCCTGGGTTGGTAGCCGTTCTTAATTGTATTTACTAGTTTGTACGCTTGTCTGGTGTTCCTATTAGCTAAGTTTTCGTTTATGTTCAGCAACTGCTCGTCAAAGTATTTACGTTTCTTACGTCTAATTATTCTATTCGATATTCGCCGTAGCTCGTCATATTTTTCTCTTCTAGCTCTGGTTCCTCGTTGAATCCATTGTCTGTAGGCCTCGTTTTTCGCGTCAAGTGAATTTTTGCATTCTTCGTCGAACCAGTCATTTCGCGCTCGCCGGGCTTTATATCCCACGACCTTCTCTGCGACATCCTTTGATGGTACCCTTGAGTTCTTCCCAGAACCCATGGACGCCTGTGTTGCTGATGTTGTGTAGCATAGGTGATAGTTTTTCCTCAAGGGCGGTGGTATACGCCACCGCTGTAGCATCACTCAAAAGCTTATCAACCGCAAAGATTTTGGGAGGGCTGATTCTTGATTGGAGCACTGAGGAAATTCTACATCTGTAGGTCGTCTTCACCAAGTGATGATCTGAGTCGCAGTTTGCTCCTCGATAGGAGCGGACATCCATGACACTAGACGCCCATCTCCTGCAAATGAGGACGTGGTCAATTTGGTTGACGGTATGTGCGTCTGGAGACTTCCAGGTCTGCTTGTGAATGCGTCGATGCGGGAAACACGTAGAGCTTACGACTAGATTCCTGCTGCAGGCAAAGTCGATAAGTCGCTGGCTGTTATCGTTACATTCTTCATGGAGGCTGTGGCCTCCAGTGGTCCCCCGGTGCCAGCTTTCATTTCCGACTTTCGCGTTAAACTCTCCCAGCAGCAATTTGACGTCGTTTGTTGGAAGCGAGTCGAAGAGAGTTTCAAGGCGGGCGTAGAACTCGTCTTTTACTGCGTCTTCTTTAACTTCAGTGGGGGCGTGCACATTGATGAGCCAGAGATTGAAGAATCGAGTCTTGATGCGAATCGCACACAGCCGTTCATTTATGGGTTTGAAGTCAGTAATATGCGGTTTGAGGTGATTGTTCACTATAAATGCTACCCCAAACTCCTTGCGGCCCGATGGTTTGCCACTTGTAAAAATTGTGTGCGATTTCTTGTCATTAATCTCGCTGCCAAGCCAATTTGTTTCCTGGACTGCAGTAATGCTCAGTTTGTACTTTTCGACCTGTTGAAGGAGGGCCTTCTCGGCCCCCGGTTTGTTCAGGGAGCGTACATTCCAGGATCCGAAAGAATAATCCTTTAGTCGTTTGCGTGGTCGTCGTTGTTGATCCGTTCAATCCGAAGCTTTTGTTCCAGGTTTCTTGACATGGAGTGGTTTTTGCAAGGACGAGTTGTCAGCACGTCGCTTAACCCCATTCAGGGGATGGCCTCGGAGATAGCTGCTTCAGATGGTTTAATAAACGTGCTGGAGCCCACACAACTATGTAGCAGGTCCAACTACGCAAGTCATTCCATCCTACTAAACCTGAGACGCTTAGGTGTTCGTCAGCTATTCAGGCTACAGCTATCTGCCTTTTCCAAACTGTCTTATCGCTAAGACATAGGCCGTCAGCGAATTGATACACTGCCGTTACCAGGGGGCGCCCACGCGGAGGACTATGGAAAAGGTCTTTGCCCCCCATATTGCTATAGTGGTATGGTGATTTTTGATTATGAAGATAAGTATAAGATAGCGATATAAAAAAACGAATCAGAATGTAGCGATGTATAAATGGTCTAACACCATAAAAATAGGATATGCGATATTTACGAGTATAACTATAAAACGGTATATATAACATAGCAAAAAACGATAGTGTAGCGATAAATGGACGGTCTAACACCATAAAAAAAATATGCGATAAATGATGAATTATCATATGTCCTAACATAACAACATTCGCCTTCCTCTTTCCTCTCTACATCATCACGATGGTGTGATTATTAGCATAAAACTGGCTTGCTAAGGCAAAGAAAAAGTCCGTCATGGAGGCTAAAAGGGGATTCAAAACAACATACTATTAGCCGAATCGCTTCCCTCACCCAACTTGTCCATAACGGCAGCAGGAAACACGTCGTGTAGCTGGCCCCATTGCCTACTCACGCAATTCGGAATTTCGATTTGCCGTACTTCGAAATTGGATGAGTTGGCGACTCGCACTAAGGGATACTAGTAAATTAAATAGTTGAAGGACCACCGGCCTGTCACAGAAAGGTGAGGAAGTGTCCTCCTGACTTCACGGTCAAAATATCGAACATCATATCAACATTCCGCGATTCTCATGAAGTGAGAAGGGCATCCATCACAAAGTACCCTAGGTACTTTAAACACAAGACAAGACAGATCAGTGCCTGTTTAGGGAGGGGAAATGCTATTTTACTTAAAAAGGATGTGGAGGGGGAAGGAACACCAGTCCTAAGGTCCGCGTGAAGCCGTATTACATGTCCTTTTGTAATTAATTTAAGGTCTAGCCTGCCCAATGAGTAAATTGAATGGCCGCAGTATATTAACTGTGCAAAGGTACCATAATCATTAGTCTTTTAATTGAAGGCTTGTATGAATGGTTGGACGAGACATTAACTGTTTCAAGTTAAAATATTAGAATTTTATTTTTTAGTTAAAAAGCTAAAATTTTATTAAAAGACGAGAAGACCCTATAGTCTCGGGCAGACGTGCGATATCTTCTTTGTTGATAATGGAGGAGGCCGGTGACTGCCGTGCTTAGCCCACCCCACTACTTCCAACAGCTGAGCTGGTCTGCCAGCGCACGTCACAGGTGGTCCTCGGAGAGTGGTTTCTTGACACTTGGTGTCCGACAGGCCTTCACGGCCAAACCAACCCTCGTCCTCCGGTATCCGTTATTACACTACCCAAGCTTGGTCATTATATAAAATACATGAATCGAATCCCCGCAAAGCCACGACATTATATACATGAACCGAATCCCCGCAAAGCCACGAACTGCTGATCCAACGCTGTAGCGAATACATCTGCCCAAGCTTGGTCACGAACTGTTGACCCAACGCTGTAGCGAATACATCTGCCCAAGCTTGGTCACGAACTGCTGACCCAACGCTGTAGCGAATACATCTGCCCAAGCTTGGCACAGCTTGGATTCTAAGCTCGCAATGTTTTACCGAATCCCCGCACGAACCGCTTCTGGCCAAGCTTGGATTCTAAGCTCGCAATGTTTTTCGCGGATTATAGCGAAAGTATTTCGCCAATTTTAATAAAATATAAAATTTGCACACCTTCGAAAGAATACCTTTCTAATGGTGTATAAATTATTAAAATCGGTTCAGTAGTTTGGGAGAAGTTCCCGTCACAAAATTCACATACAAAAATTGTTAGCCTATTAATATATAGATACTAAATGCAAACGACATCACTGTCGAATTGCATGAAATTGATCTTGAACTCGTTCCTCACAAAGAATTCGAAACATATTTTTTGACTTTCACAAGTTCCTTCAAAGGAAAGCAGCCTTTACAAGTGGAAGAAACCACAACAAATTCAGTAACTAAAGCGAAAGCAGTATTCTGTACTTACAAGCCTATGGTAGAAAAAGATTATGAAGACAGAATACAACGCTTAGAAAAGGAGTTACGCCAAGAGGAAACTTTAAACAGTGAAGAGAAAACATCAATCTATAAAATATGCCACAAATTTAATGATATTTTTCATCTTGAAGGTGACCATATGACATTTACCAATGCTCTTAAACATTCCATCCCTACTTTCAAAAATACGGTTCCTATTAACCAAAAAAATTACAGGCTTCCAGAAGCACACAAACAAGTAATTCATACCCAAGTGGCAGAAATGTAAAAGGATGGTATAATAGCGCTAAGTAAAAGTCCTTGGAATTCCCCGTTGCTCGTCGTTCCGAAAAAATCGGTGCCAAATGGTGAGAAGCGTCATCGATTTTCGCAAACTCAATGACAAAACTATTGGCGATGCTTTTCCTCTGCCCCGTATAGAGGATATTCTAGACCAACTAGGTAATTCAAAGTACTTTACAACAATTGATCTAGCTAGTGGGTATCATCAGGTTTTGATTGATCCTAAGGATGCACCGAAAACCGCATTTAGTACTGCTCATCGACATTATGAGTTTAAACGAATGCCATTCGGACTTAAAGGAGCACCGGCAACATTTCAACGGCTAATGAACTATATACTTACAGGGCTACAAGGTATAGAATGCTTCGTATATCTAGACGACATAGTTGTCCATGGTAGAAATTTAGAAGACCATAACAACAAACTAGAGCAAGTACTAGAAAGACTTCGCGCAAACAACTTAAAATTACAGCCATCTAAATGTCAATTTCTGCGAAGAGAAGCTATTTATCTTGGTCATAAATGCACAAGTGAAGGTGCTCTACCTGATGATACAAAAATGTCTTCTGTACAAAATTATCCCGTACCAAAAACAGTCAGTCAGGTACAATCATTTCTAGGTTTAGCTAATTATTATCGTAAATTTATTCCGGAGTTTGCCAAAATTGTCAAACCTATAACAAACCTTTTGCGCAAAAGGAACAAATTCTTTTGGTCGAGTAAGTGTGACGAAGCTTTTCAACGAAATAAGGAAGCTCTAATTTCACCACCAATTCTGATATATCCCAATTTCAGAAGCCTTTCATTCTTACCACAGATGCTAGTGGCAAAGCATTAGGTGCTCTTTCTCAGGAAGATCCCGGAAAGGATAATCCAATTGCATATGCTAGTCGCTTACTAAATAAAGCAGAAAGGAATTACTCCACTACCGAGAAGGAACTTCCTGCCATTGTGTGGGCTGTTCGCAATTTCCGCAGCTATCTTTTGGGACGGAAGTTCGTTGTTTATACCGACCATCAGCCCTTAAAAGGTATCTTTAAATCAAAAGATCCAGGCTCACAACTTCTGAGGTTTCAATTAAAACTATCTGAATACGACTTCATGATAGAGTATAAGCCCAGAAAGTTTATAGCAAATGCAGATGCGTTAAGTCGTATGGTACCTGAACTTGAAGAAGTTGGTACTCCTCTGAATATCATTCCAGAAGTCTCAAATACCATTGGTAACGAAAACTCACCTCAATCAAAATGTCTAGTATTAACACGGGCTCAGGCTTAGAATAACGTGGAAAATGAAATATCCGGAATGCAACCCATTGAATCCGATACTTGTGATAAAGATACTGGAAGTGGAGTTGATGAAGAGTTTCAAAATAACCCGGAGATACTAACAAAACCGGAGGAGAGGCAAGTTATCTTACGTGATTATCACGACTTCCGTTTGGGAGTCACCAAAGAGTAAGTAAAACATATAAAAGGATACGCGAAAAATATACGTGAGAAGGCATGTTAAAAGAAATAAAATCTTACATAAAAAAATGTGCAAAATGCCAAAAAAGTAAATCGAGCCGAGAATTTCGAATGCCACTAAAAATAACAGACACTTCTAGGAGACCATTTGAAAAGGTTTACTTAGATATTGTGGGACCCCTAAAAACGACACATTCCGGGAACAACTACATTCTCACTTTCCAAGATGATCTGACCAAATATGTCGACTGGTATGCTTTGCCTGGGCACAAACAAGTAATATACAGATGAAGCGTCACATACAAATTTTATTTCCTGGACAGTAACCCCAAATTTTTATTATTGAATATAACTGGATTCAAACCTTCTTTCAGCAAAGCCAACTTAGCAAAGATTTGAACTACTCGTATCATCATATATCATGCGGCATGCCATCTTCAGGATATATCAGTTCAAGTTATTCAAACATGTGGCGGGATTTTGATTTGAATACAAATTTATTCGAACGGATCAGTGTTTATAAAAGTAAAAATTGGATGTTTTAAACTTGGACCGTGGCGGGAAAATGTTGGGTCGACCGGAAAATATGATATCATTTTTATTTTAGCTAGTGAAATGATGCATTGTATTTATTATTTGTGTAAATCAAAGACAAAAACCACAAGGCCACAGAGACCGGTTTTTCGACATCACAGCCAGTTAGGCCTTCCGCACATGACGCAACTCGTTTGAAACTCGAGTTGGAAACCAGTTTGCGATGCAACTAGTTTCGAACGCAGTTGCAGCCAGTTTGCAACCTCAATCCGCACATGATACGATTGATTTACAACCCGATTTTCAAACAAGTTGCACACTATATTTGAAATTCCAATTATCACACTGGCACTTTTCACTTTTTATACTCTACTTACCTGTCAAATTAACTGCGGCCACCAGCCACAACCTTTTACTATGTTAATAAACACAAAATAGTTGAAACAGAACACATTTCAACCATCGCGAACGCAACTAACACATTTTGACAGACTGAACAGCTGACCAGATTTCTTGTGGTCTGTGGCCAACAACAAAATTCATATGCAACTTCCAACTGCAACTTCTTTGCGACTCGGGAATCCAGTCGCACGCAACGCGTTCCAAACTCGTTGCAAACCGGTTTGCAACTAGTCCACTCGTGTGCGGATCTCCATTGCTGTATACAGGCAATGTCACAAATCAGTTGCATTGCAAACGGGTTTGCAACTCGAGTTGCAAAGCAGTTTCGTCGTCTGCGGAAGGCCTTAGTCTTCGCATACCTCATGTGATACGTTGCACACAAATCCCAACATAGACAATTCTTTTCTTGTAGTAGTGAACCATCGTAAACGAAAAGTTTTCCATGTCGGTACACATGAAATCCGCTTCTATGTATTTGTTCATCCATTCTAACGAAAGTTATCCTTTGAAGAATGGGAATGAGATTGACAATTTTCGATAGGATGGGATTATAAAAAATGATAATAAATGATTTTTTTTCAAGTGCGTCATGGGTATTTGTAATTACACATGAACATATTTGGGAATATTAAAGCGAAGGTAATACAAAAATGCGACGCGCTCTTGAAAATTAACGCGTATTCTATGTTTGAAATTTGAGGGTATCTGGAATGGATAATAGTAGGACGTGGGGGTGGCGAATGATTTTTATATCAGTCACCACCCCCACGCAATTCCTTTCGGTGATTTGCGAAATGGTGGTTTCTTCGGATGAAAAAGAAATCAACAACAATTATCTGAATGGACTTACCTACTATATTTGGGATCTACCAAAGAAATTGTGATTTGTGGTATTTTTTATATAGGATGTAGGATTTGGATATAAATGTAGATGTGTGTTCGACGTATGGTATTAGAGGAAAGGGGTTATGGCATGAATGTTCCCAATGTTTGATTTTGACGCTAGAACTAGTAAAAATGAAACATGGGAAACGAACCAACATTTTGCTAAATGCCGACATCATTCAGAGTTGGAAATTGAGACTTTTCACACACTCAGGGACGCACAATTATTTACTTCTCTAACACTTACTAGGTTCGTATCATAATTAGGCACTTGTTTGTAGGAATCCAGTCAACAGTAAGCGAAATTTGCAAATGTGGTGATTCAACTTTTAAGGACACACACCGTATTCATACAATTTTACTCAAGAAAAGTAGTCAAACAAGTTATTCTCTATCGCCGCGACGCGCTCCGCATAAGTGTACAGCGACAGCCCGCGCGACTACCTTTTCTGACCCCATATTGTAGTTGTTGTTTGGGTTGGCTCTGAGTTCGTGTTGAGCTCGATGCTCAAGACAACGAACCCGACTCCGAGCCCAGACCCGACCCAACAACAATTTCAATATAGAGTCCGACCGGTATTTGAATAGGTGAACTGTTGTGAATGGACGATTACGGTGTGTGTCGAAATACAGTATGGTCTGCTTATTGACAAATTTTTCAATGCAGAATTTATAGGCACGATATTATATATGTCGGGGCAACGCCATCAGCCCCACTTCGACTGTCTCCACTTTACCGTTCGGCCATAACCAGTCCTAAAATCCTCCAGTTGAGCGCAGCGAGTCTCCGCGATCTTGTTTCTTCCATTCAACGACACCGACTGACATTTATGGAAAGAACACACACACACCCGTGTTATTCCATTTCCATCAGTACCAGAAACACATACGGAGCCACACTGACTTCAGTTCACACAGACAGAGTCGCACTCAACCAGGACTGCCACACTGACTTCAGTTCACACAGACAGAGTCGCACTCAACCAGGACTGCCACACTGATCAGTCCGCAGCGCGTGCAATTCAAATTCATCAAGCTAATTAATCCATTCTCCGACACGGCCATCCTGACAATTACACGTCCTCGTGTACCCAAGAGAAGAATTCGCAATATCCAACATAAACAAATTTATTAATATGGTGTTACAATTCATTTTAAATAATAAACAATTCAATTTCTTTTAACTCAACATAATTTCTTTTCTTTTCCATATTTCTTCATCTCCGGAATTTTACTTAATTTAAATCAATTTTCTTAACAATCATTTTCTTAAAAACAAAATCTCAATAGTCATTATGTTCCTTAATTTTCATTTCAAATTACTTTTTGGTTTCTTTTCATCATACTTTGTTTTGTCGATAACCAACCAAAAGCATCAAACACCAATTCCTTCTTCCCATTAATTAATTTTCTCTTCCAGCATTTAATTTCAATATTCATTATTCTCTTTATCTTTTATTTTTAAAAATTAATCAATTTAATGCCGAAGAATATACCAATGTCAGGTACCGCCACAGAGCATAGATCACCGTGCCTTATTTATACCTTCATCTAATCCTGCCATTCCATACTTTCTCGCTCGCCACACACAGTAGCTCTAAACTATTGCCACACACAGTAGCTCACTACATTACTATCGCCACACACAGTAGCTCTTTACTATCGCCACACACAGTAGCACATTACTAATACCACACACAGTAGCTCTCAAATAATTTCTTAAAACCTTTTTTTTTTTTACGTACAATCTCTTTCAACTATTTCCATCGATGAGCTCAACTCTTCTCTATCGATATCCAGCTCACTTGGTACCTGAACATCTGGCATTTTTCGCAAACTTTCATGGGGATATTTATAATGTCTATTACTGCTCATCGCCTTCAACATGTACCGGTCTCCCTCCAAGACTTCTGTCACCAAAAACGGACCTTTAAACTATGGATCTAGTTTTGTTTGATGTCTTTCACTGTTCTTAAGTAACACATAGTCTCCCACACTGTATTTAACCACTTTAGCCTTGTTTTTGTCAAATCTCAACTTTTCATACGCTGCAGCCTTTTGCATGTTCTTAACGGCCTGCTCTCTTACTTCTGATCGATCGATCTCATTTTCCACATCACTAATGGGGATCAATCCCAAAGGACGAGCAACTTTTCCAATTAAAAGTTCCAATGGAGTCGATTTACTAACCCGATTAACAGGTACAATTAAGTGCCAACTGTACTTCACCCAATGCATCTTGCCACGATCTAGCGCTAGATTCAACAGCCGTCAATAAATTCTTTAAGGTACTCATCACCCTTTCTACTTGGCCATTAGCGCGACTTGCACCAGTTCCAACCAGATGTAGTTGTATCTTTTGAGATGTACAGAATTCAACAAACTTCGCACCGGTAAAACTTCTTCCTTGATCAGCAATCAAGCGAGTTCGTGGAGTGCCCTGTATAAATGATTCTGAACACTTTTTCAACAATGTTATCAGTTCATATTTATCGTCTCCGTCGACTTCAGTTTCTAAATTATCAAAGCAATTTTCTGTTTCAGACATTGTACAGACATCAGCAGTTTTTGATTTTACAACCTCAACTCCGTCACAAGACACTACCGCAGAAACTCCCTGAGCCAACACTTCACGGCCAATTACAATATTATTCTTCATACAGTTGTCTGGCACCACATGGAACATTATTTCCAAAATATTTCCATCAATAATAACATTACTTTCAATTTGTACAGTGCTATAAGTATTGGCATTTCCTATACCCTTCAGAGAGATAACATTATTTGTTCTCTTACCAACCAACTTATGAGACATATCCTCCTTAATTAATGAACATTCGGCCCCGGAATCAAACGTAATTGCAAACTTCTCATCTCGCACCAGCATACTTGCCTTGGGTTCGTCCACAACGCACAATTCAACTCTTTTTTCTAATCTCGATCCAGTTCCTTCCCCAGACACACCCTTGGGACAATGGGAGGCAATGTGTCCCTGTTCACGACATCGATAGCATGTTATATTGAACTTTCCCGGCTGGTATGATTGCCCCAAACGATGAGCTCCTCCAGGTGGTGGACCTCTGAACTCTTTTCTAGACCTACATTCGGCCTGTTTGTGGCCCAGTTTACCACAAAGGTAGCACTTAATTATCATCGTTTTCGGCCGCTTTGGATCTGGTTCCCGATTAGGTGAATGTGGTCGCACCTTCATCAACGCAAAAACTTGTAGTTCGGACTGCAAATCGCGCCTGCTTTGAATATTCGAAGTATAAACAGTTCTCTGCAATCGCCGGTCAAAATTAGCCAAATGTCCCAACACAGCGGCAACAGCAATTTGTTCAATATCCATATCACGCCATTTTGTGCAGGGTGACGTCACCATGCGACTCGCATACACAGAAAGACATTCACCACTATTCGGACGACTATTGAGCAAATTCAAAAACGTTGCTGCTGATGTCTCTGCTGTCTCGTATCGCTGTTCAAAAAGCTGCCTGAACTGCTGCCATGTAATTTCTGGATAGCAAATTTGCGATAGCCATTGTGACGCACTTCCTTCCAAGGATTTACTTAACGCTAATATTAGAGCGCTGCCTTTTAATTGTTTTTCACTCATCACTATTTCCACAGTAGCACACCACTGCGTAGCATCAGCACCAGAAATATCCGGATTGAATTTAGGTATCACAGCGACACCATGATGCTGCGACTCGCTTACCGACGCCTGTAGAGTTTTTACTAATTCCAGGAAATTCCGGTTTTGCTGCTCAAGTAAAACATAAAACTGCTCATGCAGAACTGTTGGACGAGAGGTGAATCCCACTTCTGATGTCGGGGCAACGCCATCAGCCCCACTTCGACTGTCTCCACTTTACCGTTCGGCCATAACCAGTCCTAAAATCCTCCAGTTGAGCGCAGCGAGTCTCCGCGATCTTGTTTCTTCCATTCAACGACACCGACTGACATTTATGGAAAGAACACACACACACCCGTGTTATTCCATTTCCATCAGTACCAGAAACACATACGGAGCCACACTGACTTCAGTTCACACAGCCAGAGTCGCACTCAACCAGGACTGCCACACTGATCAGTCCGCAGCGCGCGCAATTCAAATTCATCAAGCTAATTAATCCATTCTCCGACATATACATATACATGCACGTACATATGTGAGTATTATAGAAGTCTCGTTGTTATTAAGATTGGGTAGATCTTCACCGTCTCCTTAATCAAAGTTGTACATGTGCAAGAATAATTACAGCCTGCAGGTAAATGGGAATTATGTACATAATTATACTGATAATCGTGGGAGTATAATTTGCGAAATGATTGAAATAATTAGGGTTGGAAACTTGCACAAATTTTGAATTGTGCTGTAAATGGTAAGTGCGGGGCTTATAGCGAATCCCATGGTGTATTATCTATTACAGATTATGTAACTTATAAAGTAGCGAATATATGCAAATATGCGAAATGTAAAATAGTAGAGGACCTCATTTTTGAGACCATTGTACGGGATGATGGTAGTGGGGAGGTGAATAGTCAGTACCACGTTTGGCCCGCATTTACTAGTAATTCTTATGAAATCAATGAACTCATTTTCAACTGAGTCGACTGGTAATCGGCGAGAAAAGCGACAATTCGAATTTGCTGTCAGCAGGGTGAGGACCTTTCGCTTGACAGACCAACGTTTGACCTATGGAGCTACACGGTTACATATTAATTGTATGAGACAGTGGTAGCACGGATAGGGATAACGTTAAAACTACCAAAGGAATTCGGCAAAAGATCGAATTATTGTTCATAATAGCTGCGTTTTTGTAGCAGTCCAGATCAAGTGCAGAGCAATAATCGCACAAATTACACTAACAACCAGCTAATATGTATCTTGTTTACAATAATTCTATTTGATAGTTTCTTTGTTATCTCTGATACCACTGTCAATATCCATTCACAGCCTTGCAAGAAGTACAACGAGACACATTCTAAATTATGAATGAAGAAAGTGACCAGCTGGAAAAAACGATGATTATAGGAAATTCAAGGAAAGCACAGCACGGTGTGTAGATAGGTGCATTGAGGACCATAAAATCGGGAGTACTTTACCTTTTTTATGACCTTGTCGGTCTTTTGCATAGTTTCCTAATGCTAATGCTAATGGTTCTTCATTCATAATTTGGAAAGTGTCTGGATGTAGTTATTGACATGTGATATGTGAAACCCGTGAACAGACATCGACAGTAGTAGCATGGATAACAATAAAACTATCAAAGAAATTCGAGTGCAAATCGAATCATTAACAGGTATCTTTTTGTCACCTTCTGACAATTAATATTTAACTGTGGTAGCTTCAAGGGGAGAAACCATTCACCCCATCATCCCGTAAAAAGCTATCGAAAATGAGGTCCTCTACTATATTTTGCATCTCATATTCCGACTTCAGAATAAAAAGAAGATGCGTTATAAGTAATAATACAGTATATATAGATACTACACCATACAGGATCCGCTTAAAACCCAAGTCTTACCATATATATCACAATTCGAAATATGTACAAGTTTCCAACCAACCACCAAATTAATTCCCACGATTATCAGTATAATTACATAATTCCCATTTACTTGCAGGCTGTAATTATTCTTGCACCTGTACAACTTTGATTAAGGAGACGGTGAAGATCTACCCAATCTTAATAACAACGAGACTTCTATAATACTGACATATGTACGTGCATGTATACGTATATAATATCGTGCCTATAAATTCTGCATTGAAAAATTCGTCAATAAGCAGACCATACTGTATTTCGACACACACCGTAATCGTCCATTCACAACAATTCACCTATTCATATACCGGTCGGACTCTATATTGAAATTGTTGTTGGGTCGGGTCTGGGCTCGGAGTCGGGTTCGTTGTGTTGAGCATCGAGCTCGACACGAACTCAGAGCCAACCCAAACAACAACTACAATATGGGGTCAGAAAAGGTAGTCGCGCGGGCTGTCGCTGTACACTTATGCGGAGCGCGTCGCGGCGATAGAGAATAACTTGTTTGACTACTTTTCTTGAGTAAAATTGTATGAATACGGTTCGCGTATCAGTGGTTGACTTGCGACCAATCCGACGGATTGATACGTGCGTCTATGGCTTGCATTAGTGATAATAAACGTTAGGTTATAAAATGTGATGACCACAAAGGTGTCTGTCCTTTGTGGTAATATAGAATAAGGGTTGGTTGTAGAATATTGCATTTCAATAACTCGAACAATTTTAAATCTGCAGCAACCATTCGAGCATAGTCTTTCGAGGAAGATATTTCGATATTTTTGCAAAAAAAAAAAGAATAAACAAGAATTCAATAATATAAAAAGATTTAATATATTTAATATTTAAATCGATTATATTAGATTGTTTCGGTTTAAAGAATCTAAAATTATTAGTTAGTGTTTCATTGCTATTAATTTGAATAGACTACAGTGTTACGTTGTGTTGGTGTGATTGGGAGAGAAAAATACAGTGGTAGCTGCGTGGTTGTTTCCGTAGTGTTATCTTCAACAACTTATAAGTACACTATGGATACATCAGTAAGGTCAATTAAATGCACAATAACATCTTGTTTAGCTACTCCGTCTAGATATCCCCATAGAAGATTTTTTAAATTTCCAAAAAAGAATTCAGCTAAATGGAATCTTTGGGTCGAAGCTTGCTTTAGTTCAGAAGAAGTAATAAAGAATAGGAAAACACTTTTTATTTGCAATAAACATTTCCAAAACCAATATTTAGGCAAGAAACGATTGCAAAACGAAGCTGTTCCAAGTCTTTTCTTAAATGAGCATAATAGCTCAAACTCTATTTCGAGATCCTCGTCGCCCCACATAGATTCCTCACTTGTTAAAAAAACTTATGAGAGGCAGTCTTTTCTGGCCTATTCTATTCAGAATGATTGTGAACCAGTTCACATTCACAATGATGATGAACCTTTGGAAGCCCCCTTCTGTAGCAATTGTTTAAAGTTTCAGCAACTAGTAGCAGCACATCAAAGGAATACAGCTAGACTTCTCGGGAAAATAAATAAGCAACAGCAAACAATTTTAGGTCTTCGGAAAAAAATTCTTACTATTAAAAAGGGTAAAAATAAAAAGAATTTGTCGTCAAAAACTGGAAAAAAGTTACATGCCGAAATATTTAGTAGTATGATTTTAAATATTACTTCAAGAAAGTATACCGCTAATCAAAAATGGATTTCTCAGTGCTTATATTTTAGAAATATGTCGTTATATAATTTTATGCGGGAAAGAGGTGGGCCCCTTTAAAACGTTTGTCTCCCGGTTTTAATCTCAATTTTATTTGGGAAATAAAACAGGTAGTCGATTTGCTGGACTTAAAATCAAAGCAAGTTGTACTTCTTTTTGATGAAATTTCCATCCAGGAAAACTTAGCCTATAATGAGACTACGGATCAAATTGACGGTTTTGTTGATTTCGGTAACGGGGAAAGATTCAACGAAAGAGCAAAACATGTTTGCGTTTTCATGGTCCGTAGTATCTGTGGCAAATTCAAACAAGTCTTGTCTTTTCTAATTGGTGCAAGCACTGTTCCACAACATGTTTTACGAAAACATTTGTTGGAAGCTATTGGAATTTGTAGCGATATTGGTTTAACCGTGAGAGCTGTTACCTGCGACCAAGGCTCTACAAATAGAGCTCTTTTTAAACATTTCGGCTTAAGTAGCAGTAAGCCATATTTTGAACACGAGGGGCGTAAAATATATGGCATTGCAGATGTTCCTCATTTATTCAAATCTATTCGCAATAACCTTCTCTCAAAGGAATTTAATACAACTGATGGAATAGCTACTTTTGATGTCGTGCGCGAATTATTTTCAATTGACAACAAAAACGCGACGAGACTGTGTCCAAAACTATCTGATAAGCATATAAGCCCAACAAACTTTCAAAAAATGAGTGTCCGACTCGCAGTTCAAGTTATGAGCCATTCCGTTGCTTCAGCAATTTTCGCATTAGCATCCGTGAAAAAATTTTCATCCGTATGTTCTGATAAGGCAATATCCACCGCAACTTTCTTCGAAAAATTCAACAAATTATTTGATATCCTTAATGGGCGTCCACCTCTTAAGAGGGATTGTAAGGACTTAGAATTTCTTAGAGAAATGAAGGAATACATTTCACAAATTAAAGTAATTGGCAAGCAACCTTGTACTATCTATTGTCATAATGGCCTCCAACTTTCGATTTGTTCAATTCTTGCCATGACTGACGATTTATTTTCGGAATACGAGGATCTTTTCTATTTGTATACTTCAAAGTTAAGTCAAGATCCCCTGGAAAACTTCTTTTCGCAAATTCGTGGATGAAATTCAAACAAACGAAATCCAAGTACTTACGAGTTTAATTCAATTGTTGCCAAAATAGTCTCTATAAAGTTAATATTTACTTCAAAACACGCTAATTGTGAAGAAGATTGTGACGAAAGAAGAATATACACTTTCTATTCAAATCGTGGCCGTAAATTTTTCAGGCTTGGTCATCAAAAATTGGAATACTACTTTAATGAGGAGAAGCTGCTCTAAAATATGACATTTCTACTTTTGGCGGTCAAGGCTGAGAAAAAAATTATTAGCGAATTAAAAAGAGTTAAAAATGGCGGAGAAAAAAAAAATCCGCAAAAAACACGCAGAATGCACGGAAAAGTGCTGCAGCGAAATCAAAACCGTAAACTTTCTCAGGCTTGGCCACCGAAGGTGCGGATACCAGTTTAAAGAGGAGAAACTGCTCTAGAAGATGCCATTTCCACCTTTGGTGGCCAAGGCTGAGAAAAAAAATCATCAGCGAATGAAAAAGAGTAAAAGTGGCGGAGAAAAAAAAATCCGCAAAAAACACGCAAAATGCACGGAAAAGTGCTGCAGCGAAATCAAAACCGAAAACTTTCTCAGGCTTGGCCACCAAAGGTGCAGATACCAGTTTAAAGAGGAGAAACTGCTCTAAAAGATGACATTTACACCTTTGGTGGCCAAGGCTGAGAAAAAAAATCATCAGCGAATGAAAAAGAGTAAAAATGGCGGAGAAAAAAAATCCGCAAAAAACACGCAAAATGCACGGAAAAGTGCTGCAGCGAAATCAAAACCGAAAACTTTCTCAGGCTTGGCCACCAAAGGTGCGGATACCAGTTTAAAGAGGAGAAACTGCTCTAAAAGATGATTTTTCCACCTTTGGTGGCCAAGGCTGAGAAAAAAAATCATCAGCGAATGAAAAAGAGTAAAAGTGGCGGAGAAAAAAAAATCCGCAAAAAACACGCAAAATGCACGGAAAAGTGCTGCAGCGAAATCAAAACCGTAAACTTTCTCAGGCTTGGCCGCAAAAGGTGCGGATACCAGCTTAAAGAGGAGAAACTGCTCTAAAAGATGACTTTTCCACCTTTGGTGGCCAAGGCTGAGAAAAAAAATCATCAGCGAATGAAAAAGAGTAAAAATGGCGGAGAAAAAAAAATCCAGCAAAAACCACGCAAAATGCACGGATAAGTGCTGCAGCGAAATCAAAACCGTAAACTTTCTCAGGTTTGGCCACCAAAGGTGCAGATACCAGTTTAAAGAGGAGAAACTGCTCTAAAAGATGACATTTACACCTTTGGTGGCCAAGGCTGAGAAAAAAATCATCAGCGAATGAAAAAGAGTAAAAGTGGCGGAGAAAAAAAATCCGCAAAAAACACGCAAAATGCACGGAAAAGTGCTGCAGCGAAATCAAAACCGTAAACTTTCTCAGGCTTGGCCACCAAAGGTGTGGATACCAGCTTAAAGAGGAGAAACTGCTCTAAAAGATGACTTTTCCACCTTTGGTGGCCAAGGCTGAGAAAAAAAAATCATCAGCGAATGAAAAACCGACAAATTGATGGAGAAAATCCAGTAATAACCCCTCAAAATGTGTGAGAAAGTGCTGGGGCCTCCTATATAAATGTCCACATTTTACAGAGTAAGTAGAAGCGCAGAAAAATACATTTTTTTTATATTTTTAATCGAAGGTCAATCAACTGCCCTAACATGATGTTTAGCACATCATCAGCTGGTAACCTGAGGCATGGCGTGTAAATAACTTTATTCAAAGCGAATTATTAACAAGTGATAAACTACTGTTAAGCACGAGTAAGCGTGAGATGAGGCAGAAAAGTCGATAAGCGTAAGATAAAAAAAGAAAGCAAAGCGAGGCGAGGCGATGCAGTAAAGATGAAGCGAAGCAGTGATAAAGAAGAAAACGAAGCAGTGTTAAACGTAGAAATTAAAGCGAAGGAGTCATAAGCTGTAATAATGAAGGAAAGCGAAGCGGAACGAAGCAGTAATAAGCGGAAACTGATCATCGAAGCAAAGCGCTGCTAAGCGCTGAAGCAGAACTGTGATAGGGAAGAAAAGCCAAGACTTGGGAAACGAAGCAGTGATAAACGAGCAGGAAAAAGGAAGCAAGTGTAAGTAAAAAAAGACGAAGCAGCGGTGAGCGATAGATGCAAAGCGAACCGAAACTTAGGCAAATGATTGGTGGAAACCAAGCAGTAATAAGAGAGAGAACCAAAGCGAACCGAAGGGGTGATAAGCAAGGACAGCAAATGGAAGCTGGAATAAGTGAGAAAAGTAAAACAGTGATAAGCAAAGAAACTGAAGCAGTGACAAACGAGGGAATCAAAGCGAAGCAAAAAAAAACCAAGCCAAGCAAATCACTGATAAAGGTTCTAAGATCAGTTTTTCGTGCGAAGTCACAAACAAAAACTGTCAAAAGTTGTGTTCCCACGAAAGATGTTCGCTCTGTCAGTGCTAACATATATCATTCAAAGAGACATTATTAGGAGAAATTTTCACGCAGCAACGAGATTAGTAGTAACACGGATAGTGAACAAACGAACACTATGCAAACTTTTCTCTCGAAACGTCAAAATAAGCCGCAATAAACAAACACTTAAATGCTGTAATATAGTACCATCAAGGCTGAATCGTGCGACAACAAGGAAATATTCTTAAAGGTTTGATTCACATTCACAGCGGGGAGAGAATTTCACACATGGAACACGTACCTGTGAAAAATAAATGTTCCGTCGAGATTTGTGTTTTTCTGCAAAAATGCAATCACGTTGCGGAATCTCAGTTCTAGTGCGTTAACAGCTAATAACAAAGTATTTTGTTAATTACCCTGTTTGCAGTTACGGCTCCTCCCTGAAATTACAATTTGTTCGCCCGAAAATTAAAATTCAGCACGTTACTACTTTGCTTTAACACCTAGTGGGGTTTAGCGCGTCAACTACTCCTGTGCAACAATAAACTCTGTTCTGGCGAATCGAACGCGTCTTCCCCCATGACTTACCCAGCGACGCACAGACTTTCGCCACAGATCAGCGCCATGAGACTTTCGGACGCCCCATTGGCCGGACAACACTGGGAATGGGGTCCGATTTTATAGCATGTCTAGCAATGCAGTTGTCACCCTTCCGCAATGTGTGACCTATCCACTGCTGTTTTCACCTGCGTATCAATTCGTCGATTGACGAGTGACCCGTACGCCGACTCAGCTCTTCATTTAATATTTTTTCGCGGCAGAAAAAATTCTTAAAATGCGACGAAGAGATGAGTTGACTGAATCTTGCAGTTTGTTGGTAACTCTTACGGAAATAGCTGTGTGCTACTCCCATACAACAGCACAGAGAGTAACAAAGAGCGTAACTACGTGTTACTACTATGTAAGACAATTGCTTTGCCAGATTTGGTAAGCGTGCCAAATGCACATTTAGGCAAGTTAGGACGAGCGATGTCCTACTTCGTACCACCATTTTCGGCAACAATGCCTCCTTGGCAGACGATCTTGTCCAGTCTGCACAGACTGTCAATTGACTTTAATATCAAAAGGAATAGGATTTCTTTTTCGTAACGGCGGGCTAAGAACTTTAGTTTTATTGATGTTAATCTTTAGCCCAACCTTGCTCGTCTCTCGATATCTAAAGCCATGGAGGTTAGGTCTGATTTTGTTAGAGTAGGCATATGTCGGTAGCGTAATCAAGATGTTGCAAATAATATGTAAAGGTGTATCGAATCCCTCTGTGTGGTCCGGATAGGGCTGCATACTACACCCGCCAATCACTACGAGGAATAGGTGAGAGAAAGCACCTCTGCCGAACTCCACTCTGAATCTCAAAGTTCCCCGACAACTAACCTTTATGTATAATGCGACATTATGCGCTATCATAGGTCGACTTAATAATAGCCACAATTTTCTCAGGGATGCCTCCCCTGTACAAAGCCGCCCATATACACATAATCGCGGTCTACACTATCGAAAGTCTTCTCGAAATCAATGAAAAGCGAGTGAAGCTGAGAATCGCACTCGGTGCATTCCAGGACGCAAGGTGCTAATGAATCGATCGGATCGAAAGTCGGCTTGCTTTTCATCAATTGTGCTTTCTAAGTTGTTTTGTCTCCAGGACAATTTTAGCTATTATTTTAGCAACTGCAGGAAGCACGCAAATGCTTTTTCAATTATTACAGTCTGTAAGGCTGCCCTTTTTGGGAAGTTTGATGATCAATCCTTCCTTCCTTCCACTTAGTTGGAAAGGTCTCTGTGTTCTACGCTTTATCAATAAGTGGATGCAACTCGGCATTCATGCTTGGCGCTGCATCACAAAGTTCAGCAGGATAGCCGTCGAGTTTGGAGGCCTTACCTCGACAATTTCCTCTTTAGTCAGTGCAGTTAAGCGTATAAGCGCATTTTGATGTTTAGCTAATTAATTATCTATATGAGGGGGAGCTTCACCAGATGTTACGTGGGGAAATGTTCTTTTCACCGCCTCATCGGATTATCCCCTAAGATAAGTAGCTTTCCATCACTATCCTACACTGGATGTTGCAAGGAGTCACGACCATATTTAAACTCCTTAATGACACCGTATACGTCCTTGAAGTTGTTGTTCCTTGCGGCTTCTTCTGCCGAGGCGAGAGAGTTAGTATACCCTCTTTTATTGCATCGCACAATACGCTGAACTTCTCGAGCTTCCTGACGATAAAAGAACTCGATGCTACCTCGATTACCGTTTGATTTTTGAGCTAAACCTACCTTCAGTTGCTTGCTTTCAACAATCCGCTATCATGATACGTCGAACATCCAAGGCCTATGCCGGCAATCCGGGTTTATCCCGACGATGATATCTGCGCTGCCGATATACGTATTTTTGATGAGACTAGCTATCTAAGCTGCTTTTCTGCGCAAGCGGGTCCTTGTGTTATTGAAAGACAGCTAGATTTTTTAGTCGGTCGGTGTCAAATTTGCGACCCCTGGATCTTTCGTCGCTAGGACGGCGCACGGCAGCCATACGCAATCTAAATTAGCGATCATAAGATAATGGTCTCTTCCCATCCCAATATCGGCGCCCCTCTTATTTCGAACGTCCAAAAAGCAACTTTTGTATCTTTTACTAATGGCAAAGTGGTCGTCCTCATTTTGTATTCTGTGCCGATCAACTGGCCCTCTGTTGATCTGAGGTGATTTTGTGGCAGTCTGTATGTTCAAGTATAATCCCACCGAAGAAGAGACCTACAAATCTTTCACCATTGTCATAACTATCACCAAGGCCGTTTCTTCCCATCATATGACTGAGTCCCTTGTTATAAGCACCAAGCAAGGCTTGGAAAACAAGCCTTTAAGCAACATCACGGAATACCTTGCAAATTGTCATCGGGTAATGCGCCGAGTATCAATCTCACTTCACTTGCTTTTCATGGATTTCGAGAAGGCTTTCGGCAGTGTTGATCAGGAATCTACATATGTAAGCAGCTATGGAGGCATCCCAAAAAACTTTGTGACTATTAAAAGTGTATGCAAGGCGCCGTTTCGAAGTTGCGGTTTAACAAGCTGTTTGAGCAGCGGCACCCGCTGTTTATAAAGGCAAACAACCGGCAGCCGCCGCGGCTTTTAAATACAATCTCACAGCTCAGCACACCGGCAGCTTTTCACGGATTTCCAAAAGGCTTTCGGCGGTGTGGATCGGGAAGCTTATGGCTATTGAAGGTGTATATAAGGTCTAGGGGGACTTTTAGACTGGGAGTGGCTGTCGTCAAGGGTATCCCCTCTCCAATCCAATTTCAATCGCGTTCGGTGTCCGTGGTCGTTCGGTCACCGCTCTACGATACTAATTTAGAGTTCGGAGTTCAAATCTTGGCGCGATCGAAACTGCCTGTGGGTACTAATAGAACTCTCACTGTGCTCCGAGCTTGTCAGTATAAAGACGGCGCGGATAGGAGGTGCATGCTAGCAATTGCAGTTGATCGAAACGTCATCAAGCCATAGAAATGCTGGAAATGTTGACGCGCCCATGCCCCTGAAGGGATCAAGGCAATTAACAACAACAACTCTATCCAGATTACGCAGTAGAAATGAATACATCTTATCTGCAACATCTTGACTACGCTGACGACGTATGCTTGCTCTCTGACAAAAACATAGATCTGAACGGAATGGCCTTAGATCTCGAGAAGGAGTCCCCTATCCCTATTGGGAAATATTAACGCCAACAAAACCAAGGTGGTTGTGCTGCCAACTAAAAATCCGACCCATTGGTATTATGGACTGCCTGTGGATAAATTCGACTACCTAGGTGGCAGTACATATTTCCAAAGAAGCTCGTCGTTAAGACCAAAATGGGCCTATTTCGCTCCCTGGGGTTATCTGTGTTATTGCAAGGGAGCAGAACATGAAAACTTTCCGTAAATAATACTAGTGAGGTACAATATTTCATCGACTCTTGTCTTTGTCGAATTTTAAAAATTTTCTGGCTTAGAACAATATTAAAAAATGAAGTGCTGAATCGGCGTACAGGCCAGATGATTGACAATCAGAGTTTTGATATGCAGGCGAAAATGGCAGTGGCTTACATTGCGTAAGGGCCATAACTACTGTACTGGAAGTGTTATGAAATGAAACGCCAATGAACTCAACTACACAATTTATGCCGACGTTTGGAACGTCCTTGAATCGCCGATCGGCGACCGACAAGTGTGAGTTGTTGGGTGTGTCATGGAACGAGATTAGACCTATTGCCTGATGGCAAATTCGATGGCTAATTAGAGAAGTTGACGCGCTATATCCTACTGGGATATAAGGCAAACTAGTTGAATTATGTATATCACAGCAGCACTAGCCAATCTGATAAGTCAAATGCGTTTCCAAATATTCGAGGGCATCAGTGTGGCGCCTCGCGTCGTGGCAAATAAAACTGAAGTTGTATGTTACGTATTGATAGTGAGTGAATTGACCAATGTGGTTGCATTTCCAAGCCTCTCACTTAGCTACATATCCACTGACCAAACTCTTCTTGCTAGATTTCTGATAATCAAGGTTCCAGTTTCAGACATTTGGAAACTTAATAACTTAGTTATCTTCGAGGTAGAACACGTCTAAATAATATATGAATATAAGCTGTCTACTTCAAGTAAGCTTTCTTCCTTAGATCTCATTGCATACGCAGTTTTTATTTGCTAAGTTACAAATCCCTTTGCCTTATGAAAAATCCGAGAGTTTTTAACGCACTGCGCTCCGGCTCGATTCCTACTGAATGCAGTAGTTTTCGATAAAAAAAGGGACTTACGAGTTGGACTATGAGCCCACTCAGCTGTTAAATGAGTACCCATTTATTGGGTAAATAGCTCGGTTGAGTGTGTTGCTGATTCCACACGTCCACACAAGACACACCGTCATGATCTAGAAAATGAGACGATGCTAACTCATCTGGAGGCCTTGGAGATTGGACCGTTGCGACAGTTATTTATTTTTAATGTTGAGATCCCCGATGGTAATGTTCGATTGTGGTGGCGTCCTAGTCCTTGATTGCATCATTATTCTCGTTTTGCCCTTGTTTATTCGTAGTTCAACTTCTTTTGTTTGTTGATCGACCAGGCCTCCACCAGGCCACCTTTACACTCTCCAATTGATTCTGTTTTCCAGAACTTTCTACAGTATTTTATAGGACGTACAGACTAGCGAGATGCCTCTACAGTTTTCACACCGAAGCTTATCCCTCTTCTTGCTAATGGAGCAGATAAGCTCCTGCGCCAATCCTTTACAACGATTTCGTCCTGCTGCAAGGAGCGTATAAGGGGTTTTCAAGGAGTTTGTGGTTGTAACTCCTGCCAACACCCGGTTAAGGATAGTAATGAAAAACTACTTAAGTATCTCAGAGGAAGGTCAGATGAGGCGAAGGAAGGAACACTTCGTCACTGTCTTGAACCGCATAAATTCTGGTGAAGTTCCCACTCATGTAGACAATTTAACTAAACAAAATGCGCGTATACGGTCAACTGCATGGACTAAAGAGAAAATTACCTCTGCAATTATTGCACTAGAACGAGGAAAGGCCGACGGACTCGACGGTATTCTTGCCGAACTTTATTAAGCAGCGACAAGCATAACTGCCGAGCTGCTGCACTGAACTTGTTGATATAGCGTGGAACACAGACACCTTTCCCACTGAGTGGAAGGAAGGATTGATCATTGAACTTCCGAAAAATGGTGGTCTTGCAGACAATAATTTGAAAAGCATGTGCTTCCTGTCGTTGTCAAGATAGTAGCTAAAATTGACATCAAAAGACTAAAAGTTAATTTAGGAAGCAATTTCTTTTGCAGCTATCCAGGTCAAGGATAGTTAACCCGAGCTTTTGTGCAAATAAAAACGATGTATCTGACTCATACAGCATGTATTTGACATGAAATGGATTTGATCTCAGAGAAAGTTTGGATTTTAAGTGGTGGCATAATTCCACTCTTTGAAAAATATTAGAAATATACTTCATTCTATTGCATCAAGAGCAAACAAACGCAACTGTGCCAGAAGAAACTACAATAATTGATTCCGAGTAGTTTCCTAATATTTCGACAAAAATGGCTTCTACTTCTTCTACCAACCGCAGGATGCGTCCTAAATCAAAGCTTTACTCGTGCGCTATCCAGGATTTCCTCTCCATAAATCACTGGATTAAGCGCCAATCTATATAGGGTAGCGTTGTTGTTGTATTGCGTGTTATTTCACTAACTTATACAGGTTAAGCAAAGCAAAAGAACGCGCCTATTGATGAAGAGCAGGCTGGGTTTCGGTATGGATTCTCCTGAGTCGACCATATCAACACCTAACGAAACATCTCCGAGCAATGCGTTGAGTATGATTCTCTGCATCACTTGCTTTTCATTGATTAAGAAGCCTTTCCTGGTGTGAGCCGAGATTCAATATGGATGGCTTTGCGCAGGAGAGGCACGTCGCGTTCTGCATAAATGTCAGGTGTCTGAGGACTTTGAGATTGGGAGTGCAGTTCGACGAGGGTACATCCTCTCACCTCATTATAACCAGAGTTACATGCAGCCCTATTTGGACTAGACAGAGGAATCGAATTGAGGGAATTCTCCTAATTTTTGCAAAACAGAAATATTCAGAAAAAAAACTGCTAGGACCTTCAGGGACCCCAGTGTGCAATCTGAGGGTTGACCCTGGTACAGAGCTACCAAAATTACAATGGCAGTAACACACCTTACGATAATTATTTTGAAAAATAATAACAGAAAGAAATTGCTGGGGTCGTTAGGGACCGTGTGTAATTCGAGGGTTAACGTTTGCACACAGCAACCTAAATTACAAAGGCAAGTAAACAACTTACGATAATTATTAACAACCAAAACTATGAAAAACCGAAAGTCCGAAACGTACATGTATCCCCTAGACTTGTACACACCTAGTGGTGATACCAAAAGTATCAATTGACAACGACCATATTATAAGTGAGTTTTCTGTATGGCTAGTTTATAGGGGAGGTTGGCGCTCATTCAAAAGGATCTTGACCACTCTCAAAATACACTATCTAGCCCACACTACAAATATTTGTCGAATTTTTCAAGTCACTAGCTGCATTCTATCGAAAGTTATCGCTTATTTGAAGAGTCGCTTGTACGGGAGGTAGAGTTTTCTTTTGTCGGATCTTGCACATTTTCAATAACAACCAACAAGGTCCTAGTACAAACATTTGACCGAAGTCACTTGCTTCATTTTATCGAGAGTTGTCGCTTATTTGAAGTTTTATTTGTAGGGGAAGTAGGGGTTTCGCTGGTCGGACTTTACGTACTTTCAATATCAATCAACTTTACCCAACTACGAGTACAACTACATATTTGACCACAGTTCCAGGTCACTAGCTTCATCGGAAGTTATCGCTTATTTTAAGTTTCACTTGAAAGTTATCATCCGAACAGACATACAGACAGACAGAGTGACATGGCTAAATCGAATCAGGAGGTGACCCTGATCATTTATATACATATATATATATACTTTGCCATACCTCCGGAGCCTTCTTTAAGGTGTTACATATTTTCGTTGTGACAAAAACAATAAACCCTGTACTTATAAAGTCTAGGGTATAAAAATGCTTGAGTCTACAGTGACCCCAGTGTGTAATCCTCGGGTTAATTCTACTACAAAGGTCATATTCTCTATTATCTATTATTTTCTATTATTCAATAGAATAATCCCTCAAACCGATTTATCTAACAGTATTCTGTGTAATGTTGCAAATGTTTCATATTTTTAGTATCCGCACGGCCAAATATGTTTATATGGGTGTCATAGTAACGTTATTGTGAAAACGGCCACGGTTTGTATGGAAAGTGTATATTCTCCTTTTAAATGTTGATTGGTCTGCCGTTTTACCGCATAATGAAAATATGTCACAGATCGGTAATGAGTTACATATAGATCAGGAAGATGTTATACGTGATATAATTTTCGAACCAACAACTTCTGAAGACGTATCTTTAGGAAAAGAAGCTGCCGACATGTCAACGCGTTATTTCGCAGGTTACTGCTGTTTTAAACTGCTTAAGTCTCTTAAGATTCCATGTGAAACTTGTATGAAGACAATGATAAAGCCCAGCGATTCCAAGCCACACGAAATTTCCGAAATATTCTTTATATTTAAAAATTACGGGGAAAACCCTGACTTTGGACATCTTGTGCCACCAACTGATTATTTCTTTCAAATATGCCAATTGCATGTCAACACTTTTATAGACATATTTCGTTTAACTCCCCACATAAGCGATATTAAAAAAAAAACATTATTTCCAAGTGCAAAGAAGCTACTAATCGATTATTTCCCGATTGGTTCATTGATGATTCAGAGCATAGAATACAATGTTTAGAATTTTTAATTTTAGTTCTGCTCCGAAAACATTGTAAATGGGAATCACAAGTTGTTTCAAATAATACAATAAAACAACAAAAAATTCGAAATATAAAACATTTATAAATGAGTCATTTTATTGACAGTTTCTGATTCTTGTAGTCGTTTTAATTTATCGAAGAAACTTCTAGCTTCTCCTGATGCAAAATCATTATTTCCCATGTATTGTATATGAATGTACTTATTTCAGAAGCAACTTAAGCAAACCTCATGCTAGTAAATTTTTGTGTAAATGTTTAAACTGACATTTTAAGATCTCGTCTTTGTGCACTCTGTGTGGATAAACATTGCATCAAAATAAAGGTGTTTACGGTTAATATTTTCGCACAAACACAGATCTTATAATCTCTGTTAAAATTTTTTAAGAAAATTATTCCGGTGTTAGGTTTGATTTACTCCCTTCTTCAGTACATTAGTCAAACAACATAACGTTAGACTTATGTACTGAAGAAAACCAGGACCTTGACTACATTTTTGATGGACAATAGGCCTACTGGGGAGACCGACCATCTAAAAAAACGGTAACGCATCATTGTAATACCTCATGGGTGATGTGGAAACCTACGTTGCGAATTGAGTGATAGTTTTTTGCCATTCCGTTCAACGAATAAACGAATAAATATTTGATTAGAGCTTATACTCGACTTGTGACGTAAACATTTCATTTCACTCGAGAAGCTTTATAAATAATGCTCTTTATGATATTATAGTAAGTAGTAGTAGTAAAAAAAAACAATATTTTAACAAATTACTATTTTTACTGAAATCATCTTGAACGAAATAGAGCATTTGGTTCAATCGTCTGTCCGGAGCTGTAGATTTTCATTGGACTTTCAGCAAGACATCGAGTAAATTATAATCAGATTTTGAAGGATTTATAACGACATCGTTACTTGTTGTATAATTTTAATATTATAATTACAATTTACTTGTATTCAATCGATAGAAGTTGCAACTAAAACTATGGTGCGTCTTCACAAGAACATTCAACTTGAAATTTGCGCGCAAATTGGCTTGAGTTTTGCGTATGCTTATGCATTTGGACCTGCAAACCAACAAATACCAGGCAAATTTCATTTTTGATCAGGTTAAATCGATGATATAAGGAAAGATGGGCTATTGCAAAAGGAACATGCTTTCTTACGAACCTAAACAGAAAATTAGCCAAATGTTTGAAGTTAATTGATATGGACCGCAAATATTATATCCATATTTTTTACGACTCTTACTTTTTGAAATATTCAACGAAAAGAGGAAAACAGATTTTCAACTGCACTACATTTTACATTTTGAGAACTGTCCTCAACAATTGTGCAAATTTTCAAAATTACAAGATGTTTTTTTCCTATTTTTTGTTCTTTGCCTGAATTATCATGCCGAATGCAATAGTAGGCATGTTCCCGAGCGTATCAACCATGTATAATTATCCACCTACTGTTATCAAAATTTTAAATCTTTATCGGAACCTCCCTACCATACCACATAAAAAATAAACTAAACGGTACTCGCCTGACTGAAGTCACATACAACATGTAGATATATTTCTATTTTCACGCATTAGCTCAAATATTGTCATCCGGATTCCCTAAATTTACTACCTACTTAAATTTGAACTCAATTGCGCGAAATCGTCGCAATTGATTATAGCTGATGCATGTAATACAAGTACCGTGTCTCTTTTTGTATTGAGACGCCGCAATCGACTCAGCATCTTTGGGTCGTTGCGAGGATCATCATACGATTGACTTTATTCCCATAATGCACCTCATTGAAGGTGCGTATGCATTGAAGAAACACACAATGCACACAATTCATACACACATGTAGTAAAAGATAAATAGCAACACTATTGAAAACTGTACTACGCATTTATTAAATCATGATGTTACAAGCTGGCCGATCTTAACAGCTAGAGACGCGGACCTCGACTGACGCGCAAACCAAATGGTGTTGCGAAATTCAATTTGACGCTCCTCGCTAACGATGTCAACGCCATGGTGTGGCGCGGCGTTGAATTGCCGAAGTATCGTCGTCAGCTGGTCGCTACAGGTACTCCCCCCGTAGTGCCATTGCCGCGTCTGGCAATGCGCACGATGTTGATGCGGTGCGGGAATACGACGACGAAGTAGCAGCTTGTTGTGGCGATGGGGTCCATGCGGTCAGCGTAGCGGTTGTAGCCGCTCGACGTGTCGGGAGCAGGCTGCGGGGGGACAGGGGCTCGACTTGTCGGGAGTGGCGGCTCGACATACCGGAAGCGGGCTGCGGGGTGGCAGGGGCTCGGCATGCCGGGAGCGGGTTGTGGCTACGATGCTGGTGGCTGTCAGTCGCTGTGGCAGTTAGGCGGGCGTGGCGTAGTAATCCACGGTAGCGCCATGTGTGCCGTGCTGCGAATGTTGCGGGTGCCCGCAAAGTGGGCGCGCATGCTGCGAATGCGTCTATTGATGCGAGTGCGGAGTGCAGGCGTTTCAGTTGCTGAGCGCGAGGTGCTGACGCTCCATGTCAGTGTGCTCCAGTTGTGTGGGCGCTCCGGATGTGGTCTGCTGATGGCTGTCAGTCGCTGTGGCAGCTAGGCGGGCGTGGCAATAATCCACGGTAGCGCCATGTGTGCCGTGCTGCAGATGTTGCGGGTGCGCGCAAAGTGGGCGCGCATGCTGGGGCACCGCTGTGCTGCTGGGGCGCCGCTGTATATCTGGGGCGCCGCTGTATTGCTGCGGGTGCGGGGGCGCCATGTGCTGCGGGCTGTGGCCGCTCGGCGGTCGTGGCGACGTAGTCCACGGTAGCGCCGGGCGGGCGGTTACTGTTGGGGCGCCGTGTGTCGTTGAGGCGCGTGTGTGTCCAGGGCGGCGTGCGTGCCGGGACGGCGTGCGTCTCTAAGGTGCGGTGTAGTGGCGCTTCCTGTGCCGATGCGCGGTGTGCGGGCGCTTCGTGTGCGGGGGCTCTGTATGCTGGGGTGCGGTGTGTGGGCGCTTTGTGTGTGAGCGCTTTATGCAGGCGCTCTGGATGCTGGAGCGCGATGTGCGGGCGCTCGGTGTGCTGCAACGCTGTATGCAGGCGCTCCGTGTGTGAGGGCGCGGCGTGCAGGCGCTCCGGATGTTGGGGCGCAGTATGCGGGCGCTCCGGATGCTGGAGCGCGGTGAGCAGGCGCTCGGTGTGATGAGGCGCGGCGTGTTAACCCGGGACTAATGTCGAAGCGCGCGATACAAAAATGGTTACGGGGAGTCGAGGTCGGCAGGTACTCGCGACACGAAAACTAAACGCGTGTTCGTTTGCGGGGTCACCAATTGTAGAAAAATGCAACACGCGATCACGTCGGGGTCACCAATTGTAGTAAAAGATAAATAGCAACACTATTGAAAACTGTACTACGCATTTATTAAATCATGATGTTACAAGCTGGCCGATCTTAACAGCTAGAGACGCGGACCTCGACTGACGCGCAAACCAAATGGTGTTGCGAAATTCAATTTGACGCTCCTCGCTAACGATGTCAACGCCATGGTGTGGCGCGGCGTTGAATTGCCGAAGTATCGTCGTCAGCTGGTCGCTACACACACAATATTTTCATTTATAATACCCTTAGGGACATCTATCATCGATAATAATCGAAATAGTGGAGATCATAAAAGAAGAGGGTGAATGGTTTCACACCTTTGCAATAGATGGCTATCTATAGAGGGTAGTTATGAGGAATGTTGTATGTGCTAAAATGTTGGGTAGGTGGAAGTGTTGGATAGATGGAAATAATTCACATTCATTTGATATAGATGGCGGTGACGTATGATTTTTCATGGGGAAAATTTGACTCTGCATCTGTCTATTAATTGTTTGTGGCCTGGGGTAGACGCAGAGCTCGTGGCCAGAACATTTTTCGAGCAAATTATTGCTAGATACGGGATACCAAAGAAAGTTTTCACTGACCAGAGTAGTAATTTTATGAGTGAAGTATTTCGCAGCACTTGTAAATTATTGAGGATTAAGAAGCTAAATACAACAGCATATCACCCTCAAACAAACGGTTCGTTGGAGCGATTACACCATCCATAGGGTGATTACTTACGAACTGTAACTGAGGAGAACCCTGAGACTTGGGACCAATTTTTGCGGACCGCCGCGTTTGTTGCTAACACAAGTACGCATGAGAGCACCAAATTGACACCAATGGATTGTCTATTTGGTTTTTTTGCTAGCAGCTAACTTGAAAAGGGATCCGGAGCCCATATATGATCATGAAAACTATTGCAAGATATTGCGGTATAAGCTTCAGCACCTTCACAAAATGGCACGAGAAAATTTAATCGCTAGGAAGCTCAAATCAAAAGAGTACTATGACCGAAAAGCGAGGCCAGTTCACTTTGCTCTTAACGATAGGGTCCTCCTCAAAAACAATGCGAAAGAGCATAAGCTTTCAGATCTGTGGACACGTCCATACACGGTAGTAGCGGTTCCAAACAACGTGAATACTACCATTGGCTCTTGACTTCTGATCGAGACGGTAATCTGGTCGTTGAGCTCTCGTTTTCGCTCAATTTTTTCGGTCGCGATTATTTTTTTTTTGCTTCTTAAATTGAAAAACGATCGAGGTAGCGCTCACCGTCGTGATTAAGTGTGTTTTTTCTGCGAAAAAGCACACGAAAAGTGCGTGAAAAATGTAAAATTTGTAAAACTATTAAATTGGCTGCGGCTGCCTGGCTGAAAGCGCGTGGGAGCTGCGCTAGCGGGCTGTAGCTTCTTGGTGGTGTGTGTCGCTTGCATAGAGGCGCAGAGAAGGCAAACGAAACAGTGGCCGTGAGGCTTACTTGGCGTGGTAGATGTGTACGTGTGTGAGCGTGCGTGTTTGGTGGTCGTTGCGTTGACTGGCGCATCGTAGGTCGAGCGATCCACACGCGGCGAAATTGCAACGCGTGCGGTGTGTTTTAGTAAGCCGGACGGAGTGTGTTTTTACGTGATAACGTCTTTGAGGAGTATGTCGACAAAGCTTGGGACGGAAGTAGAAATACGCCCATGTGATAAATTTTCATTTGAAAGCTTATTGTATATTTGTAGTGGCAACACCGAAATGTTGTTAAGTTCAACCACCATGGCGTTACTGTCGCTACCGAGATGTTGTCGTGTAATTTGGCAACAACTTCACTTCAATACGAGTCGCCATTCATTAAGTTGTTATTTTCACCATTGCTGCAAAATAAAGATTATTGTCATTGTTTTCATCGCCTGTGTTTGCATTGATACAATAGTGGCCGCTCCTTGCGATCAGATACTGGTAGTGCCAGAATAATAGTAGTTGCAATTACTACATATTCTAACCAAGCATTATCCTAAATTCCATCCAATAAATGTTGTCAAAGTTGTACCGCTCGCCGCGCCGGTCGTTGTAAGCTTTAGCCAAGCCCCCATCCAATAAATGTTGCTATTACCACCGCATCATTGACACGAAGCGCTGCAATCGTGTTGATTAACAGCCGCTGATTTCCGTTGACGGCGCAGGATCTATAACTCATGCCGGAATTTCAATGCCGGCATCAGCAGCAGCAGCGGCAGCAGCAGCGGCATCGCCTGTGTCTAGGCTAATTAGAATGCATGCATTTGCCGAATTAGGCCCGAACCAGATTGAACGCAGAAAGCAGCAGCAGCGGCAGCGAACAATAACAACAACATGCAGATCTGATTTCGCCGCTGTCGCTCTGACAGCATGAAATCAGATCAGCAGATCTGCATGTTGTTGTTATTGTTCGCTGCCGCTGCTGCTGCTTTCTGCGTTCAATTTGGTTCGGGCCTTACATTGGAGCAGCAGCAGCGGCAGTAGCATCGCCAGTGCTGGTTTTTTTAGGCAAATTTATAAAATGCTGCTTTAGTGGTAGGATCTATCGGCATGCTGGAGAAACTTTTGAAATGTCAGAAAGAAAAAAAGAGATTTTAAGCATTAAGGTGTCGAACGCAACATTGACATCAAGAGCAATTCCGACTTTATACCATCTATGAAGCGGAATTTTAATCTCGACTGCGTCTCCGACACCTCAACAACATTGGGAAATACTTGTCTGGATACAACATTAACCAAATATATTACTGTTGAAATATTACGATTCGTATCGTATTTTTCATATCATCGGCCAATACTGAATCGCTTGTACACTCCAGCGAGTTAAAATTGGAATTACCCTTATAAAAAATAAAAAAAAAATAAAAAAAAATTGTTTAATTTAAATTGCATCGATTCAATGACGTTATCACGCAAATACTTGGGGCCCGTCGATTTTTTCTTTTGCTTTCCGTGAGTGCGTGCGCGGAAATTTTGCCGCCCCACATGTATGTGTGCGTATCTGTGTGCAATTCTGCAGGCTGCGAATTGTGTCCACCGTTGTCGTCGCCGCCGCGGTGGTCGAATCAAAATTTCCCGGCGTCTCATGCGAGTGGATTGTTGTGTTGACTAGCCGATGCTGACACCGGCCGAAGGCCACTCCAAACAGCCGATCGTCGTTGTTCGAGGAACGTGTCCCGTGTCCGTCTCGTGAGTGACGGGAAAAGTGAAATATTGAATTTGATCGAGGTGCAGGAGTCACGGTTTCGTATTTCGAAAATTGGACAACTGCCCGAACTCGAGCACGCAACGTACGTTGCATACTTACGTTGACGCACGACAACGGATACTTGGTCGTTTTGACATTTTGGTTAATGTGCGATTTTGACAGCAGTCGGTGAGTCTGTAGGTGTTGCAGTGAGATACAACACAGATTACAATAAAAACACGCTCGCGTTAAAATACAATATTAAATAATCGCTTTATTGGCTTCGTATAGCTACACGTTCGTTCATGCGGAAGAATCGAGAACAAGTGACATTTCGTAGAACTTCGAATATATGCTAAGCGCTCGCTACGCCTCTAGCGGAACAAGGCGGACCCCTACAGCACTCCCCTCTGAGTCGTGTCCTCCAACCCGCTGATGCTCGACTGATACTCACTGTACCAGTCCGATTTCGTTTACGATGCCAATCTTGGGAAAGGTGCGGCCATACTTCGAGCGACCACTCCAGAAGACCGTGTGGACGGAATGCAGCTCTGAATATTCCGGGACAAAGGCTGTGCATATGAATGGTCGCCCAACGCTGGCGTCTCGGGAGCACCGTCGAATCGTGCGTACGTATGATCGAGCAAAACTGCAGCATCAGAAGATCGAAAATATCGTATGTCGTCTCCCGCTGCGAACGATACCCGCCTACTCGTTGATGGCAAGGACTCTGGACTCCGCGATCGCGGACTTGTTATTTCTAATCGCACCGCCCGGCCCTGCTGTCGAGTTGCTCCAAACTGCAAGTCAGGCGGCTCAATGTGTCGGGAGCGTGCTGTAGCGGTTCGATGTGTCGGAATCGACAGCGCTGCTGGTACAGGTACGGGTGCGGGTGGCTCTTCTGCATCGCCGGCTAGAAAAGCAGGCTTCAATCGTTCGGTTGAAACGTTGACCTGTTTACCATTTACATTGAGTGTAAACAAGTGCGGTGAAATACGCTTGACTACTCGATGGGGTCCTGTGTAAGGTCGGCATAATGATTTTTTTACCGCGTCTACCCTGAGAAATACATGCGTGCACGCATTCAAATCTTGAAAGTAGAACGTTGCTCTGGAGCTTCGATGCACAATCGGTTTCGGCCGGAGCTGCCTCATTTGCTGACGGATGACATCCAGAAACTCAACAGGGTCGCTAGCCGTATCGTCGTTGACGAACCATTCGCCGGGCAAACGCAACGTTGAGCCGAAAACCATCTCGGCCGGGGAGGCACCGATGTCCTCCTTGACACTGTTCCGCAGACCTAATAACACCGTAGACAGCGCTTCCACCCAATTGATGTCGGTCAGGTGACACATTATTGCGGCCTTCAATGAACGATGCCATCGTTCCAATGCTCCGTTGGATGCTGGGTGGTACGGGGAAGTTCTGGTGCGTGAACACCCCAACAACTTGGAAAGCGATTGGAACAGCAGTGACTCGAACTGCGTTCCTTGGTCCGTCGTAACGACCGCGGGCGCTCCATACCGCGCAACCCAACTCGCATAAAACGCTTTTGCGACCGTGGCTGCCGACTGATCGGGAATGGGAACTGCTTCCGGCCATCTGGAAAACCGATCTATCATCGTCAAGAGATAGCGAAATCCTTGCGCCGGAGGCAGTGGACCGACAATGTCCAGATGCACTTGATGAAATCGTTTGTCCGGTACGGGAAACTGTTGAAACTCGTTTCGAACGTGCCGACTGACTTTCGATTGCTGACACTGCAAACATTCACGTGCCCACTGGCGAATATCACGACGCAAATTCGGCCACACGAACTTCTTTGCCACTGCGCGTAGAGTGGCGCGAGCTCCTGGATGCGAGCATCGATGAAAAATTTTGAAAACTCGCTCCCTCATGCATCTGGGGATCACCGGTCTCGGCGACAACTGCGAAACATCACACAGGATATTGGTGCCTTCGATAACAATTCTCTGTAACTGTAACGATGTGGTGTTGTCCATCAAAAGCTGCTGCACTTCGGGGTCGCGCGTTTGCTGCTCAGCCAACTCATTCGCATCGAAATCGGCGGGCAATGAAATTGCATCGAGTCGAGATAACGCATCTGCAACTGTATTCGTAGGACCAGCTATATGTTCAATTCGCGTGCAAAACTGTGATATATAGCTAAGGTGGCGTATCTGGCGAGAAGTGGCTTTATCGGACTTTTGTGATAAAGCATACACCAATGGCTTATGATCCGTCTTAATGACGAAATTAGCGCCTTCCAGGATATGCGAAAAATGTTGCACACTGCTGTATATAGCTAACAATTCACGATCGTATGTACTGTAGGCACGTTCGGCCTTTGACAACTTCCGCTGAAAGTACGCAAGTGGGAGCCAACGATCGCCGTGCAACTGCTCCAATACAGCACCCACTGCAACGCTTGACGCGTCCGTGACGAGGGCCAACGGTCTATTAGCCTCATAGTAGACCAATAAGGTGGAACTGGCCAAACTCTCGCGGCAAGCTTCGAACGCCCGATTGGCTGCAGGACTCCATTTGATTGTCGTGTTTTCGGACTTCGGCTGCTGACAAAGTAGCTCGTTGAGAGGAGCTTGCAAATTGGCTGCATTTGCAATAAACCGGCGATAATAGTTCAGCGCCCCGAGAAATCGACGCAACTCCTTATAGGTAGACGGCCGTTTGTAATTCCTTATCGCCTCCACTCGTGAGGCAGGTGGTGTAATCCCCTTCTCATTGACCGTGTGTCCGAGAAATTCGATTTCGGTAACCCCGAAAATGCATTTTGCGACGTTTATTACTGCGCCAAACTCGCTTAATCGCTGGAACAGTTGGCGGAGGTGTTGCTCGTGCTGATCCACCGTCTCGGACGCTACCAAAATGTCGTCAACGTATGTCGTGCAAAAATCCAGCCCTCTCAATGCTTCATCCATAAAGCGCTGGAAAGACTGCGCAGCATTGCGCAGTCCGAAGGTCATGACAACAAACTCGTACAGGCCAAATGGAGTAATAACTGCTGTTTTGGGCACGTCAGCTTCTGCAACCGGAATCTGGTGATAAGCCCTAAGCAAATCGATTTTGCTAAAAATTCGCTTGCCTGCTAGCCCAGCGAAAATGTCCTCGATATGTCGCATGGGGTGCCGGTCAGGCTCCGTGACATCGTTGAGCCGTCGAAAATCGCCACACGGTCGCCAAGATCCATCCTTCTTGGGCACCAAGTGCAGGGGACTCGCCCATGGACTGTCGGACGGTCGACAAAATCCCATTTTCAGGAGGTACTCGAACTCCGCCTTCGCTACGGCCATCTTCTCGGGTGTCAGACGCCGGGCCCTTTGAGCCACAGGTGGTCCGGTGGTGATAATATGGTGTCGCACATGGTGCTCTTTCTTCATGTCCGTGGGATTAAGGCTAGTAAGCGACGGAAACTGCTTCAACACTCGATGGTATCGCGTCTGACCAACAACAGTTGAGATGGTCGCTAGGTGACCTGCCCCACAATGGCCCTTCGCTTGAGTTTGGGTTGTCGGGTCAACAATGCAACGCTTTCGGATATCAACTACCAACCCAAAATGTCGCAAGAAATCCGCTCCTATTATGGGTCTCGACACGTTCGCGACACAGAACTTCCACTCGAAACGCCGCTGTACACCCAAATCCAAAGAAAGCAGTTGTTGACCATAAGTGCTAATAACTGAGCCATTAGCTGCAAATAATTTATATGCTGATTGTTTCGCCCGCTTTGTACCGTTTTTGGGGGGCACAACCGAAACATCGGCACCCGTATCAACAAGGAAAACCAATCCGGTAGTTGCGTCGCGGAGATAAAGGCGGCTTGGTTGCTGGACGCTGTCAACTGCCGCTTTTGACAACGTCGGCTCTAGTTTTCCGCCTTCCGTAACTCAGCGGACCATCTGCACGGCGGCCTGCACTTACGAGCACGCTCCTTGAACCTCGCGTGGTAAAAACACAATCCGTCAGGCGACTGAGCCCGCTCCCGCGACTTTGGCCGTGAAGCTCGATCGCTACTAAAACGCTTGAAGTCTGCACGCAACGCAGCCAGCTCCTTGTGGATCGCTTCTACCTGCACCCGTGGATCGGGCTGGTCAATTGCTGTCACACCGGAAAACTCATGCACCTCCAAAATCCTGTCGGCTGTTTCAGCCAGCTGTGTGAGGTCCTTGACCTCTGAGACGCTTAGAATCGCCCGCACATTCGCTGGAAGCCGCTGAAGCCAAAGCGTTTTCAGCACTGGGTCGGTTACTCTCGCTGCTCCCTTCAATCGCATGACACGCAGCAACTGCGAAGGGCGCTGATCTCCCAATTCCAACCCGATTAGGAGCTCACGCAGCTCCGCCTCTTCCGACACCTGAAACGCACTTAACAGGCGCTCTTTCAACTTCTGGTATTTACCGTCGACCGGTGGCGACTCGATTATGTCTGCCACTTGGGCCAGGATACTCGCATCGAGTTCGCTCACCACTTTGTCAAATTTGGAGGCATCACTGCTGACTCGGTTCGTCCTAAATTGCGCCTCTATTCGTGCAAACCACAAGGCCGGTCGAGCCACCCAAAACGGGGGTAGCTTAAACGCTGTAATGCTACCGAGCGCCAGCAATTGCTCCTCGCCTTGCGCATCTACAAACTTTTCGTCATCCGGCATTACGACTCTAAACTGCTGCGCAATTAGCAACTCGCGAACAAAACTGGATCTTTACGCGATCGCGATCCTGACACGGGGTCACCAAATTGTAGGTGTTGCAGTGAGATACAACACAGATTACAATAAAAACACGCTCGCGTTAAAATACAATATTAAATAATCGCTTTATTGGCTTCGTATAGCTACACGTTCGTTCATGCGGAAGAATCGAGAACAAGTGACATTTCGTAGAACTTCGAATATATGCTAAGCGCTCGCTACGCCTCTAGCGGAACAAGGCGGACCCCTACAAGTCTATTTACATTTACCTCGCACCAGTGTTTCTGCTATCTCGGGTGGTAGCAAATGAGATCGAAGAAAGCACCCCCTAAAGGGGGTGGAGGGCAGCCCCCTGGGCGCCCTAACCGGACGGTTGTGTCGTCCGGTCTGTCTATGGAAACGGTGGTTGCGCCTGGCCCGGTGAGATGGACGGTGGGTAGTGACACACCTGGGACTAGCCGTGGCCTGGGATCTGCCTCATCAGGTGTAAATGATACGATGAGCTACTGCTATGACGGGGATGCGCCCACTACGTCGAGTACGGGCCATCCACAGGGAACCTCGTCAGAAGGTTCCTCTTGTGACACTGGGGCTCTGGCTATACCGGGTCCCAGTAAGGTTGTGCCCAATGTATCTGGTACTAGCCGCTCTGATGGTATCTCGTCGAGAAATACCCCGTCTATTGCCACTTCCTCCAGTGCTACTAACTTAGGAGGCTCGTCGGGAGGTTCCTCTCGTGTCACGGTGGATGTGGCTTTACCGGGTGCTAGTGTGTTCCAAATACATCGTGCAACAGCGGCTCACTTGGAGTCTCGTCGAGAGATTCCTCCTGCAGTGCTACAAAGCCAGGAGGGAGCCGAAAACGTTTGACCCCATGTCAAGTCCGAGCTCGCGTTAAGCGCAACGCGATTCGTGTCCGCGACTTCATTTTGAAGGTGGATGAAGGGCTGCAGAGCGACAAGCAGCGAGCCTCGCTCGAGTGGGCGCTGCAAGTCATCGCCGGTAGTGGTGATGAAAACGCGCTGGTCAAGAGGCAAAGATCTGTCGACGATACGCCGAATGACTCAAAACGCCAGAAGACCGCTGGTGACGGGGCTTCAGCCTCTTCCTACGCGGATGCGGTAAGAGGCTGGATCGATCTCGCAGTTATCGACCGAAATGGCACCGATGGGTGTATCTCGGAAAGTTGAAGGATTTTTGACCTTAAACTTCCTAGATGTTCTGAATGCCCACCCAGGACCCCTTCCTGAATGCAAGGATGGGGGCTGGGTCCAGGGTAGAGTGAAGCTGATGAAATTCGCGGATCACCGGTCAGTTGATCTGTTCAGGTTAGCTATCAATTTTGCAGGGGAGATTTGGCCTGGTTCGAAGTTAGATCTTGTGACGAGAGCTGAAATTCCTTCACGACCTAGAGCTCGCGCTAGGCTGCCACCCCATGTTTCGGATGCTGAGTTAGTTATGAAACTGATTCACAAGTGCAACAGCGACCTTCCCACACAGGATTGGAAAATCGTTAAGATGGAAGAGCCGGTGGAGGACTGTCGCAATGCCGTTTTTCTTCTAAATACGGAATCCTTGGCTCCGCTGGCTAGCAGTAATGGAGTCGTTAAACTCGGTTTCTGGAGCAGTAAACTGCGGATTTACAGGAACGATTTGAAAAAAGCAGGCAAGCTGGCATCTGTTCCCATGGAGGAAGAGACTAGCCAGTCAGCGAAGACTTTTATTGTCTCAACATCAATGGTAGTAGAGGTAGACACGGACGAAGATTGTGTGTCCCTCGGCTCAGATCTAGCCGCATTGGACGATACCTCGCAGTCCTCACTCGTGCATGACTCCTCTGTATCCGATATAGAGGAGGAGACTGATGTCACTGTGGTTGAGAAGGTGCAAAATTAATAGTGTATGTTAAGGTTTCTCCAAATCAACCGCCACTACTCGAAAGCAGCTTCTGCTGCCCTTCTTCTTCGCCTAGCAAACAGAGAAGAGGACATCGTACTAATACAGGAGCCTTGGGTCGCGCACGATTCAATCCGAGGTTTGGGGTCTCCTGCATATACTATTTTCTATGTAAAGAGCCAGGGCAGACCTCGGTCGTGCATTCTTGTGAGGAAACCTCATAAGGCTTTCCTTCTGTCGATGTACAGTGATACGGACTTCGTATTAGTCTGTCTTGAACTTAATGGCAAAGCTTATTGGGTTGCCTCGGTATACCTACCATATGATCAGATACGTACCTTTCCATCGGCAAAAATTACGGAGGCTATCGCAACGGCTAGAGCTGCTAACACTAGCCTGATCCTCGGTTGCGACTCAAATGCCCATCATGACATCTGGGGTAGTTCCAATACTAATGAGCTGGGCGAATCACTGCTCGAGTACCTATTGGGAACTAATCTTCTGCTTTGTAATGTGGGCAATGAGCCCACTTTCATCACTAGCAATAGGCAAGAGGTCCTCGATATTACTCTTGCGTCGGAGAACATTCTACACCTGATAAGGGATTGGAGAGTGCCGTCGGAACACTCTTTCTCCGATCATCGGTATCTCGAATTTAGCCTCGCCGGTCGTCCTGCAGCCAAACTGCATTCTTTAAACCGTAGACGAACCAACTGGCCTAAGTATCGCGAGACTCTTTTGGCAGTGCTGCCCCCTCCACCAGGCCAACCCGACAACACACTCTTACCGTTGCAATTAGGACGGCGACATCTGCATTGTGTCCTGTTTTCACACACACAGGTAAAAAGAAACCAGCTTGGTGGAATGATAGACTCTCCTCAGATCGACTTGTAGGAAAGGTTTCAATAAGGCAAAGGCGTCTAAACAAGCATCGGTTTGGCGCTCATATAAAATTCAATTGAGCTCCTACAAAAAGGAGTTCAGGACTGCTAAACGAAACTCATGGAGGATCTTCTGCGAAGGAGTGGAACAGTCAAGTGACGCCTCCAGGCTTCGTAAAGTTTTGTCTTCAGATCCATCCATGCCTAGCTTCCTGCAGAAACATGATGGTTCGTGAACGTCGTCCAGCAGTGAAACCATCGAGCTCCTCCTGGACACGCATTTTCCTGGCGGCGAAGAGGTTTATTCCGTGAGGGATCAATCCGTTCCTTGCACAGAACCCCGCGAGTACGAATCTATTCTATCAAGAGAAAAGATTTTGTGGGCGATTAACAGTTTCGAGCCCTATAAATCTCCCGGACCCGATGGAATCATCCCTGCGGACCTTCAGAACTCTGAAGATACTGTGTATCCGTGAATAGAAGCTATCTTAATTGCATGCCTAGCTTTAGGCTACGTTTCGAGAAGCTGGACGGAGGTGCTAGTCATTTTTATTCCTAAGGCGGGCAGAAGCGCGCATGCCCGCCCAAATGGCCTCTGACCAATCAGCCTCTCCTCGACCTTGCTTAAAATCCTGGAGAGACTGATAGACCTCCATCTTCGTAACACCATTCCACCACGACTGCTAGCCACCTCGCAACACGCCTACTGGAAGGGCAGGTCAATTGATACGGCTCTGCACTCTCTGGTTGGTTGTATCGAAAAGTCCCTGGAAGTCAGGGAATATACGTTGGCTGTGTTCTTGGATATCGAGGGCGCTTTCATCAATATTAAGCCTAGTGCGATAATAGGCGCACTAAGAGACCTGCAAGTGGATGAATCGCTCTGTAAATTTAGTGGCATGCTGCTCGCATCCATGATTGTTCGCACTACTATGGGAACATCGTCTGTTAGTAGAGGTGTCTGTAATGGCACCCCTCAAGGCGGGATACTGTCTCCTCTTCTTTGGAAATTGGCCGTTAATGGCCTGCTTCTGAAACTGGAAGAAATTGGGTGCCATGTTACTGCCGACGCAGACGATGTTGTCATTGCTAGTTCCGGTAAGTTTCCGGGAGTCCTAAGTGAGGTACTCCAGAATGCCTTATGTATTCTTACTGAATGGGCAGGCACCTGCGGTGTTGGGGTAAATCCCGACAAAACGGAACTTATGCTCTTCACCAGAAAGCGTGAAATTCCCCCTGTTGAACCTCCCCTTTTGGATGGCAAGAGACTGGTCTTTGCTGATAAAGCAAAGTTCCTCGGACTTATCTTCGATAAGAAGTTAACATGGAAGCTGAATATTCTTGAAAGGGTGAAAAAGGCAACTGTTACGCTGTACTCTTGTAAAAGGGCTATAGGTAAGAACTGGGGACTCCAGTCGAAAGTGGTGTATTGGTTATATACTGCAATGGTACGGCCTATCTTATTGTTCGGGATATGCGTATGGTGGACGGCACTCAGAGTTGCGTCCTATTGTAACCTACTGGGCAAAGTGCAATGACTTGCTGCGATTGCCATTACTGGAGCTTTAAGAACTACTCCGTCGGCTGGCTTGGACATGCTCCTCAACTTGCTTCCGGTGGACATTCTTGGCGAGCAACTGGCGGCCAAAACAGCCCTGCGTCTTCGTGATACTGGACAGTGGCGCACGCTGAGGAGTGGGCACTCCACTATTCTGGATAATCAGGATCTTCCAGTAGTAACTAACTATACCGCTCCAAAAGTTATTTTTGACAACAATCATATAAGCCTGATTCCCTCTAAAGATGAATGGGCGAGCAATATAATACCCGACTCCTTGGCCATCTACACAGATGGCTCCAAGACCGATGAGGGAGTAGCTGCGGGTTATTCGGAGGGACTATGCATTAACGTATCGGTCCGTCTTCCCGACTACTGCAGCGTCCTCCAGGCGAAGATTTCGCAAACAGCGGAAGCTCTGTCCTGGCTGGGAAGGCATGTCCTTACTTTAAAGGATATTACTATCTACACGGATAGTCAAGCGGCGATACGGTCGCTGGAGTCAGTTATTTCGACATCGAAAACGGTTGTAAATTGCCGGTCGACACTCATGGAAATGAGTAGCTTTTTCAATATTACAATTTGCTGGATTCCGGGCCACAGCGGTTTCACGGGTAATCGGGGGGCTGATGAGTTGGCCCGCCAAGGGGCAATCGAATCCACCGCTGTGGATCTTGACCACATTAGAATACCCATTGCAGTGTGTAAAATGGCAATTGAGTCCGTTGCGATCGGCAGAGCCAATGCTAGATGGCTTAGCGGTAGCACTTGCCAAACAACGAGGATGATATGGCCCAGGATAGATCCTGATCGCTCTGCCTCACTGCTCTCATTGAACCGGAAGCATATCGGCAGGGTGGTGGGGGCCATCACAGGGCACTGTCCTATCGGCGACCATGCGAGAAGGCTTCGCCTTCCTCATTATGATTACTGTAGAAGTTGTCATGTTGAGGATGAGGAGGAGAGTGTTGCTCACCTTCTTTGTTACTGTCCAGCCTTGGCATATAGGAGGAGAAGATTTTTGGGATTCTCCTTTTTCCAGGACCTTGAGGGTCTTGTTCATGTGAATGCGATTCAAATTAATCGGTTTGTTGCCAGCGTCGGCTGGGTGGATACTTAGGGTTAAGAGTTTGTAGACAACTAAATCTATGGTGGTATCACAACGGACCATGAGTGGTCTATGTGTGCTGCTGAATTGCGGCAACCCCTATACCTAACCTAACCATTAAAAAGAGCAGAAAAGACGTAACAGTCCATAATAATCGGCTGAAACCCTACTATTAATAGCTGAATACATAACTTTTTTATCTGCTTTGCGGCCATGAAACTTATACAACACAGCCATTGAGAGACGCGGGGATCACCTTCGGAGAATTAGGACAAGCACTCTTTTACCATGATACATGGAACATTTTTACCCAATTTGATGTAAGCGAGCTGGATAAACATATCGATATAATTGAGAAAACTGAACATAATTTACGCACTCTATGTGACACTTTTAACGAAACGTTTCCTTGTACTACCCAGAAACCGGTTATTTATAACCTAATAAAAACCATCCACAAAAGATCGGAACTCATTTCCGATATGATGAAGGTGGGGCGAACGTCTAGATCTTTATTTGATGGAGTAGGAAAAGGTCTACATTACCTATTCGGTACAATGGATCACGATGATCAGGAAACTATTTATAGCAAATTATCAACATTAGAATCCGACGACGAGAAATTGCTAAAACTTCAGGAAAATCTGGTATCAGTTGTAAGAAACGCCTTAGATGAAATACAGAAACCTATAAAGATGATGGAAAAAGCCCAAAAAGTTACCACCATGGCGATAAATGATGTCGCCAGACAAATTTCATTACAAAAAAAAATGTAGAAAACATCCATTAAATTTTAGGAACGCTAACACTCCAAGTATTAGAAGTGGAAATCCGTCAGCAACGGCTAATTCATATTTTATCGGAGTTAAAAGGTAAAAGAGTTCATCTCTTGTTGATTTCACCAACACAACTAAGGAAGATATATAAAGTTTCAAATGCAGACAGCTTGTATTTTGACCAAATTAGCCAAATGCAAGAGGTGAGAACTCAGGTTATTAATATGATTATGATAGTGCGAATTACTCTCCCTGTGCTAGACCTACCACCATTCAAACTTCAGCGTATTCATGTTTTTCCTGTATTTACATCCACAAAACTTTCGTTAATTTTGGATGTTAGATCACAGTATGTGGATAGTAATTTAGCTATGCAAGACTTCATCCTTATGAATCATCAGCAATTTTCGTCATTAACTCAACGTTTGAATCAAACCATATTTGTGGGTTCCTTGCTTACTCCAATTTTCAAAGGATAAGTTGCTAAAATTTTTCCTTTGAACTTTATATTCAATCCGTTGAATGAAAGTAGTCACTGCGAATGGCAAGCCCAAAAGGAACCACAATATTTGCTATTTAAAATGAGTAAAAGAAACTCGTGGATTTACTCCTTCCCTAGTCCTCTCGTAGTCGATATCACTTGTAAAAAGCATTCATTAACTAGCACCCTTGAAGGTAGTGGAATATTGACTCTAAAAGAACCATGTCCTTTTCAAATACTAAATCAAATCATATTGTATGAAAAGGAAGAAAGTAAAGATCTCCAAATAGATATTCCAAAGCTTACCGAATTGCCACATGTAAAATTTGATGCAATAGAACTAATGGGTGGAAATAAAAGCCAACCAAACCACATAACTGTCTTAGATGAGGGCAATATACCCGATAAACTATTGTACATATAAACACCCAACCATTAATGGAACTGGAGAACAAGATCAAGTTCTTCGAAAAGGAACGGGCTGACCGAATCCATTCGAAGGTTCTACCATTTATATCTGTAGCTATGGGAACTGTCACCCTTATAATCGCCATATTGTTGATAGTTACAATTACAATTGTGTACACTCGTAAACGGGATCGTAAGAGCAAAACAAAAACAGATATAAACATTTCTCTTAATCAGCCGCCTGCCAATCCGACAATTAGCTTCCCCTAAATCTCATCCTTCAACTTACATCGAACGCAAAGACGTCCGTTACGCTGGCACCCCCACCACTAAGTATCGATATCAGGCATGGTGCATAATTAGGTGCTAGTTAGTTGCTAATTAGTTGCTCTATTCCCGAATTAATTGCTCCTGCCGATTCGCCAGAATTGACGATTTTATGTGGAGGTGCTAGCGTAACGTTACGCTAGCACCCCCACTTTTTTATCCAACATCTGTCGCACCCAAATTTGATGTAAAATGAAAGCCAGAATTTATTGCTAATTTGTTGCTCTATTCCCGAATTTATTGCTCCTGCCGAATTGCCAGGATAATGTTTTATGTATGATGGTGCTAGCGTAACGTTACGCTAGCACCCCCACTTTTTAATGCGGCAATTATCGTCTTTAAATTTAATGCAAAATGAAAGCCATAATTAATTGCTAGTTTGTTGCTCTATTCCAGAATTTATTGCTCCTGCCGATTCGCCAGGACTTCAGCTTATATATGGGAAGGACACCACATTTGTACCCCCCTGTATGCCAGAACTTCAACTTATATATGGAAAAAACACCACATTTGTATCCCGCTGTACTATCCCCACAAACACAAATCTAATAAAACATTGATGCACGGTGAAAGCGATTAATATTTCCTAATTTTTTGCTCTATTCTGGAATTTATTGCTCCTTCCAAATTGCCAGGATAATGTTTTATATATGGTAGAACTTGTATAGCGTCACCTTTGCACCTCCCTTCTAAATGTGGCATATGTTTTCCTCAAATTCAATGGACAATTAAAGAGATAATTAATTGCTAATTTATTGCTCTATTCCCGAATTTATTGCTCCTTCCAATTCTTCAGGAATTCAGCTTGTATATAGAAAGAACATCACGTTTATACCCCCTGTACAATCCCCACTGGCACAAATCTAACAATAACTTGACGTGCAATGAAAGCAATAAGTACTATATTTGCTAATTTGTTGTTCCTCTCGGGAATTTATTGCTCCCGCTGATTTACCAGGATAAGGTTTTTTTATGGTAGAGGTAGTTTGGCGTCACTCTAGCACCCCCCTCGCTCTAGGGTATGCATATTGAACGCTGATTGCATTAGTTAATTTCTTTCAAAGCTGATTGGCGGGGAGCTTCGTAGCCTAAAGACTCACCGCCGAACGGATTTAATGATTATGGATAAGTAGTTGCGTGCGGATCATGCTGTAAGCTCTTATGCCAAGTATTATTGGCTTTTCGCCCGGATCTCGTTATAAAGCCCCCGCTTTACAAAAGACTAAAAATGCACTTTAGGCCAGAAGTGATTAATAGACTATTTTCTACTGCGTTCTTCTTCAGATTGTTTAACTTGTTTTGTTTGCTTGGAAGCTCCCCGCCAATCCGCGTTGAAAGAAATTAACTAATGCAATCAGCGTGCCCCCCAAAACTCGAAATGCCATCCATAGTACTCCTGGACATTCGCCTCTTCACCCCGGTTCGGATGACATGGGTGTGCCCATTTTTCACTTGACTTTCGTGAATGTCCTTTTCACCACCGAAGGATTCGAAATGCCATCTACACTAATCCTGGACACTCGCCTCTTCATCCCGGTTCATATGAGACCCATATTAACCATATTTCGTTTCACTGCCAAAAATATCCTTTTTCGAATGTCCTTGCTGCCACCGAAGGACTCTACATCTACAGTACATTCGTCTCTTTCCATCCATTCTCCTCACGTACATATAAAAATCCTTGATTGCATAGTCAACCTGCCCAACATACTACATAGTACTATTTTCATACAAAACCCCGATATTGAATAATGAATCAATTGCTCTCGTGTCGCAGTCGCAAATCGCCCAGTCGCTGTTTAGCAAAACACAGCTTAAGATGCAGCCATAAACATTCAGTGTCAATTTTTTCATGACACACCAGACTTTTCATTCGTGCACTTGCCACAAACCACGCCAACACAAAAAGAACTCGTATGGTTCTCCTCACCCGACGAGCGCACGGACTTTTGCATCCGTCGTCGTCTCTACTCACATAATCAAGTGTTTGCGTCTCTCCCCGTCGGCATGCGATCTCTGCGAGTGATTTTCTGTGTCGCATTCAAATTATCAAAAAGACTTAAGCGAGAAACTCTACTATAAAATTTCACATTTTTGGATGTATCTTTTTATCTACGGCACGGATCAGAGCAAATGAAAGCCTATGCACACCCTTGGGACACAGTCAATCCGTGAAAAAAGAAAGTAGACCTCGATACACTCCCTACGAGGCTGTAGACCGGTGAAAGAACAACGAGAACAAGAATGACAAAACAATATACCCTATACTAAAAGTCTAGGGTATAAAAATTTGAAAAATAGCCATTTTCAAATTATCATATCTCGGGTGTTTTTTCTTGTATCAGAATCAAATTTGCAGCACTTCGTAAGATGACCAGAGACAATGACCATACCAAATTTGAGCTCGAACAAGCATCGGGGGCCAGAGCTACAGAGGCCTGAAGACCCGTACTTGTTGTGTCGCGTAAACATACATAGTCTTGGTCACTTTTCGATTTTTTATACCCTAGACTTTTAGAAAAGGGTATATTGTTTTTGTCACGACGAAAATATGTAACACCTTAAAGGAGGCTCCGGAGGTATAGCAATGTATATATATAAATGATCAGGGTCACCTCCTGATTCGATTAAGCCATGTCTGTCTGTCTGTCTGTCTGTCTGTCTGTCTGTCTGTCCGTCTGTCTGTCTGTCTGTCTGTCTGTCCGTTCGCACGATAGCTTTCGATAGAATGAAGCTAGAGCCTTGAAATTTTGGTCACAGGTTGGCAGTAAAGTCCAGTTGGATGGTATTGAAAATGGGCGTGATCAGGCCAAGAGAACGCCTACCTCCCCTACATATGTCAAATAAATAAATGTATCTATAACTCCCGATTTAATAAACATCAAAAGCTTTAGCTTTGGTAGATTGCTCGCGAGGGTGATCTTATACTCTCCTAGAAAAATAAAATGGATCAGTTGAAAACTAACGTTAATTTTCTTACAAAGAGCCCCGTACTACCCTACTTTTCAGGTTTTTTGTCTATAACTTTTGAACCAATTGACGTAGACACCTGATTTTTCGCACGCAATCCTGAGGTAAAAAGCTCCTTGAGTTTTAGTAAGTTGGGCATAATCAGATTAAAGGAACGCCTACCTCCCCTACAAATTTCAAAAAAAATAAAATATTCCTTTCATTGCGATAACTTTCGATAGAATGACACTAGCTCGTTGAAAATTTGTTAGAATATTGCTAGTAAGATCTTCTTGGTTGATGTTGAAAATGGGCAAGATCCGACCCAAGGAACCCCTACCTCCCCTATAAATCAAACTTTAAATAAGCGATAACTTTTGATAGAATGAAGGCAGCAACTTGAAATTATGGTCAAATGTTTAAAGTAAGATTGAGTTAATCGGTATTAAAGATGGGCTATATCCGACCGAAGGAACCCCTACCTCCCCTACAAATGGAACTTAAAATAAGTGATAACTTACGGTAAAATAAAGTTAGCGACTTGAAATTTTGCTTACATGTTTGTAGTAGGATTCAGCTGGCTGATATTGAAAAAACGTAAAATCAGACTAACCAAACCCCTACTTCCCCTACAAATGATAATTCAAATAAGCGATAACTTTCGATAGAATTAAGCTAGAGATTTGAAATTTTTGCTTAAATGTTTGTAGCAGATCTAATTGGTTGGCGGCAATGATGGGCAACATCTGACCCAAGGAACCCCTACCTCCCCTACAAATGAAACTTCAAATAAGCGATAAATTTCGATAAAATGAAGCTGATGACTTGAAATTTTGGTCAAATGTTTGTACTGGAATCTAGTTGGTTGTTATTAAAAATGCGCAAGATTCGACAAAAGAAACCTCTACCTCCCCTACAAGAGTGAGACTTCAAATAAGCAACGACTTCAGAAAGAATGAAACTGGCGACTTGAAAAATTCGACAAATATTTTTGGAATGGTTTAGATAATTGATTTTAAGAATGGTCAAAATGCTTCTGAATGAGTGCCAATCTCCCCTATAAACTGGTCATATAGGAAACTCACTTTTAATGCAAATGGTCGTTGCCAATTGGTACTTTTGGAATCACCACTAGGTCTGTACAAGTCTAGGGTATATACGACACCTTCGCTTCGCTTCGGCCTGGTTTTTTCTTTGGCGCGGCGGGACGCTCCCGCGTCCCTAGATAATTTGCTGTTATATTTCCGATACTCTCTTGGAAAAATAAAATCGATCAGTTGAAAACTAACGGCAATTTTCTTAAACTCACTTTTAATGCATATGGTCGTTGCCAATTGGTACTTTTTGTATCACCACTAGGTCTGTACAAGTCTAGGGTATATACGCTTCGGCCTGGTTGAGTTTCATTTTGCCCTCGTTGATGCTTATTCCAACTTCTTTTGAAGCCATGCCAAAAAAGTTGTGTAGTTTCAGCGGCCAGAAAGTTCTGTGACTTGATAATAATAGGCGCGTTTTTTTCAAGATCCATATAGAGCAGAGCAGGTTAAGACCACACAATTACATTAACAATTTGACCTGAGCTGCTCTCGATAGAACGTTAGTGCAAGTTTTCTGCTCTGTTTAATAGTTCCACTTTTGAAATGAAATGGTGGAAGTTTTTTGACAGTTTACAGTTTGAGAAGCACATACAATTCATTTCCTCTCAACAAAATGTCCGTTTTGTGTAATTATTTGAAATAGTTAACATACAAAATTATTTTGTGGTCTAAAGGTAATTTGTCGGATTGTATATGTACTAAGGATTTAAGTTTTCTCTTGAAATTATAGTTGACATTTGAATTCTAACTGAACCAAGAGACACTCCCAGCAAAGGCAAAAACATACTCCGTTAAAATGCTCTGGATCATTTTTTTGCTCTGTACGAAAAAAACCCGCCTAATGTCATCCGAAGACCTTAGTGGGTGCATTTTGATGATCTCCTAGTAAAATATCGTGAAGCCGACTTTTTCGATTTCTCATCCATATGCTTTACCCTCCAGTGAAACATGTGCCGCCGGCAGTCGATTATATTCTGAATCTATACTCTTCAGATCCGGAGGGGAATGTTTTTCAGATACAAAAATTGACAGTTGACGGCACGTATTTAACCGGAGGGGAAAGCATATGATGAAGAGAAACCGAAAAGTTCAGATCCATATTATTTTATCCAGGAGCTCGCAAATACGCTGCCGTTTGCGTCATACAAAAAACCTTATCCTGGCAAGTCGGCAGTAGCAATAAATTCCGGAATGGAGCAACAAATTAGCAGATATTTATTGCTTTCATTATGCATCAAGTTTTTGTTAGATTTGTGCCAGTGGGGATGATACAGGGGGGTACAAATGTGGTGTCTTTCCCATATATAAGCTGAAGTTCTGACGAATCGGCAAGAGCAATAAATTCGGGAATAGAGCAACAAATTAGCAATTAATTATGGCTTTCATTTTGCATTAAATTTAGAGACGATAAATGCCGTATTAAAAACTGAGGGTGATAGCGTAACGTTACGCTAGCACCACCATACATAAAACATTATCCTGGCAATTCGACAGGAGCAATAAATTCGGGAATAGAGCAACAAATTAGCAATTAATTCTGGCTTTCATTTTACATCAAATTTGGGTGCAACAGATGTTGGATAAACCAGTCCGAAGCGTATATACCCTAGACTTGTACAAACCTAGTGGTGATACCAAAAGTTACCAATTGGCAACGACCATTTGCATTATTCCTATATGACCAGTTTAAAGGGGAGGTTCGCACTCATTCAGGAGGATGTTGATCATTCTCAAAATCAATTAACTAACCCATTCTAAAAATATTTGCGGAGTTTTTCAAGTCATTAGCTTCATTTTATCGAAAGTTATCGCCTAGTTAAAGTTTCATTTGTAGGGTAGATAGGGGTTCCTTGGGTCAGATCTTGTCCATCATTGCCACCAACCAATTAGATCATGCTATGAACATTTAAGCAAAATGTCAAATCTCTAGCTTCATTCTATCGAAAGCTATCGCTTATTTGAAGTTTCATTTGTAGGGGAAGTAGGGTTTTTGTTGGTCGGATCTTACGTATTTTCAATTTCAGCCAGCTGATTCCTACTACAAATATGTAACCAAAATTTAAATTCGCTAGCTTTATTTTGTCGTAAGTTATCGCTTATTTTAAGTTCCATTTGTAGGGAAGGTAGGGGTCCCCTGGGTCGGCTCTAGCCTATCTTTAATACCAACTAACTTAATCTTATTTTAAACATTTGACCAAAATTTCAAGTTGCTGCCATCATTCTATCAAAAGTTATGGCTTATTGGAAGTTTCATTTGTAGGGGAGGTTGGGGTTCCTTGGGTTGGATCTTGCCCATTTTCAACACCAACCAAGTAGATTTTATTATCAACATTCTGCAAAATTTTCAACTTTCTAGTGTCATTCTATCGAAAGTTATTGTAATGAAAGTAATATTTAATTTTTTGAAAGAAGAATATACACTTTCTATTCAAATCGTGGCCGTAAATATTTCGGGCTTGGTCATCAAAAATTGGAAAACTTCTTTAAAGAGGAGAAGCTGCTCTAAAATATGACATTTCCAATTTTGGCGGGTAAGGCTGAGAAAAAAAATCATCAGCGAATGAAAAAGTTTAAAATGGCGGAGAAAAAATATCCAGCAAAACCACGCAAAGTGCACGGAAAAGTGCTGCAGCGAAATCAAAACCGTAAACTTTCTCAGGCTTGGCCACCAAAGGTGCGAATACCAGTTTAAAGAGGAGAAACTGCTCTAAAAGATGGCATTTCCACCTCTGGTGGCCAAGGCTGAGAAAAAAATCATGAGCGAATGAAAAAGACTAAAAATGGCGGAGAAAAAAAATCCAGCAAAAACCACGCAAAATGCACGGAAAAGTGCTGCAGCGCAATCAAAACCGTAAACTTCCTCAGGCTTGGCCACTAAAGGTGCGGATACCAGTTTAAAGAGGAGAAACTGCTCTAAAAGATGGCGTTTCCACCTCTGGTGACCAAGGCTGAGAAAAAAAAATCATGAGCGAATGAAAAAGAGTAAAAATGGCGGAGAAAAAAAATCCAGCAAAATCCACGGAAAGTGCTGCAGCGTAATCAAAACCGTAAACTTTCTCAGGCTTGGCCACCAAAGGTGGGGATACCACTTTAAAGATGATAAGAACTGACTCAACGGTTAAAACTTTTTCTATCGTGCGATGACAGAGATTGGATTCTGGAATGCGTACTCTCCTGGACAATGGATCAGAAGGTCCCCAGAACACACGATCAATTAAGCCTCGTATACATATGAGCAATTGTGCGCGAACCAACGCTGTGCGCGCACAAGAAGTTGTGCGCGCACGGGGATCCACTAGCGATGGATCGTGTTCGTGCGGATAAAATTGTGCGCGCACGCAAGCTCCTACTGTATACGTATGAGCTTTCGTGCGCGCACAGCGTTTGTTCGCGCTCGATTGCTCATATGTATACGAGGCTTTAGAGGGTGAATTTTTGAGGTATAAATGAAACATCTTAGGAGTAAGTGAGATAAGATGGTGGAATTGCGGAGAATTTATCTCTCCAACGGGTAGCACTGTAATGTTGTACGTCGGCAGAGCTACCAGTGGTGGCCCTGAGTCAGGTGTTGGGTTCCTTTTAACCTTCATAGGACCGACCTCGAAAAATTACGTTAAAGACCAAATGGGGTGTAAATGCACCTCAACTTTTGACGTGATAACGTCTTTGAGGAGTATGTCGACAAAGCTCGGGACGGAAGTAGAAATGCTTTAAAATCTGTTTGGAAATCTCAGCGCCCATGTGATAAATTTTCATTTGAAAGCTTATTGTATATTTGTAGTGGCAACACCGAAATGTTGTTAAGTTCAACCACCATGGCGTTACTGTCGCTACCGAGATGTTGTCGTGTAATTTGGCAACAACTTCACTTCAATACGAGTCGCCATTCATTAAGTTGTTATTTTCACCATTGCTGCAAAATAAAGATTATTGTCATTGTTTTCATCGCCTGTGTTTGCATTGATACAATAGTGGCCGCTCCTTGCGATCAGATACTGGTAGTGCCAGAATAATAGTAGTTGCAATTACTACATATTCTAACCAAGCTTTATCCTAAATCCCATCCAATAAATGTTGTCAAAGATTGTACCGCTCGCCGCGCCGGTCGTTGTAAGCTTTAGCCAAGCCCCCATCCAATAAATGTTGCTATTACCACCGCATCATTGACACGAAGCGCTGCAATCGTGTTGATTAACAGCCGCTGATTTCCGTTGACGGCGCAGGATCTATAACTCATGCCGGAATTTCAATGCCGGCATCAGCAGCAGCAGCAGCAGCGGCATCGCCTGTGTCTAGGCTAATTAGAATGCATGCATTTGCCGAATTAGGCCCGAACCAGATTGAACGCAGAAAGCAGCAGCAGCGGCAGCGAACAATAACAACAACATGCAGATCTGATTTCGCCGCTGTCGCTCTGACAGCATGAAATCAGATCAGCAGATCTGCATGTTGTTGTTATTGTTCGCTGCCGCTGCTTCTGCTTTCTGCGTTCAATTTGGTTCGGGCCTTACATTGGAGCAGCAGCAGCGGCAGTAGCATCGCCAGTGCTGGTTTTTTTAGGCAAATTTATAAAATGCTGCTTTAGTGGTAGGATCTATCGGCATGCTGGAGAAACTTTTGAAATGTCAGAAAGAAAAAAAGAGATTTTAAGCATTAAGGTATCGAACGCGACATTGACATCAAGAGCAATTCCGACTTTATACCATCTATGAAGCGGAATTTTAATCTCGACTGCGTCTCCGACACCTCAACAACATTGGGAAATATTGTACTTGTCTGGATACAACATTAACCAGACATATTACTGTTGAAATATTACGATTCGTATCGTATTTTTCATATCATCGGCCAATACTGAATCGCTTGTACACTCCAGCGAGTTAAAATTGGAATTACCCTTATAAAAAATAAAAAAAAATAAAAAAAAATTGTTTAATTTAAATTGCATCGATTCAATGACGTTATCACGCAAATACTTGGGCAGTGCCTTCGGCCCGTCGATTTTTTTGTATTATATAAAGGACAACAAATCTTTTAGGCAAAATATTTTAATTCTATATTATGAAAAATAATCTAAAGATAAAACTGAAATCAAGAAACCGTGATATCCGTAGTACAGAAATAACTATCAAATTTACTGCAAACGGTTCTGATTTTGGTATCATCTACATTCAGGTACTGATTGTACCGAAAACTTCAAGATTACCTGTACCGCAACGAACAAAATTAACAATAACTCATTAGAGTATGTAGCGATTTATTTCAAGGTATACTTGTATTTAAGAAACATATCTCAGAGAAAATTTAATAGAAAATTTTTCTTCAAAAGATATCCTAAGAAATGTAAGTCTGGGGTGCAGCTGCACCCCGCTCGGGCTTATGAAGGTTAAGTAGACCGCACGAGACTGTCTCTTCTCCTTGGATCCGGTCTGCGACAGAATCAAAGCCGCCAGGTTTCGGATCAAAATGAGAAACATCACAATAATATAATGTTACGCTCCAACTGAACCCGACAATGTCTTGGCGAAAGTTTCCTTCTACGAACAATTAAACGCCGTTCAGTGTAGAATACCTAAAGGTGACATATGGGTGATTTGAATTCAAAAGGTTGCCTTGATAACTATGTGCTCAGACATGTGATGGGGAGACACGGTCTTGGTAACCATAACGACATCGGTGAAAGATTTGTAGAGCTCTGCAACTTTCACAGTCTCTTCATCGGTGGTACTATGTTTGTTGGTCTTGAACCGTGTAACCTCTGGTGAAGTCCATTGCCCTGACTAAAGAGGAAAGAGTCACTGCAATTATTGCACTAAAACGAGGAGAGATCGCTGGAGTCAACCGTATACATATGTGCCGAACTTTATCAATATCGAGCAATGCGCTGAGTACGATTCTCCAATTCACTTGCTTTTCATCGATTTCGAGAAGCCTGTCGATAGTGTGAACCGGGTTTTTATAAGGGCGGCCTTGGGCAGGAGAGGCATCCCTGAGAAACTTGTGGGAGTTATTAACGCTACCTATGACGGCGCGAAATGTGGCGTGCTGCATAAAGCTAAGGTGTCGGGGGACTTTGAGATTCGCAATGGAGTTCGGCAGGGGTGCATCCTCTCACCGACTCTATTCTTCAAAGTGATCGGCGATGTGTTGCATGCAGGCAATTCAATGGACTTTGACATCTTACCTACAACATCTTGACTGACAATATATGCCTACTCTCCCACAAAATAATGGATCTGTCCGCAATGGCGTTTGATATCGAGAAGCAGGCAAGCAAGGTTGGGCTAAAGATTAATACCAACAAGACCAAAGTTCTCTGCCCCCCATTGCGAAAAGAAATCCGACACCTATTGCCATTAATATTAATGGACAGCCTGTGGTGGACAACTTCGTCTACCTGGTTAGCAGTGGTGCAGAAAATGGTGGTACTGAGCAGGACATCGCTCGTCGTATCAACCAGGCTAAATGCACACACGGCATGCTGTCCAAAATCTGGCAAAGCAGTTATCTCAGCATCAAGACCAAGCTGTACTTATTTCGCTCTGCTGTGCTTTTGTATGGCAGAAGTACATGGAAAGTTTCCCTAAGAGTAACCAGAAAGCAGCAAGTTTACGTCAACTCATGTCTTCGTCGAATTATAAAAATTTTCGGGCCCGAAATAATGTCAAATGAAGAGCTTAGTCGGCGTGTGAGTCAGATGCCATCGACGAATTGATACGCAGGCGAAAATGGCAGTGGATAGGTCACACATTGCGGAAGAGTGATAAATACATTGCATTGCATGCCATAAAATGGAACCCCATTTCCAACCAAGGTCGACCAAGAGAGGGTCCTAAAATCACATGGCGTCGATCTGTGGTAAGTCGTTTGGGTAGCTGCACCCTATTGCCCAGAACAGAATACGATGGCGCGCAGGAGTATTTGAAGCGCTATGCCCCACTACCCAGCAAACAATTTCTATCTTCCGCGATAAGAATGCGATTCGCCTTGGAAGATAAATTTATAGACGGGGATATCGCCATCTTATCGCGGGAGTTACCCCCTTCGGGAGAAAATAGTTACCGAAAGCGAAACTTCCTGGAGAAACTTTGGCGAAACGAGTTGGCAACAAGAAACCGAATCGCGGCGGGGATAAATTTACGAATTGACAAAATGACGCGATGAGAGTCAACTAAAAACAAAAATTATTATCGCTTTTTTTATTAGATATTCATGCTTTTCTTATCGTACATATTCTTTGATGTTCATAATTCATATTTCATCCTTTTTCACAATTGATATTAGTAGAATTCGAACCAGGTTCCCATGTTTGCAAGTACATAGTGCTAACCGTTGCGCTATCTAGACTACAAACAATGACAATGACACAGTCGTCGTTTCGTATTTAATTGTGAATTGGCGAAATATCATCTTGGCGATAAATTGGCGAATTGAAATCCTATCGCCATTCTTTCGCCTGAGGGATATCCCCTAATTATTGAGAAGGCGACAAATAATCTATAAATTTATCGTAAGGAAGAATCGCCATCGTATTGCGATTCTTTCGCCTGAGGGATATCCCCTAATTATTGAGAAGGCGACAAATAATCTATAAATTTATCGCATTGAAGAATCGCCATGGTATTATCTGGGCAATTTATCTTCCAAATGATACGAAATTGTTTGCTGGGTAGGGGTTAAGGCAAAGTAGTAGTAGTTGACATGACACATTGCTTTTTTGTATGAAGACTTTTTTTTGTTTTTTTTTTCTCGTAACTTTTAATCCCAGCAAATAATAAACAAAAACAAAAAACCTTTAAACCACTTTTTGTATCTTAAATAGTTTCCGAAATTATACACGTTTTTTTGTACATGTGAATATTAAGACGACCTGTATCTTTTAACTTATTATTCGTAGTCCTACGACAAAAACCTACTTTATTTTTATCCTACAAAATTTTTCGCTGTGAGAGGTAGTTACAGGGGGGGGGGGCAAAAACTCCTCTTCCATAGTCCTCCGCGTGGGCGCCCCCTGGAACGGCAGTGGTCACTGACCATTGCCAACCAACGTCAAGCCGCCAGTGATGGCGGTGCGATGATTTGGTTGAGGTACCCCTGTTGTGTGGGGTGTGAAAAAAAATACCAAGGCCTTTCCCTTTGAGGGCCTCCTTCTACGAAGAACTAAACGCCGTTCAGAGCAGAACACCTAAAGGTGACATTATAATGGTTATGGGTGATTTGAATGCGAAAGTTGGCGCTGATAACTATGGGCTCAGACATGTGAAGGGGAGACACGATCTTGGTGATCGTAGTGACAACGGTGAAAGATTTGTAGAGTTCTGCAACTTTCACAGTCTCTTAATCGGTGGTACTATGTCTGAGCATAAGGACCACCACAAAATCAGTTGGTCCTCTGTTGATCGGCGCAGAACACAAAATCAGATCGACCATTTTGCCATTAGTAAAAGATTCAAGAGTTGCCTCCTGGACGTGCGAAACAAGAAGGGTGCCGATATTGGGATGGGAAGAGACCATTATCTTAGCGTGCGCTTACACGTGAACATCTCGCCCAATTTGAACATTACCGCGGTAATGTTCTTGAACATTAGGACTAATATACCAACAACTACCAAGTAGATTTCGTTGCCGACACACACGGAAGGCATGAAGAATAATGGGTTGCTACAAAGATACATATTTGCCCATGGACCCGTAAACAGAAAATTACCCGTCTGTTTGTTGTCATTTGGTAATAATATGCGTAGGTATTGTTGATTCGTAGTGTTGTTGTTTTAATTATGAGACCTTTTTTTTTGAAAGCATTGTCTTTATTGAAGAGATCAGTAGATATCGGGTATGCATTTTTCTACCGCAAGTTCATATTACTGGGTTATGGTTTTTGACTTGTTATTGTTTTGCATTGGGAAATCAATTTGATGGTGAAATTTATGGATGGAAGCAATGATCACACGAAGGCGAAGTTTAATTTAGATTGTTTCGAACTCTATCTAAATGCTGTAAATCAATTAATTTGTACGTATGTCACGTACATTGTCTGGATTTTTTTATTTTAGTTTAAGTGAATAAAGTACAAGTAATATGCAAATATGTACCAACATGGAATTGTGGTTTTGTGAAGGAATACATTACATGCAGTCTAGAATTATAGGTACGTACATACATCCACATTTTTGTGTAGTGGGGAAAATTTCTTGTTTATGGCCCGTCGCATATAAAATTAGATTAGACGGGAATAAAGTGCGATGCATGTTGTTTGTTCAGTGTAGAGGCAAATGAAATAGACTATTGCTGAAGGCTTTTTGAGTCTCTGTATCTACCTGTTTCTCAGTAGATACTTTATCTGTTGCTCAATAGGGGCTGTATCTTTTGGTCAATAGATAATGAGTCTGTTGCTCAGCATATACTGTGTCTGTTAGCCAATATATATTGCATCTGTCGCTCAGTAGATACTGTATTTGTTGGTCGGTTGGTACTGTATCTGTTCTTTGTAGACACTGTATCTGTTAATCAGTAGATAGAAAATGAGAGACCAATTTTCATCCAGGTCTTGTATGGGATCACATCTGGATCAGAGTTGAAAATGAATTAGCTGAAATAAACTTCTTTCTCCGCCATCCGACTCTAAGCCTTTCTATACTGTGCCCGTAATTCGGCCCCATGCGGCGAAGTGTCTGTATGATGGCTGTTTAAGTTCGCTCGTCGCAGATTCGTGTCGTTATTTTTGATCTGACACCGAAATCAAAATGACTCCAAAATGAATAATTACACCAATTGTACGTTTCGGATACATGCCATACATTTGGTGGTATGCATAAAGTGAGTCGAGTGGAGTAAAGCTGAGTTGACAGAATTCCACTCAATTTTCACTGTGGAGCGGAAAGTAGTTTTATGCATACAAATTTTTCACTCGATTCACCGAACATAGCAGACTCAGGAATGTCCTCAATAGACTTCACTCTTGAGTATATCCTCATTATTATGCATACCACCCATTGCCTAGGTTCAGGATTCTTAACGTTGCAATTACGTTTCAAGTATTTAGCAAATGCATGTCAAACGATAAAAAGGGAAATCAACCAGAACAATTTTCTGATTCATTTCACTAGTTTGTATTTTACATGCCATCTCCACCTGAAATTGAACTGAATTCAAACCAACTTAGAACGTTTAGGGTTTTTACGGAACGCACCCATTGAAAATATTGATCATACGGCAGAGATTAATAAGATCTTTTTTGTAGTACAATTTTACGTTTTAGAATCAATTGCCTACCTAAATGTATACATCGATAAGCAAATTATACGAAAATATGGGTTAAATAATATACCTACATCTTTATACTAATATATCTATCTAATATACCTACATAGCTCAAACAGTTACATTTTAATCAATCAGACTTACATCTGATTGCATTTCGATCTAACACCTCACAAAAAAATATCCATTTGTCCTTATTTCAATATTTTCTGACCTGGTGTCATAAAATCGAAAACAAACCAAAAAAAAAACCCAAACAAACAACAACTCAACTCAAATTACCCATCATCTATCTGCTGGCAATTTGTGTGAAACGCAAGACGATTGAAATAGATTCGTAGCATATACATTTTCTCTCAATGGTTAACCCTCGCTTGAAAACATACCTCCATATGAAAAGGTACATTTCCATTAAATTCGGCGAATATTTTCGCCCGTTCCCATTCTTCATGGGAACAGCTCTGAACATATTCGCCGAATGCACATTTCGTCGTCTTAATGCTTTTCCATAAGACGCGCAGCAATATTCGGCGAAAAAGTTCTCGGGAAATGGATAGATGGGAACATTGCCTGTTCCGTTCGGCGAATATAATGCTATTGTTATTGTATTCACATTCAAATTCGGCGAGATGTTCACGTCCGTTACGCTAGCACCCCCACCACTAAGTATCGATATCAGGCATAGTGCATAATTAGGGGCTAATTAGTTGCTCTATTCCCGAATTTATTGCTCCTGCCGATCCGCCAGAATTGACGATTTTTTATCCAACATCTATCGCACGCAAATTTGATGCAAAATAAAAAACAGAATTAATTGCTAATTTGTTGCTCTATTCCGGAATTTATTGCTCCTGCCGAATTGCCAGGATAATGTTTTTTGTATGGTGGTGCTAGCGTAACGTTACGCTAGCACCCCCACTTTTTAACACGGCATTTATCGTCTCCAAATTCAATGCAAATTGAAAGCCATAATTAATTGCTAATTTGTTGCTCTATTCCCGAATTTATTGCTCCTGCCGATTCGCCAGGACCTTAGCTTATATACGGAGAAGACTCCACATTTGTACCCCCCTGTACTATCTCCACTGGCACAAATTAAACAAAAACTTGATGCAAAATAAAAGCAATAGATATTTGCTAATTTGTTGCTCCATTCCGGAATTTATTGCTCCTGCCGACTTGCCAGGATAACGTTTTTTGAACGGTAGAGCTAGTATGACGTCACATTAGCACCTCCCTTCTAAATGCGGCATATATTTTCCTCAAATTCAATGGCCAATTAAAGACAAAATTAATTGCTAATTTGTTGCTCTATTCCCGAATTTATTGCTCCTGCCGATTCGCCAGGACTTCAGCTTATATATGGGAAGGACACAAAATTTGTACCACCCTGTACAATGCCCACTGGCATAAATCTAACAAAATCTTGACGCGTAATGAAAGCAATAAATATTCCCTAATTTGTTGCTCCATTCCGGAATTTATTGCTCCTGCCGATTCGCCAGGATAATGTTTATACTCTAGATGAAATCTGAGAGTATTATAAGTTTGCCACAAAGTTTGTAACGCTAAGAAATAAGGCTCGCAGAAAAAAATGAAAGATACAGAAGTTCATATTATCACTCGAATATCTCAAAACCGGATGTCCGTCTGTCCGTCTGTCCGTCTGTCCGTCTGTCCGTCTGTCCGTCCGTCCGTCCGTGACCTCTCTAGCTCGAGAACGCGTTGAGCTATGAAGTTCAAATTCTGCACACGTTATTTTTGACAAAAAATGAAGGCTAAGTTCGTGAACGGGCTAAATCGCTCCACCCCTTCTACCCCCTCCCATACAAAATGACACATTTTTGAAAATTTACAATAATCAGATTTTCTCAGAAACTATAAAACATATTGCTTTGAAATTTTTAATATATCACTTTTATGATAATTGTAACCTATGTTATAAAACTTATTGTAATCCTCACCCTCCTTCTACCCCCTCCCATACAAACTGCACTATTTCATGAAATACGTTAAGCCAATTTACTCAGTACGTATACAATTTATCGGGCTGAAATTTTGTACTTAATATTTAATTAACAATATCAGTTAGATTAAAAAAAATTATTCGATTACCCTTACTCCGTCTACCCCCTCCCATACAAAATGACACATTTTTGATAATTTACAATAATCAGATTTTCTCAGAAACTATAAAACATCTTGCTTTGAAATTTTGAATATATCACTTTTATGATAATTGTAATTTATGTTATAAAACTTATTGTAATCCTCACCCTCCTTCTACCCCCTCCCATACAAACTGCACTATTTCATGAAATACGTTAAGCCAATTTACTCAGTACGTATACAATTTATCGGGCTGAAATTTTGTACTTAATATTTAATTAACAATATCAGTTAGATTCAAAAAAAGTAATTGATTACCCTTACTCCGTCTACCCCCTCCCATACAAAATGACACATTTTTGATAATTTACAATAATCAGATTTTCTCAGAAACTATAAAACATCTTGCTTTGAAATTTTGAATATATCACTTTTATGATAATTGTAACCTACATTATAAAATTTATTGTAGTCCTCACCCTCCTTCTACCCCCTCCCATACAAACTGCACTATTTCATGAAATACGTCTTAACGACTTACGTCTTACGTCTTAACGATCCATCCGAGATTGCAACCAAAATTAATTATTGGCTTTAACCAGGTTCAAATTCATCTAGAGTATTGCATGATTGGGGTTTACCCCAATCGTATTTCTTTTATGTTTTTTGTATGGTGGTGCTAGCGTAACGTTACGCTAGCATCATCATACAAAAAACATTATCCTGGCGATTCGGCAGGAGCAATAAATTCCGGAATGGAGCAACTAATTAGCAACTAATTAGCCCCTAATTATGCACTATGCCTGATATCGATACTTAATGGTGGGGGTGCTAGCGTAACGGACGTGAGATGTTCACGTGTAAACGCACGCTTATGATCGCTAATGTTCGATTGCGTATTGCAGCCGTGCGCCGCCCCAGCGACGAAAGATCCAGGCCCCGCAAATTCAACACCGTTGGACTAAAAAATCCAGCTGTCTTACAACAATATAATGACCATCTTGCGCAAAAAGCAGCTGAGATAACTAATCACCCAGATAGTGACATAAACGAAAACTGGGATGCCATAAAAAATGCTCACATTGATAGCGCAAATACCATCCTTGGCCCAAACCCGGATTGCCGGAATAAGCCCTGGATGTCCGACGCTTCATGGCAGCGTATTGTTGAAAGAAAGGAGCTGAAAGTTCGTTTGGCTGCAGCATCAGACGACAATCGAAGCAGCATCGAACTCCTTTACCGTCAGAAAGCTCGAGAAGTTCAGCGTAGTGTGCGACGCGATAAAAGAGTTTATGCCAATTCTCTTTTAGCGTCAGCAGAAGAAGCCGCTAGAAGTAACAACTTAAACGCCGTATACGGTGTCATCAAGGAGTTTACAGGTGGTCGTAACTCCTGCCAACATCCGGTGAAAGATAGTGATGGAAAGCTACTTATCTTGGAAGAAGATCAAATGAGGCGGTGGAAAGAACACTTCGCCGCGGTCTTAAACCGTGTAACCTCTGGTGAAGTTCCCCCTTATATAGATAATTTAGCTAACCATCAAAATGTGCGTATACGGTCCACTGCCCCGACTAAAGAGGAAATAGTCACTGCAATTATTGCACTAAAACGAGGAAAGGCCGCCGGACTTGACGGCATCCCTGCCGAACTGTATCAAGCAGCGCCAAGCGTAACTGCCGATTTGCTGCAACCACTTGTTGATAAAGCGTGGAAAACAGAGACCTTTCCCACTGAGTGGAAGGAAGGTTTGATCATCAAACTTCCAAAGAAGGGTAGCCTCACAGACTGTAATAATTGGAGAGGCATTTGTGTGCTTCCTGCCGTTGCCAAGATAATAGCTAAAATCGTCCTGGAAAGACTAAAGGCCCACTTAGAAAGCACAATTGATGAAGATCAGGCTGGCTTTCGATCCGGATTCTCCTGTGTCGATCACATTAACACCTTGCGAATCATCATCGAGCAATGTGCCGAATACGATTCTCCGCCTCACTTGCTTTTCATCGATTTCGAAAAGGCTTTCGATAGTGTGAACCGGGATTCTATATGGGCGGCCTTGCGCAGGAGAGGCATCCCTGAGAAGCTTGTGGCTATTATTAAGGCAACCCATGACGGCGCGAAATGTCGCGTTCTGCATAAGGATAAGGTGTCGGGGGACTTTGAGATTCGCAGTGGAGTTCGGCAGGGGTGCATCCTCTCACCGATCCTATTCCTCATTGTGATCAGCGATGTGTCATGCAGCCCTATCCGGACTCGACAGAGGAATTCAATGGACTTTGACATTTTATCTACAACATCTTGACTACGCTGACGACATATGCCTACCCTCCCACAAAATCATGGATCTGTCCGCAATGGCGTTAGATCTCGAGAGGGAGGCAAGCAAGGTTGGGCTAAAGATTAATACCAACAAGACCAAGGTTCTTAGCCCGCCGTTGCGAAAAAGAAATCCGACACCTATTGCCATCAATATTAATGGGGAGCCTGTGGAGAAGGTGGACAACTTCGTCTACTTGGGTAGCATTGTTGCCGAAAATGGTGGTACGGACCAGGACATCGCTCGTCGTATCAACCAGGCTAAACGCGCATACGGCATGCTGTCCAAAATCTGGCAGAGCAGTTATCTCAGCATCAAGACCAAGCTGGGCCTGTTTCGCTCCCTGGTACTATCAGTGCTTTTGTATGGGAGCAGTACATGGAAAGTTTCCGTAGGAGTTACCAGAAAGCTGCAAGTTTTCGTCAACTCACATCTTCGTCGAATTTTAAGAATTTTCTGGCCCAAAACAATATCAAATGAAGAACTAAGTCGGCGTACGGGTCAGATGCCAATCGACGAATTGATACGCAGGCGAAAATGGCAGTGGATAGGTCACACATTGCAGAAGAGTGATAACTGCATTGCTTTGCATGCCATGAAATGGAACCCCATTTCCAAACAAGGCCGACGAAGAGGGGGTCCTCGAATCACATGGCGTCGATCTGTGGCAAAGGAATGTCAGGTACTGGGTAAGTCTTTTGGGGAGTTGCGCCCCATTGCCCAGAACAGAGTACGATGGCGCGCAGGAGTAGTTGACGCGCTATGCCCCGCTAGGGGTTAAGGCAAAGGCAAAGTAACCCAGGTAGTGAGCAAGTGTGCGGCAGTTTTGGCGATAGGCATGCTCTCAGAAAAGCGAAAAAAGCGAGAGATAAAGACTATAGGCGATTCCGCCTCCATAATTCTAGGATGTCATGGGTATGTTAATGTTATCATCAGATCCATAAATTAAAAGTTACTGGATTGAACCGAAAATAAAATACTTGAGCTTTAGTTTAGTTAAAATTTTGTTTTTGCTCACCTGTTAACTTTTATTTTTATTTATTTCCTCATTCATTTACAATAATAATAAAATAAACGTTGTTGATTGAATAAGTGTGAAAAACATTCTTACGGGTATTGTCAAATAGCTCTGCTTTAAATTAATATATAATTATTGAATATTGCGCGATTACATGACATACGCCAACAAAAGCGAAGCGGAGCTAAAAGAAGCATTGATCAAGGAAACCAAGCAAAGCCGGGATAGGCATAAAAAGTGAAGTGAAATGAAGCAGTGAAGAAAAGCTTTTATACGGAAGTAAAGTGAAGCGTTGATAACCTAAGAAAGCAAAGCGGTGATAAGTAAACGATATTTAATTAATTTGTATGTATCTATCAATCTAGTGTCCTTTCCATTATGTTTATTTTTGAAATAAATGTGAATTCAAACTAAAAAGAATGCTTTTGTTGATTGGTTACTATGGAAACTCTTCTAGGAATTTACTATTTCTCAATTTTTTCTATTTTTAATATTCATCCATTTGGATTATTTTTATGGAAGCATTAGTTGAATTTCGAATTATTGTAAAGTGATTCAGAGAAGTTCGTTAATTGGTTGAAGCTGAATTTTTGTATATTTATTAATTGTTTCTAGTTTTCCTTATTTAGTCGCGTTATTGTGTTATTGTGATATTTAATTAAGTGATAAATAGAAATTAGTTAGATTTTGTGCTAACTGTAATTTTTCAAGTGCCGATCATTGGAGATAATTGTGAGTACTGATATTAAAATCTAATTACTATGTCTAGAGATCCGGTATTCGGAATGAAAATATGTACTGAATATGGTTTTTTTTTTTTCAAAAAAAGGAAAAATGGTAACTCCGGATAGACAAAAATGTGCATGTTGCACTCAAAACATTAAAGGGAAACGACGGAGCGGTCAATCCTTTTGGAACCAGATATCTGGTAGGACGAACGCTGTTGGACGTGAATACCAGAGATGTGATTGGTTTTGCAACATATGCCACCACTCACTGAGACGCTTACCGCCCAACCAACCTGCAGATGAAGTAACATCAGACTATGAAGTGCCACGACCGGATAACACCTTTGACAATGACACCAGTGAGGCAAATAATGTTACTAGTAACAGATTAAGTAGTGCAGCACCCCAAACAAGTATTCGCGCTAGGCAAGATAAAGACAGTAACTCAGAGGTAATTGGAAATAATCATTTCATTCCAACAATGCCAAAATAATATTAACATAAAAGAGAATTTGCATACTTTTAATTTGAATGTGATAATCCATATCAGATCCTGGATAATGAAAAGCTGAAAAGCCTTTTGTGTTTAGAAAATTGCATTGACTTTTGCGTTAATAATGCCATTTGAGACTGGATAAGACTAACTGTTATTAATCGAGTACAAAATAATATTACAGATGGACTGTTCGGATACAAATGCGATGGACAACGTCGTCGCCAACTACTCCAACTCGGAATACTCACAGAGCAGCGTCAGTGCACAGCCAGGCGAGCCGAATGTAAAACCGGTTATTATCCGCGGCATACCGTCAATTGGATCAACCTGTTCGTATTGATGTGTCTGTCACGAAAAGTCCAAACTTGGCCGCCAAAAAATTCCTCAAACGGCAATCAGGGATTTTTGCGTGACAACTAAGGTGTGGCTCAAAAAAAGGAAAGAAAAGGAAATTCCATCGAATTGTTTCGTTGGCTACACTGCCGTGTTCATTCATAACCTCTCTAGCAATTCAAAGTCAGTGCTGTGGTCATTTGCGTTGTCTGGGGCTCCGTTGATGTACACCAAGACCGCCCGGCCGGTTCCAAATCGATTGCCGTGTACTTGTCAACAACTATCGAGAGCCGGCACGCGAGTGTTTTGTGCTTGTCTATTCCCTGGTGGCGGAAGAGACTCAATCGTCGCGTTTGACAACTGAACGCAGTTGTTTCAGATTGCGCCTTTGGTCTGATTTTGCGAGTGTTAGCTGAAGTAAACAAGCTGTTGGATCTAACCGTCCAGCCGCTTTCAGATAGTTTCCCCTTTGTGGTTTGGCAATAATTTACCCATCGTGTGTCGACACGCAAGTGCTCAACGCTGGTTTTTGCCGGTGGTAGAAAAGGCTCTGTTGTCGTGTTTGACAACTGATTCAATCGCCTTCGAATGTGCCTTTGTTTTGTTTGGTTTTTTATGCAAATCAATTGCGTAAACGAAACGCATAAGACAAAAGGGTCCAAGAAGGGACGAGTGTCCTCTGGTGCGTGGCTCGGTGACGATTTATGTCCTATTCAGGAGGTAAGCAATTGGTTGGCCTCTTGCAGCGCAATTCCTCTGGCGAAGCAGTGCATTTTTGTTTCATTGAGTGTGCAGTGATAAACATCAAGGTAAGTTTTTCTTTTCTTAATAAAGAGATTGACGTTTCGCGGTCCGGAGCCGTTAAATTCATCGGATTAAAGCATTGAAAACTTCCACAAAATGAGATCGTGCTCATGCCATTTTGTTTATTTGTCCGTAGCTACCCGGATTTCAAAATGAGCAACAACAACAACGATATACGCAAACCGAAAACGACGCATTCGAGCTCTCGAGACGGTCGGTCAGAGGCACCAGCCTCACCTTCCGCCGCCGTCCCAGACGAGCTTTATCTGTCAGATATTGACGCACCTCGTCGTGAAAGGGACAACACTGGCTGTCCTAGCTCGACTAGAAATAGGTCTGAAGAGCAGCCAGCTCCTCGCAGCATCCGTTCCAGGAATAACCACCCGGGCCTGCCTCATCCAGACTCTCCAGGCGGTCTACGTGATGCTCTTCGCCGTGGACTTGGTTGCGCAGCCTGTAAGCGCTACCTGAGGTATCTCTCCCATGGACATGCTCCTGCAAAAGCGAGAGAGCTTGCTGTAAAGCACGCACCTCCTCCACCCCCTCCGAAGCGACAAAGATCCGAAGAGGATGAATCAGCTGGTCCAGCACCAGTCACTGCAGCGACTAGCAAAAAGCCGCGAACTACTTCCCAGACATCGCCACCTTTATCTGGCAATAATGCTCCTGTAGCGCCTGTTACTCCACCAACACGCTCGGCCCCAGGTGGGCGCAATATGAGCACACAACGCGAGGGGCCTCCTCAGTCAACGGCTACTCGAGCCCGAATAGCATCCCCTGTGGCATCAGCCACAGCCTCATCGGCACTTGTCGAAGCGGCAAGAGGGTCCTATTCGCAGGTAGCAGAGCCCATTAGAGTAGCCATCCTGTCTAGTAGCTACCCGGAGATCATGCTTTTTTCGGAACAGCTGGCCTTGGTACAGGATGCCGTGATAGACGCGATATATAGTATTAGAGCGCGAAGTATCAGCCCTCAATTCGGAAGAATCCTTTTCCGACCAGGGTTCATTATCATCGAGTGCTGCAATTCTGCGACTGCCGACTGGCTGAAAGGTATTACGCCCACACTCACACCCTGGGATGGTGGCTCTTTGCGAGCGGCCAATGGGGACGACATTCCGCGGTCAACGATCGTCCATATATATAGGTATTTTCCGCGGGCATCTAACTCTTCCGCGGCTGCTGCGATCGACCTTCTAGGTCGACAAAATCCTGGCCTCCAAGATCAGGAATGGAGGATAATAAGAGAGGTTCAGGAAGGAGAGGGACACTCTACTATCGTCACCATAGATCCGCAGTCGATGCTGACGATAGAAAAGAGCAATTTCCAGCTCTTTTATCGCTTCGGAAGAATACCCGTGTATCCAAAGAACTGGAAACGCGGTGAAAAGAATTCGCCTGCGAGTAGCAGCAGCAACAAATATCGGCCCAGTACCTCAAAAATCAGCTCAACACAGAACCCCGCGTCTAACGCGGCTGTGAGCATTCATGGGGTCACATCTGTATCCAATGCTGTTGCTTCAACTATGCTCTCGTCCATGAACCAACGACGACATCAATACCACCCAGAGACACAGGGAGCAACTATGCCCCTTCGCCTGTCTTCTCCGGTGCCTCAACATCATCAGCGCGGTACCCAATGTCATCCGAAGTACAAGTATCAACCAGGGAGAATGATCAGCCATCCATCTACTCCATGGAAGTATTCCCGATGGTGTGCTTTGATTCGGATGATGACTCAGACTAATGGTCTGGGTATTGGCGTGGTACAAGCCAACATACACCACGCCAAAGCCGCCTCGGACACTCTAGTTGCCAGGTTCTCACGGGAAAAATTGGGAGTAGCCCTCATACAGGAACCTTCGCAGCATAATAGCATCATTAAAGGACTCTCAGTAAGTAATGCTAATCTTATATTTTATATGACAGAAATGCCAGTCGACCTAGGTCGTGCATCATTCTGGAGAATAGCATTAAGTACATTTGTCTTTCAGAATTTACCTCTAGTGATTTAGTGGCGATTACCATCAGCGTCACCATGGGAGGTATCACACAGCAGCTAGTCATCGTGTCCGCCTACTTCGCTGAAGACTCCGACATCCCGTCAGCAACAATACAACGGCTGACAGAGTACTGCCGAGCAGAAGGAAGGTATCTTATAATTGGCTGCGATGCAAATGCACATAACATAGTATGGGGAAGCAAAAATACGAACAACAGAGGTGAGTACCTCTTAGAACTTATTAACACCCTTGACCTAGACATTTTCAACAATGGTACATGCCCAACCTTTGTCACTAGGGCAAGGCAAGAGGTGCTCGATCTTACGTTTGGCAGCTACCCTTTATCGAGTCGGATACGCAACTGGCGTGCCTCCGACGAACCCTCGCTCTCAGACCACATGCATATTCGGTTCGATATCGTAGCACAATCGTCTGTGACAGTTGAGAGACGTATTCCACAACAAACGGACTGGCCGAAATACGCTGAGGCACTTCGCGACAAACTCTCAATGATTGAGACGTCTGCCTCAGGAGCCCTTAGTCTTGAAAGACTGACCATGGATGTCACCTCAGCTATCCTGTCGTCTTACGAGGAAAATTGTCCTCTAAGGACTACTAAGAAGAGCAGGGGAGTTCCATGGTGGAACACAGAACTCTCTCGCTTAAGGAAACGTACAAGGCAATTGTTCAATAGAGCAAAGCATAATGGTGAGTGGGATCTATATCGCTCCACACTGACCGAGTACAATAAAAAGATTAGAGCAACTAAACACAATAGCTGGACGCACTTCTGTGAAGGCGTACAGAATACTAATACGGCAGCCAGACTGCATCGTGTTCTGGCCAAGAAAAGCTCTAATTCAGTAAGCACACTCAAAAGAGGAGATGGAAGTACCACAGAAGATTCTGGAAGCACAGGAAAGCTTCTTCTTGAGACGCATTTCCCCGGGTGTATCATCGAACATGAAGATAGCAGCATTCTAGACAATCACGTTATGCGCCTCAGGGCTAACCGGTGTAACTGGTCAGCTGCAAATAAAATCTTTACATGCGAAAAAGTTCAGTGGGCAATTGGAACATTCGAGCCCTACAAATCGCCTAGCACTGACGGAATATTTCCAGCCCTTCTGCAACAAGGGCCACAGTCACTTGTACCATTCCTCCTAAGCATCTTTAGGTGCAGTTTTGCTTTGGGCTACATTTCCAAAACCTGGAGGTCAGTGAGAGTGGTATGCATTCCTAAAATGAGCAACAGACCCATGGATGACCCTTAATCCTACAGACCAATCAGCCTGACATCTTTTATGCTAAAGGCAATGGAAAAGATCATTGATGCTCATATCAGGAGCTCGCTTCTCGTGAGTAACCCCCTTCACCCTAGACAATTTGCCTATCAAGCCGGCAAATCCACTGAATGTGCTCTCCACAACCTTGTTGGTGAAATTGAAGCGGCTTTGACAGCGCAAGAAACAGCTCTATGCGCGTTTCTTGATATCGAAAGTGCCTTTGACAACACCTCCTTCGATTCCATTGACAGCGCTCTCATAGCAAAAGGTGCCGACAGTACTACGGCAGTCTGGGTGAAACGCATGCTCTCTTCCAGAAGGGTTATCACTGAAGTTGGAGATACCTCTCTCACAGCAAATGTCATGCGAGGATGCCCCAAGGGGGTGTTTTGTCCCCCCTGTTGTGGTGCATCATTGTAGACACTCTCATGTGGAGATTATCCGCACTTGGATTCTCAACACAAGGATACGCGGACGATCTGGATATTAGTGTCAGGGGAAATTTGAAGAAGTTTTACCCGACATCATCCAGAAAGCTTTGCGTGTAGTCCAGGAATGGTGTGATACTAACGGACTTAGGGTCAGCCCATCCAAAGCCGTTATTGTTCCATTCACGAAGAAAAGAAAGCTTAGGGCAATGAAATGCCCCACTTTGTACAACTCTCCAGTACAAATGGCAAATTACGTCAAATATCTGGGAGTCACACTTGATAGCAAGCTACTCTGGGCAGAACACCTTAGAGTAACATCAGAAAAGGCCACAAAAGCCTTGTGGATCTGCCGGCAGGACATGGGGCACCAAGCCCCACATTGTCCTCTGGATTTACAAAGCTATTGTTCGGCCAATTGTTGATTATGGAGCAGTCGTTAGGTGGAAAAGAGCGACCACCTCAGTTGGTAAGGATACTCTCACCAAAATACAAAGACTTGCATGCCACATAATAACGGGAACCATGCACTCCTGTCCTACTGCGGCGCTTGAGGCTTTGCTTGACCTTTCGCCACTGCATATTCACATTGAAGCAGAGGCAAAAATTGCAATAGCAAGGCTAAAAGCCTGCAATGTACAAATCAGACTGAATCCGAAACAAAGTAGCTGGCTGCTAAGTCACAATACGCTCAACATGCCATCTGATCACCAGACTAGGGAGCTATGCTTCGAGCATACCTTCCGGTCAATTGTCTGGAATAGAGAGCAGTGGGCGGAGTCCTTCAGCTCTCTTCATTCTGACACAATAAAATGGTTCTCGGACGGGTCCAAAACGGATAAAGGATCAGGTGCGGGCATTGTCGGCCCAGGACACAGAATTTTCATCCCCATGGGAAATTTCCCCACTGTCTTCCAGGCGGAAGTGCATACCATTGAGGTCTGTGCACGACTGTGCCAGGCCATAAGCTACACTAACAAGAACATAGGAATCTTTACCGATAGCCAGGCGGCCATAATGGCACTGACTAGTCCATCGGTCCACTCAAGGCTAGTCAAGTCTTGTCAAGATATCCTTAACATCGTCGGGGCCTCCAACAACCTCACTATCTACTGGGTTCCTGGGCATTCCAATATTGTAGGTAATGAACAAGCAGACGAGCTTGCCAGACAGGCATCTGAGGCCCCCTACATTTCTGCGGTATACCTATCTGTCTTGTCAGGCAGCGGATTAGGGAATGGGAGCGTGAGAGAGCTGCCTCTCTGTGGGAAGCTCTCCCAGGTATGAGACAATCAAAATTGTTCATTGCTGGTGTTAGGTTGCAAACAGACCTGACGTTCAGATGGCATGCGGTATGTCCTCATCTTCGTCCGACAGCTTCAACCCAGTCAGTCGAGCAGTACCGGTCTCTCTGTCCAGTTTCATCCGCATTCTTCTCTTAGCACATAGTTTTTAATTACTTTGTTATAATGTACAGTCACCATACTTGAAATAGAAATAAAAGGTGTAAAGATACTAACTACTATAGGAAGCTTGGCCTTGTTTAATTACGGACACAAAAAATTCGCGACGAGGATCGTGGTGGTGAATCTAAGTGCACATTTAACATAAAAAGTATTAAAACAAAATGGAGGAGTAGTTGTTGGAGTTCATGCGCCAGCAGCAAGAACTACTGGCAAAACAGTCGGAAGCACTCAACAAGACGCTGTCGAAAATGGCGGCACTATCGACAAATGGCAATGAGATTGCATGCCAAATTCGACTCGAGTCGATCAACGAATTTGCCTACCATGAGGACAATTCATTCGAACAATGGTATGCGAAATATGAAGATTTATTTACGCGCAGGGCATAGACGATGCTGTAAAGACTCGCATACTTGTTCGAAAATTGGATACCGCAGCACACACACGGTTCATAAATTTCATATTACCTAAAGTGCCACGCGATCTGACTTTTGAGGAAACCGTGAAAATCTTAAAAAATATTTTCGGAACGCAGTCATCGGTTTTCAACATACGGTATAAGTGTTTGAAACTTAAAAAAGAAGCTACAGAAGATCTTATTTCCTACGCGGGAAAAATCAATAAAGCCTCTCTTAAGTAAGGTAGTGGCAACCTGCTTAAAGTGGAAAAACATGAGTCCAGCCTTATGACTTCTGTCAGATAGTTCATAAGTAGGTCTAATGGCCAATCTTGTGACCTTCTGTCAGAAAGTTCATAAGTAAGTCTTGTGGCCTCCACTCGCTATCTAGGTCCGCAATATACTAGTACGAAAGGAACGGATATTCACCTGGGAGTCGGGAAGGGGTAAGGTTATTAATTAATTCCAGCTCTACTAACTGGATTTCTCATTAACCTTACCCTAACAAAAGGATAGCACAAACCATAGGCACTCTCACAAGTAAGGTAGAGCGCGACCTGCTTGTAGTAGTGATGACGGAGGATTTTTAATCTTCTTAGTTAGATCTACTCGCTACCTAGGATTCGCTTATATCTGTAGTATACTCTTAGTGTACGAAAATATATCAACCTGGGAGTCGGTACAGCGGCAATAGTACGAATGAATAATTCTGCTATCCTGCAGCTTAGTACTAAACGGTAGCAAAGCTCAAACGAATTCTCCCACAAGTAAGGCTAGAGCTGAACCTGCTTGTAGTAGTGTAAACGAAATTTCCCTTGGAAATTTCCTAGTTGATCTACTCGCTATCAAGGGACAAATGTACAAGTACCATATGGGAAAGGATATAAAACCTTGGGAGTCGGTACCGCGGCAGTAATATATCTAATCATATATTATCCAGCAGCTGAGTACTAATGATAGCAAAAAAGCTCACGAAAATTCCTATGAGTCGGGTTACTAATAGCATTCAACTAGAGGTAGGGATATCTGCCTCAATGTCGGAAGGAGCCGCGACTTCCGGCAGGCATCTCCCTCGTAGGGCGGGTGAGATGTCGCCAGTGGCGACTCGATTAAGGAATAGAGCCCCTACAAATAACACGGACCAAGACGCGACTACTACAGAGGAAGGCCCCACTCGTAGTAGGCAGATATCGGGGGCCGGTCCAAGTGACCAACAGAATGATTATGAAAATCATTATATTATCCGTCTCCCATATACCGCCATGCAATGCTTGTCTTGCAATATATCGGGAGCGGGTAATCATTTAGCATTGGGCTTAAATGAGGCCGTTCAGCATGCTGGAGAATATCATTCTACCAAGAAGATAATCTTTGAGTGCACCCTCTGTAGTAAACAATATCAGAGGAAGCATGCTGCCCAATGCCACGTAGCCAAGTGCACAGGGCTTCGTAATCCTATCACAAATGGTGTGGTGTGTGCCAAATGTGGTAGGATATTCAAATCGAGGATGGGAGTCTCCCAACACGAACGCCGGGCACATCCTGAGCTTCGAAATTTGGCGAGGTCTACAGCGACCCATAGACGGTCAAGGCCTAGATTGTCTGATCGGGACGGGAGGATTTTCTCCGCCGATGAGATAAGGTTGATGCTAGACCTTGAAGTTGAATTCAGAGGTTCAAGATGCATCGCCAAAGACATGTCTCGTTATCTCCCCAACAAAACCATAAAACAAATAAGAGATAAGCGGAACGAGGCATGCTATAAAAGGCGAAAAGTGGCGAGGCTCGAGCTGATGGATGACAGCTCATCTTCCTCAGATGGGGAACTGGGTGAAGAGGAATTTTTTGACGCGTCTGACTCTCCTTCGGTTACCGAAGGTGTTTCAGAACAAGAAATAAGTAATGAAATTATAGCTGGACAGGAAGACGAGGAGCATAGCTGGAGGGAAGGGATTATTCAGTCTGTTATGGACTTCCGTCCATCAGACCGTTTACCCCCCCACTTAGCGTTGCAAATCGCCTTCCTCAAAAACCACGCATTGGCTATTAGGGAAAACCCGAACCTAATAGACCAAAACAAAATTGACGACATATATGGCGAGGCGACAAGTGCTATCCGTAGCACGATAAATAATAGAGGCAATACAGAAGGCGGAGCGGTCGCCGAATCCCGCACAAATAGCAGAACTGACGACAACGGCGGAGCGGTCGCCCAATCCCGCAGAAGAGGTAGAGGTGTCCGTAATTCGAGGAGAAGGTTGAGGAGGTACACATATGCAAGGACGCAGATGTTGTACAAAAATAATCCGGGACAACTAGCGGAATATGTGAGAGAGGATTTTGATTGGTTACAGAGGGAACAAAGCAATAATCTCACCATAGAGAGCTTTGAGCCTGTGTATCGGGAGCTTTGGGGGAGTTCAGGTCAGACGAACCCCTCTGTACTTCCGCATATGCCTAGGGCTACTCCCGATGGAAACCATTCATTGCCGTCTGTCCTCTCATATATAACGCCGCTTGAAGTTAGCAACAAGATTGCGAAACTGAAGGCGGATACCGCTGCTGGACCGGACGGGATCACCAAAAAAGATATAAACAACCGGAGTGCAAAGGAAGTTCTCCATATCCTGTTTAACATAATAATGTTAGCAGGAATTATACCATCAGAATGGAGAATGAGTAGAACAACGCTGTTAAAGAAAACAGGCAAGGATGGTAGTGCCACTGATCATTACCGTCCTATAACCATTTCTTCCGTACTAAGTAGATGTTACTTCGGTATCATCGAGAAACAGGTACGATCAGCAGTTCAACTCACACCCAGGCAGAAAGGATTTGTCAGTGAATCCGGGTGCTTTAATAATTTGCAAATATTCGCGCAAATAGTAAAGCAAGCTAAAAATGAGAGAGGACTAGTCGCGGGTGTTCTTGATATTTCAAGAGCATTCGATACCGTACCCCACGACGGTATAATAAAATCTTTGAAAGCGAAACGACTACCCTCACATCTCATTAAAATAATTAGCGATGCTTATGCGAATATTGAAACTCAGGTAAATTTCAAAGGACAATCCTTTGAAATTGGAATATCTCGTGGGGTGAAACAAGGTGATCCTCTTTCTCCTCTTCTTTTCAACTTGGTTATGGAGCCACTTCTACTTCAACTTGAAAAGGAGAAAACCTATGAGGTTAATCCTACCTGTCATCTTAGCTGTCTGGCTTTTGCCGATGATTTGGTGATCATCGCAGATAACCCAGAATCTGCGGGTCGGCTATTAAAGATGACAGAGAACTATTTGAACGCTCTAGGCATGAAGATTTCCCCATCCAAATGCTCTGCGTTTCAAATAGTTAGCGCCAGGAAGACTTGGTACACAAAAGACCCGAGTCTAAAGTTATCAGCTGGTGACGACATAGCATGTGTTGATCCAAATGAGAGTATCAAGTATTTGGGAGTTGATGTAAGTCCATGGTATGGCATAAAGAAAATGGACTTCAAAAACGAGATATACGAGGTAGCTGGAAGAGTCAAAAAACTTCCATTAAAACCAGCACAAAAAATTGACCTTCTGACCACGTATATCATCCCACATTACTTGTATCCCCTCATCATCACATTGCCGTCGATAACTTTAGTCCGGTCTATAGATCAAGATCTAAGGACCATCTTCCGGGAAATCCTCCATCTCCCACAAAGCACCTCAACGGGATTCCTCTACACCAAAAAGGGGGATGGAGGATTAGGGCTGCCAAAGCTTGAAACAATTTATGTTAAATCTGCTTTGACAGCCTTGGGGAAATTTGCCCAGAGTGAAGATCCAGTGATGGCGGCACTGAATCCTTCACTAGAATTGTCCGCAATTCGTCTAGCTCATTCAGCTAGATTGAATTGGCCTGTGTCAACAAGCGATCTTACTCAGTATAAAAACAGGGCTAAGATCGAAGCAAGGATGGATTGGTCGTCCAAAGTCAGTCAAGGGAAAGCTGTTTCAGCCTACCTGAGTGACAAGGCCGGCAATTCATTCTTGTTTGACACAAACTTATTGAAACCTTGTAGATATCTGACGGCTCTTAAAATGAGGACCAACGTATGTGGCGATAGAGTGTCTCTTCATCGGGCAGGCGGTGCAAATAGCGTTTATTGCCGTCAGTGTGGAACACAATTAGAAACTTTAGGACACATTATTGGGCAGTGTATCCACACAAAGCCCATGAGGATGAAGAGACACAACGAGATCAGAGATCTCATTTCTAACAAGTTGGCAGGTGATCGGGAAATAGTCATCACTAAAGAACCTTCCCTCACTCTTTCAAACGGCAATAGGCTCCAACCTGACCTGGTGATACAAAACCAGGAAAGGGTCTTCGTGGTCGACGTCACAGTCCGCCACGAGGATGGTGACTATGTTAGTCGTGCAAATAATGAAAAGGTGAGGAAGTACAGTGAGCTACTACCGATGCTTGGTAACTTGTTCAATAAGAGGCCTGGAGAGGTTCTCTCGATTATAGTGGGCACAAGGGGCGCCATACCCAAATTAACGATTCAAAACTTAAAAATATTAGGCATTAATGACAAAGATTTCCTTAAAACAATGTCATTAATTGCCCTTCGTAGCTCCATAGAAATATACCATCAATTCTTGGACTACAATCTTGTGCGCACGACTAATCGCAGATAGCTGATCCACCCTCTTATTACTGAGGGAAAACAATAACATGCAATAAAACAAAATTCCAAGCCCTACAATTATACCTACTAAAGAACTTTTAAAATCATTTTAGATATGCCTTGAAACAGGAAATTAACAGGAATTGACGGAACAAGTAAAATAATGCTGTTGACTGGATTTGTCGGAAGGAGGAATCATCCATGTAAGTACCTTTGTCGTACTTAATTATAGGCTTAACAAATACTCGTATTAACACACCCATTTCAAAAATAGCAAAGTCTAGTTAGTATAGATCCACTAACAAACTAAAAAATAACGATGGAGAATCTAGTCATCTTTACAAGAAAGTCTTGTATCGAGGCTGGTCTCCTGATATGTCTAACATGTGGTTTAATGGACACTCACTTCTCATACTTGCTATGGGAGGTGGATGAACATTAAAACAACTACTAGATTTAGCACGTCAGTAGTAGTAGTCAGGCCCTATAATTAGCACAAAATAAATAATCTTAACACGGGTGGTTCAGACCTCGTTATATAACCGTCATATATCGAACTGGATCACCTAAGTAATGTCTAACATGTATGATTCCGCAGGCAGTCACTTTACAAACTTTTTATGTATCGCGTCTGCCTGCAAATAAATCATTTCATAGGCATATCAAGAATCACCAAAGTTTTTGATTTGCCTCAGTCAGGTACCTTGTGTGCCAAGTCACTGGGATATCATTTGATATGCAGTGGCGGCGGGTTGACAAATGTCAAGCAATCACCTCTGCGTGGTTTTCCCCATCAACCATCAAGTATGCTTGCATGCTTGTTGGGCTAACGATTGTGCCTTAGGACCCTATACATCCTAAGCCCCGCTTTCCTAGTTATTCCTCCCAAGTGGTAGATGTAGATGGGACATTTACGAAAAGGCGGCTAAATTTCGGGAACCTTTGGTTCCCAACAGCCGCCCGTTAATTACATTCACAATTAGTGAAGGTGACCACGCCATATCATCAAGGTGGTAATTGTGACGCCCTGATCTCGATCAGGGTGCTCATAGAAAATAGCTGAATTAAGCGCGGACCAATTTAAAGTGCTCGTGTTTGTGTCGGAGTTGGTTGCGCACGAAGACACGGATATTCGGACCGCATTACTGGCGAAACTGGAGAGAGATCCCTCGGTTACAATCAGCACACTCACCGAGGAAGCGGCTAGAATAGATGCATTGAAGAACGACACGGCACTTGTTGAACAGTCGGAGGCTACAAAAGTACAAGTGATCAATACTCAGCAAGCGAAATGCACGACCACAAAAGCATCGAGAAAAGTGCCGAAAGACCCGTTTTGGTATTGTGGAGCTTTTCATTACGCGCGTAATTGTGAATATCGTACACACAAATGCAAAGCCTGTGAGCGTGTCGGGCACAAAGAAGGTTTCTGTTCTAATCCAAAAGCGACCGATAAACAACCGCGATCGACGAACAAAAAACGTTCTAATAGTTCTAACCAGAAGAATAATCCGAAAGCTAACAAAATATTTTTAGTGTCAAAGATA